>CM067324.1:58070625-58723750 GCA_034376525.1 Nicotiana benthamiana
TGATTTTTGTATTAATCTGTGAGTCTCTGTGTTTATTTGTTTAAGCTTTCTCCTCTATTCGACTTATTTCATTGAAAACACTAATTTCGTCTCTAAACTTCTTAGATTTGTGCATATCTGAGAAGGATCGAACTTATATTTACTTGTTTTTTTATGGAAAATCTCCTGATTTTTGAGTATCTTGTCATCTTCCTAAAATAGGGTTTCTGAAATCTTTTTCTTCGAAACGCTTTTTGGTTTTAAGTGCTTACTCCCCAGTGTCTATTTGTTTTGACTGATTTTGTTGAGTTCTTTCTTGACCCTAACTAGCCTATGTCAAAAAACCCTAATATTTATGGTTCTTCGTTTGGTTTCTATGTATTAACATGACTTGCTGAATCTCATGATTCTTTTGAGTTCTTGTGATTTCTTGCGACTGCCTTGCCTTGATATGCTTCTACTAAGCTTCTCAGTATAGACTTACACCAATTCTATGTTTTTGTGTTTATATTGACTGTTTGCATCAAGACTTGCATTTTTCTTACTGATTTAATATTGTTTGATCTTCATGTTTTGCTAGAGTTGTGTGCCAGTTCTTGACTACAGTTGATACCAAATTGTTTCTATGTATTTTTATATATAAAATACTTTCAAAATAGCATGTACATACATATGTGAGCATGTCTAAGAGTTTCGATATTTTCTCATAATTGTATAGATTTTCAAAATTAATTTATTATCTATTTTAACGGTATAAAATCCAATAATAATTCCCAAGGATTATCATTTTGTTGAATGACTTATTTTATTCTTATATTTACGCCAAAATATAATTAAGGTAATTTTTTTTATATTTTTACAAATTTATTTGGCATTTTTAAAGCTAAATTGTATGTAATTGCAATTTTACCCTATTTTAATATTAATAGCATTCAACAAAAGAGTCATGCCAAGACAATTCACACCAGGACAGATGGTATTGAAGAAAATCTTTCCACATCAAGATGAAGCTAAAGGGAAATTCTCTCCCAACTGCCAGGGTCCGTACATGGTTCACCAGGTTCTAACAGGAGGAGCCCTCATACTTGCAGAAATGGACGGAGAAGTTTGGCCAAAACCAATCAAATCAGATGTAGTCAAATGATACTATGTGTAGCATTTATGATTTCCTTGTATGATGTAGTTTGAAGTACATCTCACCTGATTATTGTTAAGAGGGGATATATAGGCAGCCTTATGGATTCCGTCACAATTCAATAAAATTTTCATTGACCCCCCTCCCGCAATGGGAAACTGGGGCAGAATTTTAAGGAGGACCCTTAAATTTTCGAGGTAACCTCAGCCGATCATTACAAATATCCGTCAGAAGTATCAACCCAGTAAACTGGGGAAAAAGTTTGAGGAGGACCCTCAAAATTCCAGAGCAAGAGAGGTCTCAATATCTCGAACAACGTCACAATCGTTGGTTCATCTGAAGAAAACTATTATTTATGTTACATTTTACTAAATCATGATTGCTTAATATTTGCGACGATAACCCGATGATACACAACATCACTGAAAATGGAACCAAGTAGGATAGTAAAGTTCATGAGGATACGAACTAACCTTTTCCCTCTACGAATTCACGATTTTTCTTTGGATGCAGGCACATGAGTTGCAACTCACCGAATACATTTATATACTTATACTTCTTGGGAATGCGACCCTTGAAACCATCACCTACAGACAGTTGCTATCCATACGTGACATCCCCAACAACCATAATATCGCAATCCGCTATCAACTATTAAGCCATCAGTTAAGAATTCTATCTTTATTTGAATTTTCTGCATTGCATAAGGCTACTGTTCTGCCTTTCAAGGTTAAGCTCTACCTCCATCTATATTTTTGCATTGCATAAGGCTACTATTTTTCCTTCCGAGGTTAAGCTCTACCACCATCTGCATTTTCTGCATTATATAAGGCTACTATTCTTCCTTCCGAGGTTAAGCTCCACCTCCATCTGCATTTTTTCATTGCTTAAGGCTACTATTCTGCTTTCCGAGGTTAATCTCTATCTCCATCTGCATTTTTCTGCCTTGCATAAGACTATTATTCTACCTTCTGAGGTTAAACTCTACCTCCATCTGCGTTTCCTACATTGCATAAGGGATACTATCCTGCCCTCCGAGACTAAGCTGTGTCTCCATCTGCATTTTTTGCATTGCATAAGGCTACCATTCTCCCTTATGAGGTTAAGCTCTACCTCCACCTGCATTTTTCTGCATTGCATAAGGCTACCATTTTGCCTTCGGAGACTAAACACTATCTCCATTTACATTCTGTATCGACCAAAAGATTGCCATTTTTATTTACATTCCTTGCACGGCTGAAAGATCGCCACCTCATTTACATTATACATCGGCCGAAAGATCGCCACCTCATTTACATACTGCATCGGCTGAAAGATTGCCATTTTTATTTACATTTTTTGCACGGCTAAAGGATCGCCACCTCATTTAAATTCTACACCGGCTGAAAAATTGCCACATCATTTACATCCTGCATCGGCTGAAATATCGTCATTTTATTTATATATTTTGCATGGCTAAAAGATCGCCACCTCATTTACATTTTACATTGACTGAAATACCGCCTCCTTTTTATTTACGTCTTGCATCAACTGAAAGATTGCACCTTCTGCATTTTCATGGGCTAAAAGAATGCCAAATCATCCAAAGGCATCATTGTCCTGAGGTACCATCTTCATAGCCTTAAATCGCCATGCCATGGCCTGAGGACCTCATTTCATCTTTTTCATATCATTACTCGAAAGCATCATGGTTCGGAGGTATCATTCTCATGGCCCGAGAACATCATTGAATGACCTGCGAATCCTCTATTACATGCTTCATGGCCCAGGACATCATGGTCCCAGGACGTCATCCTAATCGTCAAAAGACAACATTCATGGTCCAACGGGAACTTGCATCACATTTAAATTTATGCACGACATACGTTCGCATTGATCATTTGCAGGTATACATGTTAGCAACGGCCAACTCAACAGGAGCGATCCCGCTCTGGTTCTTGCAGCCGTACCGAACTACAACCATCCACCCCAATCGAAATATTGCGTCAGTTCTTGAAATATATACGTCGGCATACTCCGCCAACGGACCCTGAACTACACGGCCTGATTCGTGTAAGACCAGGGATATGTAGGCATCTCAAAAACCAGAGCAGGATCAAGTCTATGAAACCGTTTTCGCTCGGTCAAAATTGGCCATCATATCTTTATCCGACAACTCTTTCATCCTTCCCGGGTAAAGAGGGGCAGCTGTTGATACCCAATTTTTTCCTATGTATTTTTATATGTGAGCATGCCCAAGAATTTCAATATTTTCTCATAATTTTAAAGATTTTTAAAATCAATTTATTGTCTATTTTAATGGTATAAAATCCAATAATTATCCCCAAAAATTATGATTTTGGTGAATGACTTATTTTATTTTCAAATGTTTGCTAAAATATAATTAATGTGATTTTTGTATATTTTTACAAATTTATTTGGCATTTTTAAAGCTAAATTGCATGTAATTGCAATTTGAGCCTATTTTAAAATTAATAGCATTTTATAACTGTAAAATTGATTCCTATATTTTTTATTAAATATTTATATAATATTAACTGGCTGAATACTTTTAATTTATTTTTAAAATAAATTTTATTATTTTTTAAAATAAAAAGGGGAAAGTGGCTATTTACATACCAACCCTATTTTATTTCACTTTTAGCCCCCCAAATCAATCCAATCTTAATTTCCAAATGGGCCAGCCCAACCTGATTTAACCAAACCCATAAACCAATTAAAACCTGATCCCACCTACCTCTTAAATCTAAGCCTGATCAACGGGCATTAATTACCCTTCCATAATTAAACCCCAAACTACTACCCTAATTCTCTCATTTTCATTCATGCTCCACCTCTGAAATCCTTCTCCTCTCGAAACTCTCTCTAACCTTCTCGAAACCTTATCCGCTCTCACCGTCTCCTACCTCAAGCTCACAAAAATTTATGGCTCCTACGGCCACGATAACCCCATAATCACCCCTATTAATCCTGTGTGTTCGACACTCGAAGAATCAAGGCCTGACTTCGATGGCTCCCATTCAGATCTTCTTAGATCTATGGTCCTATGGCCTCTCCGGCCATTACTTCGGCATATTAGAGCAATATGAGTCTTTTCGACTTAGGATAGGACTTTCCTCAAGACCTTTCTCATTTCAAGAGTTTTATCTACCATCCTAAGCTGTCCGAGGTTCTTTACTTGCTTAATTTCTTAGATCTGGAAAATATCTGTGTTCGATCGAACTTTTATAAATGTTTTCCCCAAACTCTCTTTTAAAAATCACTTCTCTTTGATTTAAGGTTTTCTGAAAGATTTAAAATGCTTATCTGACTTTTCTTTTCCCTTTCATTGTGTGTATTTGTTTGCTGCTATTTCGCATATGTTTAATTTTACCACACATGTTCTTATTTGCTTTTATATCTTTTGTTTTCCTACTGTGTTTCTATACCATGCTCATATATTTATCTCACTATGTTTTCCTATATGCTCTTTGCTATACTTTTCCAGTGTTCTTGTGTTCTCCTATTGTATTTCTTTAACTGAGTTCTTAAGTCCCCTATGAAAGGTGTCATAAACTTGTTTCTTCTACTATCATGTTGTTCTCTCATTGTGCTTTGAGTTAGTTCCTTCACTTTACTTGCTTAGAATTGTCTATTGTACTTGCTTGTCTTCTCATGAGATTCTAAAATCTTTGAGCATGTTGCCCCCTCATCTCTATATTTGACTCGAGGTGGAAACCCTAGAATTTGGGTGTTCGCTGAGATTGGTCATGTGATTGAATTAAGGTTCTGTTTGAGAACCCTTGACTCCTTAGACTAATCTTTGAGCCTACAAACTGAGATTGGACTTCCTTGTTTTTCATGTAATTTTGACTTCTCTTGAGTTTTCACTAGCCTTACAATGGCATGAAAAATTTCTTCATGTTTTAACGTGTCTGTATGCCTTTGTATGTGACGAATCTTTCTTCAAAAAAGGGTTTTCCAACTTGAGATTGGTTCAGAATTCCTTTTAATATGTCTACTTGATTGTTATTAATTTTCCTTAATTTATAATTTTTTCCATCTTTCTGACTTGGTTCATCCATACACAATTTTCGACTTATGATTTCTTGGCTGTCAAATTATTTCCTTTCCTTAAATTGTTCAACCATGTACTGTCAAGACTCTTTCCTTGAATTACTTCCATGTATTTACCCTTTTTGTGCTACTTTGAAAGGGGTTTAATCAAAATTTCTCTCCTTAATTGTTTTTACACGTTGAAATTAGAATCCCTTAACTAAAGGGATATTGATTTCAATGATATTTCTTTACCTTTTTTACTTGTTTTCTGCTCTATAAAAGGGACTGCCCTTCTACAATCTTATGTGACTTTCAAGGACAATCATCCCTAACTCCCAATTCAACACTCTCACACCCAATTCAATACTCTCACACACTTACTACTTTATGTTCAATACTCTTTCAACATTATGTTCTTTCTGAGATCTTTTGGAACTGTTTGCTTGCAACATGGCTTCATTAAAACTCCTAATTTTTACTTGTTTTCCTTGAAACTGGTATGTTCTGATAAAATATTTTGCTTCACCCCTATGTGTTTTCTTAAATTTTTCTGCAATCTTGTTTACTCTGTTGGTCACCTTCAGTTATTAATGTTAATTATTATGTTCTTTCCTTGCATCTATTTTTGCTGTGAATCCCTACCCCTATTTCTTTCTATGTTTTTGAGTTGAGGTTATTGGCCTAGCTTTATCCAAATTACTAACCAGGTCATAACTTGATCCACAACGGATCCTAACTCTTAAGATTGAGCTACCAGGCTGGTTAGGGATATGTCAGCACTCCTAATTGCTGGGCATAACCACCACCCTACCATGGCTTTCCCTAATTCCCTCTTTATGTGCTTGCACTTACTCTTAGAAGCTATGTTCTGCCCTTCTTTTATGAGCCTTTCTTTGGGACCTTAAGTTCCCGCTAAACTTGGACATTTGAAGACTGGCCCTTCCACACTGCACTATGATCTAATTCTGCAATGTATTTGGGGTATAAGCCCTGACCAAAGACCTTTGAGACTTGGGAATTTTGACATATTCAAAATAAGAGAAAGGCTTTGGGAAATCTAATCCTGGAAGTTGGTTTGTCTCATATTGTTAGACCTTCAGTCTAAATTAGGCTATTTGTGTGTAGCTTGAATTTCTGATGTAATTTTTTACTTTGTCATGTTCATTTTGGTCTGTAATAATTTGTAATAACTATTGGGGATGGCTAGTTGAAAGGGATGGGAATGACTGTATGCAAAGGCTAGATAACTTGCCTATTGCATTTTCTGATTCTTGCATTTACATAGACAACATGCCTATAGATTACTTATAAATTTCTGCATTCATACAGATAACTTGTTCATAGAAATTCTTGAACTTCTACATTCTTATCTTAGAAATCCTGCCTATAAGTTTTGCATTTCTTCATATAGAAATCATGTCTCTAAGTTTCTCTATTTCTGAATTTAGAAACCATGATAATAGGTTTTATCTACTCTTCTGCATATACATGTCATTAGGAAAAAAAGCGTAGGTTTAATAATAATCTGCATTATCACAGGTTTAATAATAATCCACTTAATTCTAGATACCATGCCTATCGAACTTATGAACTTATGTAATCTTTTAAAATCAACAACGCTTAGAAATCATGCCTATTGGAGTAATCAATAGAATGAGCTTCATCTATTTCCTCTATGAATCTAAAATCAATGAATAAAGTCGTTTAAAATATGTAGAACTTTTTTTTATAAAATCAATAAAAATTTCTTTAAAAATAGTACACCTTCTGTACTATTAGATATCATGCCTATTGGTCTCACCTAGGCAAGCCATTAGGTGATTAATCAACTGCGTCAGTTCTTAATAAACTACAACCAAACCAGGCCTAATACGGACTTCTATATGAGAAATATGTGATAAATCAGTCTGTCCTAATGCTTTAAAGTTAATTCAGATCATAACTAGTATTTGAAGTCATGCTATATACCTTGCTCCTCAAAGTAAGGAGGCTTGTTTTAGCCTTAACTGCTATTTGTTTTCCCCCCTAACTACTTATGTGTTCTTGTTTGTCACCTTAGACCTTTATCCTTTTAAAAATCGAAAAGCCTCAACTCCTTCCCCTTTAGGATTAGTAGTCTTAACTCCTCTAGGGCTGATAGGATTGGGACGGGTAATAGCATGCAATAAGTAATGATACTATTTCGCGCTTTAATACCTTAACGGGGAGGGAAGGTAGATATTGATATGATGACTGGTGCTCTAATACCTCATATAGCCCCTCTTTTTTGAGGAGTGATTACTGCATATTGCATTGACGTGATCCATATACCATAAACTTAGGACCCCTTCCCCTTTACTTGTTTATTTTTTTCACAATTGTTTAAATCTTTTCTTAAAATTTCTACCCTCTTTACTTTCCCTCAAATTTTATTTTACTTCCAATATTATGTGATAACTCCTTCTACTTGAGCCCTTATTTGCTTACTTGTTACGAGAAGTCACAATTATAACATGGTCGTGAACCACACTAGTGGATCTCGAGGGATGAACCTTCCCCACGAGATAATTTCTAGTCCTTACCCAAACTCTGGTTCTTCAACTCAAAACCCTTTTTTGTGTCCTAATGCACTTAATCATTAGGTGGCGACTTTTTAAATTCAAAACCCAATTCCCAAATGTGAACGAGTTCTCCTCCCAAATGTCATAAACCTAATTTCGCCTTAGAAAGAGGGGGAATCGACAACTACCGATGTCTTACTCTATTTATATGTTAAACATGCTGACTCTTTTTCATGACCTTCTCAGTGATTGATTCTGAATTCCTTATTACTTAGCGTGATTTGAACATTTTCCTTTGGACCCCCTAACTCCTACCTTTCCACTTAATTTGATTATTTGTTTACCTTAATTAATTTTTTCTTGCCTTGTCTGCATCGCTACTTAATTCTTAGTGATTGTTTCCTTAGTTTAAAAACTTTCTGAACCTAGCCTTAATTACCTTCTCTATACTGGCACTATTTTGAAGCTTTTCCTTATTTGTTATACTCCAACCGTGTATGATTTCTTTCCTTACTTTCCACTTGCTCTTTACCGTTTACACTGACTCCCTTAATTAAAGGGAGATGCGAACCAATTTATTTTATACTGAGTTCTATAATTATTGAAGAATTGATTCTTGCCTTATTTTAACCTGTTTTCAAACTACTATATAAATGACTCTCTATTATAGTTTTAACACACGAACAATGACACTGTTCTAAACTCTTTCTTATATACACACATATTCTTTTGCTTCTCTTGCTACTCACTTGATACTCAGTCGGCTGCAAGCCAAAGCTGAGTGATTACATTGCTTTACTGCTCTATTGTTGTATTGCTCTACCACTCTACACACTACTGCTATACTTCCCTTTATTGTACTGCTCTTCACTCCTCACTCTGCACTTATTCTCTCATTTTTACTGGTATGTTTTCAGTTTAACTGACAACATCCAAAAACATATGTCTCTATTTGTATTGCACTTCCTTTTGTTTCTCTTATGCTTCTACTTTTGGTTCAGTTGTCTCCCTTGCAATTAGTATGGGTATTTTGCCATATAATTACCCATTCCCTATAATTCAGCATGTCTAATTCTGTCTCACATTTCCTAATTCTATTTTTCCCTACCCTCTAACCCCTAATACATTGTAAGCATGACACCTAGTTACTATGTGATCCTGAACCCTTCCCCCTAAACCTAATGTGTAACTCTATTTAGCACCCCTTAAATCTAATGTTGTTAAGCTCCTAGTATGAATACTTTATGATAAGACTATTGTTGTGACTATTTAAGATCTGTTGTACTTCTCTGGTGTCAACCTTTGTGCAAATATGCTTTCACATATGAACTACTTATCACCAATTCCCCAATTCCCTGCTTGTGTTTGACTATGTATGTTGATTTGGTTTTGAGTTGCTGATTGTCCTGTTTCTTTTCTTCTTCAAACTAATTTTCTCTAAGACAAACTCTTTTATCGCTTTCCAAAACTTATTTCAAATTAGTCATTGTCAAAACTATTTCCATCTCAACTCTTTTAAACCTATGACAAGCACTCTTACTCAACTTTTAGACCACTAAGTTCTACCAGCTTTTGTGTGAGCCTTGCCTTGGGACCTTTGAGCTCCCTTTGAATCTGGACACATAAAAGCTGGTCTTTCCACACTGCACTTACTCTGTCTTGGCTATGAAATATGGGTGTGAGCACTGCTGGGATCTCTTGAGATCCTTAGGGAACTCTGACATACCTAGATATGAGAGAGGCTATGGAACAATCTTGGCACTTGAGGTGATTTATTACATAACTCAGGGAGGAATTCCTAATCAGGTACTGAAGGTTTGGGCCTATTTCAGGCTCTTTATAGTTTAATTTCTACTTTTTCTATGTAATTCATTTTAGTAGTCGTTTATGATTATCTGTTATAAATAAGTATAGGGGTTGTCTAGCGAAAAGGGGAGGGTAGTTATACATGCTATTACATTGATGGGTAGAAACCATGTCTTAGATTTACACTTTCTATGTGTTCATTAGAATTCATGTGTAAGATTAACGTATTCGAAGAATGTCATGCATTTAATGCCATATTCTAAGGTTTACTGTTTCACCATCTCATTTGGTATAATTTTACCACCTAGAAATCCTGCGTTAGGGTAAATAACAACATCAATATAAAATTATTGCTCCTGCAAATCACGCCGTAACTTTTCGGAATTTATAAATCATACTTTAGGAACCTGAAATCATTCTACATCTTCATATGGAATGTTAGATAAACTGGTTTAGGATCTTATTTACAATTGCTTAGTTAAACATAGTTAAACTATGAACGCATGAAAAGGACATAAAACAGTCTCATGTTTGATTATTCTGTTTTAAGAGAAATTGGTCACAATCCCAGTATGTCTTTGCAACACTTAGAGCAACATACTTTTGGCCAAATAACCTCCAAAACTATTCTAATAATTCTGGTAACTGCTGCCTATTATTTCACACCTAAGCAAGCCTTAGGTAATCAACTTTGAAATACAATCAGAACTATCTTTGTGATTAATGTTTAATTGTCAGCATGTTAAAATCAGTAGGTAGGCCTGATTCCGACTTCTTTTTTGAGTCATGTAACATATATGATTCGACTGTTATCACATAAATACCATGTTTACGACCTGAATTTAGACCTTAGTTACGTTTGAGTCATGTTGTTTCTCTGTGATATATGTGGAGGTATATCTGAGCCTTTCCTTTGTCCTTCATGCTCCCTTTAATTGAATTCCTACTTGTTTATTATATATCACATAGTATTTTACCTTTAAACTTATGGGTCTTCCTAGAACACACCCCCTTTAGGATATGAGTCCTAAAATCCTCCGGGACTGATAGGAAGGGACGGGTAATAGCATGAAATAAGGATCAAGACCAACTTTCGCTTAAATTACTTTCACGGGGTGGGAAATGGTAGATATGGATATGATTACCAATGCATTAATACCATGTGTATCCCCTCTTGGAGGAGCGTCATACAGGGTATTACATTGATGTGATCCATATTAAAAATAAACCTAGGACACCCCCTTTACATCCATAAATATGCTGAGATTGTAATTCTTTTCAAAATATAGCTTTTTCATTAGTTGTTTTGTTACATTTGTTTATTTAAACTTAAATCCCCTATTATTTGAGCCCTACTTGTCAATTTTCTAATTGTACATATTCACAAAAACTGTTTGGCCGGGAACCACACTAATGGATCCTGAGGGGTGCCTAACACCTTTCCCATAGTGTAATTTCAAATCCTTTCCCTATCTCTGGTTACCAAATGTAGTTATAAATACACAATTCCCAACGCACCTTAAATAGTGAAGTGGAGACTCTTAAAAAAATGCAAACCCCCTTTCCCAAAAGGAACGAGTTGTCCTATACCAAAATGTCATAAATCTGATTTCGCGAGAAAAGGGGGTGCAATAGCATGGCGACTCTGCTGGGAACTTTAAGGCTTTTATCATTACATATTTTTTTTATGAATTTGTACCCTTCCTATGTGTAGTTATTTGTTTAATTCCTTTAAGCATTTAATATTCTTTTCAAAGGAAAAACTAACATGTCTTTCTTGTTTCCTTCCTTTATAACTGCTTTAAATTATCAAACTACTGTATTTATCGCTTACTTAACGTGCAAATGCATGTCAACATGCTTTAACTATTACATAATCATGTTCAACATCATACTCCACTCATGCAAACAAAATACTATTGCGACGCTTGATGAATGGTTGCACACTTCCTATATCATTAACCCCCTAAATGCAAAAAGGCTTATTTGCGGTAAAACTAGTCGATCAGTGGTTCAGTCAATAGTTCCATGCCTTCTCCCTTGAGTTTTCCCCTCAAAGGTACCAGTCTAAACCCCAATAGAAACCTTACTCTATTTAAAATTGTGCATGCATCATGGTCAAACCTAGTCGGATCAGTTATGTTGTCCACGTAATGATCCTTTAAGATAGCCTTGCCAAAAATCCACTAGGTTTCCTAAACCCAAGCAGACGTCATCACCCTTTATGCATTTATCTGCAAAACTAAATGCTTTTTGCTTATTGTTGATGTTAAATAGTCGAGTCTGGTGGGGCTTAGGGCCTAACCTTGTTTGTCTTGCACAAATATGAGGCACGAAGTCCCCAAATTAAGCATGGTCACCAACATCCACCCAAGATTGCTATGTTGGTGGGAAGATTTACATTCTAGTGATAAAACATCAGAAAATATTTGCGCAGTTTACCATCCTTCCTAGAGATCTATCCTAACAACATGATAATAGAGGCTGCTACCTTATTTTTGGATTGTGAAAGGGTCGTGTTCCTCTTTGGGAACATCGAGATGAAACTTTTGCTAAAGGAGATAGAAGGACTGGCCGATCTAGTGTGGGAAACCCCGGGTTTGCTAGTGCTTGAGAACCTCACAGGCAGGGGTGTCTTAAAAATGATGGGTTTAAAGAATAATGCAGAATTGGTATGACTAAAGGAATCGTGCATCCTTTTTGACTACCTCTATGAAAGGTATGATCAAAACAAATCATACCATACCTACCATCGCAAGTTTTCCATCACGTCCTTGGGACATATTCATCGTTGGATTTTCGTCTTCATGTTTTGCTTCCTAGGTATGATCGTGTTTCTAATAAAGAAAGGGAGAATTCATACTAGGCTAGCTATAGTAACCAAGAGCCTAATAGAGGGGAATGGCAGACAGACATTCAACATTGTACCCATGATCATTGCATACATATACCGAGCCTTAGAGAAGTGTCAATAAAGAGCGAGACATTTCAAAGTTTTCAATCTACTACTTTAGCTTTTGCTTATGGAACATCTCCAAAGGGCGAACACCGACAAGAAATTTAGTGAAGGGATTGCAATTATAACATCACTTTCCACCACCCAAAGCGAATGAATTACATCCCCGACATATTTTCTCAGCCTGAGAATGCCAAATAATGGGTTGAGCTCTTTGATAATCTGACTGAAGGGCAAGTTCAATAGATGTTTGAGTGGTTTTCGACAGACGAGTTCATCACCCGATCCAGAGATGCATAGTACATATACATTTATTGCCAACATAGTACATATACATTTATTGCTAAGATATGAAGTTGGTACAACGACTTAATGCCATGATACGTGTTTGTACTAGCTTAATAGACCTTGTCAGCCTTAGTCACGTGCCTTGCGAACTTCCACCAGTGCATCGTAGCCACTGGTTTGCTCCTCAAGGTCGATCTTGAGAATCCTCAGGGCTGAATTTCGAGTTGACTTTGGATCTTTCTAGGGCAGCCTTGATGATTATTAAATCGAGCCACTAATTTTACCGCATACAGACTGTCCCCATGTTTCCTAGAGTAAAATGATAGGAAAGATTTAAATTCTCGCTCCCATTATGACGTCAGCCTATGAGGGCATTAAATGCCATAACTCAATAGCCACGAAAGGGTCGCTATCAATACGACTATCGAGAAACCCATGAACCACTATTAGTTCAACTTTTCTGCTGCCCATGCGAGTCCTATAAATACCCCAATCTCTTTGTGATTCGCACTTTATCGACATCTTCAAATCTTTATAGCCAAATTTATCTTCTCCTACATCCTTCTTTCTTTCATCCTTAGCTTCTTGCTTTCTTTCTTGAGAAAGAAAAACTTTTGATCACCATGGCTAGAATCTCCAAGACAGTGCCCCAAATAAAGGTAACCACCTATTCATCTCGAATTTCTAACGGTAAACCCAAAGTATCCCCTATCATTTAATGGTGTACACCCACCGAGTTTGATATCGTGAATGATTTTTCCATCAAAAGACCTTCATCCACACCGGGTTGATTCGAACACGTGTCTCGATATATTAGCATTTGGAAAAATGTATACGAAGTGCAGGCAAATTACCGATGGGATAAGAATGTGCTAGTTGAGATCCACATGATAAGAGCATAACAGACTACAACGCCAGTTTCTTTATGTAGATACATTACCGTTCACCTTGAGTCCTGTCGATTCTTGAACCCTTATTCTCAAAAAATAGATCAAATTATTCTCGACTTCTATCATGAGTATTGAGTGGCACTTGGCCAAATTTATCCCTTTTTCTGTAGGATAGTTTACATGTTTCGTTACTTTTCCAACAAGGTCGAGGGTACGACCTTTACCTTTGATCACCTAGTTAGGGTATATATTCCCCGCCTCTTTGGAGGCGTGATCAAGCTTCACCCTCGTTCTTTGAAACCTTTTTTCTCGAGTATTGATGAACACAAGGATCTGGGGTGGATGAGCTGGTTTGTCCGAATAAGGACCTCGGACATTATTCTAGCAAGGATGTCGTTCCTGAAGGAGTGGAACAAGAAGCGTAAGTGCTTCTTCTTTGAACATACTTTACTGTCTTCTTGCTTCCTTCTCAAAAAACTGATCTTCCCTTTGGTCATGCAGCTTCTGTTTGGTATCCCAAATTTTTCTCGAACCTGCCGGGGTGGATTAGGGGATTAAATTCTTCATTACCATATCTCGAACGTTCTTGGCTTGAGTTGGATAAAACACGGTGGGTCGCTAAGAATCATGGTAAGCTCTTTCTTGCCTCCTCTATCATGTTTTCATATTTATTTTTTTGCATTGACAAGTTTTGATTATTATGCTTGTGCAGGCCTTGGCAAGGGAGTGCTAATGCGACTGCCACCTGATGGCCAAGAAGAGGCTTTGAAGCCGGATAAGGGCAAGAACTGGAAGAAAAAGGTGGCTGATGAGTCTCTTGTGGCGAAGAAGCCCAAGTCACATAGGCCTCGAGCCACTGCTAAGGTCTCCACTTCAGCTTCTAGAGCAAGTATCAGTACTGATGAAAGACAATGATGATTATGAGTACCATTTGGTCCAAAGAACGGGCCTAGCCACAGATGCCTCACTAGTGGCTGGGTTGAGGGTCACTAAGTTAGGAACAACTAATTAGGCTTGAGCCCATGTTTCGGAGGCCCTCGAGGAGGCTCCCTGAGTTGATGACTGGAAATGGCAGAGTCTTTGTTGAGGGACCCATTGCTATTTGCTCTAAAGGATCTGGACCTGGAGCCTTTCAGGGATAAGATTTGCCCATTGAAGACATCAAAGTCCTTGATTGCCTTAATTTGGGTCCTCAATTCTCACCCAGGCAGTACATATATGCACAAAACCTAAACATCACCGATATGGGAGGCCCTCAAGAGGGGGGAGTTATGCTTAAAGACTTCCTTGATGGTGTCAGTGACAACATTGATCTTGACGCTTATGATGCTTCGAGAAGGCGAACAGACTTCAACAGCAGATGATACTTTTCTATGCCTATTTTTCGTGTTTCAAACATTTTCTTTGTTTTTCTGACTTTTTTACTTTGTTGTAGGCTGAGAAGATATATGATCATGCTATCTCTAAGCTACGAGAGGTTGTATGCCACAGAAAGGAAGTCGAGAATCTCACCTCGGGGTTAAAGGAGCTGTAAACCTCTTTTGCTTGAAAATAGGAGGAGCTGAATGGGCTCTGGGAAAGGTTGGATGTAATATGCCGAGAAAGAAAAAACCTGGCCGAGCAGGAAATATCGTACTTGTAAACTTGCTCTTTGTCCATCAAACTTGATGTTTTGTTAACTTTCTTTTTCCCTTGTAGGTTAGGAAAAATAATTTCCTCGTGGAGTAGCTCCGAGAGAAGGTAGTTGCCAAGGATGCAGAGGTCCTCAATGTGAGGAGACAAGATAAGGGTGTGGCCACGGCGAGGGACCTTTAGTTCACCGAGCTGATGTCAACCTAGGGCCTACTACAGAGTACCAAGGAGGAGATTGTCGCATTATTGTCCGCCAAGCCTATAGTAGAAGAAAAGTCATCTTCATATAAGAAAGTCACTACCACTGCGAATGAACGAGCTCGGGATATATTAGTGAAGGCCGAGCAGAAGCTAGCGAAGGCCGATCAGGAGCTAACTTGGGCTGTTACTTATGCTCATGTGCAAGCCAAAAGGCATGCTTTTGAGGAAGTGAGTGATAAGGGTGCCGACCTCACAGGCAAGGTCGAGGAAGCCCGAACCTTGGAGGAAGAGTCTATTTTCCCGACTACTACAGATAAGGGTACCAGACATGGTTCCGAAAGCAGTGAAGGTGACGAATAGATTTAGGTCAGTTTTTCTTCTTTTTTGTGCAACAGTTTCATAGGGAAAGCTTTGTAAATTCTCCCTTATTGTAAATGCATTTTTGGAAATATAATAATTTCTCTATGTGAGCACGTGATTTTTTCCTTGCTTGAAATATTCCTATAGAATTCTTAAAATTAGGATTTTTCTTTATTATTTGAATTTTAAGGAATTAATTGCGTGATTTTGTGTTTATTTTCATCTTTGTGCATTCTAAATTAATATAATTCATAAAAATACAAATATAGCATATTTGCATTTAGGACTTAATTTTCATATTTCTTAGGCTTAAATAATATTGAAAATAAGGAAAATAACAAAAATGCTCATTTTTACATTTGTTTAGTTTTCTTTTTAAATTTGAAATTTAGTTTATTTTAGAAGTCAATTAGTTTATTTTGTAGGATTTATACTTGGTTTGGTTCATTTTATTTTATACTTACTATAATCTGGAAAATAAAATAAAAATAAATAATTTAAAACCAAAAAAGGTGACCGAATGAAAGAGGTGTAAATTTGGGTAATTTCTTGCCATTGAATCTTGCCCAAAACCCCTGAACCCATCAAAATTGGTCCAAACCCAAAATCCATATCGGTCTAGCCTGAAGAGGGCTCAAAACGACGTCGTTTGGCGTCAAATTAATCTCAGCCATTTATCCACTATGATCCAATGACCCAGACTCAATCTCACATTTTAATAAAATGTTCCAAAATTATTAGAAACCCTAGAGACATTTCCCACCCTCTTCGTACAAACTAATCACCAGTGTAACACCATCGCACCTGCGCCGGCGGCCGGAAATCGCCTCTACCGACAGACGGTCTCCAATCGACTTTAAATTAACACCATTTTCTCCCCGTCTCATCCTCTTTCCAATCCCCCAAAAATTCAACCCTCGAATCCTGGCCGAACTCCTCGAATGTTCGTTCAAAGGAGCGTCTGCTCCGTTGTCTGTGGCGGTGCTAGCTGCAATGGCCACAAAAAACACACCCTATACTCCCCTAACCTCCCTCATCCCCAATCCCTAACTGAATTTCTTCTAACAACCATGAAACTCCTCGAATTTCAGATCTAAATATTGACCAATAGACTGCCAAATCCTGCTTTTAGTTCCCAAATGAAGTTGCATGTTTGTTCTTACCAAGAACAAACATATAACTCTATTTGGGGGGTTTAATTCGAATCCAGTCGATTGTTGAAGACTAAATCAGTGAGTTTCACCTTCCATTCAATTATTTTTGTTTTTATTTTTTAAAATTTTTTTTGGTAATTAGGTTTTGCGTTATCTTTGATTTTTTTTAGTTGAATTAAAAGTTTTGATCTTGTTTAGTTTCTTGCTATCTGAATATTCATTTAGACTTGATTTGATTCCTGTTTATATTTTATTCGATTATGTTTTAGTTTCTCCTTGTTAGGTGATTCCGTTCTGAATTTATTGTTGATTTACTTTATAATTGGGAGCTTTTGCTCATATTAGTTTCTGAGTGCTGTTTGATTTTGATAGATTAATTTAGTTCATAGTTAGTTCTGATATTTTTCTGTTTATTCTGATTTTAGTTTTAGTCTTGTTTTGATTTTTGATGTCCCGACATGTGTTAGGATCAATTTAAGTTTTAAAATTATTGCATTTGCTTTGAGTTATTCCCGATTCATAATGCAAGGGTGATTTAATTCTTATGTTTGTTTTAGAATTACTAGTGATGCCTGTTTGGTTATAGCTGATAACTTCAAATTAGGATAAGAAGGGGGCTGGGATTAGTAAGTAATTCCAGGCCAATACAAGGGCATTTAGGGTAGTTTAACAAAAGGAATCTCACATAAACTGATTTGAAAACCCCTAGAACATTCTAGGTGGGGTTCCAATAAGATATTTAAGATAGCAATGCAGTAACTTGGCCAACAAGTTAAGAAATAAGGGACTGGTCGAATAAAATCTGAAATTATAAGGGGACTAATGGATAAACACAAAATAAGAGGGTTTCCCTAAGCTTTGTCTATAAAAGGGCACCCTAGTGTCTTCATTCCCAAACTTTTGAACAATTCAAAATCTGTAAAATCTCCGAAGTTTTAACAGTCCGAAAAGTCCTCAAAAATCTCTCAAGTTTTGAAGACTGAAAAAATCCTAAAAACTCCCAGAAATTCCTAGTCTGTAAAATTATAAAATTCCCTAAAATCCAGAGGTTCTACTATTCCATTAGAGCCTTTTTCCATCAGAACAATCCCAATCCTGAGCTGTCAAGTAAAAGTTCTAGCTATATAAGATGAAAAATGACTTGAAATATGCATGATTGAAGTATTAAACTTTCAGCTGTTGTTCTGGTTTGATTTTATGATGGTTTGGGTTAATTCAAGATGTTTGAGTTGGTTTGCTGATTTTTGTTTGGTATTAAATCTTCCTGGTTAATTTGATGTTGTGTCTAGGTTCATCATGAAATTGAGCTTATGATTTCTTCCATTGTATTGCTGATTAAATTTTTTGGACTCTTGCTAACTCCTCTCCTCCTTTATTAATCGTAACTCCAGGTATTCCTCAGCTTTTGAACGTATGATGAATCAGATCTACAGCTATACTTGATTTGCAGAATGAATGACGAGATTCTATTGTTAATTTCAATGTTTAAATTTCTTCCAGGCCTGTAATTTATATGAGAACTAGGTAGTAGTAGTGTTTGGTGTTAATCGTGTGTAATAGGACTGTTAAATGGACTATACCTAGACTGTATAATTAGTTTTGATGTTGTTATATCATGTACTAGCATAGCTGTTCAACACAGCTCTATGTTGGTTTATTTCCATATATAAGCATGATGTTTAGTGTAGACTCAGGTTTAAAGCATAAAATTTGAAAAAGTAGCGTCTACATTGAGTCCATTTGTTAAGGTTGAATGGCAGTAGCCCATAAAAATAATTATTGCTGTAATTGTTTTGTGAATACTGCATATGATGGTTCATTGATTTAAATTCAGTCCCATGATTAAATGCTAGTGAAATTGGTATTGCAATTAGCTGTGAACGTCTAAATTTTGTCTCGTAAACAAAAAATCAATGTTCTAACCATCTAAGTTGATTTTGAGTTTTGTAATCACGTTAGCCAATCACTGTTGTGTTTTACGCTTGCCTGTAGCAATTTAAAGGGTAGAGTAAAATATAGGATAAAGGAGTTTGGATTGCAATTGTCTATATAGAATTAGGGGAACCATAACACTATTTGGGGACCTAAAACTCATCCGCTGGCCCAGATATTTACTGAATAATGTATACGAGTAGAGACTAACTCAATAGAAAATCTTAGTTTGCCTTAGACTGGCCATTAATAATAACATGAGGTGCACCGTGCTGAACGAAACCCATAAATTGCGTGACCTCTTTAAGTGCTTATACTAAATACTTAGAAAATTCGGGACATATTGTTTAGCAAACTTCATGGCTTCTCACAAAGATAATAACACGTTAGCCGCTTTAGATGCGTCTTTAATAATTCTAGCTTCCTAAGTATGGGTGCACTTTTATGTGACCCAAATCTAAATCTCAATGAAGTTGAAATATGTCAAAAATCGTGGGTGCATTTATGTGACGTAATTCGCGGCATGTTTTAACGACATTGCAATTTTCTTTAAAAGAAGCGGTAAAAATGTTTTAAAATGCACTATAGGATGAACACATATAAAAATTAGAATTTAGCTAATTGTAATAGTTTAAGCGACCATGCTAGAACCACGGGATCTGAGGGTGCCTAACACCTTCCCTCGGGTCAACTGAATTCCTTACTTGGAATTTTTGGTTCGCAGACTCCATTTGGGCAGTCGAAAAATTTCCTCGATTTGGGAATCAAAATAAACTGGTGACTTGGGATACTAAAAGCCAAACCTATCCCAAGTGGCGACTCTAAACAACTAAATAATCCCATATAATATCACTTCAATTGGAAAAACTCCCTTATATGTTTTATCCTTCGGGGTAGCCGTGTAAAAAGGAGGTGTGACACTCTGCTTCAAGTTTTTGGCATTCCATGTTTTAATGCTTTTACCTTCGAATTCTGATGTTGGCTCTTCGACACTCACATGATAGTGTTATTTATATGGCATGGTTGCAAAGTGACCAAGGTGGTCCTACCGGCATGCTTCCTAAAAAATGGTACTGACATGTCCATATTCCATTGGTCTCTAGAGTTGGCGAATAGTCATCACTTGCCCTATATATTTGCTTGTTCTCCCCTTATTTGGAGATACTGCTATTTTGAGCGACTATCTCTTTTATAGGGTTCCCCTTTCTTGTGTCAATTTCCCTTTACCTCAAAACTTTCACCTAAGTATTATCCTTGATCTTTTCTTTGTTTTACCATAACCAGGGCTGTTGTGCCCAAGTCCACTCGTCAAGAAGAGGGGGGTTCTTCCCTAGTATTGGGCTTGGTCGTTGGTACACCGTCGGTGCCTAGTAAGCTAGCATCGAGGTGATTTATCTAGAAAATGGACTTTTCGTTAGAGAAACCACCCAATTTTCTGGGCCACCAGGAGCATGCGTCAAGGTTTATCTCCTCGATAGGGGAGGAACACCTTGAGGCAGTTAGAAAAGATTGCAGATGGGGAAGAGAGGTGGTGTTGCAGGCACCTTCCTCGGAGGAAAGTATTATGGGTCATGTCAAGGGTTCTTGAATGCATATATGTACCCTTTTACATTGTTTCCTCTCGATAGGGTTGTGCTAGAGTTTTGTAGAAGGTATCTGGTCACCTTGGTGCAGGCTTACCCATCCCTTTGGAAGATAGTGCTGAGGATTAGGTACTTTGCAGATAAGGCCGGGCTCGAATTTATACTTAGTCATATCGTTGGGTTATATCAACCTTTGTATCATTAAGGTTTGATTACTCTACGATGTTGATCAACCTGGCCCCTTGCCATTAACGACTAAAAGGACGAGGACCAGGGGTGGATGAGTCAATTTGTTCGAGCAGGATAGTTGATATAATCCCTGGTACTGAGAGATGGAATTTCATATGTAAGTGGTACATTTTATGTTCTTATTGTTTTTGTCCATAGTGGAGGTGGGCTCTGTAAAGATGTTTTGTGTTTTATTTTCTTTAGCGATTCCTTGGCTGCCGAGCGAGGTTCCTGACCTTGATGAATGGTCACGTAAGTTGGCAGCTTGCTCGTCTTCTCATAAGTGCAATTGGCGAGACCTGTCCAAGGGGAGATGGGAGGAAAAACATCATGGTGGTGCTTAGTGTCTTTTTCTTTCCAGAATGGTACTTCCTTTTTGGCTCACTAATTCTTCCTTCGTAGATGTAGGAGGATTTTTCAAGATGAGGTTGTCCCCCCTGAGGGAAGAGGAAAGATTTCCAACCTAGGGATCGAGGACTGAAAACAAAACGGAAGGAATCCTGGAAGGGTGAGGACGCTTGCACTGAAGCGAGCCCTGCTCAGAGGGTCAAAAGAGATGTGTAGGTTGATCCCGTGCCCTCTGAGTCCTCTATTTTTGGAAAGAAAGTTTCTTTCTTATTGCCATCTCCTATTCCTCTCGAAGGCACTTCAAGGGACATTCAAGGCTAGAGGAAGAGCGAATCGAATGGAGCGTTGGCCAGTTGTACTCCAATCGAGAGTTGGTTTACTAGGGACGATGAGTCCAAGCTAGCAAACGTGTGTTCGACCTTTGACGAAGCTCAGTAGATCAGTTTCATGGTGAGATTTGGCAGCCAATACAAGCTTTTTTAGTTTCACGTCTTCCCTTTCTTATTGAGCTCCCTTTTTTGCAAGCGTTTGACAATCTTGTCCGAGATGCTTTGCCATAAGTCCAGGCTGCAGAAATCTTTGGATAGGAAGAAATCCCTCAGGCTTCTTTGCAAGAAAAGGGGAGATGAGCTGGTATACCTACGTCATGAGGCGGATCAAAGTCGGAACTACGAGGGTTGTCTCGACAAAAAGGTAACCTTTGTTTTAAGCCGATGCACGCACTTCCTTCTGCCTTTGTAGGATAACATTCTCCTATTTCAGGTGCAGGGAAAAATGGAGGGCTTGAAACGACTTTGGAGTGAATTTGGCTAGGTTAAGTGTGACCGTAATATGCTAGAAGCCCAAGTTGTAGCGCAAAGGGATGTTTTGGCCAAGGCTTTCACTCTTGAAGTGCATTTCTAGAATGCTTGTGCAAATAGCCCGGTCAGAAAGAGCATGATTGCGAGGCTTGAGTCTGAAATTTTAAAGATGATGGCAAATGTCGTAGATGCATGGACTGAAGCTGAAGTGATCCGAACCAAAGCTGATAAGAAAGTGGCTGTCTTTTAGCAAGGTACCGCTAATGCTCAAGCTGAGCTGAGAAGGGCTCTCGACCAGGAGAGTTGGAGCAAAGAGTATGTTAGATGTAAATCTCGGAGGGAAATCCTCGAGTAGGTACACAATAGAGGTTTCAACCTCTCAGAAGAGATAGAGCAGGAAAAGGAGGATGAGTATGATGCTAAGTTCCTTTTGTTCGATATTGAGGAAAAAGAGGAAGAGGCCGATGAGCCGTAGTCCCCGAGGAAGACATAGATTGGATTTTCCCTTTTTGATTTTGTATTTCATGCCAACATTTTAAATGGAGCTTTGTATTTCTTCATATATACATACAAAAGGAAGCCTTGTGGTTTCATTTTTCATACACTTCCCTTTGCTTTGATGTTTATCAGTCGTTAGCCAGATGAACTTGCCTTTGAAACAAGAAATCTTAGGTATATTGTTTGGCCCCGGGGCCCGTTCGGTTGGATCAACGGCTCTTACGTGTCCGGTTCATACGATCTTTTAGTGTAGCATTTAAGTTCTTGTGTTTTTTCTCTTAGGCATATTCAATTAACTATTTTGGGTTCTTTCTCCGAGTCGGATTTCGACTCGAGCTTATTGACCCTTAAGTTTTTTGAACTAAAAGCTTGTCTTTAGGCTCTTACATGGTTGGTCAGTACGATCTTTTACATGAGCTGGTGGTAGTGGCTCTTACGCTTTAGCTTTGTATGACTTGTATATTAGCTGGCGGTAGTGACTCTTACGCTTTAGGTCAGTACATCCTTTTACATGGGCTGTCGATAGTGGCTCTTACACAATGGGTCAGTGTGACCTCTAATATAGGCTTAATTTTTCCTTCATTAAGAACTTTTTGAAATTTTATTTGCCTAACTCTTTGAAAGTTTGGTAGAACCTCGATTATGGGTTGTTATATGGCGATAATCGAGCAACTCAGGAGGTATTGCTCGGTTGATGAGTGTTTCAAAGCCTATAGTTTTGGAGCTAACATGATCGAAGCCGTTTTATCTATGTCAAGGTTAGACTAGTTTAACCGATTCTTTTCAATGTAACTGAAGTCATGAAATGACTTAGCGATGGTTAGACATTCCCGAGTTGCATTAGTTTGCTGGTACGTCCTTGCAACTGTAGTCATTGTGTTTGTCCAGAGCCTTTCACTCCCCGAGTAAAGTATTTTTTGGTGTCTATATAGAGTGTATGAATTTTAAGGGGTCTTATAAGCGATATATAGACTTAACTTTAGGATAAGGATTTATGCCTTTTGTAAGATCTTACAAATTTTGACATGCCTTTTAGGTCTTACATTTTTGGTTATTTGGTAGAAGTATGGTTCATGCCTTGCTTGAGGTCTTACTGTTTTTGGTTACTTGGTAAAAGTATGGTTCATACCTTGCTTGAAGTCTTGCAGTTCTTGGTTGCTTGGTACAAGTGTGGTTCATGACTTGCTTGAGGCCTGATAGATTTTTTGTTGCCTTATGAAGGTCTTATGCGCTTGAGGTTGCCCACATGGGGCCTTATAGCCTCGGGTTTTTGATACATTGATGGAGGGGTGGCAATTGGCGGTATTCCCTGAGTCATCAAAAGTTTCTTGGCTCGGGATCCATTACTTGTGAACTTAGTGTTACCTCATTAAGGGCTTACGAGTTCAGAGCCTCTGACCTAGAGGTCATATAGTCTTGGGTTTTTGTAGACAGCTCAGAGTGTTCAGAATGTTTTTGGCTTCTGGAGCCATTTTTTGTAACTTTATTGTTGCCTCATTGAGCGCCTATGAGTTTGAGCTTTTGATGCCAGGCCCCGAGTGTTCGAGTAATTTTTTCGCTCTCGAGCCGTTTTTATAAAAATATCGAGCTTCTTTTAACGTGAAATGCTTTGATACAGGGCAAATTATTCTTTGATTTCTTGGTACAAGTATACAAATTTTTTCTATCGAGGACTCAGTTATTCTATACGGACACGGTTCGTTCAACCGTTATGTGCACGTTATTTTCATATCGAGATCCCATTCAGCACATATTGTCTTCTCCGAGGAGGTGACCTTCCTAAGGGAATGCTCCTCAGTATTCGAGGGTTATTGAAGAGAAGCCTTGAATACTTGTTGAGGCTTTCTTAGGTAGTATATGGATATTGCCTCATTAAAACATTGCCGGTAAAACCCTTCTTTGAATAAAAATCTAGTCGAAAGAAAAGAGTGCGACGTATGCTTTTGGAACCTAAGACCTTCAAGTTTGAAAGCATTCAGCTATGTGATCGGATACCTGCACTGAGGTTAGTATAAAACATAGTTGAGAAAGGGAGACGATTACACCTTAGTACTGACAGCGCTTCGGGCTTCTACCTAATTCAATCATTCGTTATGTGGACGTAGTACAATCGTGTTGTTATTTAGTCCGGAGTAGCTGAGAATGTAGCTTGTTATCGCTATTTTATTGTTTTCTAATCCTTAGACTCCTTCGATGGTAGATGATTTGGTGCTTGTGCCACATCGTGCACAACAAACATCTTTATTGTTGCATATTGTTGCTCGTAGACGGTTTTTATCCCATTCTTTCTGGAAATTTCATCATTTGATGAAGGGTGGATGGTACTGCTCTCATGTATTGTATCCATGGCCTCCCAAACAAGGCGTTGTACCTCATGTCTCATTCGATGACATGGAATTTAGCATTTTGGGTTGTGCCAGCCACGTTGACTGGGAGGATGATTTCCCCTTTCGTTATTTCACTTGCCATGTTGAAACTATTAAGGACTCGAGAGGAGGACATGATTTGGAGAAGCAATCCGAGCTGTTCTACCACCCTCGACTTGATAATAATGACCGAGCTACCTGGATCCACAAGTACACATTTAATTTGAAATGTATTCACAAGGAAATAGATTACCAACGCATCTTTGTGAGGCTAAGACAGGGTCTCGATGTCCTCATCACTGAATGTGTGAGCTTCCTCAGGTACGTAGCCTCGAGTTTGCTTTTCTTTGGTTATGGATATTTTTGTTCTTCTGACCACGGGTTCATGTTGAGCATCAATACCTTCCAAGATCATGTCTGATGATATGTTGTGGCTCATTTGTTTCATTCTTTTTGGTCACCTCTCTTTTGCAGAACTAGTTTTTGGCTCGGTCGTAGAGGAATTCTCGGAGATGATCTTTGCTGAGTAAATAGGCTACTTCATCCCGGAGTTTCCAGCAATCTTTGGTCTTGTGGCCGTTTATGTAATGAAATTAACATACTAAGTTGTGGTTCCTTTGTGAAGGATCTGATTGTACAGGCCTTGTCCATGTTGTGTCTCTGATTTTATTGATGGCGAATACGATGACTAAAATTTTGATGTTGAAGTTGAATTCCGACAATGGGGTGCCTCTATTGGCCCTGTGTACCTATTGATTCTGATAAATGGGGTGCCTCCATCTGCCCTGTGTACCTATTGAACCCAGCACTTCTAACGAGTCCTCGAGGATTCTAGCCTCGATTGATCCTTCAGTCATTGCGGGGTATGTTGCACCTTGGGGCGTTTCTTATATCTTTACTATACGGTTGGTATCTTTATTTGTTTGACTTTGTCTTCTTTGCCGAAATCCTGCTAGGATTTACCGAGACCGAGGGGACTCCTAGTTGTTCCTCTTCGACCCTTATCTTTGATTGGTATCGGTTATGGATATCCGACCAATTCACGATAGGATACTCGACTAAGTTCTGCTTCAGCTGTTTCGAAGCTATCGAGCTCTGCTCGTTTAAACCTTGAGTGAAGGCATGCAGTGCCTAGTTGTCTGAGACCGGTGGTAGTTCCATTCGTTCCATTTGAAAGAGGGATACGAACTTGATGACATCCAAATCCACTACTAAAAAGTAATAGACAAAGTCGCATGCAATATAATTTACCCAACTATGAGTCGGGGTCGAATCCCACAGAGAACAATATGTAGGCGATTAGGAATGTAAGAAAATTATCGCTTATCACGTAATGCCAAACACTAAGAGTTTGGTTCGAAAATGTTTATATCTAGTTGCGGAAATGTATACTAAACTAGAAAGCAAGTAAAATGATCAATGTCTACAAGTATAGATGCATGGGGAATTACACTCAAGTAACGATCCAATGTCCTTCATGATTTTACAAATATGAGTGAGTTTATGTTAAT
Organism: Nicotiana benthamiana; assembly: GCA_034376525.1. NCBI lineage: Eukaryota > Viridiplantae > Streptophyta > Magnoliopsida > Solanales > Solanaceae > Nicotiana > Nicotiana benthamiana. The sequence goes on from CM067324.1 coordinate 58,096,871, forward strand.
TAGCCACAGATAATAATTCTTAATTAGCTTCTTCCAAAGACTAAAAAGACTTCCTAATTGAATTATCCCTAAAATAATTAGGAGATTAATCGCAATAGGAATGGCTACAAGTAATCCAATCCTATCCCTAGGTAGATCTATAAAATGAGGATTAACGCCTCAAGTTCTTGTTAATTAATTTTTACCAACCCTAAAGTATCTTTTCCAAAATTAATTCGAAGGTAATGGGTGAGTCCTAGGGTTAGGTAATCCCTTTGAAAACATTAAAAAGAACAAGAATAATTAAAGAAACAACAACTCAGTTCATAAATAAATAAAGATCATTCAATACATATGCATAACAAGGTATTTAATCCACACTTTAAACATGAATATTTCTATAAACAAGATTTAAGTATTGAATAAAATACTACACACTTAGATATACAAGACAAAGTAAGTAAATGAAGAAAGCACCATAAATGGGTAAGACATTCTCAACCAAAAGATTCAATCTTCAAGATCAAAGTGTGTGTGAAAGAACCCTAGCTTCCAACTTGTTCTCTCTAGTCTCTAAGGACTGAAAATAAGCCAAAGATCCGAAAAGATATGCCAAAGATCTCCCACAAATGAGCTGATTTGAATATTATAGGGTTTGGGGCTAAAAATGTGAAATTCCAAAACTGCCCAGTTTCTTCATCGCATTTGCGCTTAATCCTTTGCGTTCACAAAGACTTACTTTCCCCAGTCAACGTGTCCGCATTTACACCTTCGATTCGCGAAGCTTCATGTTCTGCTTTATTGCATTCACAAATGTTTATGTAATGCTGCATTGTGTTCGTGTGATTTCCTACGCGTTCGCATAGGTTTATCTTTCCTGCTCCTTTGCGTTCGCATGGTGCCTTTACGTTCGCATGGTGCCTTCACGTTCGCGAAGACCAAATCACCGGTACGCTTCATTTTGTCCATTCTGGCTCCTTTTTGACTTGTTTTTGCTTGGTTTCTTCACCATTACCTCTAAATCACATAAAACCTATAAATTAGAAGTAAATGACATTAAATACATGATTTTCTCACTCATACATAACAAAAGTATAGGATTAAAGACAAGATTAGTTGGTAAAATACCAACTTATCAGAACTCTCGTAACATCTTGTTCTCTATTTGCTTGATTTTAAAGATGTTCGATTTCCTTGTAGCTACTTTTATGGCACCAGCATATGCCATTATGAAAGAATCTGCTAGCATGGAAAAAGAATCTATAAAGTTAGGAGTAAGGTTATAATACCAAAAAATGGCCACTATTCGAGAGTGTTTCTCCGTACTTCTTCAGCTGGACGTACTCGATCTCATTATCCCTCAGGTCATTGCCCTTCACTATGCAAGTGTAAGTAGTGATGTGCTCGTTGGGGTCCTAAGTTCCATTGTACTTCGGATGGTCGGGCATTCTAAACTTCTTCGAAATGGGTTTTGGAGCCGCTTCTTGCAGGAATCGCTTTTGTACAAACTTCTTCAAATCCACACCTTTTAGTAACGAGGAAGCCCTTGGAATTTGATCGAACCTCGAGTTGTAGGACTCTACCTTCTTGTCATCGGCTTCTATCTTCTTCTTGCCCGACTTTATCCCCTTTTTACATGCCTTTGACTAGCTTGTCCTAGTTGCTGCAAGCTTTGGATGGGGAGAAATCCCACAGGCTTCTTTGCAACGAAGGGGAGATGAGCTGGTATACCTGCAGTATGAGGGGGATCGAAGTCGGAACTATGAGGGGTGTCTTGAAAAACTGGTAACCTTTGTTTTGAGCTGATGCATGCTCTTCCTTCTGCCTTGTAGGTCAATATTCTCCTATTTCAGCTGCAAAGAAAAATAAAGGGGCTTGGAATGACTTTGGGGCAAAGTTGGCAAGGTTAAGCATGAGCGTAGCGAGCTAGAAGCCCAAGTTACAACCAAGAGGGATGCTTTGGCCAAGGTTTTCTCTCTTGAAATAAAATTCCAGAATGCTCGTGCAAATAGCCCATTCTGAACAAGCATGATTGCGAGGCACGAGTTTGAAATTTTAAAGATGAAGGCAGAGGTTGTAGATGCTCGGACTGAAGTCAAAGTGATCCGAACCAAATCTGATAAGAAAGTGGTTGTCTTTTAGCAAGACGCCATCGATGCTCAAGTTGAGTAGAGAAGGGCTCTCGACTAGGAAAGTAGGATCAAAGAGTATGTTAGATGTATATCTCGTAGGGAAACCCTCGGGGAGATATACGCCATAGGTTTCGACCTCTCATAAGAGATAGAGCATGCGGATGAGTATTATGCTAAGTTTCTTTTGTCCGATGCAGAGGATACCGAGAAAGAGGCCGCCGGGCCATAGTTCCCAGGGTGACGAAGATTGGATTTTCCCTTTCTGATTTTTTATATCATGCCAACATTGTAAATGAAGCTTTGTGTTTTTTCATATATATAATACATATAAAAGGAAGCCTTGTGGTTTCATCTTTAATACACTTTCCTTTGCATCAATGTTTGTCAGTCGTTAGCCAGATAAACTGGCCTTAGAAAGATGAAACCGTAGATCTATTGTATTTCCCCCAGGTTTGTTCGACTAGCCCGTAGGCTCTTACGTGTCTGGTTGGTATGACCTTTTAGTGTATTGTTCTTAGGCATATTCCGTTGACTATTTCGGGTTCTGTCTTCGAGTCAGATTTTGACTCGAGCTTATTATCCCTTAAGTTTGTGAATTAAAAGTTGGCCCTAGGATCTTACGCATTTGGTCAGTACGACCTATTACATCGGCTGGCGGTAGTGGCTCTAACGCTTTAGTTCGGCATGCCTTTTATATGAGTTAGTGGTAGTGGCTCTTACTCTTTAGGTCGGTACGACCTTTTACATGGGTTGTCGACAGTGGCTTTTATGCATTGGGTCAGTGTGACCTCTATTATATGCTTTATTTTTCCCTCGTTAAGGACTTTTTTAAATTTTCTTTTGCCTAACTCTTTGACGATTTGGTAGAACCTCAATTATGGGTTGTTATATGGGGAAGATCAAGCACCTCGAGAGGTTTTGCTTGGTGGATAGGTGTTTCAAAGCCTATAGTTTTGGAGCTGACATGGTCGAAGCCCTTTTATGTATGTCAAAGGTAGCCTATTATAACCGGTTCTTTTCAAAGATTTTTTGAAGTAATTTAAGGCCTATGATTTAGTAGCAATAGTCGGGCATTCCTGAGTCGCATTAGTTTGGCTTGTACAGCCTTTTGACTGTAGTCATTGTGTTTGTCTGGAGCCTTTTAGTCCCCGAGTGAAGTATTTTTTGACATCTATATCGAGGGTATACCTTTTTAGGGATCTTATAAGTTCGATATATAGCCTTAACTTTAGGATCGAGATTTGTAAGGTCTTACAAATTTTGACATGTCTTTGAGGTCTTACAGTTTTTGTTACTTGGTACAAGTATGGTTCATGCCTTGCTTGAGGTCTTACTGTTTTTGGTTACTTCGTACAAATATGGTTCATGCATTGCTTGAGGTCTTACAGTTCTTGGGTACTTGGTACAAGTATGGTTCATGTCTTGCTACGGTCTTACAGATTTGATGTTGCCTTATGAAGATCTTACGCGCTTGAGGTTGCCCGCATGGGGCCTTATAGCCTCAAATTTTTGATAGAATGATGAGGGTAGCAATTGGTGCTAGTCCCCTAGTAATCAAAAGTTTCTTAGCTCAGGAGCCATTCCTTGCAAACTTGGTGTTGCCTCATTGAGGGCTTACGAGTTTTGAACCTCTAACCCGGAGGTCATATGGTCTTGAGTTTTGAATCCAGTCCCTGAGTGTTCGGGCTGTTTTTGGCTTCTAGAGCCATTTTTTGTAACCTTAATGTTGCCTTATGGAGAGCGTATAAGTTTGAGTTTTTGATGCTAGTCCTCGATGTTCGGGGCGGTTTTTCATTCTGGAGCAGTTTTTGTAAAAATACCGAGTTTCTTTGAAAAATGCTTTGATGGAGGGGAAAGTACTCTTTTTGTTTGGTAATAGTTTACTCATTTTTGCTATCAAGTGCTTTCTTATTTTGTACGGGCACGGTTTGTTTGATCATTTTGTCTAGTACATTGTTTTCCTATCGAGACCTCGTTCAGCATATCTTGTCTTCTTCGAGGAGTGACCTTTCGGGGGGGATGCCCCTCAGTATTTGAGGTTTGTTGAAGAGATGCCTTGAATACTTGTTGAGCCTTCCTAAGGTAGCATACAGATTTTTCCTCATTAAAAACCTTACTAGTAATGACCTTCTTGGAATAAAAATCTGGTCTAAGGAAAAGAGTGAAACATATGCTTTTGGAACATATGGCCTTCGAGTTGGAAAGCGCTTCGGTCGTTTCGATAAGATACATGCGTTCAGGTTAGAATAAAATGTAGTTGATAATGGGAGATGATCACACCTTAGTCTTGATAGTGCTTCGGGCTTCTAGATGATTCAATCGTTCGTTACGAGGATGTGGTATGGTCATGTTCTTGTTTAGTCGGGCGTAGGCGAGAATGTAGCTTATTATCTCTATTTTATTGTTTGCTTATTCTTCAGCTCCTTTGATGGTGGAGGATTTGGTGCCGGTACTGCATCGGGCACCGCAAACATCTTTTTTGTTGCATGTTGTTCCTCATAGACGGTTTTTATTCCATCCTTTATTAGAAATTTCAGCATTTGATGGAGGTTCGAAGGTACTACTCTCATGCAGTGTATCCATGGAATTTTGCATTTTGGGTTGTGCTAGCCATGTTGACTGGGAGGGTGATTTCCCATTTTATTGTTTCACTTTCCATGTTGAACCCATTAAGGACTCGAGAGGCGGGCACGATTTGGTCAAGTAGTCTGAGCTACTCTACCACCCTCGACCTGATAATATTGGCCGAGCTACTTAGATCCACAAGTACACGTTTAATTTGAAATGTATTCACAAGGAAATAGATTACTAATGCATCGTTGGGAGGCTAAGACAGGGTCTCGATGTCCTCATCACTGAATATGTGAGCTTCCTCGTGTATGTAGCCTCGAGTTAGCTTTTCTTTGTTCATGGATATTTTTTTTCTTCTGACTATGGGTACATGTGAAGCGTCAAAGCCAGCAAAGATCATGTGGATGATATGTTGTGGCTCATCTGTTTCATTTTTTTGGTCGCCTCTCTTTTGCAGAACTAGTTATTGGCTCGGTGGCTGAGGAATTCTCGAAGATGATCTTTGTTGAGTAATAAGGCTACTTCTTCACAGAGTTGCTAGCAATATTTGGTCCTATGACTGTGTGTGTTGTTAAATTAATACACTAAGTTATGGTTCCTTTGTGAAGGATCTGATTGTACAGGCCTTGGCCACCTGGTTTCTCTTATTTTACTGATGGCGAATACGACGCCTGAAATGTTGATATTTAAGTTGTATTACGACAAGCAAGGTGCCTCCATTGGCCCTGTGTGCTGATTGCGCCCACCTCTGCTAATGGGTCCCCGAGGATTCTGGCCTCAATTGATCGTTCACTCATTGCGAGGTACGTTGCACCTTGGGGCACTTCTTCTATCTTCAGTGTATGGTTTGTATCTTTATTTGTTTGGCTTTGACTCCTTTTCCGAAAGCCTGCTAAGTTCTCCTTAAGCTTTTTCGAAGCTATCGAGCTCCACTCGTTCAAATCTTAAGTGAAGGACTACACTATCTAATTATTGGAGATCGGTGGTAGTTCCATTCGTTCCATTTTAAAGTGGGATGCGAACTCTCGCAACATCTCATTCTCCATTTGCTTGATTTTAAAGACATCAGATTTCCTTGTAGCTACTTTGATGGCATCAGCATGTGCCTTTATGAAAGATTCTGCAAGCATGGTGAAAGAATCAATAGAGTTAGGACTTAGGTTATGATACCAAATAATGGCCACTTTTTGAGACTGTTTCTCTGAACTTCTTCTGCGGGACGGATTCGTTCTCATCGTCCCTTAGGTCGTTGCCCTTCACTGTGCAAGTGTAAGCAGTGACGTGCTCATTGGGGTCCGAGGTTCCGTTGTACTTTGGAAGGTCGAGCATTCTGAACTTCATTAGAATGGGTTTTGGATGCGCTTCCTGCAGAAACGACTTTTGTACGAACTTCTTCGGATCTACACCTTGCAGGATCGGGGGTGCCCCTAGAATTTGATCGACCCTCAAGTTGTAGGTCTTTACCTTCTTGTCGTTGGCTTCTATGTTCTTCTCACCTAATATGATCCTCTTTGTGAGGTCCTCAGGCATCTAAATGATGGCAGGGTCGGCTAGCGACCCGTTGTTTCTTGATCTATCTTTTGAGGGAGCCGTTTCCGGTCCTGTCGCGCTGGGAGTTTTCTGGTTACTTTGCAGCTGAGCAATCGCAATTTGTTGGGCCTATAAAATTTCAAAAATAACATGAAGGCTAAATTTCTATTCTTCCCTAGCTGGGATTTTCCTAGCTTCTTGTTGATCTCCTTGGTGTATGCTCCTGTTGGTGTGGGAGCTTTTTTCGACGTATTGAGTGTTGTGCAAGACCACGTTAACTGTAATTGGTTCTGGTGCATTCTCGGGGTTTTCATGGTGGTACACCAACACGTGGGACATCCACACAATTCTGTCCATGGTCCTCAATATTGTTTTTGTCACATACATTTACTAAGTTAGACATTTTGACCTGAATCAACAGATCTTGGATAAGAAAAAAGTGTGAAAGGTAGCTTGCATTATGGCGTAACTGGCAAGAAAATAATCACTATTATATTTAGCCCCACGGTGGAAGCCAAACTATTTACCTTGAAAACGGTAATTACAATTAGATTTGATTTTTTGTTCTAAAAACATGTGATCTATTTTTATGCTAGTTGTTTGGCAATTGATGCTAAGTTAAATGTTAAGAAATAAGAAAATAACCTATAGATAATGTAATAACACCAAACCGAATGGTTGGAAGTCGGGGCTTCTAGCTAGCATATAGGGGCCTCGAGGTTGAATCAGATACTTCGCTCGGGGAAATTGAGGGAGGACAAACAGTTGTGAGAGTTGCGATGGCAGCTCTTTATGATCAAGATTGACCAAGAAATGAAGCACAATAAATAGAATACAATGGATATAAGCAATAAATATAAGTATGGAGATCAAGAGAATATGTTAAGTTAGAGAGCAAAGAGAATGTCCTTTTATATACAATATTGAGTATTAGATCCTTTACAAAATAAGAAAGATCCCTTTTATATATCAGGGGAATCCCAACATAGTACAAATGCATTCATTGCCAAGACATGGAGCTGGTACAACCATTTAGTGTCATGACACGGGTTTGGACTAGCCTAATAGACCTTTTCTGCCTTAGTCACATGCCTTGGGAACTTCCCACTAGTGCATCGTAGCCACTGGTTTGCATTGCCTCAAGGTCGATCATTGAGAATCCTCGGGGTCGAATTTTGACTTTATTGTTGAGCCTTTTGGAGGTTGTCTTTACGAGGTTCCTTGATGATCATAAAATTGGACCACTAATTTTACTTAATACAATGATGTATTAAGATTTGTGCAATATTTGAGCTCATTTCAAGTTGATTTGATATGTTTCGGCCCGAGTTTTTGGAAGTCAAAAGTTTAAAAGTTCATTAGGTTTGATTGAGGTGTGTTTCATCATTTCGATAATTTTATGCGTGATTTAAGGCCTCAAGTAGGTTCATATTTGTTATGGGACTTGTTGGTATGATCATATGGGGTCCCGAGGGGCTCAAGTGTAAGTAACGAAGCTCTGATTACTATTTTGTTGAAGAATTATATCCATATCATTATCAAGGAGCCATAGCAAAAACAATTGTCAAATTTGGACATCGTGTGAAGATTTTAAGGTTATTTTACTACAGATCATAACTTTTTTAATTGAAATTGTTCACTCTTGCATTGTTTGATCTATTTGAATCTTCTTTGACCATATTGGATCGAGCGATGCGAATTGGTAAAGAAAAAGCTAAATTGAGTATTGAGTTGGCCGAATTGAGGTAAGTATCATGCCAGAAATATGTGGGCACAAGGTGTCATGTGTGCTGAAGGTTTTGAAATTGAGGTTATGATATGAGACATCGAGGATTCAGAATTTTTTATTAGAAATTATGTGATTGATTGAGTTAATATCGCCTTCTTTATTCGAGCACATTTTTACTTGTCTGTGTCCCAGCGATGTTGGTGTTAATTTACTTGGTTATCTTTTGTTTCCATCTATGTTTCCCTTTATTATCTCTACTGTTTGTAGTTTGATTTCTCCTTGTTATTGACATTACTTTGTTATCTTTATATTGATAGTTTTTAATCATATCCTGTTCAATTTATTTGACCAGTAGGTTTCTTGACTTTTCCTCGTCACTTCTCCACCAAAATTATTCGTGATACTTACTGGGCACCACTGTGGTGTGCTCATATTACAATTCTATATATTTCTGTATATATCCAGGAATTTGATCAATATTAGCTTCACAAATCATCGCGGTGGAGACTCAAGTTAAACATGCTGCTACGTTCGCAGGCCTTGGAGTCACCTTCATTTGTACTTATTTCCATTGGTTCCTTTTTTTCTAGAATAGTGATGCATTTATTATGTATAACTACTCCTAGAAAGGATTATGACTTGTACTACCAGTTTTGGGAATTCTAAGTGTTTAGAGTTATCTAATTTGAAGTTAGTGAATATCAATGTTATTTCTGTTACGCTTACCTAATTTAGAGACTAAGTACCATCACGACTCCTTCAAAGGGAATTTGGGTCATGACAAGTTGGTATGAGAGCTCTAGGTTCATAGCTGCTACGAGTCATAAACAGGTTTAGTAGAGTCTTGTGGATTGGTAAAGAGACGTCTGTACTTATCCTCGCAATGCTATAGAACTATTAGGATAATCTCACTTCTTCCATTCCTTATCATGCAATATTGATTCATCTCGAAGCATATAACTTGTGTTCCTTTACAATCACTCATGTATAATATTACGCTCTCAGTGTTTGCCATGTACCAGTTGTTCGTGATAATAAAGAGGGGCTAGGTAGGAGTTAGGGATGCTAAGACATTTTCTCAACGTGTCGTCCAGGCTGAAGATACAAAGGTCTTGAGAGGCTATTTAACTATTCATATGGAGATGCAACGGGTTCGGGCATCTGGTAGATGAGTATGAGTTTAAGAAGGATTAATTGGTTGACCAGTCGTCGAGATTATGGCAAGGTCATGAGGTGGATGTTGATTGAGGATAGTTGGTGGTATTAGAGTACCTTTTAGTCCGCGTTGTGCAAGATGGGAAGGTTAGTTTTCCGGATCATCGGGTGTTGTTTTCATGGCTTCGCACCAAGTGGAGAAGTCCACTAACGGCATTCAGATTGCAGAGTTAGATTTACAATAGTTATGGCATGAGGTATGTATATATATATATATATATATATATATATATATATATATATATATATATATGTGGTATTGGAAGGTTTACGAAATTTGCATATGACTAAGGCTTGAGATCTTTCATGGGATGATATTGGGGCTTACAGTGTTTCTATGTCATAAGGAATCTACATTTAGTATCAACGGGAGTCGAAGAAACAACTCCAGATTCATAGAATGTCCATTTAGCGTGAGCAATCGTGTTTGCGGCAGAACGAGGTGCTTCAAATGAAATGCGGTTGTTTATGAGCTTCTAAGTTACGTGGTCCATACAAAGGATTATCTACATTTGGGGTTTTGATTAGAACCACTGCACATCGACAGGGAGAAGTATTACCCTAGCGGAAAGACAAGGAGTATTCGAAGAAATGGGTCAGCTCTGTGATGTTGGGTAAGCATAGTAATGAAGTTAATTAGTCTTTTTCAATAGGAATTCTCCATCGTCATTTATGGCAGTACTCTTCAATTGGATGGTTTGTGTGACCCGGTTTAGTGATGAGGTGCAGTCCTAGTGGCTTAGTTACATGCGGGAGAATCTTAGAGAGTTCTCACGGCTTGAGTCGGTTGTCTACTATGGGTACAAGGATAATGTTGTACATTATAGCTTTCTCCTCGATGGATATCATAATTTAATAGAATGTTGGCATTATTGGTTAGCATATGTGAAAAGCGTGCATTATGGAAAGGACCTTGAGTTTTGGGTTGTAGATGCGTAGCTAGTGGCATGGTGATTACTGGGTCTTGAGGATTTTGAGGTTCAGGTTTTGTTACACGGTCAAAAATCTATATGGGGGCTTCAGTAAGATGATGGGGTGTAAGTGATGTATCAGCGATTTTATTTGCATAGTTGAATTTGAGTAAGGAAATTTTGGTATTCCTGAAATTTTTGGGGGGGGAGGGGGGGGGGCAGATGTCCCTTTATGCAACTTATTTCTTGTTTGCAGATTGTGAAGGCATGCAAGAATGTGATAACTGATAGAATACATTATTGATAGGTTGCTATGGAATTTTGGAAGGATTTTTACCTAATTGCGAAGGATCAGGAATCATTTGGGGGTTGTTTGAAAGCTCAACGGAAATATTTATTTTATATTAGGTTAAGTTTGTGTGCTCTTGTGAGATTGTTATCACGGATATGTTACCGGGCAGAATGGATATTATTTGTGCCCATGGCCTATGTTATGTGCTACTCTCTTATTTTGTGATAGGCTGTGAGGTTGAAAATTATTCTCCACCTATGTTGTAATTTCGTTCAGGCCTTATAGAGATGTGGACGAAATGGCCCTCAAGTTTATTGGTTCATTGCACCTTAGTTGTGCTTGCTTTCTTCAATTTTTTGTTAATTATATTCATTTTTCCCACAGTTATACGTGTACGGTCTACTGTATTTGGTATCAGCATTTATGTGATGAGTAAACCCGAGCACTTTGGCTTGATGAGTATCTGGGAGCGGCATGCACGGCTCAGCGGATGTTATGTGAGAGATCCCTTTCCTTGTGTTTATTTGATGTTCTGTTTCCCCCATGTGGGATGATTTAATGAAACTGTTCTTTTGTTGTTACACATGTTGTGTTTGTTAGATAATCCTTATGTGTTGCTTTCCTTCTATTTGTACTGCATAACTGAGTTATTGTTGAGTTGGTGTATGAGCTCTGTTGTGTGAGAATCTGTGTGGTTCCATGACAAGTTATTAGTTGAGCTTCTTGTACTGGCTGAGATGGGGTTCTTATACCTGAGATTCCCACTATCGTATTGGGGTGAGGAGTGTTTGGAAGTATGAGGTTGTTTCTACTATGATTTGGGCAATGTCCCTTGACGAACGAGATAGCTTCTTGATTGGTTGACTTCATGGGTGGTTGAGTCCCCAAATGTTCATTTACCAAGGGCAGCACTATAGAGGTACGGAACAAGGTTCTAGTAAGTGTTAAGTGTATTGACGATGTCCAAAATAATATTTGGGCAATGATGGTTGTCAGAAGCTATTTCTATGGGCATTTGAGTTAATATGGAACATCCTGTTTTTGTACCCTGGGTTGGAATCATGTCTTGATTCGACTTGTTCAAGTTTATACAGTGAAATGATGCGAGATTCGGGTCCTATGATGAATTTCAGATGTTGAGGTTTGGGTTCTATCCTAAGGTTATGGACTAAGGATTAGGTGATAAGTTCAGTTAAATTTCATTATCAGTCTTACATAGGTTTGAGTGATGGGGAATCACTCCGGAGTGTATTTATGGTGGGCTAGTGAAGTGGTTGATTTCTTTGGAACGACTTTTGGCACGTTCGAGGACAAACGTATGTTCAAGTGGAGGAGAATATAACGACCCAACTGTTTGTTTTGGGTTGCACTTCACTCGATAGTTTGGGGCACACGTAGCTCTGTATGATGTATTATGACTTACGCGTAAAATTTGAGTTCATTCCGAGTTGATTTGATATGTTTCGGCGTAAGTTTTTGGAAGTCGAAAGTTTGAAAGTTCATTAAGTTTGAATTTGAGGTGAGTTTCGTCATTTCGATGTTGTTATACATTATTTAAATCCTTAAGTATGTCCATGTTTTCTTATGGGACTTGTTGGTATGTGTGTACTGGGTCTCGAGGGGCTCGGGTGAGTTTCATATAAGTTTGGGTTGTGTTGCGCTCGTTTTTCTAATGTTTCGACGGCGTTTCTTCAAGCATAAATGGTACCACATTAAATAAATGTGTTTCGATTTCTTTTTTGATTGAAGCATTAGATATGTATCATAATTAAGGATCCATAGCAAAAAGAGTCATCAAATTGGGACATCGCATGAGTATTTTATGATTATTTTGCTAAGAATTGGCCTGTCAGATTTTTTTAAGATTAATTACGAAATTGCCACTGACTTCGTATTTAAAAATCTACACTATTTTCAAATATTTAAACCAACATACCTCCTTCATTATAAGGTCAAATGGAGTGATTCAAAAGCCTAACTTGACTGAAATTTTACACGAGATCCATTGGAGGCATCAAAAGCAAGTTTCGAGATTGTTTGGAATGCAAAACGAGGTAGAACAATAGAGAGAAAAAATACTTAATATCAAAAGTTTGTTCATTTGGTCATATTTTGAGTTGGGATCTCAAATTTGGAAAAACTTTTAAGGTGATTTTCACTACATAGATTAGGGTAAGTATTCTATACTCGAATTTGGTTATATTTCATAAATCCATCTTCGTTTTAGACATTTGATTGATGATTTCAAAGTGAAATTTGAGGGTTTTGCCTAATATTTCATAAAGTGAATTTTTGAGTAATGAATGTCGATTCGGAGTTGAATTTAAGTGAAACTAGTATGGTTAGACTCGTAATTAAATGGCTATTCAGATTTTATAAATTTTATCGTGTTTCAAGGTGCAGGCCTGGGGAGTTGACTTTTGTTGACTTTTTGCAAATTATATAAAGATTATAGTTTTGTTTACTTAAATTCTTTTCTCTTGCATTATTTGATGTATTTAAGTCTTCGGTGGCTAGATTGGGTCGAGCGACGGGAGTTGGTAAAGGAACATCTAAGTATTAAGTTGGTCAAATTGAGGTAAGTATCTTGCCTAACCTATTGTGGGGAAAACCACCCCTTAGGAATTGAGTCGATTGTGCTATCTTGATATGTAAAAGCTATGTACACAAGGTGATAAGTGGGTATACAACTTATATGTGGTGTTGTCCGGTTAGATTGTCTAGTCTTTTTCTTATACCTTTGATCAAGTTGTCATAATATGTGTTATCTTGTTGTTAGGATATGCTTACATGCTCTATATGATGTAATTAGCATTTATTTATCTCTTGCTCGTTGTTTGGTCTTATTTTCCTTAGTTAAAGTTATTGCCTTTCTTGTTGTTTTGTTACTTATTAATTGTGAGTTCCTCGGTGACTTTGTGCATATATGATACTTGTATAAATTATTGTGATTACCTGTGTAGTTATCACGTGCATTACATGTCTTGTTCTTTTTGTAAAGGTTGTTGTATTCCTTTAATTTTTACATGATTCTCTTGTTGTCGTGTACTCATACTCTTGGTAGTAGAAATTCTTATAGTTGAGTTATTGAGTTGTTGTTGTTGTTGTTGTTGTTGATTTAAGCTTTTGTCTGGTGGAATCGGGTTGCACGTCGCAACAGGAGCAATATGAGTGATATATTAAGGAGGAATAAGGAAGAATTGATATTTTCTTGTGGGATCAGGTTGCATCCGCAACATGAATAATAAGGGTGGACATGTGGGATCGAGTTGCATGGCGCAACAGGAGAAATAATGGTGATATATTAAGGAGCTATAAGGATGGACTGGTGGGATTGGATTGCGCATCACAACATATATATTCTATACTATTTACTCTTGTTATATTTATTACGTAGGAATAAGGTAGGATTGCGATGCGTGCCGCATCAATATATGTGCTTGTGTATTTCTCTCTGACCGTGCAACCTATTCGGTAATATTACATTTCACTTAGGGATTGGTTATAAGTTGATACTGATAAGACCATCATTCAATTGTTCAAGACTTTGATAATTTTTATTTTGGGTTTCACTAAGTTTCGAGGATCGAGTTACTGTCATTGAGTTATTAACTTGCCATTATTCCTTGAATTCTTATCTTGAAAGTACTACTCTGGTGAATTAATTTTAAAATTAAATCTACTACGTTGAATCATTTCCTCCTGTCCTGCTAGTTTGTTAGTAATATAGTGATTTAAAATAAAGAAATTAATGTTGTGCCAATTTGTGTGAATTTTAAAATTGAACTTGCCATATTTATGTATACATTTCAATATTTCAAATTCTAATAATTGTTATATTTTTATTTCAATTAGTTTCTCAAATAAATTTCCCTAAAATTTCTGAGGTTGTATTTTATTTAAAAACGAAATTCTATAAAGTGTTAATTTATTAAAACCTATATTAAAGGCAATAATTTATTAAATTTTGCATTTTAATTTGAAAAGGATATTTTATTCACTCAGGCAATTTCTAAAAATAACATCATCTTTCTAGTTGATTTCTGAATTGGTTTAGAAACTGTAGTTCACCGTATGTTGTATGAATGAGACTCCATGAAAATATTAATTACATTTATAATGGATATTTTGTACTAGGTATCACGAGGATATTGTTGTGCAAAGTGACATAGAAATATTTGTGCACAAGATTCCATGTGTGCTACAGGTTTGGAAATTTTGTTATGATATGAGACATCGAGGATTCGGAATTGTGTATTAGAAATGATGTGATTGATTGAGTTAATATCGCCTTCTTTATTCGAGCATATTTTTACTTCTCTGTGTCCCAACTATATTGGTGTTAATTTACTTGGTTATCTTTCGTTTCCATCTGTGGTTACCTTTATTATCTCTATTATGTGTAGTTTGATTTCTCCCTATTGTTGATATTACTTTGTTATCTTTATCTTGATAGTGTATTATCATATCCTGTTCAATTTATTTGACCAGTAGGTGTCTTAACTATTCCTCGTCACTACTCCATAGAGGTTAGTCTTGATACTTACTGGGCACCAATGTGGTGTACTCATACTATACTTCTGTACATTTTTGTATAGATCTAGGTATTTGATCAATAGTTGCTGCGCGGATCGTTGCGATAGAGACTCAAGTTAAACATGTTGTAGCATTAGCAGTCCTTGGAGTCACATTTATTTGTACTTATTTTCATTTGTTCCTTTTGTTCCAGAATAATGATGTATTTATTACGTATAACTACTCCTAGAAAGGCTTATGACTTATATTACTGGTTTAGGAATTGTAAGTGTTCCGAGTTATCTAATTTGAAGTTACTGAATATCAATGTTATTTATGTTAATTCTAGGCTTATATAGTTTAGAGACTAGGTGCCATCACGACTTCTTTGGAGGGATTTTAAATTGTGACATGAAACATTAATGACTCGAACTAGGAAGTGTGTGTCCTAGGAATGAACTTAAATGACCTTAAACTAGGAAGTGCGTCTCCTAGGGCTAATATCTCAATTTACGAAGTGTGTCTCTTAAAACAAAAATATAACTTAAAAGACCTAGACTAGGAAGTGCTTCTCCTAGGGTTAAAACATTAATGACTCAAACTAGGAAGGCATCTCCTAGGGATGAACTTATAAGAACTACACTAGGAAGTGCGTCTCTTAGGAAATGTGTCTCCTAAAATAAAAATATAACCTGAACAACCCAGACTAGGAAGTGTGTCTCCTAAGAGGTAAAACTACAATTACTCCAACTATGGTGTGCATCTCCCAGGGATGAATTTAAATGACAAAAACTAGGAAGTACATCTCCCAAGGGTGGAACCTCAGTTTAGGAAGTGTGTCTCTTAAAACAAAAGTATAATTTAAAAGACCCAAACTAGGAAGTGTATCTCCTAGGGGTGTTGTATGATATCCCAACAGCCTTTGCATAAGCAGAATATGGGCATTACACCTAAAATTTTAAGCTTTGATATAAACATAGCATTCATCCATGTTTCAGACAAAGAAAACTTGTGAGTTAAATACATGGATGTTAGTTTGTGGCCCTGATTACAAGAGCGATTTCTCTTGCACTTGTCACGATCAACTTGGACTTCAACATAGAAAATAATGCTTGTTATCAGTCGACCACCTTTTTTGAACAATCCTTATCACAAGAAATATTCCTGATTCGTTCAAGTCCAATACCTTATGCCCAGTGCGTTGCACTCTTGTTCTAACATTTACCAAATCTTTGCATTTTACATCAATCCCAAAAAACATATATTATTACCAACTCAGTACACACATTATTCTCCTGTGTCTTATGCCATTTTGGTGTGCTTGAGAGACTCGGCTTTGTGAGATTAAAAAGTTGGTAACAAATTTTGAAGTCTTTTCTCACTTGTTTCGATAAAAGCAGACTCAAAAGGGACTCAAACAAAACAAGAGGAACATAATAAGGAGAAAAACGAGAGGATATTACCCAGGAAACAAAACAAAGTAGACACTAATCTTGTTTGAAGGCCATCTCCACAAACCATGACATGCATTTTGGATTAAGCGTCCTGATCTGTCAAGCGAGTCTAATCTTCAACTCATGTTATGCCTCTAAGTTTTGAAACTAGGCTTCAGTGCTCCAATTGTCCTATTTGATCCACAACCCTTAGTTGACTTGTAGTGCCCTAAAGGGTTTTCACCATCAAGCCTCTCTCATTTTGCTCTTTTTTCTCAACTTACCATCGTCTTACAGTGCCCCTGAGGGTTTTCACCGATAATACTCTCTCGTTTTATCATTTTCTCTCTTTGTGCTGAGAACAAGGTATTACCCATGATACAAGAAAATCATGCTTTCACCACATACATGCTTTGGAATCCTCAAAGATTTGTTGGAAGGTCTTTCTTTGTACCGTAACATAGGCTTTTGGACAGGGTCGGAAAAAAGGGTGGCATAAAGGCTCAAAATAATTTAAGATGAAAGGGTTCAAAATTACAACTTTTGGAGTAAGATCTTTTGGCAAAAATTAAAACTTCTGCCCTGGTTTCTTGGAGTCTAAGATTCTTTTTTTTTTTTGGATTTTTTCTTTGTTGGGACTAAACATCAAAGTAAGGCTACCTATATATCCTTAAAAGGAATCAGGTCAAACGTAGTTCAAACACAAAGTTGGTTTTTGTTGTTTTTCTTTTTCTTTTATTTCTTGTCTTTTTTTCCTTTCTTATCTCTCTATTTCTTTCATTTTTCTTTTCTCCTTTTTTTCTCTTACCTTTCTTTTTCTTCTTTTCTCTTTTTCTTTTTCATTTCTACTTCTTAACCCTACTTTTGATTCTAAAGAGGGGTACAAAACAAAATAAATTAAGGCTCAAAAGGGTAGCAAAAGATAAAATGTTCAAGGTAGCAAAGTAAAATGCCTTCATCATACCGAACTTTAAAAATGACAAGTAAAAATATGATATTTAATATAAGAAAAGAAATCATACATAGTGTCTATTGATGGCATCAACATAAATAAAAAGTGCCAAGGGCAATACCTTTGTCTCGATGAATGACCCTTGCCAGTTCGAAGAAGACTTGACTCAACCTTATCTTGATGTGGAAGAGTGCATTTTAGCACTGACTAATGTACCTCAAACTACTTGAGATACATTCCTTTGTTGTATGCTCTCATCAAACTCTTGATTTGCTAGACTAATTGCCTCAGTTTTGCTCAATTCAAGCTTCAGGTTATCTCAGAATGAGTGAATCTTTACTTGTTTCCTCAAATACATCTTTTTATCATGTGCAAAACTATGTTTCATTATTCCATGATTAGATTGGATTTCAAGACCTAGCTAAAAACTTTGTATGTATGTCATGCACTAGAACAAGCCTGAAGATAACTAAATACAACAAAAGAACTAAAGGAAGACTGCAAATAATAGAAAAACAAAATCGTATTTGACCAAAGGATGGAAGGGTTTGAACAACATAATAAAATCTATATTTATGCCCTAAAAAACCCTAGATGACAAACTTAAAGACACAAAACTAACTAACAAGACTCGTAGAGATAGGAAAAAGAGGATAGTAAGGTTTGAATCACCAAAACAAACAAGAAAAATATGGATTACAACCCCGAAATAACTAGATAGCAGAAAAAACAGCAAAACAAGATACCAAGATTCCTTTCTATTGAGGAGAGAATGACCTTTCATTTGCTAAGCTTGCATTTAGCGACAAATTTGCTCATCACAAACACCAGGGCCTTCTCCAATTTAAAAATCATTAACTTTAGATAGCAAGTTGAGGATTCTCATACTCCTTATCACCATGCATTATCCCCACAAAGTGTGCATCATCATGGTAGGTAAAGGGCTATGCGCGATTCTGGGTGTCACTGTCCTAGACCGCAATTATCCCTTCTTGAATCATCTTTCTATCTCCATTTTCAAAGCATAGATATCTTCAATGATATGCCCTTAGACATTATAGTGGTATATGTATCGTACACCAGGATCAAAACCTTCTGCATATGGGTCCAGAGTATAGCTGAGGAGTGGCTCAATCTGGCCATAATGTTTTAACTTTTAAAACAAGCTGGTATAGGATTCTCTGATTGGCGTGAATTTGTTTCTTTTCCTTTAATCTCCTCCATGCCCCTATTTTCTATGGTTGTTGGATGCTCAAAAATGTTTTAAAGGCAAGAGTAAACCATGTGGTGTTGGTGCTCGCCTTAAGGAGTGACCCAGTGGTTGGATAGAGGACCAGAAGTTGTTCGGAGGATAAGACTGAGGTGGATTTTATGGAGATCAGAGATAGGTTTAAGGTTGGGGTCAGGGTTGAAACTCAGTATATTGGTGAGGCGGACTGGTTGGGCTATGTCATCATCCTGAGACAACCATGTCTAGATCATCATGTTCGTTCTGACCTAGCAAGCTTCCTATGTCGTTCTGAATTGCTTGTGTTAAGGATTTTAAAGCAGAATAGCTCATGATTTTGCTTGACTTCAGCCCATATTCTACCATTTCTCTCATTTTTACCACATCATTAAAAAGCTTACCCACAGCTGAGATCATATGCCCAAAGTAAGTTGGCTCCTGAGCTTAAAGAAAGTACTCGACCGTCTCGTCTTCTTCAATTGGGGGATTGACTCATACAACTTTTTCTCTGCATATGAGCCCGTATTCCCTAAAGCTTTCATTAGGCCTCTTTTCTATATTAGTGTGGGACATGCAATCCGGGACTATTTCTATATTGTACTGAAAGTGTCGGGCGAAGGCCTGAGCCATTTTGGCCCATATGTACCACCTGCTAGCATCTTGGCGGGTGTACCTCTCTAGAGTTTCCCCACTCAGACTTTGACTAAAATACACCATCAATAACTCGTCCTTTCCACCGGCGCCTCTCATCTTACTGCAGTAACCTCTAAAGTGGGCTACGGGATACCCATGCCCCTCATACAAATCAAACTTTGGCAACCCAGATGGAAATTGGACATTAGGAAACAATCTCAAGTCTTTGTAAAACACTCTCACCTGGCTCCTTATCCCTTGCATGTTTATTAAAGACTACTCTAAGTTTTTAACCTTCTTGGATATCTCATCTTGCGCCACTTTCTTAGCAGGATTTTCAGTTTTACAGTGAGGATCAAAATGAGGAGCATAAGAGTATGGATCAGAGACCTTGAAAGTTGTTCTGGAGCATAGTGTTGGACATCGAGGACTTTGAACACAGTCTTTCTAGAGGATCAAGAAAAAATAGCTGGTGGAGGAGCTATAAAAACATGAATTATCAAAGGAGCGGATATGAGGTGGTTTTGGGGTAGAGTGTGAAAAGGTAGTGGAGAGATATTAGCAGTAGTGGGAATCTGGATTTGTGATAGTGATGAAATTGTGACGAGGCCCACTAATCCAATCTTGGTACATTTAGGCCATCTATCCTTTCAACCTTAGGACTTCTTCTCTCAATTTAGATTCTTATTAACCAATCTCCTTAGGCGAATCGACAACACCTATGTCCAATTCTTTGCTATCCATGGCTACCTTGCTCTTTGACCTTGTATTGAACAGATGACTCGCCAGAATGCAACACCTAACCAGCTTCTTTTACGATAGCAATTAAAGTACCAAAGAGGAGCAAAATAAAGCCAACATGTTAGTGATAGGGCACTTGTAAGATAAAACTATCATTGCATGCAATGCACATAGCAATAATTAACGGTTCTAGAATAACTTCGACGACACAAGGTCATTTGGCATCATCCCAATTTTGTTCATTTTAATCTTCTCTTTTCATTAGTTTCTAGCACTTCTTGACTTGCTCATTTTCCTTCCTCTTTTTTTTTCTAATTATCACTATTTGTTTCTCGCACCCCTCACGTCCCACAAGTTCATTCTCTTTTTTTATTATTTTTTAATAATAATTCGATCGAACCCTATGTAGGATGCCTACGTATCATATTTTTACAAGAATCAGACCAAGCGTAGTTCTGGAGAAGTAATGGACAAAATAAACTAAAAAATAAAAATCTTTTTGGTTTTTTAATTTATAACTCTTTTCTCAACTACAAATGGGAAGTACGATGACAAAAGACTCGCCAAGTTCTTACACCACCTAAAAGACTCAATACTATTAGGCAAAAAAAGAAAACATGAAAATGGACTCAAAATTATAAAAAGTCTATTCAAACAAGCTCCCAAATGTGATGGTCCTGGGATATCTATCACACTCGAGCTCTATTACATGGATTCGCATTTGAATGCAAAAAAATAAGACCACATAGAGTTCGTGACTCGAGACACTATGCGACGTGACAACACCTCCTATTGGAAACATGCAAGATATGATTGAGGCTATTTTAACAAAATATTTACGTGACTAGAAGGTGGATAGAAGTGCAAACTCAACAAAAGTGACCTGTAGGATATGGAAAAATTACTTTACAGTAATGACCCATTTTGTAGAAATGGTCTATATGGACAATAGGGAGAGCACCTTGTTGTGGAATTAGACCTCTTAAGACATTGGTCATGAACCACTTTTGCGAAAATGGTCCCATTTTTCAAGAATGATCGATGTGGCCAAAAGCTTTGCGAGAACAGTCGATGTGACCAAAAGCAGCTAAACATGCAAATTTGACAAGGATGGGCATTAAAGTAAAGATACACCTAATTGTGGATTCAAGACTCTCCGGCCACAATTAAAAAAAACTACTTTGCAAAAATAACCCTATTTTACAAAACGATTGATGTGGCCAAAAGTGGATAGACATGTAAGATTTGACTACGACCCTCGAAGTGAAGAACTTATGACTCAATAAGAAGATCAGACTCTAGGTGAGTTGCCTACATATCCCGCCCCAAAAGATGAGAATCAGGTATGCGTAGTTCGAGAAGATTGGATACACGAAAGATTTTTAAAAACACTGTTTTGAAGAAAACATATTTTTGTCTTTTTAAAGAAAGATGGAAACTGTAAACTCTTTTTGGATTTTATTTTATCTTTTTTTATTTAAAATTATTTTTTGGAAAAACTATGAAAGAAAAATTTGAGTGGGCCCCGCTTGCTTTATTTTCATACTTCACCCTATTTTCTTCTCATTTGTACCCACTAACATTGGTCCTCCAAATGACTTTTTTACCCTTTAAAGTAGCATATAAAACACAGGGATGATTAAATATCTTTTGGGCCACGATCCTACTTTGACATAATTTGGATGGGCCTCTTACGAAGGTACACGGTGCCTGGGACCGAGCCCAGCTATGTTTAAATGATATGATGCATATAAGCATGACCTAAAGGTTGACCCAAGTTAGGGGTTAACTAGACAAAGAAACTCGGGGCGGCACGTGGTCGATGTTGGCTGTTCTAGTTGTCCGCCCACTCCACACTCCCACGCCATCCCCTTAAAGACACAGGTGGCTCACGAAAAGGTCGTGTACACTCAAACGTACTCTGAAAGACTTGTTATGGAAAGAAGACCTATAGTTAATGCAAATTATGACAATTTATAAAAGCACTAACACATAAGTAAAATAGATAAATAAATAACCAACAACACAGGAAACTAAGACAAACAAACCAAATAAAGAAAACAAACAGTTCAACTGAATATCCTAAAATCTAACAAGATCAAGTATGAACGCGAACCTACAACTCGCTAGCATAGTTGCCAGAGCTGTATCACCCCTTTTTTTCCCTCACTAACCCCTCTTAAAATATAAAAAGTGATTTTGAAGTTCAAAAGGGTTTCAATTATGAAAAGTGATCCAAAGATTGTTTTTCAAGAGATTTTTCGGAGTCGCCACGTGACATTTGGTTTGGGTGTGTCAGGTCACCATTTTTAGAAATGATTTGTTCTTTTGAATCACGTTTAGTCTCTAAACTGATTGCACCAGAGATTCAGGTAAGTGGTTCATTTGAGTCGGGCAACAGAAATACTCTCGCAAACCTCGAACATCAACCTAAATGAAACAAACTCCAATCAGCCTCAAACTTGATCGATTTCCATCGTTTTGAAGAAAAATTACTTTTGTATTTTTTTCTAGAAATTGAAACTTTAACTAATTCGAACAAAAATATTTTGGTATGCATTTTTTCTTTTAATGTCTCACAGAAAAAGAAAACTGGAGGAACCAGACTCTTAAACAGAGAAGAAAATTTTGTCCTTAAACCCTAGCTTTTTATTCCAAAGTTTTTCTGTCTGCAATCATCTTCCTCTTTTTTTTTTTTTGTATTTTTATTTCAGGCGAGATTAGTAGCAGTGGCAGGCCAATTCTGGGTGGACGAAGGCTTGAGGCATGCAGTTTTTTTGGGCGGCTGCTGCTGTTTCATTTTTGACGAGTTCGCCGATGATGTTGTGGGCGTCGGTCTCTAAGGTTGATATGAGATGGTGGCGGATGATTTGGTGGTTGGGGAGGGGGGAGTTTGGCGCAGCTCCTGACTTCGAAAAGAAGATTGGATAGCTGCCTTCATTGATGAAAGAGGGGATGAGCTTCTTGAGAAGGGGAGTTCGGTGGCTCTGAGAGATAAGAGTGAAGGGAGGCTGGCCATTACTGTTCTTCTCTTTGGGTAAGGGAGGTGGATGTCGTGTTTTTTAGAGAGAAGGGAGTTATTGAGGTTCAACTCCTATCTCCTTTCCAAGTGCTAGAGACTGGGAATTTTAAGGGGAAGATATCTTGGGTCTTAGGGTTAGGTTAGTGGGTCAACTGGGGCACGGGGTAATGTCGTAGGGTTATACAAAATTAGGCTTTTTCAACCCAAAATCTTAATCCTTTTTTAATAATTTAAAACTTTTCTATAAAGTAGGCAACTAACTCTAATTAATTAAAATAAATTATACTATATAGTGAAACTATTTTAAGAATTTTTGAAGATTATATAAAAATAAAATAGATAAAAATAGGTGAAAATAGTATTACTACATAAAGTACTAATTAACCTAGAATTAAAATAGACTTGAAACTATTTTCTTTCTTTTGCGTTTTCGATTTTTATATTTTACTATTAAATTTAAAACGAAAATAGGCTAAATCTATAAAAAAAATAAAAATAAGTAAATATTTTAAGAATACTACTTTTAAAAGATACGCGGGTCAAAAATTACGTATTTACGATTGGCTAACAAGAAATTGGGAGGGGGGGTGGGGGGGACTCAAAAAATTGATAGCCCAAATTAAAGGGTCAAATCAAGAGATAGTAAGACCCAACTTGAGCATATATCACTTATTTTATGCAATACTCATTTGGACTTGAGAAAGTCAATTGGACTAAATCATTCAAACTACCGAGAGATATAGAGTGGGCAATTGCATGTGATTTCTATATTACAACCCCGACAAATAGAACTTGACCTAAAATTTACGACCCGTTAGGTAATCATCTAGATGGAAATCACGGTCTTAGATCTTTTATCATTTGAAAAACAACCAAAACCATAAGTATTATCTCCTAGTTTCATATTTGCAATGAATAGCTTAAAGTAGAAGTAAAAATATCAAACAAGAATGTGGAATTGTAATTTGAGGCGCATCCTACAATTGCACTAAATATATACCTAATAATGGAAATCATGTATATCTATGATGTGTGCGCTTTGGTTGTATGAGCATGATTTTCAGGTATAGGTTTTGATGAATGACAAACAATGAAGTCAAAGCGTCAAACAACGATATAATATGACAAACTATCAAATGGCAAGAAGCATATTGATGACGGGATTGCATAGACAAGCCAAGTCGAGCCAAAGAGTTCAAGACCGAAGACCCAAGACGAAGGTCGTTAGGTAGAACCAATGTAAGAACAACGTTTAAGTTATCTTATCTTTTGGCTCAACATTAGATCATCATAAATATGCATAAAATTATTTTATTAAAGTAAATCATTTTATAAAATCATATATATCATAAATATTTTTAATATACTTCAAAAAAAATGATTTTAACATTTTTCATTTTTAACCAAAATAGGTTTTGAAGTAAGTTTTCAATTCTGGTATACACAGTGTATATCAAGTGTATATCAATGGTATATAATAGATCCGTTGCCAAATTTTTGAACACTGGAACAACATAATCGATTATATGAAGTACACAATCGATTATATGAAGTCAACAATCGATTGTCATTTTCATACAATCGATTATATTTTGACCGTTCCCACAGAATCCTAAATTGATTTTTGAACGTTGAATACAATCGATTATTTAGAGTTAACAATCGATTGTTTAGCCTAAAATCAGGAATCTGTTTCTGAACGTTGGTCAAACAATCGATTGTCTACTCCAAACAATCGATTGTCTGAGCACAGAATCAGGGATTTTATTTATCAATTAAGCAACGGTCAGCACCACTTTTTCACTTATAAAAAGAGGTCTTTTGAGCTGATTTTAAACACACAACTCTTGCATATATTGATATACATATTGATCATTTTCAAGCATCATTTTAGAGCTTTTGTTGAGCCATTTGATAGACAACTTTGTGTTGTTCATAGAGCTTATTTTGTTTCTCTTTATCCACTATATTGAGAGAGTATTTGTTGTAAAAGAGAGTTGTTTTGAGAAGAACATATCTTCTCATTTGTCGGGTTTGCTAAGTACCCAAAGTCTTAGTGGTTGAAGTCTTGGGGTGAGGTATCCTCAAGCAAGTGAAGTCTTAAGGTGCGGTATCCTTGAGCAACTGTAACGGTTTGTTAAGCACCCGTAAGCTTGACGAAGATAGTGAAAATCTCGAGAGAGTCTCTCGGGGACTGGACTAGCCACGGGTTGTGGTGAACCAGGATATATCGGTGCGTTCGTTCTTATTTATTTACTTATCTCACTCATTTATTTCCTGCAATTTTTAAATTCCGCAAGTTTACGCTATTTTTATTATAACACTATTCACCCCCCCCCCCCCTCTAGCGTTAAGCATATTATCTAACACCTAGTTCCAATTCTAAGTCCTTGAGCATTCGACCACGAATCGCATTGGAATTTTTTATTACTTTGACTGTCTCACTACCTATATTTATGGTGTGAGTTTGGGCGACATCATCCAGCGGGAGGAATTCGACGCATTACTCCCTACTCCTAGTGAAAACTGTGAAAAATCCAAAGATTATAGACTGCATCTTCATAAGTTAAAACTGTTGCAGTTCATAATAGAGCTTAATGACTCATATCCCCAGGCTAGAAGCTTAATTTTACACATGAGCCCTATGTGCTCTATGAACCATATATGGTAAGGGATGGCAAAGGGATGGGGTTAGTTTGGCAAAACTCACAAAGATTTTAACCTGCCCTGCGTTGCATAGCTTTTTCTAGTTTTCAACCCGCCCCGTCCCGTGTAGCCTTCTTTTTAGTTTTCAACTCGGCCTCCCCACTTAAGTTTTTTTCTTTCTTTTTTCTTTTTTTTTTCCTAAAACAAAGTAGTATGATATTTTATTTTTTCATAAAATTGAAATTTCAATATTATTCAAGAAACTATGTTTCTCTCTTTGTAATAGTGTGAAACTACATGCTCATACCTATGGAGCATATCATTTTATCATTTTATGTTATTGTAGAAGCTTTACTTCTAAAGAAAAGCTTATCTTGTAAATATCATTTTATCATGGTGCGTGTCCATTTCAAAAGATACATTCAACAAGGAAAAAATGTCGATCTAAATCTAAAATTTGGATTTTCTATGAGTGTTCGTCAAATTCATAGGTGACCCGCATTAAACGCACAAGTAGCCCCGCCCCGCTTTCAAATTTATAAAAATTGTTTTAACCTGTCCAACACCCGCATATTTAAGAGTAAACACACCCTGCCCCGCCCCGCATCAAATAAAACCTACATTGTACCCCCCCCCCCCCCCCGACGGCCCATTGTCATCCCTATTTTTGGCCGTTAATGATGAAAGCCAAAAATGAGTCAAAAATATACTTGTATCCTAGGTGCTAGTCCAGTAGTAATGCCACAAAACTATGAGGCTGCTATGTTCACCAGAAATAGCGATGGTAACCATAACCAAGAGTTCAAAAGAACTACAATTTGCAATGTGAAGTGTACAAACTCAAGGGGCATATCAAAGAAATCTGCTATATGGTAGTAGGATACCATTCTGACTTCAAGAAAAGGAAATTTGGTGAAATGGCTGCATATAATGTGTAGATGTATGGCTAATCTTCTCAGACTGGTCAGAGCGGTAGTTATATTGATTTTTCACAAGCCAGCTTTCAACCAACAAAATCAAGGACTGATTATTCTGATATACAACACAAATTAGACTCTCTCAATGGACAAAATGACAATATTGCTCCTATATTTCTTACCAAATAACAATACAATCAACTCCTTCAGATGTTGAATAAAGAAGAAGCAGCATCAACCTACTAAGCTAATGCAATAAGTAAGCATAATGATGGCCTTTCTACTAAGACTTTTTAGTAATGGATCATCGAACCTGGTGCAACCAACCATATGGTGTCAAGCTTGAGCTCTTTAAGAGCCCGTTTGGATTGACTTAAAAAAAGTAGCTTTCACTATAAATAACTTTTAAGTCAAAAATCAATAAGTTGAGGTTTCCCAGCTTATTAGTTTTAGCTTGTTTAAGCAGCTTTTAACTTATTATAAATAAGTTTTTGCTTTGCCAAATACTGAAAAAAGTTAAAAAGAGCTTAAAAGCTAATTTGACCAGCTTAAAAGCCAATCCAAACACCCTCTATATAATGATATTTATCACAATCCCAATGTTTCTCCTCGAGATACGTAATGAAACCTAGTCTCTACAACTAGGTAAGCCTAACATTCAATAATAGCTTGACAAAAATAATTAAAAGAAATACTAAAATCTAATAAACTCATAAAAGCTTCCAAAGAAAATTTGAACAAAGCGCTTCCCCGAAATTGGTGACCCAATAATAAACTTTACAGAGTAAGCTAAAATGTCTATTACAGCAAATAAAAATACAACAGTAAGTAAATATAAAGGAAGGTGACTCTGAGGCGTGTGGACGCCTAGCAGGCCTACCTTGAAGTCTTTGTAAAGTAGCTAATTGTCGTTCACTAACATCTGGCATGAACAGATGTACCTAGATCTACACAAAAGATGAATAGAAGTATAGTATAAGTACACCATAATATCCCGTAAGTATCAAGCCTAACATCCATAGAGTAGTGAATAAGCTAGGTCAAGAAACCTAGTAGGATATAATAAACAGAATGAAAACGGAATAACAAGAGGTAGTGGAAAATGGAGAAATATGTAATATGAAACAAGTCGATAACACAGGCTAGTGAAAGGCATGTAAGCATAGAAATAACATTGATGAAATAATTGAGAAGAACCAAAATGGTCATATACGGAAAAAAACTGATAGAACAAGAAATATCAAAACAACAAGAAGCATTCTCACCCAATAATTCTTTGCAACAAGATTAAATAACAAGAATCACAATAAGGTACCGCCTAGCATGAAATAAAAAATCACAACCAAAGTATTGTCATATATAACAAGAATCACAACTAAGGTACCTCCTCAAATTAACATTTCTCAATTTTAATCAATGTTTTACCTTATACCGCCACATAAGCCTTACATTTAAATAGTTTTGAAAATAGTTTTCTGGAAATAGCTACCCACACTTTACCCACCTTATAATGTCATGTGGCTGCAAGGAATTTCCTTACCAGTAACACGCACATAAGTCTCACCTTATATCGTTGCATGCACATTAACCCCAAATCATATACTACCGCATGCGTCTTAGTATCACATCACAATAACAACTCGCACCACAAGTACCCATATGTCACAACTTGCCAATAATCAATAATATTAATGTTTTTACGACATTAGCCCAAGACTCAACCACATTGTTTACAAAAATATCAACAATAACAATGAATATAAAATTCTCACAAGAAAGAATATGTCAATAATTAACAACTTCGCCCCAATATGCTACGACTTTCAAAACTTCAACACCAATAACTCAACCATGAGAAAGATAACGTGTAACCAGAAACTAAATACGAATAACTTATAATAGGAGAGATAATATAACTTCAAATAAGAATAATAACAATGGAAAAGATAACTTATAACAATGACTTCAAATAATAATAATTAATGATGAAAGACATAACATGTAAATCACTTCAAATAATGACAATCAACAATGAAATAGATAACAAGTACAATAAAAAGGGCAACAAGTTCATCTAAAACATGAGAGCAATTTATCAAGTAGGATGTAGAACAAGTGTTAAACAAGACATTTAAGGCATGTAAGGATAGACTAACACAAGGAAGAATCGATAGACTATGTAAGTTTTGAACATGATATGACATTTCAATTAAAACATCAAAAGAGTCTACATAGCCTAAACCAGTCAAATACTACATATAACCCATGTACCCACTCGTCACCTTGCGTACACGGCTTTCACATAGTACAAAAGACACAATCATCTAGGCCAATTCAACCCTCAAAAATATCTCTCCCTTAAAACGTTACCTCCCCATGACTCAAATCTAACCAAAATCGACTTAATATCATCAAACAATGCAAGCTAAATCATTTACAATAGATAAAACTAAGAACTTTACACTTTTTCAAAAAAGTCAATAAAAATCAACCCGGAACTCGCCTGGTCAAAACCTAAGTCTAATAGTATATTTCAACTACCCGTGACCCCATGAGTTCATATATTTTATTAGTTTCAAAATTCGAGTCTGAATCGACTCGCAAAACTCAAATTCTTATGTTTCAAAACCTCGACAAAGTTTCACAAATTTTTACTTTGATTCACGTGATTTTGATGTTAATATCTAAGATATATTAATGGAATATGATTGGAAATAGATTAAAATCACTTATCAAAAGTTTGTAGATGAAAATCCCCTCTCTAAATAGCCTCCTACAGATTCTAGGGTTCTAAAATGAGAGAATGTGAGATGAAATCTAGGCTTCCAGCCCTTATACTCATCTGTAGTTGCCACAATTGAGACATGAGTTAGAAATTGTGAACCCTTGAAATTGCGAAGAAAATCTCGCAATTGTGGCACTGACAGGCCTGGGGAACTTCTCGCAAATGCAATGAGGGGTTCACAATTGCGAACCCTGTTCCCCTCGCAAAAGCGAAAAAAATTGTTGCAAATATGAACTATCAAAAATCTTAAGTCACTTTACAATTACGAGCTAGGTATTGCAATTGCGCCACTTGAGGCCCCCATTATATATTCGCAATTCTGAACCTAGTATTTGCAAATGCAATACCTAAAGCATTATCACACCAAACTCTGGAGTGTAGTCCAAAACACTCTGATGCAAGTTTGGAACTCATTCGAGCCCTCGAGGCTATAAAAAAAACATCTACACAAGTCTAAAAATATAATATGGACTTACTCGCACGATTAGAACACAAATAACATCTAAAATTACGAATCGTATACTAAAACGTATAAGTTCCAAAGTAAATTTCAAGAACTTCTAGAATTAAAACCAAACGTACGAATCCCATGAAATCAACTCCAAATAATACAAAATTTTAGAGATAATTTTAAATAGCACAATGTACCAATTCCAAATCCCAAAATTCAATTCTGAGCTCGCTAGCTAAAAGTCAACCTACAGCCAAACTTTTGAACTACAAATTGCCAAATTTCGGCAAAATAACACAAATGAGCCTACGGACTTCCTTAATCAATTCCGGGAATACACCCATGTCCAAAATCATGATATGAAACTATCGGATCCATCAAAACAACATTCCAGGATCGTTTTTACAAAAGTCAAAGTTTGGTCAAAATTTCTAATTTAAGCTTTTATGTCAATACTTAAAGGGTCTGAATCAATCCGAAAGCTTCACAGAACCAAACTAACCAACCCCGGAAGTCATAAAACCATAAAAACACATATATGAAGCATAATAAGGGGTAATAGAGTAAAATTACACAAAATAACCGGTCGGGTCGTTACATTCTCCTCCTCTTACATCAAACGTTCTTCCTCGAACATGCATAAGGACATACCTAAAGTGGTGAATAGATGAGGATAACAACTTCACATGTCTTAATTGATCTCCCAAGTCGCCTCCTCGGCCAGAGAATGCCTCCATGGAACCTTCACTGAAGAAATGTTCTTTTATCTCAACTTCCGGACCTGTATGTCAAAAATAGCCACTGGCTCCTCAATTTTAGTCAAATCCTCATCCAATTAGAATGTGCTGAAGTCTAACTAGGGGTAAATATTAGTCAAATCCTCATCCATTGTATTACATATAGATACATGGATCAGCGGATGGACTGAAGACAAACTATGGGGCAATAAAAGTTTTTAGGCCACCTCACCAAACCTCTCAAGGATCTCAAAAAGTCCAATACCTAGGGCTTAACTTTCCCTTCTTACTGATCCTCATCATACCCATCATGGGTGAAACCCAAAGCAAGACTTGCTCTTCGATCATGATTGCAACATCACAAACCTTCCGATCCGCATAATTCCTCTTTCAAGATTGGATTGTACGGAGCCAATACCTGATTAACTTGACCTTCTCCAAGTCATCTCAAACCAAATCTGTGCCTAATAATAAAGCCTATCTCGTCTCAAAACAAACAACTAGAGAATGACACTGCCTCCCGTATAGGGCCTCATA
Organism: Nicotiana benthamiana; assembly: GCA_034376525.1. Taxonomy (NCBI): domain Eukaryota; kingdom Viridiplantae; phylum Streptophyta; class Magnoliopsida; order Solanales; family Solanaceae; genus Nicotiana; species Nicotiana benthamiana. Next base: position 58,127,827 of record CM067324.1, read on the forward strand.
AGGAGCTATTTGAATACTCAATTGGTATTTGTTAGTGAAGGAAAATTCTACGAGCGACAGAACTGATCCTAAGAACCCCTGAAATCCATAACACAGGCACAAAGCATATCGTCTAATATCTGAGTGGTGCACTTGGATTTTCCATCCAACTGGGGGTGGACTGATGTACTCAACTCAACTCGATGCCTAACTCACATTGTATAGATCTCTAGAAATATGATTTGAACTACATACCCCGGTCAGAGATGATGGATACCTTAATTCACTGAAGTTATACAATCTCGTGGATATAAATTAGAGCCAGCTGCTCTGAAGAATAAGTAGTTACTACCGGAAAAAAATTACTTGTTTTGGTCAACCTATCTACAGCTACCCATACTGCATCAAATTACTTCTGAGCCCTGGGAGCCCAATAACAAAGTCCATAATAACATGCTCCTGTTCCCACTCGGGAATCTCAAGTTGTTGAAGTAAACTGCCATACCTCTTATGCTTATACTTCACTTGCTGATAATTTAGGCATCGAACTACATACTCCACTATGTCTTTCTTCATTCTCCTCCACCAATAGTGTTGCCTCAAATCCTGATACATCTTTATGGAACCTAGATGTATAGAGTACCGTGAACTGTGAGCCTCCTAAAGAATCAACTCACGCAACCTATCCACCTTGGGCATATATAATAGGCCATGCATTCATAACACACTCTTATCCCCAATTGAAACCTCTTTGGAATCGTCGTGTTGAACTGTGTCCTTAAGGACAAGCAAATGGGGATTGTCGTATTAATGTTCTCTAATACTTTCATATAGAGAAGATGAAGAATCCACACAAGCAAGAACATGGCTCGGCTCCGAAATGTCAAATCTAAAAAATTTATTGGCAAAAGCCTAAACATCCATGACTAGTGGCCTCTTTGATGTTGGTAGATATGCTAAACAAGACAAACTTTCCTCCCTTTAACTGAAGTCATCAGCCACTACATTGTTCTTCCATGGATGATAAAAAATAACGATATGATAGTCCTCAGGAAAATCTAACCAACTTTGATGTTGTAAGTTTGGATCTTTCAGTTTGAACAAATGTTGTAGACTTTGGTGGTCGGTAAAGACCTCACAGGGGACACCGTACAAATAGTGCCAATAAATATTTAATGCATGAACAATCATGATGACCCGACCGGTTGTCTTAATAATTAATGCCCCTATCCGCTATTAAATGCTTTCCCAAATTTATTTTTTCTTATTTGGTTTACCGGGACATTCGGCTTTGAGTTTTGGAGAGTTTTCGGGACACGTAGTCCCTACTTGAGAGCTTAAGTGTTGGAATGTTGTTCTTAGTTTGAACAGTGTGAAGAAGACCTCGGAATGGAAATATGATGCTTCTGTTAGCTTCATTAGGTGATTTCGAGGTTGGGATTGCATTCGGAATGTGTTTTAGAGGTATAGCCAATTTAAGCTTGAAATGTTGAAGTTTGAATATTTGAACTTTTTGGTTGAAAGGTGAGATTTTGATCCGACGTTCAGAATGGAATCCTGGAAGTTTCAATAGCTCTGTCATGGTTTTTGGGATGTGTGTGCAAAATTTCAGGTATTCGGACATGGTTTGGTTGGGTTTTTGATCGAAAGCGTGTCTTAGGAGAATTTGAAGTTCTTAGGCTTGAATCATTTATTAATATGTGTTTCTGACATTGTTTTATATGGTTTAACGATGGGAAAAAGTTTGGATGATGTTTTAGGATGGGTTGGTACTTTTGTTTGAGGTCCCGAGGGCCTCGGGGTGATTTCGGATGCATAACGAGAAGTTTTTAGACTTAAGAGTTGCAGAAAATCCTTCAGCAGTTGAAGGTCTGATTCATTCTTTGCGTTCACAACGTTCCTCTCACGTTCGTGTAGTTCTGACCTTCTTCTTCTTCTATGCATTCGTTCCCTCCTCCACGCGTTCACGTAAAGTAATTTTGGAGGAGGACCAGTTTCCTTATTGCGTTTGTGTTTAGTCCTTCGCGTTCGCAAAGATTCACGTTTTCCTCAATCGTGATCGCGTCTAAGGCATCGCGTTCGCATAGCTTTATTTGACTCTAAGGACTGATTCCTATTTTTACTCATCGCGTTCGCATTAGCCTTGTCACATTTTCTTAGCTTCACCGGTCCAGGCTTTCACGTTCGCTGACTCTTTCTCGCATTTGCGGAGGGCATTTTTGGCAGCCTTCATTTTTCCTTCTTCGCAAACGTGAGACTTTCTCTACATTCGCGATGCTTTTGATACTTGGACAGATATAAACATTTCAAATTCCGAGGGTTAGACATTTTTACCAAAACACAAGCTTGGGAGCTCGGATTTGGGAGAAATTTCAATGAATTTTCGAGGGCAACTACTGGGTAATGATAATCTACTCTCATATGCTTAAAACTCACTAATCTAACCATGAATTCCTCCATATATTCAGATTTTTGAATGAAAAATAGGTAAAACTTCATAGACCAAATTATTGAGTTTTAAGTGGGTGTTTGACCTCCGATTTGAGAGATTTTTATATGGCTAGACTCATGAGAGTACGAGGGTTATGAAAATGTGAAAATGCTTCCGATTCCAAGATTTTGGCCTGAGGGGCGTTTTGGTTATTTTACCTAATTTCGCACCTTAGCTTTGATTTAAATAGTAGAATCAGTTGCTTGAGATGTTATTTATGATATGTAATTGAATTGAATAGATTTGGACCATTTGGAGTCGGATACTCATGGAAAAATTGTGATTTTGAGTTGATTTTGGAGTCGGTTCGAGGTAAGTGACTTGTCTAACTTTGTGTGGGGGACCTTTCCCCTTAGGATATGAATATTTGGTAATTAAATGCCTTTTACGTGAGGTGACGAGTGCATATTTGATCTAATTATTGAAAATTCCAATTTTACTTGAAGTATTTAAATTGAGTTGTGTGTTTACCCATGTTACTCTAATTGCAAATTTAGCTTGTGTTAATTTGAAGAAAAAAAACATGTTTAGTTGACCTACTTTTCTATTTGTTTAAACTTCCTTGTTTGTATTCTGTGGAGCGTGTAGGTTAGATCCCCAGCACATGTATTTATATATATATATATTAAGGATACGAAGAGATCCTCGGGATACCAAAAGATCCCCAGCACATGTATTTACATATATTAGGGAAACCAAAAGATCCTCGGGATACCAATAGATCCCCGAAACATGTATTTATATATATTGAGGATACCAAGAGATACTCGGGATTCCAAGAGATCCCTGGCACATGTATTTATATACATTGAGGATACCAAGAGATCCTCGAGATACCAAGAGATCCCCGGAATATGTATTTATATATATTGAGGATGCCAAGAGATCCTCGGGATACCAAGAGATCCCTCGTATATATGGTGAGGATACCAAGAGATCCTCGGGATACCAAGAGATCCCCGATTATTATTTCCTGTTGTAGCGGCATTTCCTTGTATTGTCTTATTTCTACTTTCTACTACTGTATCCCTTATTTATCTTGTTGAGATTCTTGTTGTAAACTTTATTTATACTGTTTCTTTACCCTATCATTTATTATGTTTTACCTCAGTAGGGCTCTAACCTTCCTCGTCACTACCCGACCGAGGTTAGGCTTGGCACTTAATGAATACCACTATGGTGTACTCATGCCCCTTCTACGCATGTTTTTCATGTGCAAATCTAGGTACCTCCACCCAGGAGCATTATCCTTGAGACAGGGAGAGCTATAGAGACTTCGAGGTACATCTATCGCGTCCGCAGATCGAAGAGTCTCCTTAGTTACTCTATCTTGTAGTGTATAGCCTTCTATCATACTTTTGATGTAGACATTTCTGGATATTAGAGCACTTACTGTATTATTCTAGCTTGTGTTCCCGTGAGTTTTCTGGTTTTGGGGTGATATTGAAGACTTCTGCATTATTGAGTAGTATTTACCTAGTGGCAGTTTACATTCCGCATTTCATTTTGATGCATTTGAGTTTTGAGTTATGATTTTCGCAGATTATTTGTTTTTCCGCAGTGTTAAGCTTAACTAGTTGTAGGAACTAGTGCCCACGACGTGTTCACGGAGGTCAAAATGGGGTTGTGACAACAATGTATGCCAACTCCAACTCATGGACTTGATAATTCATCTCATGGGTCTTCAATTGTAGAGATGCATAGGCAGTCACCCAAGCGTCTTGCATCAACACTACGCCAAGGCCAATATGTGACGTATCACAATACACAATATAAGACCACGAACACATAGTCAACACCAAAAATGGGGCTGTAGTCAAAGTAGTCTTGAGCTTTTGAAAGCTCGACTCACACTCCTCGGACCATTTGAAAGGATTACCTTTCTAGGTCAATATAGTCATAGGTGCAGCAATAGATGAGAAACCCTCGACCAAACGACGATATTATGTCACAATCCATACCGAAGGATCGCGACAAGCTCCTGGTGCTTAACTCAACCGAGAACCAACATAGCGTATCCTTCTTATTATACTATCATGTGTAAATGACCCGAAAAGGGCGTCATGAGATAACCCTAATTAAACATAAGAGAATGCTTGATATAGGATTACCTAACATGGTATAAAAACTAATACATTTTATATACAAGCCTATAAGAGCGAAATGATCATTTGTCCACTAAAAAGATGGCCGACAAGGTCATACAATAATCCATATGCATGACATCTTTCTACAAGCCTCAAAGAGTACATATATATTATGAAGACCGAAACACGGTCCCACCATACCAATCAATAAATGTCCAAAGCATACTGACCAAACAGGCAACTGCGGAGTAAGTGGAGTGCACCAACACCTTTTGTTGAGCTGATAGCCTACTAGGATGACTATTATATTGTCTATCCAGACTTGCAGGCATGAAATGCAGTGTCCCTAAGCAAAAGGGATGTCAGTACAAATAAAAGTACCGAGAATGTAAGACATACAAAATGGTAGAGAAAAGATAAGACTGAAACCTGGAGTAAAGACTCAACATGTAAGTCTGAATAGCTATATGTGTACATAACACCATCGAGCCTCTAAGGGCATCCCATCATATCATCTCAGTCCCTATGGGCGAAATCATCAATATATACCAACTGATCAGGTGGTGGAGCGTATATAAATCCATACCCTGTCCACTTACCCCATATACTTATAATATACGTGCATATATGCCATCTATTCATGAGTCAATGTACATGTATAAATAAGTACAATGCATAATGAAGTAAGTCAACATGACCTCTCGGAATGTCATAAGATCAATATGCCTTTAGTTAATATCACAAAATAAACTTTATGAACTTACATATTTTTTTGAGACCCATGAATAGACGATATAATAATCGGACATATAGGAATCAAGAACATATGCACCCTTAGTACTTTTATGAATCGAGTCATTTAAGAAAATTGCGTTTTCGCGCGGTTCGTTTGTATTATACGGATCATAACAAAAGGGAAGACGGGATAGCCTTAACATACCTTACTATTGATTATACAATGACCATATACAACTTGATTTGTCATAATTTAATCTACAACAATGATAATAATATTATTGGTAAGTTATTGAATGATGCAACTATCGTACAACGAATGACAACCATATTTTATATTAAAAGGATAACATCTCCATTGTTTTCCTTTCTTTCCCCATGTCCATTAAAACAACAAGAACTCATACAACCTTCAACTATACATCTTCATCTCCACAACATATCCAACAACCAAACAACACCAATCAATCTACACAACAATAAGTGCACAAATGTCACCAACGAAACTACTATTTAACACGACAAATGGAAAGCTCATATTGAATCCCTTTGGAACCCTTTAATTCTAAAGTCATTCATTCATTAACCTAACAATATAGCCAGCATGATATTAAGTACAATGGGAGAACATCTAACCTCCTATTCATCTCCTAATTCCCCCCTCAACTCTAATTACAGCAACAAGTACAACTTTCCATTGTTATGCTGTCCTTTCCCTTCATACTCGCAGTACCAACAACAAATTAGATGTCATAGCCCAATTTCCCTTCCGTTGGGTATCGTGAAAGCATCTATTCCTAGTGACTAGGTAAGCCTAACTTTTACTGAATAACAACAAAAAGTAAAATAACATCTAACAGTCTTTGAAATAGAAATCTCTACAAAATTTACTATTCCTAAAACTGATGGTACAAGTCATAAGCTCTACATAGTTTCCGACACCTTCAAAATACAACTGTTTGGAAATAAATAAAATAGTGTTAATACAAAATATGAAGGTGATTTTGAATCCTACGAATGCAACCGTAGGTTTACCTTGAGTCTTCACATCAACAATTTGCGTTGCTAGATAATGATCAACAGACTTTGCAATACCTAGATCTGCATAAAAATATGCAGAAGTGTAGTATGAATACACCACAGCGGAACCCGGCAAGTATTAAGACTAACCTCAATAGAGTAGTGACGAGGAATAGTCAAGACACCTACTGGACTAAATGACCTGAACAAGTAAAAAACATAGCAACAACAGAGTATGATATCTCATAAAGACGATGCAATATGGCTAATGATACATTAATTGCAATAAGAAAGAAAAACAACAAGTATCAGTAAATACCATAATAATGACACATAAGAGTAAACGAAAACACAACCTAAATTCGAATTCACAAATACAATCAGGACAAGTAATAACTCAGCAACAACTACTACTTTCCCATAAAGCTTTAGTTGACAAACTCCACGAGGTACCGAACCTCGGATAAATCACAAGTCACGGCTCTCAATACCTGAACCCTAACACTTATCATCATGTGCCCTCATTACACCATATAACCTCACTAACGACTTACATACCAAATAGAGTTATTCTCACATAGAATCCAAGTAAACAATGGTGTGCATCTATACGCAACATTATCAAGAAATGCTTGTAACCGATAAGAGTGCATAACTAGATGTATGCTTGTGCAAGTGTCTAAAAATAGTTCATACCAGCTAGTAAGCATAAGGAAAAGGAACAGACATCACATAGAATGTTTTCCCACAACTTTCACAAAATAAAACTCACAGAGGTAAGTGTACCACTACTCAAATATCAACAACAAGAATGCTCCCAGGCCATTAAAAATCATCACCATCAATCCCTGACACATCCCACCTTGTCTCACCACTTGCGTAATAGCAAAGTAAATGCCCGCCTTGTCTCGCCACACGTACATAATAATGTTCTCACCTTGTCTCGTGACATGCGCAACCCACATACATATTATCTCGCCTTGTCATGCGCATGTGAAAATATCAATAGTATCCGCAACACGGGAGAAACCTCGTGCAACCCCATAATAACAACCGCACGGCAGAATCCTCATGCATAACAGTATCTGTTGATACCCAATTCTTTCCAATATATTTTTAAACATACATATATACCATCAAAATAGTGCATGATCATCATCATGTACTTCTCAATAATTTTCCATAAATCGTGATCGCGTCTAAGGCATCGCGTTCGCATAGCGTTATTTGACTCTAAGGACTGATTCCTATTTTTACTCATCGCGTTCGCATTGACGTTGTTGCATTTCCTTAGCTTCACCTGTGCAGGCTTTCATGTTCACAGAATCCTTCTCGCATTTGCGAAGGCATTTTTGGCAGCCTTCATTTTTCCTTCTTCGCAAACGTGAGACTTTCTCTACATTCGCGATGCTTTGGATACTTGGACATATATAAACATTTCAAAATCCGAGGGTTAGACATTTTTATCAAAACACAAGCTTGGGAGCTCGGATTTGGGAGAAATTTCAATGGATTTTTGAGGGAAACTACTGGGTAATGATAATCTACTCTCTTATGCTTAAAGCCCACTAATCTAACCATGAATTCCTCCTTATTTTCAGATTTTTGAATGAAAAATAGGTAAAACATCATAGACCAAATTATTGAGTTTTGAGTGGGTGTTTGACCTCCGATTTGAGAGATTTTTATATGGTTAGACTCATGAGAGTACGAGGGTTCTGAAAATTTGAAAATTCTTCCGATTCCAAGATGTTGTCCTGAGGGGCGTTTTGGTTATTTTACCTAATTTCGCACCTTAGCTTTGAATTAAATAGTCGAATCGGCTTCTTGAGATGTTATTTATGATATGTAATTGAATTGAATAGATTTGAACCATTTGGAGTCGGATACTCATGGCAAAAATGTGATTTTGAGTTGATTTTGGAGTCGGTTCGAGGTAAGTGACTTGTCTAACTTTGTATGGGGGACTTTTCCCCTTAGGATATGATATTTGGTAATTGAATGCCTTGTACGTGAGGTGATGAGTGCATATTTGATCTAATTATTGAAAAATCCAATTTTACTTGAAGTATTTAAATTGAGTTGTGTGTTTACCCATGTTACTCTAATTGCAAATTTAGCTTGTGTTAATTTGAAGAAAAAAAACATGTTTAGTTGACCTACTTTTCTATTTTTTTAAACTTCCTTATTTGTATTTTGTGGAGCGTGTAGGTTAGATCCCCGGCACATGTATTTATATATATATATATATATTAAGGATATGAAGAGATCCTCAGGATACCAAGAGATCCCCGGCACATGTATTTATATATATTGGGGATACCAAAAGATCCTTGGGATACCAAGAGATCCCCGGAACATGTATTTATATATATTGAGGATACCAAGAGATCCTCTGGATACCAAGAGATCCCTGGCACATGTATTTATACACATTGAGGATAGCAAGAGATCCTCGGGATACCAAGAGATCCCGGTCACATGTATTTATATATATTAAGGATGTCAAGAGATCCTCGGGATACCAAGAGATCCCTCGTGTATATGGTGATGATACCAAGAGATCCTCGGGATACCAAGAGATCCCCGATTATTATTTCCTGTTGTAGCGGCATTTCCTTGTATTGTCTTATTTCTACTTTATCCCTTATTTATCTTGTTTAGATTCCCATTGTAGACTTTATTATACTATTTCTTTACCCTATCATTTATTATGTTTTACCTCAGTAGGGCCGTGACCTTCCTCGTCACTAACCGACCGATGTTAGGCTTGGCACTTACTGAGTACCACTATGGTGTACTCATGCACCTTCTGTGCATGTTTTTCATGTGCAAATCTAGGTACCTCCACCCAGGAGCATAATACTTGAGACAGGGAGAGCTCTAGAAACTTCGAGGTACATCTATCGCGTCCGCAGATCGAAGAGTCTCCTTCCTTACTCTATCTTGTAGTGTTTAGCCTTCTATCGTACTTTTGATGTAGACATTTCTGGAGATTAGAGAACTTACTGTATTCTTCTAGCTTGTTTTCCCATGAGTTTTCGGGTTTTGGGGTGATATTGTAGACTTCTGCATTATTGAGTAGTACTTGTCGAGTGGCAGTTTACACTCCGCATTTCATTTTGATGCATTTGAGTTTTGAGTTATGATTTTCGCAGCTTATTTATTTTTCCGCAGTCTTAAGCTTAACTAGTTGTAGGGACTAGGTGCCGTCACGACGTGTTCACGGAGGTCAAACTGGGGTCGTGACACCAATGTATGCCAACTCCAAGTCATGGACTTGATAATTCTTCTCATGGGTATTCAATTGTAGAGATGCATAGGCAGTCACCCAAACGTCTTGCATCAACACCACACCAACGCCAATACGTGACGTATCACAATACACAGTATAAGACCCGGAACACATAGGCAACACCAAAATGGGGCTGTAGTCAATTGTAGTCTTGAGCTTTTGAAAGCTCGACTCACACTCCTCGGACCATTTGAAAGGATTACCTTTCTAGGTCAATATGGTCATAGGTGAAGCAATAGATGAGAAACCTTCGATCAAATGACGATATTATGTCACAACCTATACCGAAGGATTGCGACAAGCTCCTGGTGCCAAACTCAACCAAGAACCAACATAGCGTATCCTACTTATTATACTATCATGTGTAAATGACCCAAAAAGGGCCTCATGAGATAACTCTAATTAAACATAAGAGAATGCTTGATATAGGATGACCCAACATGCTATATATTTTATATACGAGCCTATAAGAGCGAAATGATCATTTGTACACTAAAAATATAGGCCGACAAGGTCATACAATAATCCATATGCATGACATCTGTCTACAAGCCTCAAAGAGTATATAAATATTATGAAGACCGAAACACGGTCCCACCATACCAATCAATAAATGTCCAAAGCATACTAACCAAACAGGCAACTGCGGAGTAAGTGGAGTGCACCAACACCTTTTGTTGAGCTGATATCCTACTAAGAGGACTATTATACTGTCTATCGAGACTTGCAGGCATGAAATGCAGTGTCCCCAAGCAAAAGGGATGTCAGTACAAATAAAAGTACCGAGTATGTAAGACATACAAAATGGTATAGAAAAGATAAGACTCAAACCTGGAGTCAAAACTCAACATGTAAGTCTGAATAGGTATATGTGTACATAACACCATCGAGCCTCTAAGGGCATCTCATCATATCATCTCAGTCCCTATGGGTGAAATCATCAATATATACCAACTGATCAGGTGGTGGTGCGTATATAAATCTATAACCTGTCCACTTAGCCCATATACTTATAATATACGTGCATATATGCCATCTATTCATGAGTCAATATACATGTACAAATAAGTATAATGCAAAATAAAGTAAGTCAATATGATCTCTCGGAATGTCATAAGATCAATATGCCTTTAGTTAATATCAAAAAATAAAATTTATCAACTTGCATATTTTTTTGAGACCCATGAATAGACGATATAATAATAGAACATATAGGAAATCAAGAACACATGCACCCTTAGTACTTTTATGAATCGAGTCATTTATGAAAATTGCGTTTTCCCTCGGTCCGTTTGTATTATACGGATCATAACAAAAGGGAAGAAGGGGTAGCCTTAACATACCTTACGATAGATTATACAATGACCACGTACAACTTGATTGGTTATAATTTAATCAACAACAATGATAATAATACTATCGGTAAGTTATGAATGATGCAACTATCGTACAACGAATGACAATCATATTTTATATTAAAAGGATAACATCTCCATTGTTTTCCTTCCTTTCCCCATGTCCGTAAAAACAACAAGAACACATACAACCTTCAACTATATATCTTCATCTCCACAACATATCCAACAACCAAACAACACCAATCAATCTACACAACAATAAGTGCACAAATGTCACCAACGAAACTACTATTTAACACGACAAATGGAAAGCTCATATTGAATCCCTTTGGAACCCTTTAATCCTAAAGTCATTCATTCCTTAACCTAACAATATAGCCAGCATGATATTAACTACAATGGGAGAACTTCTAACCTCCTATTCGTCTCCTAATTCCCCCCCCCCCCCCCCCTCAAATAGCTTAATAATCTAATTACAAAAACAAGTACAACTTTCCATTGTTATGTTGTCCTTTCCCTTCATACTCGCAGTACCAACAACAAATTAGATGTCATAGCCCAATTTCCCTTCCGTTGGGTATCGTGAAAGCATCTATTCCTAGGGACTAGGTAAGCCTAACTTTTACTGAATAACAACAAAAAGTAAAATAACAGCTAATAGTCTTTGAAATAGAAATCTCTACAAAATTTACTATTCCTAAAACTGATGGTACAAGTCATAAGCTCTACATAGTTTTCTACAACTTATAAATATAACTGTTTGGAAATAAATAAAATAGTGTTAATACAAAATATGAAGGTGATTTTAATTATCTATTCTTGTGATAATGAAGAATTAAAATAGTGTTAATACAAAATAGATAATGAAGCTCTACATATTCTTGCGTAATTAATTATTAATTACATCACCAATAACTATAATTATCTATTATTTAATTTTTTATCATTTATATTTAAATTAAGCTCTAAATATTATACATATACTAATTATAGTTATATATTGCACTCTTAGGCTAAAATTGCATATTGTGAAATGATAATCCATATATATATATATGCATAATTACATTATTTATACAAAAAATAAATTTTTTATTTTTATAATATTAAGTAATTATTGTAAATCATTTTAAGTTAAAAAATGACATTTTTACTATTTATTCATTATTTTTATAAATTATTTAATTATTTAATTGGGTATTTAAAATCTAGTCCTTTTTCCAAATTATTTTTGGACATATACACTACTAATTACCCCAGCCTAATACAACAGCGCAATACCCTAATACTCAATACCCAAATACCTATTAACCCAGACCCATACCCGTTTAAAAACCCGACCCAATTCCCTTTTTAAAATCACAGTTGTTGATCTCTGAAGATCAACGACACACAGCACCCCAACCCCTTCTAATTATATCATGCCCGGTCTAACCCTAACCCTATTTCATCCACTCCACTACCCCCAAACTCTCTCATCCCCCCCTCCCCCACTCTTCTAAAACCCGAGTGACTCACTCCTAGTTACCTTCTGATTCTAACCCCAGAAATGGAATCAACATATGATTCCTTACCTTATTTGGTCTTGTTTTCTTATTGTCTACCCGTTCTTTGGTGTTACATAATATCTTTCCTAAAATGGAAAGCAAATTTGGAGAGATCCGAACCAACTCTTGTTCAAAATCTTTAACCCATTGATTATTTCCGTCTGTGTTCACTATAACCTCTGTAAGTATGAATATTTTCATATATTTTGTGGATCTTACTTAACCCTAAGGTTAGGGTTTTTAGGTATTTCCAATTTTAACCCAAAACAAGTTTTAACCTTGTTGTTTTATGTTATTCCATATAAATCTGCTTAGTTTTGTTAAATCTTTTAGTTACCCCAATTTAGGGTTTGAAATCTTCTTTAAATCAAATCTGGTTTGATTTTATGAATAACACATGTCTATGTTCATTTTACTAAAATACTTGAGTTTTTATCGACTTAATGGCTTACCTAAAATTAGGGTTTAAACCTTTTTATTTTGGGGCCAGATAAGTTTTGATTGTGTATTCTGTAGACATGTTCCCGTCAATGCTCATCCTATTAAGTCAGAGTTCACCCAGTTAAAGGAGAGCTGTCATTTTAGTACTTGCTTGATTACACGTTAATTGACTGAACTTTGACTTCAATTGATTCTCGATTTATTTTCTTTCCTTATTTGTGTATGTTTGATTTATTCCTTATTTGTATTCTTAATAGAACACTATTTAAAAGCTTTCCTTTCTTCCCTTTAGGATAGGCTATACCTCTCATGCTCTTACTAAAACTTAGTTCTTTTACTCTGATTCTATGCTCATTATTTCTGGTCTTGTGGCCGGCAGAAAGTCAAGCCCAAGTGATTCTGGAACTTAACTATTGTAGCTTATCTACTTGCTTTCTTACTTAACTGGTAAGCCCTAACCCCTTGCCGTTTCATTCTCCATGTTTTTCATAATTAGTGTTACTTGAACAGTATGTCTTGAACCTTACTTTTAGCATGATTCTACTTTTTATGCTCCTATGACTCTCTTATGGTTAATACTGTTAGTTTGAGATTAGCTATTTTAAATAATATGAACCCTCTTATAAGTTAGCTTAATTATTTATTTTTCTGGGCAAAGTGTTTGTTAATCGTGTATCTGTTTTGAACCTTGCATTCTTAGGATACTATAAGCATGTAATTAGTTATTTTGTCCTAATTTGTTGCTTAACTCATGTGCCATGTCTGTTAATATGTCATGTGATAATCTGGTTGCTTTGCCTAAGTTATTTTTGTGATTAAACAATGGTTGTCTTCAATGTGAGCATGCTCCCTTAGTCTAATTAAGTATCTCTTCTTAATTAACTTGTTTGAAACAATGTACTTTGCAAACTTTGCTATTTTCTAAATGAAATTCTATGTTCTAAACCTTCTTTCTTCTGAAATCAAATTGTTTTGAAATCTACAACTACTCCTTTTTATATGTTGGTTTTTAAAACCTCACTCTTAGTACCTTTGGTTCTCATCCAACCCATTGTGAGCATTACCGTGGGTCCACATGAGACTCCTGTGAACTCTGACTCACTGGGAACTGGTTACCCATCTGTGTTGAATCAACTGCTAAATACACGGTTCTGGTGTGAGAATGGCCCTAGGTCCCTGAGGTCCTTGGGACTTTGACACACTGGAAACCTAGTTTTATATGTGCTATGAATGAATCACTCATATTTTGGCTATGTTATACCCATGAAATAAGTCTCAAAGTTGATCGGTGTGAAGTCCTGGTTCCCAAGTTCAGTTGGGCTTAATGAAGGCTCCCGATAGTTTGTCTTACTACAATTATGTAATTTATTCATTTATTCTAGCATGTAATAAGTTTGTAACATATAGATTCAGTGGTATATAGTAAAATTGGGAAGGGTCTTATTCTCTTTGGGCAATTCGGGTAGAAATCCTGCCGATAGGGTTTCATTTGCTCTGTTAATTCTATTTTACCTCATCTCTGTTTAAATTATGTGATGATGTCCTATGCTTGAATATTAGAAATCCTGCCTATTGGAAATTAAATTGCATTAGAAATCCTGCCTATATGTTGTATTAACTTGTCCAACAAACATATGTTATCAATCATGACTATAGCGCCTCACTGTTGATCAAACTGTTTTTCCTTTCTAGCAATGTGCACAATTTCTGCCCTCGTGTTGCTCCATTAATTTCATGACTATAGATTTAAATCAATTCAGTAATAGATATTATGCCAATAGGATTTAAATTAATTTAGTGATAGATATCATGCCTAAAGTATTAAAATCAATTCCAAATCCTAGAGATCATGCCTATAGGATTTAAGTCAGGTCAGTAATTAGAAAGCATGTCTATAAGATTAAAGGAAAATACAAGGCTATGAAACATGTCTATGAAGCTAAAAAAAGTGTGCATCTAGAAATTATGCCTATAGGTTTAAAACTCGTTCAACATTAGACACCATAAGATGCTACTAATTGATTTTGAACACAATCGCCACAGTTAATCACTTAGACAATATGCATATAGGACTTAATAACAATTCCAGTTCTGTAACTGTGACTCATTACGGTTTAAAGTGCCTAGATAGTATTCATTAAAATCAGTAGGCAAATAATAGGTCCTACTACTCTCGTCCATAAAACTGCTTCTATATAACACTACTTATTTTTTTATCATATAGATATCCTGCCTATAGGATTTAAGATTGAAAGAAATTGTAAATTAATTGTGTGCATTTTTGTTTACCTATGGAGGTTAACATGAGCCCATATTTGTTTTGTATATGCAAGTCATGACATGTTTTTGTTTGTCTCCTAGTCTTTTACGTTTTGAGCAAGCTAGACTTAGACTAAAACTATCCCAAATAGAGGTCCTAATACCTCCAGGGCAATAGATAAGTGACGGGGTAGTGAACGCATTAGAATCGAAGTAGAATCAATATAGTAATCGGGAAATAGGAGATGATAGTTTGTGCCCGCTGAATAAAATGAGTAACACTCCGACTCGAGGGAATTGCGAAGTATTATTTATACACGGAATGATCCTTTAGGCTAAAAAATTTAGGACCCCTCCATCCCTATTAAATATTCTTCTCGCTTCTTTATTAGGCTAATTAATAAGTTAAGTTCGGCCGGGACCTACCGTTGTGGACCTCAAGGGGCATCTAACACCTTCCCCTAGAGGTAATTTAGATCCCTTACCCAAACTCTGGTGATGTAAACTGGTACAACATGAGTTATCTGCTCTAGGTGCCCTAATGCACCTTAATCTATTAGGTGGCGACTCTTTTAATTCCAGTTCTCTACCCTCTCAAAATGGAGTTGTCCCAGAAATGTCGAAACCTGATTTCACAATAAATAGGGGGCACAATAATATCAAACACTGTACGGAAGAAACCTCATGCATCACCACAACAAGTAAAATAGCAACAGTGACAATAGTACAAAGTACAGCAAGTAAATCAACTTAAGAACCTTCTATCACAAGAAACAGTAGAACTAGTTCACAAGTAATAACCATAATAAAGAATACTAGGCGTAATAAGAACAGTTCAACAGGGAAGGAAACAATATGTAACGACGGTCTCACAATGTATGGTTGAACAACAAGAAAACAAACACGAGTCAAATAATTCCATGTAAGGTCAAGTCAACTAAGGCATAGGATATCTAAGCTTGTTTTAAGGTTGGGCAATTACGAGAGAGATACAACCAATTCAAATAAAGGTAGGCAGCGAGAAGATAACCATAACAATTAAGGGCGAATATTCACAAAAAGGGGTAACTATAACTTCAAATAAAGATGAGAAGTGTAGGGAAAAGATAACATGGATATTAAAGAGATAGTAGTTTCAATTAAGGCATATATGAATCAACAATAATAGTGGGTCATGAAGTAATTGTTTCTAATTAAGCAGGTAGATGTGGAACTAGTAATTAAGGAATGTAATCATAACAAGAATAACTACATATTATATGAATGCAAGGAACTAGCAACCCTAAAAGACCAATTTTCACAAATAAGTCTACGCACATACTCATCACTTCGTGTACACGAAGTACAATCAACATATAAGACTCAGATCCTAAAGTGTAGTTCCTCCAAACAAGGTTAGGCAAGATACTTACCTTAAAGAAGATAAACCGACACTCAAAAATAAACTTCTCGGGTGAAATGACCTCTGAGGGGTCAGATATAACGAAAATAACTACAAAGCACAAATGAAACTCATAAGAGACTACTTTTGATAATAAAGACTCAAACTTTATCAAAATCTAAAAATCGACCCAAAAGTTGACTCACGAGACCGCGCCTCAGTACCCGACAAATTTCACAAAACCTGAACACACATTCCGATACAAGTTCAACTATACTAAACTTATGATATTTCGTTACCATTTCATCCCTCAAATCATAATAGTTCATTTTAAAACTTTTCTTCAAAAACCACCATTTTCCTCAACTCAAAATACAACTTAAATGTTAAAAATGAAGATTAAATCATGGAATATATCTAGATGAAGAACACTTACCCAATAGATTTCTTGAAAACCCCATAAATAAGCACCCAAAATCGAGGTCTAGAACTCAAAATACGAAGAAACTGGCCAAACCCTCAACTTATATAATTTAGCTGAGGACTTTCGCATTTCCACACACGGAAGCGCACCTATGCACACGCACTTGCGATGAAGAGTTCGTATTTGTGAAATCTGATAGACAGGCCTGGATCTGTATATGCAGAAATATATCCCCATCAGCGGCACCACATAAGTGCAAATGGGGAGGCAAAATCAAGCTTCTTTGCAGGTGCGATTGCTAGAACGCAAAAGTAGCCTTCGCACCAGCGTGACAGAACAGGCAGAAGCGAGCGAGATCCTAGGCCATCATGAGCACAAAAGTGACCAGGCTTATGCAGAAGCAGAGTTGCACCTGCACTCCAAAGTGTCACAGGTGTGAGACACTAGAACAAGACTTGTTCCAAAACTATGAAAACATCTAAAACTCGATTTAAACACGCCTTGGCCCTAGGACCTCGTCCAAGACTACCAACAAGTTCAATAATGTAACACGGACCCGCTCGAGGCCTTAAATCACATCAATTACAAAACTATGAATCGCTCTATAAATTGAACTCAATGAATTTTCTAATCTTCCAACATCTAAAACTCACACTAAAACTGATCACACCAACCTAGAATGACGTCAAATTTTGCAAGAAAGTCCAAAATAATATAATGGATCTTTTCCAACTCTCACAATTACATTTCGACCCCGATATCACCAAAGTTAACTCTCGGTCAAACCTTTCAACCTATGAAACTTCAACTTTTTCAGCTTTCGCCAAAATGCTTCAAATTACCCTATGGATCTCAAAATTAAAATTGACTAAACTCTGACTTCAATTGATTCTTGATCTATTTTCTTTCCTTATTTGTGTATGCTTGATTTATTCCTTTATTTGTCTGCCTAATCGAACACTATTTAAACTCTTTCCCCTTTTCCCTTTAGGACAGACTGTAAATCTCATACTCTCGTTAGAACTTAGTTCTTTTACTCTGATTTTGTGTTCATTATGTCTAGTCTTGGCCGGATGAAAGCCAAGGGAAAGTGATTCTGGAACTTAGCTGATGTAGCATATCTACTTGCTTTCTTGCTTATCTGGTAAGCCCTAACCCCTTATCATTTGATTCTCTATATTTTTCATAATCAGTATTACTTGAACAGCATGTCATGAACCTTAATTTTAGCATGATTTTACTTTTTGTGCTCATATGACTCTCTTATGGTTAATAATGTTAGTTTGAGATTAGCTATTTTGAATAATATGAATCCTCTTATAAGTTAGCTTAATGATCAATTTTTCTGGGCACAATCTTTGTTAATCGTGTACATGTTTTGAACCTTGCATTCTTAGGATACTACAAGCATGTAACTAGTTAATTTGTCCTAATTTATTTCTAAACTCATGTGCCATGTCAGTTAATATGCCATGTGATGATCTTATTGCTTTGCGTAAGTTATTTTTATGATAAACAATGGTTGTCTTAGATGTCAGCATGCTCCCTTAGTGTAATTAAGTCTCTCTTCTGAATTAACCTATTTGAAACAATGTACTTTGCAAACTTTGCTATTTTCTAAATGTAATTCTGTGTTCTAAACATTGTTTCTTCTGAAATTAAACTGTTTTGAAATCTGCCCCTACTCCTTTTTATATGCTGGTTTTTAAAACCTCACTCAGTCCCTTAGGTTCTCAACCACCCTAGTGTGAGCACTACTCTGGGTCAACATGAACCTCGTGTGAACTCTAACGCACTGAGAACTGGTTACCCATCTATTTTGAATCATTAGTTCAACGCACTGAGAACTGGTTACCCATCTATTTTGAATCATCTATTGAAGACACGGTTCTGGTGTGAGCATCCCCCTGGGTCCCTGAGGCCCTTGGGAACTTTGACACACTTAAAGCCTGGTTTTATATATGCTATGAGTGAATCACTCACATTTTGGCTATGTTGTACCTATGAAATGAATCTCAAAGTTGACTAGCGTGAAGGTTTGGTTCCCACGTTCAGTTCGGCCTAACGAAGGCTCCATATAGTTTGTCTTACTACTACCGTGTAATTTATTCATTTACTCTGGCCTGTAATAAGTTTGTAAAAAATAGATTTTGGGATATATAGTAAAATTGGGAAGGGTATTTATTCTCTTTGGACAATACGGGTACAAATCCTGCCAATAGGATTTCATTTGCTCTGTTAATCCTGTTTTACCTCATCTCTTTTGAAATTGTGTGAGCTTTGTCCTATGCTTGCATATTAGAAATCCTGCCTATTGTAAATTAAATTGCATTAGAAATCATGTCGATAGGACCTCAATGTTAATCTAATTGTTTTTCCTTTCTAGCAATGTGCATAATTTATGCCCTTGTGTTGCTCAATAAATATCATGCCTATAAGATTTAAATCAATTAAGTAATAGATATTATGCTGATAGAATTTAAATCAATTCAGTAATATATATCATATCTATAAGATTAAAATCATTTCCAAATCCTAGAGATCAAGCCTCTAAGATTTAAGTCAGGTCAGTAATTAGAAAGTATGTCTATAAGATTAAAGGAAAATACAAGGCTATGAAACATGTCTATGAAGCTGAAATTAGTGCATATCTATAAATTATGCCTATAGGGTTAAAACTAGTTGAATAGTAGACATCGTAAGATTCTACAAGTTGATTCTGAACACAATAGCCACCGTGAATAACTTAGACAATATGCCTATAGGACTTAATAACAATTCTAGATCTGTAATTGCGATTCGTTACTATTTGAAGTGCCTAGATGGTATTCGTTAAAGTCAGTAGGCAAATAATAGGTGCTAATACTCACGTTAATGAAACTGCTTCTATATAACACTACTCTCCTATTACTCATATAGATATCCTGCGTATAAGATTTTAAGATTGATAAAGATTGTAAATTAGGACGTGCATTTGTTGCTTATGTGCGGAGGTTAACATGATCCCATATTTGTTTTGTATTTGCAAGTCCATGTTTTTTTTTGTCTTATAGCCTTTTACAGTTTGAGCAAGCTAGGCTTAGATCAAAACTATCCCAAATAGAGGTCCTAATACCTCATATGGCATAGGTAAGGGACAGGTAGTCAACGCACTGGAAACGAAGTAGAATCAACTAGAGCGCTTTAGGTAACAACTTGAAGACAATAATCGGGAAGCAGAAGATGATAGTTTGCACCCGCTGAATAATATGAGTAACACCCCGACTCGGGGGAGTTGTGAAGTATTATTTATGCACGGAATGATCCTTTAGGCTAAAATATTTAGGACCCCCATCCCTATTAAATATTCTTTTTGCTTCTTTGTTAGACTAATTCATAAGTTAAGTTCGGCCGAGACCCACCGTTGTGGACCTCAAGGGCGGTCTAACACCTTCCCCTCGAGGTAATTTCTAGCCCTTACCCGAAATCTAGTAATCTAAACTAGTACAACATGAGTTATCTGCTCTAGGTGCCCTAACGCACCTTAATCTGTTAGGTGGTGACTCTTTCAATTTCAATTCTCTAACCTCTCAAAAGGGAGTTGTCCCAGAAATGTCGAAACCCGATTTCACAATAAATAGGTTGCGCGAAAATAACAATAACCACGCGGAAGAAACCTCATGCATCATCACAACAAGTACAATAGCAACAATGACAATAATACAAAGTACGTCAAGTAAATCAACTTAAAAACCTTCGTTCATAAGAAACAGTAGCACTAGTTAACAAGGAATAACCATAGTAAAGAATACCAGGTGTAATAAGAACAGCTCAACTTGGAAACAATATGTAACAACGGTCTCACAATGCATGGTTTAACAACAAGGAAACTAACACGAGTCAAATAATTCCAAGTAAGGGCAAGTCAACTAAGGTATAGGATATCTAAGACTCTTTTAAGTTTTGGAAATTACGAAAGAGATAAAATCAATTAAAATAAAGGTAGGCAGTGGGAGGATAACCATAACCTCAATTAAGGGTGAATATTCATAAAAAGGGGTAACAACAACTTCAAATAAAGATGAGCAGTGTATGGAAAAGAGAACATGGATATAAATTAGATAATTGATTCAATTAAGGAACATATGAATCAAGAAACAATAATAGTGGGTCATTAAGGAAGTTGATTCTAATTAAGCAGGTAGATGTGGAAATACAATTAAGGAATGTAATCACAACAAGAACAACTGCATATTAAATGAATGAAAGGACCTAGCAACCCTAAAAAGGCCAATTTTCACAAATAAGTTTACGCACATACTTGTCACTTCACGTACACAAAAAACCATCAACATATAAGGCTCAGATTTTAAAGGGTAGTTCCTCCACACTAGATTAGGCAAGATACTTCCCTCAAAGAATACAAACTGATACTCTAAAACGAACTACTTGGGTGAAATGACCTCTGAGGCTCATATCTAACCAAAATAACTTCAAAGAACAAATGAAACTCATAAGAGACAATTCTCGATCATAAAGACTCAATCTTTATCAAAATCTAAAAATTGACCAAAAAGACGACTCCCGGGATCGCACCTCGAAACCCAACAAATTTTACGAAACCCAAACACACATTCCGATACAAATTCAACTAACTAAAATTATCAAATTTCGTTACCTTTTCGTCACTCAAATCATAATATTTCATTTTGAAAATTTTCTTCAAAAACCACCATTTTCCTCAACTCAAAATACAATTTAAATGATAAAAATGAACATCAAATCATGGAATATATCAAGATGAAGAATGCTTACCTAATTGATTTGCTTGAAAACCCTACAAAGAAGCTCCCAAAACCGAGGTCTAAAAATAAAATATGAAGAAACTGGCCAAATCCTCAACTTATATAATTCTGATTAGGACTTATGCATTTGCACACACAGAAGCACACCTTCGCATTTGCAAACTCTGATAGAGAGGCCTGGATCTGCATCTGTGCAAATACAGCCACACCAGATGCATTGCAAAAGCGCAAATAGGGACGCAAAAGCAATCTTCTTTGCAGGTGCGATCGCTAGAATGCAAAAGCAGCCTTCGCACCTACTTACGCCATACGCAGAAGCGAGTGAGATACCAGGCCATCATGACCGCAAAAGAGACCAGGCTCACAGAGAAGCAGAGTTGCACCTGAACTCCAAAGTGTCGCAAGTGCAAGACACTAGAACTTGACTTGTTCCAAAACCATGAAAAACATCTGAAACTCTTCTGAAACACACCCTAGGCCCTAGGACCCTATCTAAGCCTACTAACAAGTTCAATAACTTAACACGAACCCGCTCTAGGCCTAAAATCCCATCAATCAACGATGAACTACAAATCTTACCATGAATTGAACTCGTGAATTTTTCAATCTTCCAACTTCTAAAACTCAATCGAAACTGATCAGACCAACTTGGAATGACATCAAATTTTGCAAGCAAGTCCCAAATAACATAACGGATCTTTTCCAACTCTCAAAATTTCATTTCGACACCGATATCACCTAAGTTAACTCTCAGTCAAACCTTTTAACCTTCCAAACTTCAACTTTTCCAACTTTTGCTGAAATGCTTCAAATTACCCTACGGATATCAAAATCCAAATTCGGACACGCACCTAAGTCCAATATTACCAGAAAATGCTATGCAAGATCTTATGCTACCAAATAGAGATTAAAATATCAATGTGACTGACCGGATTGTTACATCCTCCCCCTCTAAAGACCCCACATCACCTTAATCCACATAATTCTGATGACACTATCTAGAACTATAATTTAGCCTTTCTACCAACATTGTTAAGCCCCAAAGTCAAAATTCTCACCTTTCATTCATCTCCAAAAGGCCCAATTCTAAATCCATACTCGGTAACAGCCTCAACCAGCTGCAAGAACTCATGACTACATCCATAAGGTACAACCACACAACATAACACACCACACATAGGCCCAATATAACACTTTTGATCACAATAGCTGCCCGTAGTCAAAGCCAGCACTTCCATTAGCCTCATATTCCATAGGAACGCGTTTCAAACCTCCACAATACTAACGATGATTCAAGAACCACGAAGACCTCATAACTATACACCCAAATCAACAAGTCACAACTAACACCACCGGGCAAATACCCTACAAGCTAAAACTTAAGAAGCACTGAACGAAAATGACTAAATAAGTGAAGAGAAACACATAAGAAAAATATCAAACAAGCCCTACAGGCACAACACTCTATCAGTAGTATATTACGTGATAAAATGTATGATTCCAACAAACTATATAGAGACCAGGTCCTCTATAAGTTTCTCTTAAAGATGCTAATAAAACAGTAAGTAAATAAGACAGGGAGTCTTTACATGGAAAAATCCCTGCTCAAGGGGATAAAAAATCACTACCTACACCGGTAGGATTTCAACTTCACTATGAGAAAATTTAGATTAAAACCTATGAAATCTATGAATTAAACTCTTAATCCCTCACTAACTTGTAATACACCTATTATAAGTCATTTTGCAATACACCTATTACAAACACTTCAACTCATGACTAACTCTAGTCACGACACAAACACTAAGGGTTTATGGTTTACAAAGGATGCCTAAGCAACGCTTCTAGATAAGCAAATAAGGAATTTCAATGAAGAACAAATACAAAGTTACAACTCAGCTAAGGATAATAAAATATTAGCTTTACGAACTGCTCTGTAGTAGTATTAAACTTTGTTCTTGATGCAATTGACAATTGAATACTTGAATGTCAGATGCTTGAATTGTTTGAATGAATTCTCAAGTGTTCAAATGACTTTTTGTTGTAATGTTCTATATTAATACAACATGGATGAAATCACTTGAATGATGTAACCACTTGGTAGGTGAAAAGAGAAGTGATTGCAGAATTGTGCTGCAGTGTTCTATGTACAGTGCGGCAGTCACTTTCTACCTATAGACAGTTGACTTCGTACCGATGTCACAAAAACACAAAGGTATCACGTCCTTGTGTTGATTCACTATGTTCTAAATTCGTAGCCTTTCACATTACCGGAGTCCATTGATTTAAGTTGTATACCAAGTATGTTGGTTCCTTATTATGTTCTTTGACAGTAGGTTTGTTACATCAACAAAAGATAAAGCTAAGGTATTGTAAACCCATCAATTTATCCTCTTTTTGATGACGACAAACTTAGAAATTGATAACATATGACTAGAGCAAAATTAACCAGACGAAGCAACAGGAACCTCACACGTTCCCCCTGACTCTGTGTTTCCCATTTAATCAGATCCATGTTTCAATTATACTTCTCCTTTTTGGCATTATTAAAAATACAAAAGCAGGCAATCAGCATAAACAAGTCTATCCTAGCTAACTATGTGGCATACTGAAGCCACATATGTGCATAGAACATGGTAGAAAAGAGAAACGGAGAAGCATAAGCATTTAAACAACAAAAGATGATAGTTTATATAAAACATATGCCTTTGCTATACAGCAAAGGTAGAGATTGGACTATCTTCAGTGGGAGCAATACAAGTACATCCCATCCACACCACAAAAAGAAATAAAAAAAACTACTAAAGTCAACAAAACAAGAATAGAATAATCCAGAAACTCGCCACTAAAGGGTTGCTTAAGGGGCACTGGGAGGAGAGGGCTTAGAGGCTGCAGCAAGGATGTTGAGAAACAAGATCTATTCAAGCATTTTCTGACATTTGCTCGATGAGCAGTTTGTCCTTCAGGTTCTCCACTTGAGCCCTAAGATCAGCATTTTATATGGTAAGACGAGTTATCTCCTTATTTGACCCTAGGGCCCCTTGGGCCTGCTGACTCTCCAGTATGGCATTCCTTGCCTTTAAGTTTTGAATTTCCTTAGTAGCATTATTTTGAGCATTGATGAGCTGAGAGATCGTCGAAGTTTTTCCTACCCCTCCATTCTTTTCGATACACTTGCATTCCTCCAAAGTGGTTTGAGAGAAGATTTGCTTCTTGGTCCCTACTTTGGACTGTCCCAAGGGCACTTTGAAGAAATTAAATATATGGGTGATAAGAAATCCATATGGAAGACCATCGTTTCCATCCTTGAAAGATCTACATTATGCATGTGCTCAATTATGATGACATGCAAGTTTACAGCTTCAAGCGCATCTAGTGCTTCCTTCAAATACAAGTCAGATTTGGAAGTAATGGACCTTCTCTCAACACAGGGTAGAAGAACCTTGTTCACTAGCCCCGAACAATAAGTGATAAACGTGAAGCAAGGCTTTCTTGTGAACCCATTTCCCCTCCTGGGCTACACCTTCCTTCACTATAGCATTTCTGAAATTTGAGCCACATACATTCTTTAAAGAAGACTTGCCATCAGCAAGGACCTAAAGAATTTCCCCAAGCAGAACATCATTTAACACAATATCCACTCCATTAACTAAATCACATATATGGTCAACGTCAATAGGAAAGAGGCTGGCATAGAAGCTTTGGACCTCATTCTAATAAACATTGGACACATCCACTTTGAACAGATGTCCCCACTATTGAAACTCAACCATCTCAATTGTTATGTATTATTTCGACCAGTTCAAAGATTTCTGGGTCAAAGGTGCGACCCCATAAGACTTTTTTATTCCTCAGTCGTTCTTTAGCAAGCATACTCTCATGTTTTACTCTCTTTGCAGAATCAGGTTCCCTCACAGTTTCCACCTTCTTAATTCTAGACTTCACACTTGATTTTCCTTTTACACTTGACTTATCTAGCACATCCTCATCGAAAAATGATCAGTCACTCACTATTTCTTTCAACTTTCTACCACTTCTCATTGATCTTGAACTAGGCGTAGCAACACCTTCCTCTAAAGCAGACTACTTCTTTCGCAGGGACCTGTTACCAAGGAACTGAGTTCCTATGTTGCTTCTTCGTCAATTATACCACTGGAATTTCCTTGTCACATACCACTTCTCTATTTTTCACCAGCCTCTTTTTTTTCTTCTTGCTACTTCTTTTGCTCTTTTATATGGCAGACTCGTAATCCTCTTTTGCTTGCAACCTAGTAGTAGGTCGCTTAGTAGAAGGCTCGGGAGTGGTTACTGCCCTTATCTTTATAATAAACGCATCCAAAGACTTGATATTATTCACAGTGACCCCATCCTAGGAACTAAAAATTCCAAGGGCTTAACAGCGAAGTTTGGAGAGGGAGCAGGGGCGAAACTGACCTGAGAAGATAACCTTTGACATTTTTCCTCCAGAGAGGGTTCAGGTCTTTCACGAGGAGTCCCAGTAGTTTCTGCTGGTGCAGAGTTTTCATAGAGCACCACATCTACTTCTTCCATTGACCGTTGTGTCTCATTCCTTAAAGACTCAGGCACACAAGAGATCACCTCATATACTATTCCATCAGCAAAATTTGGCCAGTATATTTTTGACGACATTGTTTTCTATAGGCTTCATAATTACAACAGACTCAAAAGCAAGAACAACAATAGACTAATTAATACAAACCATTGAGACCTCTACTATGTACGAAACTTTACCCTATTCTCCACCTTGGTTTGGTCAGTGAGAATCTCAGGCAATATGGATGAAGAATTATCGAATTTTGGGGTTTTTGAGTTCTCAACATTTGAAGTGAGAAAAAAGTCTAAAAGAGTAGCATGAGAATTAGAGGGTGTATGAAAATATGGGTTGGAAGTGTCTTCAACAATGATGGTTGAGACAGGGATGGTAAGAGATGGTTCATTAAAGGCAGACAAATCAAGGGTTTTCTCTAGGGTTTTCTCAAACAAGGTGGGGGTTAGTTGGTTGATTTTCAACCATGGTAGAGATGAAGTTGAGACTTCTAGAAAGAGAATGAAGAGAAGGATATGATCATTCCAGAAAGAAAAGAGGGTTTTAATGAAAGAAGAGACAATTATGAGGGAGAGAGAGAGAAACCAGTTCTAAAACAATGATAGTTTTGTGGGGAGTTGCAAATTTTCAAAGGGGGATGAAGGTATTTGAAATGAAAAGACATGACATACAGGATCTGAAAAGGTAGATGACATGGAACTCGTTTTCGTATCCTTTGAGATATGTATTAAAAAGCACAAGACTACTAACTTGTAGTACAAGAACCAGGTTCTTGACTTTTCTTTGAAATTTTCAATCCTATTTACCATCCATTCAGTGCATCTATGGTATTTATAATTATTATGCGTTTCTACCTGTAATGGTATTGAAGTGAGTTAGACTTGGCCGAAAAATAGTTTAGCTAATGTTACCTAAAGATGACTTTCATACAAAACTAATGGGAATTAAGTTCTCAATTAGGCTTTATTAGCCCCAGCTCTAGCCTATTTCTATCAAAATGTTCACTTCTCAGTGTTTTGGTGAAGGTATCTGCAATTTGGTCTTTTGTACTGCAAAACTTCATGCCAATAATCCCTTTCTCCATATTGTCTATCAGAAAATGATGTCTTACATCAATGTGCTTGGTTCTTTTGTGTTGAACTGGGTTCTTGGCCATGTTTGGTGCATTGTTGTTGTTACATAGAAGAGGCACACAGTCAGTGTATACACCGAAATCTTCAAATTATTGTTTGATCCATAAGAATTAAGCATAGCAAGAAGCTGCAGCAGCATATTCTTTTTCAATTGTTGAAAGAGCCATTGAGTTTTACTTCCTTGTTCCCCATGAGATGAGACATGATCCTAGAAAGTGAGTCATTACAGATGTACTTTTCCTATTCATAAGACAACTTGCATAATCAGTATCAGCATACCCGATAAGATTAAAATTGTCACCTGAAGGGTACTACAAAACCAGGTCCTGTGTTCTATTAAGATATCTCAAAATTCTTTTGGTAGCCTTCAGATGAGATTTCTTGGGATTTGACTGAAACCTTTCACATAGCCCCATACTAATGATAATATCAGGTCTATTTGCAGTGAGATAGAGAAGAGACATAATAATGCCTATGTACATGGTTTGATTTACCGGAGATCTAGATTCATGCATGTCCAGTCGAGTAGCAATAGCAATAGAAATATCAATTACTTTTGATGCTTCCATATTAAACCTATTCAGAAGCTCCTTGATGTATTTCTATTGGAAAATGAATGTACCCTTTGGGGACTACTTCACTTGAAGACCCAAAAATAAGTTCCACTCACCCACCATGCTTATCCCAAACTCACTTCCCATTAGTTTGGCCAATTTTTCACACAGTGCATCAGCTGTTGCCCCAAAATGATATCATCAACATATACCTGAACAATGAGATAGTTCCTCCCTCATTTCTTCAGGAACAAATTGTTGTCAAATTTTTTGTAAAACCATTTTATAAGAGAAACTTTGATAGCACTTCATATAAAGCTCGAGGAACCTGATTCAACCCATGCAGTGTCTTGTCCGATTTAAACATATTTTTATGGTGTTGATGACATTTAAACCCTAGAGGTTTCATTACATAGACTTCTTCCGTAAGAAATCAATTCCAAAATGCACTTCTGACATCCATTTGGAATAGAGTGAATTCTATATGTGATGCAAAGGTAATTAGGATTTTGATAGCTTCCATGCGAGCAACCAGAGCAAACATCTCATCATAATTAATTCCTTCCTCCTGATTGTAACCTTGAACCACTAGCCTAGCCTTGTTCCTTGTGGCGTTTCCATGTTCATTAGGCTTATTCTTAAATATCCACGTGGTTCCTATGATGGTTCGATCTAAGGGTCTAGGTACCAGGTGTCATATATTGTTTCTTTCAAACTGATGCAACTCATCTTGCATGGATGTAATCCAATCTACATCTTTTAGGGCTTTTTTGATATTCTTGGGCTATATTTGGGAAAGAAAGGATGAGAAGGCAAGTGAATTTTTGGCTTTTTATCTGGTTTGCACTCCTGAATCTAGAGGCGTAATTATGTTGTCAAGAGTATGGAAGCTTTGTGTTTCTAGTTGGTCACTTGTGCCTCATTTGGAGATGACCTGGGTAGATCTAACTAGTTCCCTTGCATTCTTCTCTCAGCTACCTATGGAGTACTTTGCATTGCATCAACCACTCTTTATTCAGATTTAGTGGTTGTGATTGTGGTACCTGGTTCCTCTCCAACTAAAGAAATTGCATTTTCTTTACTTGGCTTCTTTACTTGACTCATCATGTCTTCCTTTCCATTTTCCATATCTATAACTTCACCTGGAACTAGAAAAGGCTCTCCATCTTGATCACCCTTGTTGCTTCTCTCACAAGAAAGATAGGGTTCGTCAACGATTACATGTAGACTCTCCTATACACACCGAATTCACTTACTGTAGACCTTGTAGGCAATACTTTGAGAGGAATATCCCAAGAAAATTACATCATCTCTTTTGGCATCGAATTTTCGAAGCTGATCCTTTCCATTTTTTAGAACAGAGCATTTGCCCCCAAATGTTTTAAGTGATTCAGCATGGGCTTCCTTCCATTCAGCAACTCATATGGAGTTTTGTTCAAGAGAAACCTGATCATGCACATGTTCCCCAAGTAGCAGGCAGTGTTAATAGCTTCTACCCAGAAGTTCTTTGCAATTTCACAATCGATTAGCATTGTCCTTGCCATTTCGTCAAGAGTTCTATTCTTCCTTTCCAAAAATTCCACTTTGTTATGGAGTTATTGGGGGTGGAGAAGTTATGGGTAATGTCATTCTTGCGGTAGAAATCGTCAAACTTGGAATTGTCAAATTTTGTCTCATGATCTGATCTTATACAGGCTACTTTTGAATCCATCTTCACTACGTCCACAAAATCTCTGCAGAAAAAGAAAAGGAGTCATATTTACGAAGCCAACCTTCGCCCTAAACAAAACTAAGAAGGCACAAGTGTACCACTTATGTGTATGATTCCATTCCTTAGGGAATGGCATAAACTCTACGGAAATAATATCAACGGTTAGTACTCGGACAAATAAACTCATCCACCCCGGACCTCTATCTTCTTCGTCATCAACAACGAAGGGCGTAGTCGACCGGCATCGTAAGGTGAACATACCTCGATGAAGAAAAGGCTGATACAACCTGATAAAATGACTGGGCGTAAGTTCAAACCCAGCCTTCTCTACAAAGAATCTCATTATCAACACTATTAGTCAAAATGACGGGTGAATATGTGCCAAGGTAACCTGATACTTTAGACAGAAGTCAAGCACAACCCTATCAAAGGGACCCACTGTGAAAGTAAGCATTTAAAAATCCATCAGCATGGTTCGTGATGCCCTCATCCAGCGAAGGTATCTGTAACACTACTTTTCTCTCCCATCCGCAGTCTGTTCTCACTAACCCAAGGTGTTCTTCTCGTATCAAAGAAGTAATCTTCAAGGCATACTCGAGTTGGTCCTGAACATCAGGGTACTACTCTGACGAGAAGTCCCCTCTCAAAGCAAAATGTCTAAGTTAGGCTCTCCTGGCATCAGCGGCGCTCTGCAAACAAGGCGAGAACCAGAGGCAAAACTCTCTCCTCCCTGCCATAAGGACCTTGATGTAGCAGTCATGACTGTGGAAAAATTAAAGAAGAAGCAGAAATTTGGACAAGAGCGTGAATACTAAAATAATGAAAAGCCTAACACATGAAATAAGGGTAACTACTCAGAATGATGGAATAACCAAAAGGGTGGAAACAATCTTATATACAGAAAGAGCTGCAACAATCCGCCATACGTCATTTCAAGGTTGGAGATCCCCTTACCACTACAGGTCTTGAGGTGGTACCCAACCTCGAGGACCTCCATCAAAAAGAAGTTAGGCTCCAAGAAGTCATAGGCATCATTACAAATCTCGAGGTGGTACCCGACCTCGAGGACCTCCACCAAAATGAAGTTAGGCTCCAAGAATCTGTTGGCATAAATGTGAATCCCGAGGTGGTACCTGGTCTCGAGGACCTCCATCCAAAAGAAGTTAAGCTCCAGGAAGCCATTGGCACCATCGCCAGTCCCCATTTGGTACTCCATCTCAAGGACCCCTCTAAAGGTCCACCGATATCATTGCAAGACTCCTATGGGCTTGAGGTAACATCTAAATTGTTACATCTCACGTTTTCGTATCCTAAAGTTTTATTTTCAGTTAACCAATGTAGACTCGGAGATGAGATCATCTTGACGTTAACGTACTTACGCTATTTATAACAAGCGATAAACAAGTGTTATGAAGGATAAAGCGACACACGGATTAAAGAAAGCGAGTTTCATCGAAAGTACTCAATTTGAAATAAAATACAGATCAAGCGATAATACTCCATAGTTATGAACTAGTACCATACAAGGTACCACATAACCACGGTAGTATAATATATAAAGTATACATGAAGTATTTTAAAAATAAAATAAATTTAAAAAAATTATGATATTTTTTAAATCATGTGAGTAATTGATTAATTTTCGAATAATAAGATATTACCCGATTAATTAATAAGTTAATAAGATTGAATCCTTCCCAAAAAAACGTGGTAGAAGGCCACTACTTAATAATGACTCATATTGAATAAGGGGTAGGTGGCTACCAAAGCCTTATTTTGAGATATTAAAAAGTAGAAACTTAAGGCAGTGTCATAAATGACAATTACTCTTTAAACACAATCTGACCTTGTCTTGTAAAAACTACAACAATATCAATATACTTTTGGCTTAAAGCCAAGAACGTGAGATGCAGAATCACTTTCGTTCAAGATTTCAAGCATACAACAATTCAATCTTTAGCCAATGTTTCAATTTCAAAGAGCTACCGCTTACGTTTCTGAATTTTGAGAGTTTCAAAGAAGAATTTCGTCATTTCTCAGAAGCAGTTTCGTTCAAATAATTTCGAGAACAGATATGTTAAGACTCTTGCTTTTTTCTTTTGGCATGGTTCAATTAAACTAAAGAAACGAGTAAACGTATAGTTTTCATAAATTACATTATCCAAAGAAATAGTAGGGGTGTCTTTATTTGTTGATTCCCCATGAAAAATATTATTATCTTCTGTTCATGGGTCTCAGAATAGTATACAGTTGAAAAAGCTTATACGAAAAGAATATTAAGATTATTGTTAGATAATACGCTTAACGCTAGAGGGGGGGTGAATAGTGTTATAATAAAAATTAGCGTAAACTTGCGGAATTTAAAATTTGCAGGAAATAAATAGGTGCGATCAATAAGAAAGAACACACCGAAGTATTCTGGTTCACCACAACCCGTGGCTAGTCCAGTCCCCAAGAGACTCTCTCGAGATTTCCACTAAATTGTCAAGCTTCCGGGTGCTTAACAAACCTTTACAACTTGAGGACACAAGCCTCAACACCTTTGCTCGGAGATACAACACTCCAAGACTTCAACCAAAGGAAACACAAGTTCCTTCACAACTTGAGGACACAAGCCTCAACTACCTTTGCTTGGAGATACAACACTCCAAGACTTCAACCAAGGAAACAAAAGTTCCTTCACAACTTGAGGACACAAGCCTCAACTACCTTTGCTCGGAGATACAACACTCCAAGACTTCAACCAAGGAAACACAAGTTCCTTCTTACAATAAGAGAATAACAATTCTCTTCAAGTGCACAAAACACTAAGCACTCAAACAAGACACTCCTTAATGAGTAGATATGAGTAAAAGAATACGCTCAAGATCGCAACAACTTTCGACAAGAGTTTGGCTCTCAAAAACTTATGTAATGAATATAAAATGATAAGCAATTGAGTATGCAAGCTTATAGCAATTATATGATCAGTTGTTGTGTGTTGTTGTTTTCAAAACACTGAAATGAAGCTGTTATAGTTGAAAAACTTGGCATTACCGTTGCCTAATTGCCAATTAAGAGTTGCTGATTTTACTGTGTGACAATCGATTGTCAAGAAGCCACAATCGATTGTTTGCCAATCGTTCCAAAAATCAATCCCAGATTTTACGCTTAACAATCGATTATCCAAGATCAACAATCAATTATTGGCAACGTTCAAAAAATCATTTCCAGATTTTACGTAAAACAATCGATTGTACAAAATCAATAATCGATTATTCAGCAACGTTCAAAAAAATCCTTTCCAGATTTTAATTTCAACAATCGATTATACAAAATCAATAATCGATTATTCAGCAACGTTCAAAAAATCCTTTCCAGATTTTAATTTCAACAATCGATTATACAAAATCAATAATCGATTACTTGACGGTATTTGAAAACTTTACGACAACGGTCAGCTTCACAATCGATTGTGCAATGTTAACAATCAATTATTTATCAATCTAGAAAAATTAATTTAGACACTGCCTCGTGACAATCGATTGTTATATACTCACAATCGATTATTTAATAACTTTGAAAAAGTCTGGAAGACACTGCCTCAACACAATCGATTGTCATATGTTCACAATCGATTATTTTGTGACTTTGAAAAATCTGATGGACACTGTCTCTTCACAATCGGTTGTCATTAACTTCACAATCGATTATTTTGAGCGTTGAAAAACTTTGATGGACACTGCCTCATCACAATCGATTGTCATTAACTTCACAATCGATTATTTTGAGCGTTGAAAAACTTTGGACACTACCTCATCACAATCGATTTTCATAAGGTTCACAATCGATTGTCATGCAGATTTGAAAAATCTGATGCTCACTGCCTTAACACAATCGATTGTCATTAGTTCACAATCGATTGTCATGCAGTCTTGGCTTAACATAATCGATTATCATAAGTACATAATCGATTATCTTAGTCCAGATTTTAGAGGCATGTTTAAAAATCAGTTTGACTAAAATAAATATGCATGATTTAAAATCATTTAGCATTAAATTAAATATGCATGATTTTGTAAAAATAATTTTACGAGAGAAGTCATGTCATGAGTCATGTTATCGGATCAAGATCACAGTTAAGAACGACTCATGTAAAACTATGAAACTTGGTCTTGAGCTTGAATCTCATTGTATATCAATTGTGCGCGTGTACTTGAACTTCGTCATATGTAAATTTGCGCTTGTTTGTCATTCATCAAAACCTACACATATAAACACACGTTTAGTATAATGCCTTGAGAACGTGTTTCCAACAATTTCCCCCTTTTTGATAATGGCAAACTTTAAGCGGGATATGCATATTAAGCAATTCATAATGACGATTCAAGACAAGAAAAGATATGCAACAAGTATATGGATATGCAATTTGTTCCCCCTCAATATATGAATTCCCTCTCAATTTAAGCTAATAAATATTGAGAGTGCATACCCGTTATCTTCCCCCTTTTGCCATTAGCAAAAAAAAATATAGATTAAAAAAAAACTTGTTTATTTTTAAAAAAAAAACGGTTACATAACGGGAACATAGAACAATAAAATAGAAAAACAAATAAAGAAATTATTCATCATCATTTCCCGCCTCATCATCCGGCACTGCTTCATAGGGAACAAGACCGGCATATGGATAATGAACATGGTCAAAATATCCATGGATCTCATGTGTCAATTGACCGACAGAGGTGGTCAATGAAGCAATTTGGCCTGAAATGGATTGAAGAGAAGGTTCTTGAGGCTGACGCGACCAACGAGTTGGAAGAGGAGCAGGAGCTACATGATCGCCGTCATGGGGAAAAGAGGATTCTGAAATTTCCCACTTCTTGGTGCTCTTTTTGAGAGGACTGATGGAAATGTTGAATCCGGAAGCTTCAAGAAAATTCATAATAAGGAGGGCATAGGTAAGAGGTCTATCATCTCCGATGGCGTCACGCATGTGAATCTTGACGAACTTACACCAATTTATGTGAGCTCCGGTTATAATTGCATGCATGAGCTTAGCGTCTTCTTGGGAAAGAGTGGTGTGATTATGCTTCCGAGGTTTGAGGACTCGGGTGATGAAATAGAAAATCAAACGATACTCGGGGAGCATTCCCGTGATAGTAGGACGCCGAGCGGATAGATTAGGATCATAAGATGTAATACCTATTTGGTTTAGGAGAGCTTTCTCATCAAATAAGGCGCCGGCCTCTCTAATGTAGCGAGTAATGTTTTCGCCACTTCGAGGAAGATGGGCAATGGAATGAAGGTTTTCATCGGATAAAAGAATTTGAACACCATTAATATTTGTCACAAGCTCACCATCATTATCCTCATGAAGGTTTGAATAAAACGCTTGAATCAATGGAGGATTAATATAAGGGTAGGTAAGATATAAAAAGTCAAGAAGTTGACATTCTTTAAGCATGTTGGCAGCAGGGGCGTATGATTCAAGATACTTGCTTGTTGAAAAGCGGGGAGGAAGAATGTCGCGCTTTTCAAATTTTGTCAAAAACCGAGTAAGCTCGGTGTCAGAATTAAATTGTAAAATGGACCCATCTTGATAAGGGTAATTTGGAGGATGTGGGGCAGTAGAGGAGGATGCACCATGCCTAGCTGAACGGGAACGTTTAGAGTGACGGCCTGACATTTTTAATAGGAGGTAATGAGCTTTGCAAGAAAACTTAAAAGAGTTTTGATAGTTTGAGAGCTAGAATTGATGCTTGAGTGAATAAAAATGAAGACATATGATGCCTATTTATAATGGGAAGAATGGCATTTCATTTATGATGAAAATCTGCAGAAATTTATGAGCCAAAACAGTCAGAAATGGTAAAAATAAATTGTACTGACCGTTAGACAATCGATTATTGGAATGAAATAATCGATTGTTATGAAGATTTGACTGAATCTCGGAACTGACACAAATCGACTGCAGGACCAAACGGTAACAAATTTTTGAATTTCTAACATGAAATAATCGATTGTCAAATTATGGTAATCGATTGTTGTGACACAGTGTGCACGGTGATTTTCTGACTCGGAAAATAATCGATTATATATATGAAACAATCGATTGTTTTAGAAAAGCAGTACTGAATGGCTGAGACGGTAATCGATTAAACAGTTAAAAATCGATTATTAAACAAAACTGCATAATAAGCATAAACCATAAATAATCGATTAGTGATACTTGCTAATCGATTTTCTGCACAGTAAAATAATCGATTATTTGTTGTAACAATCGATTGTTCTGTGCCATATCTTTATAATCCCCCTACCTTTAGGGCGATACCTGCAAAAGGAAATACGCGTCTCCGACGCTCAAGTCAGTAATATTCAATATATAAAAGCAACCTAAAAAGTATGCATTTAGATCAACGCTTACCCGCATTAGACACTTCATTTGGACATGATTTATATTTAGCACATCAATAAACGTTAAATATTATATCAAGTCTACTGGCAATAAGGTAAAGTAAGGAACGATCATACCTCTGTATTTCTTGGTATTGCTCTTCTTACCTTTCACTTTTCTGGCACGATGGTCTTATAAATTCATTGAGGTGATCATTGCTTTGGTGTTGCTCTTTTCAATATTGATTCAGCAATTTCTTGCAATAGTTAGTTTGACAAGTGAAAGTTCCCACTTTCATTTGCTTAACTTGCAGCTCCGAGACAAAATTTCGCTTGTCCATCATGGACATCTCAAATGAAATTTTAGAGACTCCTTGCACAAAACTCATTAGTTGCTCAAAAAATAATACAATATCATTTTCAACATGTTTTGGAATGCAAAATATTAATAGCATAAAAGTTGTCAACATAATTTTGAAGAATGATATTACCAATATGGAAGGTTGTTTTGAAGTACAACAATAATGTCATCAAGATAAAATTTATGCAATCTATTCCTCCTTAATGAGAAGTTCCCCCTCAAATAAGGCAAACTAGAATGTAAGGACATTCCCCCTTACTTGAAGCATATCGCCTAAACACTCTCTCTTTTTCGACATTTCCAAAAAGTCAAAATGAGATAGGAAAGACAACGAGGAGTATGCACTATGAAGATTGCTGGAATCTTATCAAAACATACCAACAAACCATAGATATACCAATTGTTATAAAATAGTGATAAAATCATTTGTTGGCAAACATAACAAATGTATCAAATGTTATTTTATTAACAGTGATACAAAAGGTTATTTTTAGAAAAAAACATATCAAACATTAATATATAAAAAGTCAATCAAAGGTCGAATATACCAACCATTAGTCCGACCAAAAGATACATTCATCAAGAGTCGATTTTTAACAGAAATACTTCTATCAACTGTTAAAAGCATGAATCATTTCTTTCAGGAATATATCAATTATTTTTTTCAAACCAAAAATAGCATTTATCAAAAACATGAGTGAAAAAAAATTTTTTTTTTTTTTGACAAAAATATGCTAACAGTTGATACACACCAAAGGAAATAATTTATTTCTCTGGTATATACTCACATTTATTTAAACCACAAATAACAGTTATCAAATCACAAATGAAATGTTTTTATTAGAAGCAGGCTAATATATCAATTGTTGTTTAACAACGAATTTTCAACATATGCATCAAGGATAATTGATATTAATTATTAACAAGGATGTCTCAACACATATCAACTATTATGATTAAGCACATCAAAAAAAATTTAACAATATAAGGCCAAATTAACAACACATATGTTAATATCGGTTGCTTGCATATATTATCAATTCGGTTTTTGTCAAAAAGAATAACTAACCGAAATTCCCCCATGATGCGATAAGGTATTGTGCTTGGTGCATCTACTACAATATTGTAGCCTTCAAGCACACCTGCAAAAGAGATTAATGATCTTTTGGTACCCATGCCATTTTGGGTCCTTGGGGGTTAGGCATATCATAGTGATGCAATTGAGTGATATGTCTATGTCGTGTAAAACAAGCAGGAGCAATATGACCAATTCATCTACAATAATTACAGGTCACGTTAGGATTATGCATCCTTCTAGGTTCATAGTAATTGGACGGACGAAAATTGTTTACTCTATTTTCGACACTATGACTATTGCGCATTTCATGAAAATCATTTCTCCTACTATTTGTTCTAGGATGTACAGCATTTCTAGAATAATTATTTCTAGGTTGGAAGTCATTTCTAGGTGTTCTAAAAGGTTCAAAATTCCTTCTAGTGTTTGGTCTAGCATGCGTATTGGTTCTAGGATTGCTATTTCTAGTATGAGTATTTGTTTTATTAATCCTAGGTTGAGCCTTAGGTGGTTGTGGTTTGGCTTCAACCTTTTTTTTAGGCTCATTCTTAAAACCTATGCCATGCTTGGTTGACTTCAAATTAACAAGAACCTCATTCAAATTTTTGTGAGAAGAATTAAACTTATCTAAGGTGCCCTTAAGTCTATCTACCTCATTTTTGAGATGCATGCAAGAAGTACAATTTTTAATAGAACTTTCGGGCTTGTCGGCGCTTCTCTTTCCGAAAAAATTGTTTTCCTCTTTCAACTTCTCATTTTCTAAAATCAGTTTTTCCAAATCCTTTTCTTTCAATGAGAGTTGTTTTTGAAAATCTATTTCTTGTGAAGAAGCATTTTCTTTTATGCTTTTAACAGTTTTTGAAGCTTTAATAAATTCACTATATAACTCATCAAAAGCATTTTGCATTTCTTCAAGGGAAAAGAAATTTTTAGAAGAGATTTGACATACCTCATCTTGCTTGTCTTCTTGTGCCATAAGACAAAGGTTTGCGCTTTCCTCTTCTTCTCCTTCGCTTGACTCATCTCCGGAGTCTCCTCCCCAAGATATATATGCACGTTGCTTTTTGAAAGGTTTCTTTTCCTTTTTGATGTTTGGGCAATTTGATTTGATGTGCCCGGTTTCTCCGCATTCATAGCACTTTATTTGTTCTCCTTGCTTTTTGCCCTTTCGTTCATACTCTTTTCGCATGAACTTTTGAAATCTTTTGATAACGAGTCCAAACTCGTTGTCTCCGTCCTCATCAATTTGCGGTTGGCTTGTGCTTGCCTTTAGAGCGATTCTTTGCCTCCTTTGATCATCAACAAGAGGGTTAAGTATAGTAGATTCATAAGTCTTAAGATTACCTCTTAATGCGTCGATGGTAAAATTTGAGACGCCAATGGACTCTTGAATCGCGTCGGCCTTTGATCGCCATGCCGGAGTGAGACTTCTAAGGATTTTTCGGACAAGTTCCCTATCCGTGAAAGTCTTCTTGAGAGCATGTAGGTCATTTACGATTATTGAAAATCGTTCAAACATTTCATCTACCTTTTCACCTTCCTTCATGTGAAATAATTCGTAAGCATGGGTTAGGAAATCAATTTTGGCTTCCCTTACCTGGTCCGTACCTTCGTACGTAATTTCCAGCTTGTCCCACATTTCCTTCACCGTTGTGCAACACGATATTTTCCTGTAATCGTCAGCATTTACAGCACAATATAATAAATTAATTGCTTTAGCATTATTTTGCACCTTACGGATATCATCCGCGTCATATTCTTCTTTGGACTTGGGAACCCATTCGTTTTCAACCTTTTTGGTTGGAATTTGATTTCCCTTTGTTATCACCTTCCAAAGATGAAAATTGTTTGCTTGAACGAAGATTTTCATCCTCTCCTTCCAGTACGTATAGTTTGTACCGTTGAATAGTGGTGGTCGGGTGGAGCACTGTCCTTCCTCTATTCCTGTAAAAGAGTCACGAGTAGAACCCATGGAAGTTTCTCTCAAACTGTTAAGTCTTCAGAGGGTTGGGCTCTGATACCAATTGTTAGATAATACGCTTAACGCTAGAGGGGGGTGAATAGCGTTATAATAAAAATTAGCGTAAACTTGCGGAATTTAAAATTTGCAGGAAATAAATAAGTGCGATAAATAAGAAAGAACACACCGAAGTATTCTGGTTCACCACAACCCATGGCTAGTCCAGTCCCCGAGAGACTCTCTCGAGATTTCCACTAACTTGTCAAGCTTTCGGGTGCTTAACAAACCTTTACAACTTGAGGACACAAGCCTCAACACCTTTGCTCGGAGATACAACACTCCAAGACTTCAACCAAAGGAAACACAAGTTCTTTCACAACTTGAGGACACAAGCCTCAACTACCTTTGCTCGGAGATACAACACTCCAAGACTTCAACCAAGGAAACACAAGTTCCATCACAACTTGAGGACACAAGCCTCAACTACCTTTGCTCGGAGATACAACACTCCAAGACTTCAACCAAGGAAACACAAGTTCCTTCTTGCAACAAGAGAATAACAATTCTCTTCAAGTGTACAAAACACTAAGCACTCAAACAAGACACTCCTTAATGAGTAGATATGAGTAAAAGAATACGCTCAAGATCACAACAACTTTCGACAAGAGTTTGGCTCTCAAAAACTTATGTAATGATATAAAATGATAAGCAATTGAGTATGCAAGCTTATAGCAATTATATGATCAGTTGTTGTGTGTTGTTGTTTTCAAAACACTGAAATGAAGCTGTATTTATAGTTGAAAAACTTGGCATTACCGTTGCCTAATTGCCAATTAAGAGTTGCTGATTTTACTGTGTGACAATCGATTGTCATGAAGCCACAATCGATTGTTTGCCAATCGTTCCAAAAATCAATCCCAGATTTTACGCTTAACAATCGATTATCCAAGATCAACAATCGATTATTGGAAACGTTCAAAAAATCATTTTCAGATTTTACGTAAAACAATCGATTTACAAAATCAATAATCGATTATTCAGCAACGTTCAAAAAATCCTTTCCAGATTTTAATTTCAACAATCGATTATACAAAATCAATAATCGATTATTCAGCAACGTTCAAAAAATCCTTTCCAGATTTTAATTTCAACAATCGATTATACAAAATCAATAATCGATTATCTTACGGTATTTGAAAACTTTACGACAACGGTCAGCTTCACAATCGATTGTGCAATGTTAACAATCGATTATTTATCAGTCTAGAAAAATCAATTTAG
Source organism: Nicotiana benthamiana (assembly GCA_034376525.1). Classification (NCBI taxonomy): domain Eukaryota; kingdom Viridiplantae; phylum Streptophyta; class Magnoliopsida; order Solanales; family Solanaceae; genus Nicotiana; species Nicotiana benthamiana. The sequence continues at coordinate 58,168,642 of CM067324.1, forward strand.
ACACTGCCTCGTGACAATCGATTGTTATATACTCACAATCGATTATTTAATAACTTTGAAAAAGTCTGGAAGACACTGCCTCAACACAATCGATTGTCATATGTTCACAATAGATTGTCATTAACTTCACAATCGATTATTTTGAGCGTTGAAAAACTTTGATGGACACTGCCTCATCACAATCGATTGTCATTAACTTCACAATCGATTATTTTGAGCGTTGAAAAACTTTGATGGACACTGCCTCATCACAATCGATTGTCATAAGGTTCACAATCGATTGTCATGCAGATTTGAAAAATCTGATGCTCACTGCCTTAACACAATCGATTGTCATTAGTTCACAATCGATTGTCATGCAGTCTTGGCATAACATAATCGATTATCATAAGTACATAATCGATTATCTTAGTCCAGATTTTAGTGGCATGTTTAAAAATCATTTTGACTAAAGTAAATATGCATGATTTAATATCATTTAGCATTAAATTAAATATGCATGATTTTGTAAAAATAATTTTATGAGAGAAGCCATGTCATGAGTCAAGTTGTCGGATCAAGATCACAGTTAAGATCGACTCATGTAAAACTATGAAACTTGGTCTTGAGCTTGAATCTCGTTGTATATCAATTGTGCGCTTCTACTTGAACTTCGTCATATGTCAATTTGCGCTTGTTTGTCATTCATCAAAACCTACACATATAAACACACGTTTAGTATAATGCCTTGAGAACGTGTTTCCAACAATTATGACGTATTTTTCATGTATTTCACTCATGTATATATGTGCATTGATCCATGACTAGATGATGTTATATATGTATATTACATTTATATGGGATACGGGAAAAACGGCATCATATACGCATCACCATCTGATCAGCTAGTGTATGATGATGATGTTGCCCACAGTGGCTAAAATATGACTCAGATGGCGTTATATACGCGTGTATATATATATATATATATATATATATATATATATATATATATATATATATATATATAAGATATGGGAAAAGGTTATGATATTATATACGCACCGCCACTTGATCAGCTGGTATATATTGATGTTGTGCCCATAGTGGCTGAGACGATATGTTGGGATGCCCTCAGTGGTTTGATGATATTATGTACACCCATACCTATACATGACACGATATTTATACGCATGTGCATGATGTTATAAATTATTTAAGAGTTTATAAAGTTATTCATATTTAAAGATATGTTTTTATATTTCATGTTTTATCTATGTCTGTTACATGCTAATTCTCATGCTTACATACTCCCTAACCAGCGAGAGTTGACATGCTCCATTTAATATGGAGCTGCTTTTGATTGTGGTACGAAACGTGTGTGTGTATGTGTGTGTGTGTGTATATATATATATATATATATATATATATATATATATATATATATATATATATATATATATATATATATTGGTATGACGTGGCTCACTCCTGTATTTGTACAGTTATGTTTCTATTTGAGGTTTGTAGATAATATGTCTAGTTGGGATATATGTGGCCTTGCTGGCTTTAAGTTATTGGATGTATAGTTGTGTATAGAAGCATTACTGGTTCGCCCACTGTATTCTGTAGATATATATACATATGCCTAGTTAGAAGGTTTCCTTCATGCATATTATTTTCGTAATTCAGAAGATGTTATACAGGTTGATATCCTAAACATATGCTTAAGGGTATTTGAGAGGCAGGACTCAGGCACCCATCGCGGCTAATCGGTTTCATGACAAAAGTGGTACCAGAGCAGTTCTGTCCTAGGGTTGTCTACAGGTTGTGTCTAGTAGAGTCTTCTTTTATGTGTCATGCACCACACATATAGACAGAAGGCTATAGGACATATAGGATGTTATCCTCTCTTCATATCTTAGAACGTGCAATATAAGCATTTGTGCTCCTAAAGATGTGTTACTTTTTTAGTGATGCGTCCGAAGACTACAGCCGCTAGCACGAGTCAGGAGGCTACGAAGGTGTTAGAAAGATAGATAAGTTATATTATTGATTCAAACAAATCGTAGATTTCTATTGAAGATGATTTATCCGAGGATCTATATGATTCATCTGTTCGAGTTGCTTGGAACTCTCCGGCAGTAGATGGGGTGAGAGGAGTTCCAACCTCACCAAAGCCCTTAGTTTCACAGTCCGGTGATCAGAGTATGAGGGCACTAGTGCATGGATTGGTACGGCCTGGATTCCTTCAGGCTCAAAACTATGTCAAGGTATTTGAGGATACCAGCTCTTCTAAGGTTTCAGATAGTCCACAGTCTTAGCACTCCGTCAATCAAGGTTCGTTGGTGCATGTTATGGGATACGCAACGGAAGAAGATAGTATTTGGGCTAAGAGGAGAAAGGTAACTGATAGGGACATGAAGATTTCACTTTGAAGTGTGTCCGATCGAGGTTCTTATATAGGACGAGGCAATGACCCTCTACTATAGACTTCCTCCAGGTGTCAGTTTTTGGTTGGTGAGTTCCACCTCTTCTTGGAATATTACCAAGTCAGGGTTATAAATGTGGTTGGTAGTTTTATAAGAGTATAAGGAGCCCCGTCCCGACTTGTATATATTATGGTTATGCCAACTTAGGGGTTTTGCAGACAGTATCCTATATATAGTTTTGGGTATGATATGTCTACTGCATAGTCGACCCCTATGTAACCTTTTTCTAGATTAGTTATGTGAGTTAAGTCTTAATATTATTATATATATATATATATATATAGATGTTTTCGTAATATCCCGTGATAGATTTGATGAGAAACAAGGATAGAGTACGTGCTGTTCGATTTGGGTAGAACTTGATATTATGATGGGTATGGATTGGTTGGCCTTTTATTATGCTAACATCAAGTGTAGGTTAAGGATGGTTTAATTACAGTCCCCAGGAAAGCTTGTTTTACAATGGGGAAGGTAAGATAAATTTATCTCCTTTCTCAAGGTAAAGAAGATGATCAATAAGGGATATATTTATCACTTAGTTCGGGTTCAGGATATGGAAGTAGAGTCACCAACCATTCAGTCCCTCCTTGTGGTGAATGAGTTTCCCAATGTTTTCCCTTATGGGCTTTTGAGTCTTTCGCCCGAGCGAGAAATTGAGTTTGTCATTGACCTACTACCAGATACTCATCCAACATCTATTCCCTCTATAGAATGTCCCCAACAGAGCTGAAAACAGTTAAAGAAACAACTAGGGGACTTGTTTGAAAACGGTTTTATCAGACCTAGTAGGTTACCATGGGAGCACCTATGTTGTTTGTGAGAAAGAAAGATGGTTCCTTACGAATTTGTATTGATTATAGGCAATTGAATAAGGTGATGATCAAGAATAAGTACCCGCTCCCGAGAATTGATGATCTATTTGATCAGTTACAAGGTTCCAAGTTTTCTCAAAAATAGACTTAAGGTCTGGGTACCATCAGGCAAGGGTTAAGGATAAAGATATTCTGAACATTGCATTCTGGACTATATATCGGCACTTTGAGTTTTGGGTTATGTCATTTTGGTCTGACCAATGCCCTAACAGTATTCATGGATGTTAGGAACCGTATGTCAGGGCCGTTTGTTTAGATATGTTTATAATTGTATTTATTGATGATATATTGGTATATTCTTGTTCAGAGGATAAGCATGTAGATCATCTGTGTATTATGCTCAGAGTTCTACAAGAAGGGAAGTTGTATGCAAAATTTTCTAAATATGAATCCTACTTGAACTCTGTAGCTTTCCTTAGGAATATTATTCCGAGTAAAGATATCCGAGCGCATACACAAAAGATTGAGGCAGTGAAGACTTTTCCTAGACCCACAACACCGATAAAGGTTCGTAGCTTATTTTGGCAGGTTATTACGAGAAACCATGTAAGTCAACTTAGAAGGGAACTAGGTTTCAATGGACCGACACTTGCGAAAGGAGTTTTCTAGGACTTAAAGGAGATATTAACTTCAGCACTGATTCTAACGCTTCCAGAAGGGACCGATAGTTACATTAACTATTGTGATGCTTCAGGCATTGGATTGGGTTGTGTGCTGATAAAGCATGGAAATTTTGTGGCTTATGCTTCTAGATGACTAAGAAAGCACGAGAAGAACTACTCGACCCACAATTCAAAAATTAGCCGCAGTGATTCATGCACTAAAGATGTGGAGGCACTACTTGTATAGCATTTATGTTGATATCTATACGGATCATAAGAGCCTCCAATGTATTTTCAAGCATAAGGAATTGAATCTTCATCAAAGGAGATGGTTGGAGTTGCTTAAAGACTATGACGTTGATATTTTACACCAACCAGGGAAGGCGAACCTAGTAGCCGATGCCCTCAGCCATAGATCTATGGGTAGCCTACCATATTTAAAGACAGAAAAGAGGGGAATATCCCATGAGGTTCATCAGCTAGCTAGTCTTGGAGTTCGGATACGGGACTCAGGTGATATTGGAATTACACTTCAGAATACAGCAACATCCTCATTTAGTAACTGAAGTAAAGTAACACTAGTACGAGGATTTTGTGTTAGATAATTATAAAGATACCACCCTTCAGAAGGAGAAGAAACCATTTGGAATTACATAAGATATGGTCCTCGGATATCAAAGATGATGGTTTGTGCCTAATGTTCCAGGGCTGCATCAGTAGGCTATGGAAGAAACTCACTATTCTAGTTATTCTATCCATCCAGGAGCAATAAACTGGTATCATGATATCAGGGAAGAGTATCGATGGGATGGAATGAAAAAAGGATATAGCAGAGTTTGTTGCTCAGTGTCCTAACTGTCATTAGGTTAAAACTGAGTATAAAAAACCCGGTGTGTTATTGCAAGATATGGAGATTCCGACTTGGAAATAGGAAGTAATCAATATGGACTTTATCACAAGCTTACCCCGTACCCAGCGTAATTTCGATTCGATATGGGTTATTTGTGATAGGCTTACAAATTCAGCCCATTTTCTTCCCGTTAGAACTACATATTCCTCAGAGGATTGTGGGAGAAATTATATCAAGGGGATAGTACAACAGTTACGAGCTTGTGTAATAGACTTCAAAGGTAGCTGGGATGATCGTCTACCGCTTATTGAGTTCGCATTTATTAATAGTTACCATTCCAGTATTTAGATGGCTACAAATGAAGCTCCTTATGGACGGAAGTGTGGGTCGACTATTGGGTGTTTTGATGTTGGGGAAACTACGTCATCAAGACCAGAATTAGTACAACGGGAAATCGAGAGAATTAAGCTTATACAGGAAAAGCTATTGGCAGCTCAAAGCCGTCAGAAGGCTTATGCGAATAATCGACGATGAGACTCGGAATTTCGGGTGGCCGACTAGGTCTTCCAAAAAAAGTATCACCAATGAAAGCTGTCATGATATTCGAAAAGAAAGGAAAATTTAGCCTACGATATATTAGGCCCTAAAGGATCATACAGAGAGTGGACCAGGTAGCTTATGAGTAAGAATTGCAGTCGAAATTTGAGCCTTTTTATCCGGTTTCTCTTGTATTTGTGATACAAAAGTGCATTGCTGATCCTATCTAGTTATTCCCGCAAATAATGTACAGATTACAGAGGATTTCTCTTACGGGGAAATTTCGATCGCCATTCTAGACAGACAAATTCACAAGCTATGGAATAAGGAAGTAACCTCCGTGAAAATACTTTGCAGGAACAATAATGTGGAAGAAATAACTTGGGGTCCGAGGAAGACATGAAGTCAAGATATCCCTACTTATTTCCTCCTCCAAAGAAGGATCCGACTGATACATCATAACCTCAAGGTGCGTGTACGGATTTTTATGCTAGCTATTGTTATTTGTCATGTGAGGCCGTTGTCATTATTATTGATTGTGGTCCTATATAGCGTTAAATTATTGGGTTTCTACAAGAAGAATTGGTAGTAGCGTTGTTGCAAAGGCGACTCTACCAAGGTTATTTAAATTCCGAAGATTTAAATATTCGAGGACGAATGTTTATAAGGGGGGAAGGATATTACATCTCACGTTTTCGTATGTTAAATTTTTTTTTTTAAGTTAACTGACGTAGACTTAGGGATGAGATCATCTTGACATTAACATACATATGCTATTTATAACAAATAATAAATAAGTGTTATGAAGGAGAAAGGGATGCGCGGAAGAAAACGAGTTTCGTTGAAAGTAATTAATTTGGAATAAAATACTGGTCGAGCGATAATACTCAATAATTATGAACTAGTATCATGAAAGGTGTCATATGACCACGGTAATATAATAAATAAAGTATATATAAAGTATTCTAAAAATAAATAAAACTTAAAATAATTTATGATAATTTTTAAATTATGCTGGTCATCGATTAATTACCGAATAACATGATATTACCCAGTTAACTAATAAGTGGATAAAATTAAATCCCTCCCCCAAAAAATGCTGCAGAAGGCCACTACTTAAGAAATGACTCATATTGAATTAGTGGAAGGAGGCTACCAAAGACTTATTTTAAGATATTAACAACGGTTAAGGGTCAAATATATCCTTGTACTATTCAAAATAGGCCATATTTATCCTCCGTTTGAATTTCTTAACAAATATATCCCCACCGTTGTACATTAGGGTCATAGATACCCCTCAGCCGTTAAAACTTGTTTTCACATAATTTTTTAACACGTGGCAGTCAATGATTGGATCAGATTAGCCCACCCATTCTATTTTTTAAACCCGCCCGACCCACTTTTCTAACCCGCCCCGACCCCATTTCTAACCCACTTTTCCTCCAGAAGAGATGCTGTTTTTCTCTTTAGTTCATCAGGATTCGACCTTGCTGCAGGAACCTGGGGTGCCTTTTCAGCAAGGGGAGAAACAGTTGCTGGAGGTCTAACTGGTCCAGGAACCTGTAAAGCAGGCTCCGTGCCAAAACCATAGCCCAATGGGCGAGCAGGAGGTGCACCGCTGCCTTGCAAGAGGGCACTAGGCCTACCGCTCACGAAGCCACCACTACCCTGAGGCAGAAGCCTTGGGTTCAATGAGGGCGACTTGCCGACCAGTGGTGGCGGACCACGTCCACCAGGCTGCACCATTGGTCCATTACCTCTCGGCATCGACCGGGATCTAGGAACCTCCCAGTTGTCATTATCCATCCCAGGCATACCCGACATCTTCCTAGCTCCCGGCATTCCAGGCATCATACCACCAGTACCTAGACCTCCAGCAACCTGTAAAAAGTTTTGGAAATAATTTTTAGATGAATTTTTAGTTGCTGGCGGGTTAGAAAAGTGGGTCGGGCGGGCTTAAAAAATAGAATGGGTGGGCTAATCCGATCCAATCGTTGACTGCCACGTGTTAAAAAATTATGTGGAAACAAGTTTTAACGGCTGAGGGGTATATATGGCCCTAATGTATAACGGTGGGGATATATTTGTTAAAGAATTCAAACGGAGGATAAATATGACTTATTTTGAATAGTATAAGGATATATTTGACCCTTAACCATATTAACAAAGTAGTAACTTAAGGCAAACTCTTAAAAGACTATTACTCTTTAAACACAATCTGACCTTGGCATGTAAAAACTTCAAAAACATCAGTATACTTTTGGCTTAAAGCCAAGAACATGAGAAAGCAGAATCACTTTCGTTCAAGATTTCAAGCATTCAACAATTCAAATTTTAGCCAACTTTTCAATTTCGAAGAGCTACCAATTTCGTTTCTAAATTTCGAGAGTTTCAACGCAGAATTTCGTCCATATTTTGCAAAAGCAGATTCGTTTAAATAATTCAAGGAACAAGCATGTTAAGGCACTCTCTTTTTTCTTTTGGCATGGTCTAATTATATTGAAAAAATTAGTAAATGCACAGTTTCTATAAATTACTCTGTCTATAGAAATAGTAGGGATGTCTATATTCCTGATTCCCCAAGAAAAATATTATTATCATCTATTCATGGGTCTCAAAATAATATACATTTGAAAAAGTTTATCCAGAAGGAATATTGAGATTATTATGCATTTTTCATGCATTTCACTCATTTATACATGTACATTGGCCCATGACCAGATGACATTATATACGCATATATATGTATATTATATTTATATAGTATACGAGAAAAAGGTTACGGTATTATATACGCATCACCACCTGGTCAGATGGCATATGATGATGATGTTGCCCATAGTGGGTGAAATATGACTCAGAGGGCGTTATATGCGCGTATATATATATATATATATGTATATATATATATATATATATATATGTATATATATATATATATATATATATATATATGTATGTATCTATATATATATATATGTATGTATGTATATATATATATATGTATGTATATATATATATATATATGTATGTATATATATATATATATGTATGTATATATATATATATGTATGTATATATATATATATATGTATGTATATATATATATATGTATGTATATATATATATATGTATGTATATATATATATATGTATGTATATATATATATATGTATGTATATATATATATATGCGTGTGTGTGTGTGTACATGGGATATGGAAAAAGATTATGGCGTTATATATGCACCACTATCATCTGGCATATGTTGATGATGTTCCCACAATGGCTGAGACGATATGATGGGATGCCCTAAGTGGTTCGATGATATTATGTACACACATACCTATACATGACACGGCATTTATGCACATGTGCATGATGTTATAAACGAATTAAGAATTTACAAATTTATTCATATTTATAGATGTATTTCTACATTCCATGTTTTATCTATGTCTATTAAGTACTAATTCTCATGCCTCGCATACTCAGTACATTTTTCATGCTGACGCCCTATTTCACAAGGCTCGCGTTTCATGCTCGCTAGTGCAGGTAGGCAAGCTGACGGTCCCTTCTTAGGATCCCTGATCAGTGAGAGTTGGCATGCTCCATTTGATCCGGAGCTAATTTTGATGTTGTTATGATACTTTTATGTGTATATATATGTATATGGGTATGACGTTGCTCAGTCCCATCTTTGTACAGTTATATTTCTATTAAAGGTCTATGTCTAGTTGGGATATATGTGGCCTTGTTGGCTTTCAGTTATTCGATGTATAGTTGTCTATAGCACCCTTGCCGGCTCACCCCCTTTATTCTACAAATATATGTACATATTCCTTGTTGGTAGGTTTCCTTCATGTATGTTATCTTCATAATTGAGAAGATGTTATATAGGTTCATATCCAAGATGTATGCTTAAGGGTATTTGACTAGTAGGGCTCAGGCACCCCCCGCGGCCCATCGGTTTGGGTTGTGATATAAATCCGCGTAAACCCACATCCAGAATCTATCTACAATTCCTTAAGGCTATCTATGTTAAGTTCAAAGCAAGTTTCCAGATGGCCCGAGTCTGTGCAAACCCCCACTTGCAAACTGCTCTTCAAAGCCTAAGGGCAATCTCTATTCTCGAGCTTCCGAGCGAATTCCCTCTTGAATATTATCGTAGGGTCTGGAAACTAAGTCTCGGTCTGAGGGTTCAAAGCCCTACTCTGATTCAACTCAAAGCCAGGGTCCTGACGACCCGAGTTTGTCAGTCCAACCCGAGCTTCAGTCCAAAGACGACAAAGAGTTGCACAGGGAGCCACGTTAATCAATCAAAGGTTAGAAAAACTATTCTCACACCTGGGCTTGATGTTGGCACCAAACGGTAGAGTCATGCATTTAGAATGTCCACAAAAACAAAGAAAAGGAAAAATAGCATAAATCAAAGACGAGATTGGAGGATTATCTTTATATTCATAAGCTCGTGATTTCAAAAGCCTACAAGGGGTTCTCGTATATGTTTACAAAATCACGCAAGGGTCCTTACACAGAGGCAAAGAAGCAAAAAAAGGTGCATATATAGTGAAATCCTAGAGCCTATTCTATTCTCAAGGTTCTATCTTCGGCGGCAGTATCTTCAAGCATCATCTCCTCAGGTATGCATCCTCGGCGGCAGTATCTTCAACCACCACCTCCTCGGGGGTCTCATCTCAGTCCTCTAGAATGATATCTCCAAGAGGAAGATGAAGAAGAGGAAAGTGGGAAGATGAAGAAGAGGAAAGTGATACAGAAGAAGCAGAAAAAGAGACATAGCCCACCAAAGACCGAAGGCTTCATTAAGTCGAGGAAATCACGGCCCGATAAAAGATTTAGCGGGTGTCGGCCCTACCTACACGGCTATTTAAAGTTCACTTCTTAGGACATTGTGCAGTGAAAGTTAAGCGGGCGGTTTTGCCATTTCATCCATTGGAAAGCAAAGGGAATGAAGTTCCCACTCTAGGCCAGAATAGGGAGGTGAGCAGTGGTGTATAGTCTGAACACCCTCCTGACTAGCAGTGTAGAATCCAAACAGCCTCTTAAGTTGGAAGAAGTCAGCCCCCTTACCTCATCACCTCAATCCAACATTGACAGCAGCAACAACAGCAGCAACAACAACAACAATGACGATCCGATGTAACCTTGCTCGGTAAAGGAAAGCCCTAGGAAAAGGTCGTGGCATGGCTGGTGAAAACACTGCCATGCAGCCCTAAGGCCATTGGGCTTAAGCATGGAAAATAGCAATGGATAGGGATATAGAGATGAAAGAGGTGAAAGGCTATTAGAAAGCACTTGGATGAAGAGTTGATTCAAGAAGCTCCTATCTATAGAAAAAAGGGAGCATAACCTACAAGCACAATCAATGCTCTCTGGAAAGCGTAATCGACAGTGCCATCAATGCCTTTGAAAGATTTATCGGCAGGAGCAATCAATATGCATTTTTGAAAAATGGATTGATGATGAAATTATTACTTTGAAGAATAAAGGTCAATATTGCAAGGAACAATTCTAGAAAAGTGGACTGACGGGACATCTCAGTCATCACAAAGGCTTACATCATAGGTATGACATCATCACGAGAGGTTCAAAGAGAAAGATATCAAAGTCATTTCTTATTGTTCCACCCTAAGAAATGCGGGGACTATCTGTATACAGTGAAATTGGAGTGTCCAATTTCTCGTCGTCGAGACACCTCAAAGCATGTCTCAAAGGCTCGAGACCGCGGTCGAGCTTCCTCCCTCAAGGGTCATCAACACTCGACCTTGAGTCGATACAAACTGACGGTTATAGTGAAACTGAGGAGTTCCCAAGGCGTGCGGCTAGAGCCGATAAAGTTTGTCAAACTAGTCTACACTCGGTTCAGAGCGTCAACTAGTTGTACCATCTTCATATCTTTGTAATTAATGCGTTTTATACTATGCTAGGATTCCTATTATACATAAAGGGATCCTTGCCATTTTGGTAAATATATATTGCTCCATACTAAATACACAAGAATATTTTCTCTGCTCTCTAACACGTTCTCTCGATATTACTGCGATCATTTATTGTCTTCACCATTGTTCTTCATTTATTGCTTATTATTGGCCATAAGGAGCCTTCATTGATATTATTGTAACTATTAGTCACTCTTCAATTGCCTTCGATAGCTCCCAGGCGAGCTCCCGAATTTACCTCGAAGCCCCCGAGTCAACAAAATCGAGGCCTCAATTGCTAACCTCGCGGTTTTGTTATCACCTTGTTCTAATCTATTATCTCATTTCTAAGTCCTCCACATAGCATACTAACAACTAGCAAAAAAATGGATCATGTATTTTTAGAGTCCCATTATTAATTTTAATTTTTATTACCATTTTTATAGTATATATTAATGTATTGTAAACCCATCATTACAAATCAATTTAAATAGGAAAATCCAAGTACATGAACAATCATAAGGGCCTCATACTGGTATAGCTCTCCATAGCGGCATGCAGCCCGGCTCAAACATACCAAATAAAATGCAATCATGAGGGTCTCAACCTCAACTCTAAATAATATGTCAAATACACATCATACCAATTGCAATGTTCCACTAACTCAATTCTCCAATAAAATCACAACACTTACTAAACTCTCACCCCTGTAGAGTACCAATCATAATTTGTAACCATATTACTCAGGAATCACATCAACCTTACCATAACGGACAACATGCTTTCATTTCAAGTTTTGCAATGCTCAATAATGAATAAAAACAAATGATAGACACTGGCTACCGCTCATAAAATCTCCCACCATGGCAAACACATAAATAGAGTGCTAATAATGAATCTCACCCATAAGTGAAGTAACAAATAAGGGAACTTGTCCTGATAAGGATAACTGAAACAAAACACGAATGCTGACCCTTTGTAACAAATCAAAGCCTACATGTATGACATCCTCTAACGAAGCAGGCTCAAGCCTGCTATAGAAAACACATCAACGAGTCGAGCCTCCCCCTTCTTGGCCACCCCTTACTTACCTAAGTACCATGTTGTAATATATATGTTCAGCGTCTGGGACAATCTCTCACCATCTGGCTGGTATCTCTACACACAAAGCAACATCTTTGTTGATGTGGCTGTGCAATACAGGTACTCTAAGACCTATGAGCACCTAAAATACCGTGCGAAGACTGAAGTGCAAACTGAACTGGCTGACCCACAAAACCATTATCGTGTGTTACCCTGCCTCCAAAATAAGGACCAGTAGATCTCTCCAGTCTACGAGGCCTCCTCGCCTCTCTGTCCTCTCTCTCATGGCCCCGCATGTCCTCTCTCTCATGGCACATGCCTGTCCTCTCTCTACTGATCCCACATGCCCTCTACTCGGCGAGCAATCCCTACCACTTGCTAAAACAAAAAATCTAACTCTAACTCCTGATCCATGCTAAATTGAATATCATGCCTGAGTCCCTTAAGTAAATCTACATACACGCTCTCTAACTGTGGTGACCAAAGTAGGTGCACGTCTTTTCAAATCACTGAATCTAGAGGCATACTCTGATACTGACATAGTGCCCTGGCGCAGCTGCTCAAACTACACACACCATGCATCTCGAAGGGACTGAGGTACAAACTCTCTCTATAACATCTCTGAAATTTGAACTCGTGTGACTGAAGTTAACTCGGTCGGGCTACCCAACTCATATGCCCACCACCACTGATAACCCACTCCCCAAAGCCGAAACCTAACAAAAGCATCCTCGCTCGTCTCTACAATATCCATAATGCCAAGAATGGGGTGACACTCCTTCAGGAAACCCCGGGCATCATCTGTCGCCAATCCACTAAAGGTAGGAGGGTGTTACTTCTTGTACATCTCAAGTCTAAGTTGTTCTTCCCCGGATGTTGCCGCCCTAACCACGGGCTGAACTAGAACCACAGGTTGTGTAGCCATGACACCTAGAACCTAAGCAACATGAACTCGCTACTCTAGAGTATGGGCGGCGGGTGTCTGAGCTCCTCCCCTGGTCTGTGAAGCAACTGCTGCAACCTGAATCAACCCTGCCTGAGCCAACGTACCAACATGCTCTAGAATTGTGCTAAGGTTTTGTGAAGTATGGGGGTAGTAGCAATCACCTCCGGTACCTACCCCTAACTGAAACTATTGGCGGCTCATTGACTACTGCGATAGGTGCTCCTCATCGGGCTCTGCCTCTACCCATAGTGACATCTGCTCTGGGGGGTGACGTCATCAGGAACCCATGTCTTCACCATCTATAAGAGAATGGAACGTTAAAATTTCAAACTTCGAGATCATTCAACTCGCACGATCGGAATGAAGAAAGTGAAATAGTCCTAATAGTTTCATAGCCTCTCGAAGATAAGTATAGACATCTCTGTACCGATCCATTATATTTTGCTAAACTCCCTTATGACTCGAAACACCTATGAACCTTGAGGTCTAATACCAGCTTGTCGCGACCCAATTTCCCCTTCGTTGGGTATCGTGATGGCACCTAGTCTTAGGGACTAGATAAGCCTAATTTTTACTGAATAACAACAAAAATAAAATAACTTCTAATAGTCTTTGAAATATAAATACATACAAAATTTACAATTCCCAAAGCCAGTGGTACAAGTCATAAGCTCTGCAAAGTTTTCTACAACTTCTAAATACAACTGTTTGTAAATAAGTAAAAACAATGTAAATACAAAATAGGAAGGTGACTTCGAAGCCTGCGAAAGCAACAACGGGTTTACCTTGAGTCTCCACAGCAACAATTCGTACTGCAAGCTAATGATCAACTGAATTCACAATACTTGGATCTGTACAAAAATGTGCAGAAGTGTAGTATGAGTACACCACAGCGGTACCCAACTAGTATCAAGACTAACCTCAATGAAGTAGTGACGAGGAACAGTCAAGATGCCTATTGGACTAAATAACCTAAACAAGTATAAATGTAGGAACAATAGAGTATGATATCTCATATAGACTGTGCGATATGGCTAACGATATAGTAACTACAATAAGAAAGGAAAACAACAAGTATCAACGGAATACCATAATAATGACACAGAAGAGTAAATGAAAACACAACCAAAATTAGAATTCACATATACAACCAGCACAATTAATAACTCAGCAACAATGACAGCTTTCATATTAGTTTTTAGTCAAAAAACTCCACGAGGTACCGAACCTCGGACAAATCACAACTCACAGGTCTCAATACCTGAACCCTAAAACTTGGTATCTTGTGCCTTTATTACACCTGATAACCGCACTGACGACTCACGTGCCAAAGAGATCTAGTATCACATAGAAGACAAGTAAACAAGGGTGTGAATGTATGCTCAACATTATCAAGAAAGCCTCTTAACCGATAAGAGTGCTTAACTACGTGTATGCTTGTGCAAGTGTCCTCACATAGTTCATACCAACTAGTAAGCATAAGAAAAATGAACGGACGGCACATAGAATGTTTTCCCACAACTTTCATAAGATAAAGCTCACACCAGTAAGTGTACCACTAAAAAAATATCAGCAACAAGAATGCACCAGGCCATCACAAATAATCACCATCAATCCCTGACACAGCCCACCTTGTCTCGTCACATGTGCAATAGTAAAGTAAATGCTCGCCTTGTTCTCGCCATAATAATATTCCCACCATGTCTCGCCGCATAGGAAACCCACATATATATATCCCACCCTATCATGCCGCATGTACAAATATCAATAGTATCATCAGCACGACAAAAACCTCACACAACCCTATAACAACAATCGCACGGTAGAAACCTCGTGCATCATAATATCAACAACCGCACGGCAGAAACCTTGTGCGTCACCACAACAAGTACAACTGCAACAATGACAATAACACAAATTATGACAAGTAAATAAACTAAAGAACCTTCTATGACAATAAATGGTAGCACTAGTTCACAAGGAATAACCATAATAAAGAATACTAGCTGTAATTAGAACAGCTCAACATGAGGGAAATAATATGTAGCAACTAGTTCACAAGGAATAACCATAATAAAGAATATTGGGTGTAATACGAATAGCTCAACATGAAGCGAATAATATGTAACAACACTCGCGCAATTCATGGTTCTACAACAAGAAAACTAACACAAGCCAAATAATTCCAACTAAGGGAAAGTTAACTAAGGCATAGGATATCTAAGCTTCTTTTAAGGTTGGGAAATTACGAAAGAGATACAACAAATTCACATAAAGGTAGGTAGTTGGAGGATAAACCTCAGTAAAGGGTGAGCATTTATAGAAGGGTTAACTACAACTTCAAATAAAGATAAGCAATTTAGGGAAAAGATAACATGGATATAAAAGAGATAATAGTTTCAATTAAGGCACATATGAATTGAGTAACAATAATAGTGGATCATGAAGCAATTGATTCTAATTAAGCAGGAGATGTGGAACTAGTAATTAAGGAATATAATCATAACAATAACAACTACATATTCAATGAATACAAGGACCTAGGAATCCTAAAAGGCCAATTTCCACAAATAAGTCTGAGCACGTACTCGTCACCTCACGTACACGGACTACAATCAACATAGAAGACTTGGATCTTAAGGGTAGTTCCTCCACACAAGGTTAGGCAAGATACTTACCTCAAAGAAGACAAACTGATACTCTAAAATAAACTTCACAGGTGAAATGACCTTCGGACGGCTCAGATCTAACCAAAATAACTTCAAAGAACAAATAAAACTCATAAGGGATTGTTCCAGATCATAAAGGCTCAATCTTTATCAAAATATGAAAATAGACCCAAAAGTCGATCCCCGGGCCCGCACCTCGGAACTCGAAAAATTTCATAAAACCCAAACACCCATTGCTATGCAAGTTCAACCATACTAAATTATCAAATTCAATTAACATTTCGGCCCTCAAATCTAGATTTTTTATTTTAAAAATTTTCTTCAAAAACCACCATTTTCCTCAACTCAAAATACAACACAAATTGTAAAAATGAAGATAAAATCATGGAATATAATAAATTCTAGGTAAGAACACATACCCAATTGACTTTCTTCAAAACCCCACAAAGAAGCTCCCAAAACTGAGTTCTAAGACTAAAAATATGAAAATAAATGTCCAAGCCCTCGACCTATATGATTTTGCCAAGGACTTTCGCATTTGCAGACAAGGAAGTGCACTTGCACACACGCATTTGCGAGAAAGAGTTTGCATTTTCAAACTCTGATATCCAAGCCTAGATCCGCATCTATGGAAATATAGCAGAACTAAAAAAGCACAAATGGGGACGCAGACGCGAGCTTCTTCACATGTGCAATCCCTGGACCAGAAAAGCAGCCTTTGCACCTGCGTATCAGCCACTACAAAAGCAAGCGAGCTCCCAAGCCATCATGAACGTAAAAGCAACAAGGTTCACGCAGAAGCAGAGCCGTACCTATGCTTCAAAGTGTCGCACGTGTAAGACACCAAAACCAGACTTGTTCCAAAACCATGAAACCCATTTAAAACTCGATCGAAACACGCCCTGGGCCCCCAGGACTCCGTCCAAGCCTACTAAAAAGTTCAATAACCTAATATGCACCCACTCGAGACATTAAATCACACCAATCAATGACGAAACTGTGAATCACATATCATGCCCCAAACTCAGAAGGCACGATCGACGCTCAGTCGAGTGAATCCAACTGATCAACCTTATCGAACACTTTCTACCCAACTCAATACAACTAATGTCTTAGTTTATTTAGATAAGATGAAAAATTGTACATTAAACATTTTTAGTTCATTTCATATCACAACCTTAAAGTGTAGTTAAGTTCCAAAATTCTATACAATTGTAATTTAGGCAAACAAGAGTTTAGCTTAATAACATAGTTCATAGACCCATCCAACACCTGAACATAATCCACGCATACATCTACGGAGCCTCTAAGAATACAAAAGACAAGTAAGAGAATGCCAGCAACAAGGCTCCGGCTATACCTCAAAAGTGGAAGTCCACAACAAAAGATGTACAATATAACCCCCTTGAAGGAGAAAGGGGCTCACTAAGACTTTGAGAAGAAGGTACTCTGCTACGCGCGATCGGCACTATCCGCAATGGATCCACCTACATTCATTTAAAAATGTAGCGCCCCTGCAAATAGGACGTTAGTAACATGTAATAGTACTAGTATGTATAACTAAACACCATTTAGTTAGAAAGAACTTTTATTCCAAACATAAGGAAATCACAAATATATCTCAAAACTTTTTAAACGATCACAACATTATCAAGGTAAAACAATTATACAATTTTCACATTTATTTCCATAACCTTTGGTTTGGGGCGTTTCATACGGTTTATCGTTGTTCACTATACCACCGCTAGCTTGAGCGGAGTCGGATCTCGACCAGATCGGATAGGTTTCCTCATTTGAGATGTACCTCAATCACAATCTCATTCCCACTTTCCATAATTCAATATCAGCATAATACCACCATGTGTGAGGCATGGCGTCCGATCATGGCCCGATCGGCTAGTCGCCTTACCAAGGTGTTTCCCTTTTCCATCAATCCTCTCAATTCAATCTTTGCTTCACATATATCATTTCATAGGAACTTGGGCCTCATCTATCACGTTATATATTTGGCATTTGGCCACATTTCATATCATTCCCAATTTCAGTGTTAGATTTGTAATTTCGAGTAATAGGTGCACACAAGAGCAAATAACATTGTATGCAAATAGGAGACTTCACATAGATGGCACAACATAAGCAGCTTCAATCTCAATTTAAGGTTTAAGCAGTTCATTACATGATTTATATTCCTTGCACCTTTTTCAAGTGATCAAGAATAGCACATTGATCATATTTAGACACATCTTTCATGCATATAAGGTTGCAACCCAAAATTCATGTGAAACTACAATAAATACAACATCTCAACTTTAATCTTACCGTATATACACAAATACTGATTGAGCTCAATTTCTAAAAGACGGGGTTTTAGCCATACATACCTCAATAGAGCTTCCCTTAAATCCTTATAATAAATTCTAGAATTTGCTAGCCACTTCACTCTATTTTATGAAAAATTACAAGTGGAACCAAGAATTAGAGGCATGAATAAGATTCTAGCTCATTTAAATAAATTCTAGAACACTAAGAGCGCACAATGATCTTAGGACCCTTTTGTGAGATGTTTTCATCATCCTATACCACAATGGTTACCTTTTTTGGTTCACAACCTCCCCATACCCCATTAACTTTTACGCATGCAAGATTATCAACCCCTATACCATGAACCCTACTTGCTAATCACTTAATTTAGGGGAAATTTTGAAATTTTAGAAGAGGGTACAAGTTCTTACCTCTTAGGGTGAAGACTTAGCAATTTCACTTGACAATCTTCAAAGATTTGGGGCAAGAATTAGGTAGGAACTTGATGAGATCACTCCCTCTCTCTCTCTCTCTAGAACATCCTCTCTCACTCTAAATTTAATGGAATAGCAAAAACAATGGTCTAATGGGTGCTTTTAATAGATTGGGGTCGGGTTTTAAAAAGTTAGAAAATAGGAGCCCCAACAGGATTTGTCATCGCATATGCGATCGCATAACAGAATGTGGCCCACAAAATGGACTGGAAAGATGGTCCCAAAATCTGGACAAACTGCTTGGGTATGTGACAGAAATGTGGTCCGCATACTTGTTTGCGATCTCATAATGCGCCGCAGTACTGCCCTTCACAAAATTTCAAGGGGGTTATGCGATGACTATGCGGCCTGCATATTGATTATGTGATCCCATAATTGGCTGCATAGTTGACCTCAAATTAACAAACACACTGACTGACTCTGCGGCGACTATGCGGTCTGCATAACCATTATGTGACCGCATAATAGACTGCAAAAATGCACTTTTCTGCAAATATAATTTCTTAACTTTTTAACGCACAGATCAATCTTAACTTGGCACTACAAGATTCGGGTTTTTGAGTTGGAAGTTCACGGGGCCTTACATCACACCATGAATCGAACTCATGAACTTTGCAATCTTCCAAATTCTTAAACTCGCGCCGAAACCCATCAAACCAACCCAAAATTGATGTCAAATTTTTCAGGCAAGTCCCAAATAACATAACGAAGTTGTTCTAACTCTAGGAATTGCATTCCGACCCTAATATCATGAAATTCAACTCTCGGTTAAACCTTTCAACCTTCCAAACTTCAACTTTTCTAAATTTTGCTGAAATACTTCAAATTACTCTAGGGACGTCAAAATCCAAATCCGGACGCACGCCTTAGCACAAAATTACCATATAAAGTTGTTCAAGACCCTATGACGCCGAACGGAGCTTAAATTCTCAAAGCGACAGGTTGGGTTATTATATTAGATATGTTGGAAATATTTTATAATAACATCATAAGAGATTCATTTTCAAGGTTTCCAACCATTTATAGTTAACGGAAACAACCATTCCAAAATAGCCCATTAAAAACAATAACATTTCAAACTATTGCAAGTCTCCTCTTATAGTATTTTACTCAAATAAAGCAACCAACACACAAATAACTTCAAGAATATGTAGTAAAATGTTATAATCACCCTAGCCTGTAGAAAAAACACAAAATTTCATTAAAGCACATCCCACAACTATCCTCAATGACACCACCATACTATAGGTGTTGTATTCTTTTCTTGAATCTACTTTGGTATTCAAGTTAGTGTGTAAACGCTTGTAGTTTGCCTTGAAAATCTAATATATATGAAAGAGGGACTTATTATTACCTTAATAAATAATAACAATACGAAATCTAAGGTTATTTACCTTTGAAGAATCCTCCAAAACAACCACAAGATGATGGTCTACGATCTACCAAGCACCATGAGATTTCTAGCATTGGATTCATATTTTTAACTTAGGTTTTCACCGTAAAATCATGGGGGAACCTTTGGAGAGAATTTAGGAGATTTAGGAACTGTTTAGGACGAGAAAAATGAGTTAAAACGACTTAAAATTGACTTGAATACAAGTTGAAGTTTTACACCCACTTTGTGGGTCACAGGGGAGCTGCTTGTGTGGTCTCGCAAAAACATGAATATCTCTCTACTCTGATATCGTATTTACAAACGGTTAAATGCTTTCGAAAATAGAATCGTACATCTTCAATTTATTAGGTAGATCACCGAGTAATTCCAAGTATATTTGGAGAAAAAATTCAACTACATTTGACCTATTCAGCACATTTATGAATGTAACTTGCCTTTGCTAACTTTTATTCCACAACTTGCTTGACTTCAAAACATAATACAAGACTATCATACGACTAAAACACTCATAACATAACCTCCTTATAATATAAAAGCACCATAGTCTCACCGTAAAAGTACATGTTGTAACATTTCAATTTATCGACTTTCGACGAAACTTATTTTCTTCAACTCGTGTAGCTTCTAAGACTTCCAACCCTCTTGGTACTTGGTATTCATGATCTTAAATATTTGTAACCTCCAAGGTAACATGATTAACTTACTTTACAAACTTTTAAAAGTTGATTTCATTTTTTGAGCTTATATCAATTGACTTACAACGTACTCTTACGTACAAAAACATATGGTGTAGCATAATAACTGGTTAAGCCAAGGAGACTACAAATCTCAATAGCTGAAGACGGTCTGAGACAACTCTACACTGCTTCAATCTTCTTTAGATCTACCTTGATCCCTTCACTCGACACCACATGACCTCAAAACAACATCGAATTAAGCCAGAATTTGCACTTTAAGAATTTTGCATACAACTTATTCTCTGTCAAGGTCTTGAGTACGATTCTTATGTATTGATCATGATCTTCTCAACTATAGGAGTATACCAAGATGCCATCAATAAACACAATGACGAATAAATCAATATATGGCTGGAATACAATATTCACAGGTGCATAAATTCAATTGGGGCGTTGGTCGGCCCAAATGATATCACGAGAAACTCGTAATGATCATATCGAGTCCTACAGGCAGTCATAGGCATATCTAAATCCCAAATCTTTAGCTGATGATAACCTGACCGTAAATCAATCTTTGAGAACACTCTGTAACTCAGTAGCTGATCAAATAAGTCATCAATACGTGGTAATAGATACTTGTTCTTTACAGTAACCTTGTTCAACCGCCAATAATCGATACAAATGCGCATTGAACCATCCTTCTTCTTCACAAACAAGAGCGGAGCACCCCACTGTGACATACTAAGCCGAATGGGACCCTTATCAAGCAACTCTTGCAACTGCTCCTTTAACTCCAACTTTGCTGGGGCCATATGATAGTGTGTTATAAAAATGGGCTGAGTACTCGGCAACAAGTCATTACCAAAATCGATATCCTTATCGGGCAGCAATGCCCGGAAGATCTACTAGAATACATATGTGAAGTCTTTCACTACTGGAACTAACTCAATGGTGGAAGTATCAGCATGACATCTCTCATAAAGTCTAGATAAGCATCACACGCCTTATCAACCATTTACTAAGATTTTACAAATGAAACAAATCTACTAAGAACATAATACATTGCACTCTCTACTCTAACCATGGAAAACTTGGCATAGCTAGTGTTACAGTTTTGGTATAACTATATGGAATAATATGATAGGGCGACAACTAGTCCATGCTCAAGATAACATCAAAGTCTATAATACTAAGCAACAATAGATCAACTATGGTCTCAAAACCACTAATAAAACTAAACATGACAGATACTTACGGTCCACAACAATAGGATCTCTTACTAGCGTGGACATATAAATAGGATAACTCAAGAATCAAGAGATATATCCAAATACAGAGTAAAGTAATATGACACATAGGAATAAATGGATCTCGAATCAAATAAGAGTGATACATCTCTATGGAAAACTGGAACCATACCTGTAATAACTGTGTCTCTATCCTACCCGAAAAAGCATAGAATCTGGCCTAGCCTCCCCCTCTAGGGCAACTTCTACCCACCCGTCCCCTACCTAGTTGGATGTGTAGGTAGAGAGGCAACTGGTGTAGTAACCATGGCCTAAGAAGTCTGTGGACCTGAAGGAATCCGTGGAGCCTGAGTAGTTTGTGGATGTGCACCCCTCCTAAGTCTGGTGCAGATGTGAATAGTATCGCCACAGTCAAAGAAAGCTCTCTGTGGGGGTGGTTGTTTGGACTAGCTTGGTCCTGGTTGGCTGGACTGATCGTTGAAGGCACCTCGTGCAGGAGGCGCACTAGGAATTGGCTAAGAAAAGTGTGCAACCTGAGACCTCGAAATAACTGGAGCATCACTAGAAGCTGGAAGTGCATAGTGAACTAGACGGCTCACAGATCCTCTACCATGATAGACTGTAGCTACTGCATGGCCACCACTAAATCCTCTCATACCTCGAGGTTTTGTCTCTTTGTCCTCTCTCTCACGGCCCCACATATCCTTCAACCTCCTTGAAATCTCTACCTACCTACTGATATAGGGTACATGTCTCCAACTTTCGAGCCATGCTGAATCTAATACCATAGTTGAGCCCCTCGATAAATTGAGGACTCGCTCTCTAAGTGTAGAAACCAACGGAGGTGCGCGTCTGTATAAATAACTAAATCAGACAGCATACTCTGACACCGTCATAGTACCTTGGCGCAGCTGCTCAAACTCTGCATGCCATAGGATCAGGGGTTTAACTCTAAAAATCGAGTCCATGTAAATGAAGCTATATCGGCTAGCCTACCATATTCGTACACCCCCCACTAATGATATGGTATTCTTGACATCCAAAAAATAGTGAAAGCAACCTTACTTGTTTCCACAATACCCATGCAGTGGAGAATACGGTGGCAGTCCTCTAAAAAAATCATGTGCATCCTCTTAAGCCAAGCCATTGAAAGTATGAGGGTGATACTTCTTGAACCTCTCAAGTCAAATTCTCCTCCTTAGATGTTGTTGTCGTAACCATGGGCTGAACCGCAAACTATTTGTTGAGCTTCTTTTTCGGGAGCTTTATGAGTTTATTAAAATGTTTTAGTATTTCTGTTAATTATTTTTCTCAAGCTATTATTTATAAGATCTCTAAGATTGTAAGTGTTACGAGTCATAAGCAGGTTTAGTAGAGTCTTGCGAATTGGTACGGAGATGTCAGGACTTATCTTTGAGAGGCTATATTTTAGGAAAACCTCACTTCGTTGATTTCTTATTGCGTGAATTGGTTGACTTCGAAAACTAAATCTTTGACTTAACATTCTCTCACAGATGGTGGGGACACACACTAATGGATCCAACGGTCAGACACCTGTGGACCCTGCTAGACCGGCGAGAGGCCCGGGGCAGGGCAGATGCCATGGAGGGGCACTTGGTGTTGCTAGTGCACCTTCTCGAGCTACGACAGTGGATCCATCAATAGCTCTAGTTGGGGGACAGGCACCCAAGGCACCTATTTCCACCCCTGCACTTCAGGAGCCCCTCGCACAGTTCTTGAGCATGTTTGGTACTCTAGCTCAGGCGGGGTTGATTCCACTTGCACTAGCCACATCTCAGGTTGGGGGAGGAGCTCAGACTTCCGCGGCCATATTACAGAGCAGCCAGTCCATATTGATCAGGTACCATAGGTTATTCCAGTATAGATAGAACCGTGTCATAGCTCTACGAGTAAGCTAAAATGTCTACTACATCACTGTCTGAATGAAAATACAATAGGAAAATATAAAGGAAGGTGAATCTGAGGCATGGGAGTGCCAAGCAGGCATAACTTGAAGTCTCCTTAAAGCAACTAACGGTTGCTCACTAATGTCCGACATGAGAAGACATACCCAGATCTGCATAAAATAATGTGCAGAAGTGTAGTATGGATACACCATAAAAATACCTAGTAAGTATCAAGCCTAACCTTGATAAAGTAGTGACGAGTCAAGTCAAGACACCTACTAGAATATAATAAACAGAATGAAATGGAATAACAAGAAGTAGCGGAAAGTGGAGAAATATGTAATGTGAAACAAGTCGATAACACAGGCTAGTGAAAAGGTTGTAAGCATAGAAACAACATAAATTAAACAATTGATAAGAAACATAATGGTCATATACGGACAACAACTGATAGAACAAGAAAGATCAAAACAACAAGAAGTATTCTCACCCAATTTCTCTTTACAACAAGATTAAACAACAAGAGTCACAATGAGGTACACCCTCGGGTACAATAAAAAATTATAATCGAGGTACCACCTCATTTATAACAAGAATCACAACCGAGGTACCGCCTCTTATTCACATTTTTCAATTTCAATTACAATCTTTCAATATACCGCCACGTTAGCCTACATTTAAATAGTTTTGAAAGTTTTTTTTTTTTCGAAATAGATACACATACTTTAGCCTACCTTATGGCACTGTGTGGCTTCATTCAATTCCCTTACAAGCAACACGCACATAAGTCTCACCTTGTACCACCGCATGCACATTAACCTAGCTTTATATCATTGCATGTGTGTCAATATCACATCACAACAACAATTCACACCACAAGTGCACATATGTCACAACTTTAGAATAATCAATATCAATGTTTTCACGATACTAGCCCATGGATCAACAACATAGTGTACAAAAATATCAACAATAATAATGAACGTAAAATTCTTAACATACCTCAACAATTAATAACTTCAGCCCAATGTGTCATGGCTTTCACAACTTAAACACCAGTAACTCAACCATGAGAAAGATAATATATAACAACATGCTAAATACAAATACTTACAATGAGAGAGTTAACATGACTTCAAATAAGAAAAATAGCAATAAAACAGAAAACTTGTAATAGTAACTTCAAATAATGATAATTAACGACAAAAGAGATAACATGTCAATGACTTCAAATAATGATAATTATCAATGAAAGAAATAACATGTAACAATAAAAGGAGAAACAAGTTTAACTAAATCACTAGAGTAATTTATCAAGTAGGATGTAGAACAAGTTATTAAGACATGTAAGGACAGACTAATAAAAATAGGAATATTGACTATGATAATTTAGAACATGATATGACATTGAAATTAAAGCATGGAAACACAAGTAAGAATCGACCGACTATGAGAATTTAGAACATGATATGACATTTATATTAAATCATGGATAGAGTCGATGTGGCCTAAACCAATCAAATACCACGTACAACCTATGTACCCACTTGTCACCTTGCGTACCCAGCTTTCACATAGCACAAAAGACACAATCAGTCCCAAATCATAAGGGGTAATTCTCCTATACAAATTTAGGCATGATATTTATCTCAACTAGGCTAATTCTACTATAAAAATTGGTTTTTCCCCTAAACTTCGCCTCCGCAAGGCTCAAATCTAACCAAAATTGGCTTAATATCATCAAACAATACAAGGGGAATCAATTACAATAGATAAAGCTAAGATCTTTAAACTTTTCTCAAAAAGTCAACAAAAGTTAACCCGGGGCCCACCCAGTCAAAATTTGATCCAATAGTAGATTTCAATTACCCATGACCCCACGAGTTCATATATATGATTAGTTTTAAATTGCGAGTCCAAATCGACTCTCAAAATTCAAATTCTTATTTTTTAAAAAAACTTGACAAAGTTTCACAAATTTCACTTTGCTTCACATGATTTTCTGTTAAAATCTAAGATATATTGATGTAATATAATTGGAAATAGATTAAAATCACTTGCCCAAAGTTTGAAGATCAAAATCCCCTCTCCAAATTGCCTCCTACCAAGTCTAGGGTTCTAAAATGAGAGAATGTGAGATGAAATTCCGACTTCCAGCTCTTATGTTCAGCTGTAGTTATCGCAATTGCGACATGAGTTTGTAATTGCGAACCCTCACAATTGAGAAGGAAACCTCGCAATTGCGGCACTGGTAAGCTTGGGGAACTTCTTGCAAGTGCGAAGTACGAACCTTGTTCCCCTCACAAAAGCGACAGATTTGTCGCAAATGCGAACTACCCAAAATCCTATCACTTTGCAATTGAGAGCTAGCTATCGCAATCATGACACCTGAGGACCCTCCTGCTAAGCTCGCTATTGTGAACCCGGTGTTCACAAATGCGATACCTGAAGCATCAGCACACCAGAATACTAGATTATGCAATTCACTCCAAAATACTTCGATACAAGTTTGAAACTCATCTGAGCCCTGGGGGCTCCAAATCAAATATCCATACAAATCTAAGAACATCATATGGACTTACTCGCATGATCAAAATACAAAAGTAACATCTAAAATGATGAATCAAACACTAAATCGAATAAGTTTCAAAGTAAATTTCAAGAACTTCTTAAATTACAACCAAACATCATAATCATATCGAAACAACTCCAAATGATACCGAATTTTGCATACAAGTTCTAAATAGTATAACGGATTTATTCCAAGTCACAAATCAAATTTTGAGCTTGATAGCTAAAAGTCAACCTACAGTCAAACTTTTCAACTTCAAATTACCAAACTTCAGCAAAACAACACAAATACCTTTGGACTTTCGAAATCAATTCAGGACATACATCCAAGTCCAACATTACGATACAAATCTATGGAGTCGATCAAAATACCGTTCCGGGGTCGTTTTCACAAAAGTCAAAGTTTGATCAACATTGTAATTTAAGCTTCTAAGTCAAGACTCAAAGGATCTGAATCAACCTGAGAGTTTTTCAAAACGAAACTAACCAATCCCGCAAGTCATAAAATCATAAACGCACATGTATGAAGCATAAAAAAGGGTAACGGGGCAAAATTACATAAAATAACCGGTCGAAGCATTATATTACTGTTATTAGGTCTCAAATACCTAAAAAGATTGTTCTCTAACGATGATGCGTCCTTAGTCACACATGTGGGAACAAGTCGTCTGTTTAACAATGACACAATCACATGTGTTTCATCTACAAGTACAATCTTCTATCTACGTCAAAACTAAGGGACTAAATTGGATGGTTGTTTTCATTTCTGAATTTGCATTTTTCGGGAACTAAACTACGTAATTGTTGTCTAAATACCCCTTTTGCTTTTCGGAACAAAGAAAACAATATTTGGGGCATAAAACAAATTCTCTAATAATAATCCAAAAAATCCAATATTCCAAGAACAAATCTGAATATTAGAGGGAAAATTCAATGTCTTTTCTGGTCCAAACTATTTGACCATTATTTCAATGACTGCGTATGTACATAATTCTTACTGGAATAGTAGTAAAGTTCTGATAATCGCTCTGGCCACATCAGAAAGCTCACGCACGGCTGTGTTTAAAGTAGTGAGAGGTGAGTTTTTACCACCAAAATTTTTCTCACATTGATCAGCATCACCAGAAGACCCAACTACTGCATCTTCAGCAAACTTTGGGTTCCCTTTTGTCAAAGCTTCAATGGCTTCTGGCACACTCACCGTTAGGGTTACCTGTTAACAAATAGAATGACATTATTATATTGAAAGAAAGCTTTGAGGCGTGAAAAACTTTTGTCCCAGAAAAATATTTTATTTTGTTTGCTATAACTATTAAGGGGAACACAAACATTAATTATGATTAAACTCCGAATGAGTGTAGGATCTTGCAGAATCACTGGCCAGTAGAAATTTCTCCGGGATATAACAAAAACAATAGAATATTGCAAATTCAACTTGACTTCTTCTTTAAGAAAGGTTGAGATTAATAGAATTTGATTCGAAAATTTTACGTTGAATAGACATCTCTTTTCTTGAACAAGTATACTCGTAGTTAGACTTAAGACTTAAATTTAAAAATAAAGCTGATGAAAGAACTCAGGCGGAGTCTAGGGTCTGACAAGATCACTAGCCATTAGAAGTTTTTTCAGGATATAGCAAAACCAATAGAATATTACAAATTTTACTTGACTTATTCTTTGAGGAAGGCTTATACTAATAGAATTAATTAAAAAACTTAGTCTGAACAGACATCTCTTTTCTTGAACAACTATAGTAGTAAGAATTAAGACTTCAACTTAAATAAGACTGATATTCTTTACAGAAATAAATCCCAAAATAAAAAGTACTCCTTCTCTCCCAATCTATGCTAGACACAGATTTTGAGAGTCACACTTCTTTTAATTTTGGCTGTAAATTTGGACTAGTAGCACTATTTAAATTTTTTTAAATATTTGGGCAGAGGAAGTAGTCTTTAATTTATATAAAAATATAAAATTAATTACCTTATAGGAGAAAGCACAATTCTTTAAAGGAACAATCCAGGCTGCCGGAGGATTTGACTGTTGGAGTTTGGAGATGGTGGCCGCCGCCTGCGTTGCTTGAACTTTGATGGCATCGACAATTATCAGCGCCAGCGTATGGACATCGCCATTGGCACTGCGTGGGTCGGCGAGTAAGGTTTTGAGGCATAGCTGGACGTTGGGTGTGTTCTTGCATGTGTTTTGTACTAGAATTTTGTCGGCACTTGTTTGCAGTACTAAGGTCAGAAACAACGCAAGATAAACTAAATTCTTCATCATCTTGAAAATGCTAAAACAACTTATACTAACAAGCAAATTTTCAAGCTCTATCGTGGAATCAAAGGAAACTTAATTTGAATTGGTTGTAGACATCATGCCAAGGACTTCTTATATAGATTACTATGCTACTAAAAATGAAGAAAATCTAGATTATATGAAATAATAGGGAAAATATTAATTATGGAATATTACCATTTATAAGTTATCCAGAATTAAGAAGAAGATTATTTACCTACTAAATTAAACATTCTGAATGAATATAATTGCAACAAAAGCTTTGACTTTCAACATGATTAATTTGTTTTCATTGACAGATTATGTTCCCTGTCAATATATTATTCAGCGAAATGTTTGACAAGCAACAAAAGGATTCACAATTTAACAGCATTGCGATCGACTTTTCTCTGTGAATCAAAGCGTGCATAATTGAGTTTTATTTGGGATGAAATTACAAGTATATCAGATAATTTCTACAACTAATTAGTTTATCCTCGCGAAAAGAATATGGTGTTGCCTTTTTCTTATCTCTTTCCTTTTTGAGGGTGATTTTCGGAACCGTTTTAATTAAATATTTCTAGGCTCTTGTTTGATTGAAAGATCTATGTTATGTAATTTTCGTGTTCCCTGGCTATATGGACTCTAATCATAATTATCGAATGGGATTTTTTCCTTTTTATACTATATTTGAAATTTATTTATCAAAATTATCTTAATTTTGTATATTACCTACCATAAATAAGGATTACTTATAAATTATATATAATTCATTATTAGTTCCTTAAATTAGGGGATAATTACATCCTTTTTCCTTTTTTCTCTCATCTCATCTTTCTTCAATGTCGCCTTTCTCATTAATTTTTCTGTCTTTCTTCGTCACTCTCTCTAACCGTCTTTCTCTCTCAACAAGATAAGTCTAAAAAATGTTTTCTGCCAATCAACCTATTGAAGTAACCTCCAGTTTGTTACTGGTTTGCCTTTTTCTCTCTTACATTACTTAACTATTCAAGAACATTATTGAATTCAAACTTGTGACACTTCCATTTGTATTGTGCTCTCTTGAAAATCGGATTATCCTGCAATGTGATAGTCTCTTTCAAGAGATGAATTCGGCACATAGTAAGAAGGTCGCCGGAATTGAAGATCCAAATATTAATCTAAAGCTTTAAATTAGAATTTGAAATTTCAAAATTCATTTTTGTTTAGGTTGGGTGTTGTTGCAAATAATTGAGAATATTATTTGGAGTTTATATCTCAATTTTAAGAGTGTTTGGTGAAGATTAGACTTGGTTTTGGATGAATTTCATATTAGAACTCGAAGAAGAAGAAGACATGGCATACAATATACTTACGAAATTGTAGAAAGTTGTAGTATAATTATATGTAAATTGTATTCTGTTGTAGTTACATATATTTTTTAATTTTAATATTTTATAAAAGTTGAAAAATAGTTGTATAATGTATGAGTCGTCATATGAAATTTATATTTCCTTCAAACACTAGCCTGAGTCATATTAGCAAGATTGGGCCTTGCGGCTTCAATCAGCGCGCGCTCTTCATTACCTGCCATCTCTATTGGCAGTAGTTGAACTACAATGTCCAACTCTCTTTCAATTTTGGTTCTAGCATTTACTTCCTTCCTCACTCTATGAAGTGTTCGTTCAATTTCAAGATCAAGAGGAAGGAGATTGTTTGCGTTTCTACTCCTCCGCATTCAAGAGAAGAGCATGTGTTAACAGAATCAAGGTGAACTGAAAATAAAAACTTGAATAAATGTCTAATAAAAGCTCAATTCAGTCAATGAGCTAATTTTTAAGTCCCCGCCAACGACGCCAAAAACTTGTTGCGACCAATAACACTCATGAAAGTGCACGGGATCGTCAAGTAATAAAGTACTGAGTAGAGTATCGTTCCCACGAAGACTTGTGATTAATTATTGACTGATTCAAACTTAATTAACTTATCGATGCAAGATATTTTTCACAAAATAGATAATTTAAGAATTTACTACCTAAAAATATCAAATAATAAAATAAATAGAAAAATCAACCAAACAAATAGCAATTTCGAATAACAATCAGTAGGAAAAAATATTACAGTGTCACGAGCTAGCTATCAATGGTATTGTGTTCTTGGCTTATAGTAACTAATTGATTTATCTGGATTGTTGATTGACAGGGTTGATATTACTCATAAGAAGTCCTTTCTTGCCTAGTCAAGTTAACTTAATGCCTATATATCTATGGAATTAAGATTAACAAAAATGCATTTATAATTCCTGTATTTCAACCAAGCAAGGCAATTAGGTATATGTCTATCCTAATTGCGAATTCGTTCCCCGATGCCTAGGTTCAAGAACTTGCTCTATTTTATTCTATATGCAATCTAAAGTTCCCACTTTCGAATTCAACTCTTGATTCGTAGATACTATTTTACTGTTAGCTACTTAGCAAAATAATTAAGAACAGAATTAAATAAACAACCTAATATGATAAAATCAACTTCGTTAAATTAAACTCCGAACAACAAAATTCATGTTTCACCCATGACCCTAGAACAATAGGTTTTAGCCACTCATAATAGTGTTCATTTCAATAATATTCAATTTCATCACAAATCGTAAAAACAAAAGGGAGAAAAAAAGAACTCGATATTGAAATCTCCTCCTTGCCTCTTGCCTCTCTTTTTCTTGCACTAAACTATGAAACCTTCATAACCAATCCTTGGGCGAACTTGACCTTTTATAGATTAAGTAAATTTACCCCCACATTTTCAAGTTTACCCCCGGAAAATTAACTTTCCGGAATTGGACTAGCGCGGCCGTGCTAGTAGGCGCGCTAATGGCCGCGCTAGTAGCCTAACATTCTGCCTCAACCATCCGGACAAGCGTGGTTGCGCTAGTGGACGCGCTAGTCCGGGCCTTTATTTCCTTGATTCTTTTTCTCGTCTTCGAGCGTACTTAGCTCCTAGGGGTTTTTCTTGCTTCAATGTAGCTCCAATCACAGCTTTAAAAACTCATACAAGCTCCTTATCCTGCAACAATTAAAGCCCATTTTTCATCATTTAGCTATATTATGACGTTGCAATATAATTAAGTTGAAGCATAAACAATCGCCAAATTATATAAATCGAGCCTATTATCGGTAAGACTCTAAAAGAGAACTCATTTGTACATCACATCATCGTTTATGCTGAATTTCCCCGACATAAGTTCCTCAAATCCATTTTCAGAGATGGATTCCTCAAACGTAAGTTGCGGTTGAAAAATATCATCTACTGTCCCATTGTTAACTTCTTGATTTATGCCGTTCACATAGTTGCCGCCAGGAGCGTACGCAGAAAATTTTATAAGCAGGGTCAAAATTTATAAAAAAAAATAATTGAAATATAACTTTAATTGTCATACTTTTAGACAAGAAATAGTCTTAATTTATTGATTTTATTGAGTCTTAAGGAAATATTTATAAAAGAAAAATATCTTAGATGAGATTAGAACTTTTGACCTCCTAAAAAGAAATCAAGCACAATACCAACACATCAACACACAATCTATGTCAAGTAGTGTTATTTTTTTCTACTTAACAGTTTTCGTACAATATTATTGCATGTATTTAATAAAAATTTTCGACAAAATAATGTCGCGTGATACCACTTCGATAAGCGTAAATCCGCCTCCGGTTGCCGCCATTCATCGGAAAACTGTGCATGAATATGTCTTGTAACTCATAATTATTATAGCCAAAGTTATTATTGGAAGGATCAAAGTTGCCTGAGCTCTGGAATCTTGTCCATTAAATCGATCTAACGAAAGTCATTCCGCAAATAAAACTTTGGATAAATTACTCTTTTGAGACTCTCTTGCAATGTCCACCTGTGAAGCAGATCGATCTGAATCAACCAATGAGTAATTTACATACAATACAATTGTATTCGTACAAATTTAATACAAATTGATATATTACAACATCGTACATACCAAAAATATATTTCATGCAACTAATATGTAGT
This sequence comes from Nicotiana benthamiana, assembly GCA_034376525.1. NCBI lineage: Eukaryota > Viridiplantae > Streptophyta > Magnoliopsida > Solanales > Solanaceae > Nicotiana > Nicotiana benthamiana. The sequence continues at coordinate 58,201,487 of CM067324.1, forward strand.
ATATACTTTTTTAGAATTTATTTATAACTTTCATACATTATTTTTACCTATTTAAAATATTATATAACTTAAATATAATTTTTATACAAACTTTATACAATATGTTTATTGTATACTTTGTATCTCACTTGTATATATTTTGTTGTCGTTTGTGTTGTTCCTCTTTAAAATTCCAATCAAAACTTTCTTTCTTCACACAGTTTTGATACATATCAATAATATTATGTAAAAAGATCGTACTGATAACTTAAACATAAATTTTATACGACAATTCATATATTATACAACTATTTTTTAACTAATAATATAATATTCAAATTTTACATATATATATATATATATATATATATATATATATATATATATATATATATATATATATATATATATATATATATATATATATATTCTTACAAATTTAATACAAATTGATATATTACAACAACGTACATACCAAAAATATATTTCATGCAACTAATATGTAGTATATACTTTTTTATAATTTATTTATAACTTTCATACATTATTTTTACCTATTTAAAATACATTTAAAATATTATATAACTTAAATATAATTTTTATACAAACTTTATACAATATGTCTTTTGTATATTTTGTATCTGACTTGTATATATTTTGTTGTCGTTTGTGTTTGTTCCTCTTTAAAACTCCTATCAAAACTTTCTCTCTTCACACAGTTTTGATGCATATCAATAATATTATGTAAAAAGATCGTACTAATAACTTAAACATAAATTTTATACGACAATTCATATATTATACAACTATTTTTTAACTTTCATACAATATTCAAATTTTATATACACACACACACACACACACACACACACACACACATACATACATACATACATACACATACACACACACAATACTACAATTTTACTACAATTTCGTAAGTATATTGTATCTCATGTGTTTTTCTTCTTCTTCTTCGAGTTTCAATCTGGAATCTAGTCAAACCAAGTCTAATCTTCACCAAACATCCTCAAATTGAGATATAAGCTTCAAACAATATTCTCATTTATTTGCAATAACACCCAATCTAAGAAAATCATGATTTTTGAAAACCCAAATTCATATTCAAAGCTTCAAAGATTTTTAATGACTGTCGATAATATAAAGTCAAACACCTTAAAAATTTATTTACTAACACTTTCAATTTGAACACCAATTGTGCAACATGAAAGGAAATTGTTAAGTTAAAAACTCTACAGTAAACGATTGAGAGAGATAATAAGGATGAAAAATAATTGATTCTTTATTCAATTCTTAATATAAAAGATTACTCATTTAATTCCTAAAATGCGTATAGTAAATTGTATATATTTATGTAATTAAATTGAAACTTGAGTAGGGAGGATAATAAAATTTCAAATATTATATAGAAACGTAAAAATCCCTTAGCGATTTATTTTCTTCAATGCTTACCATAAGGGATTTATAATCTACAATTTGCAAGATAATCTTGAGATCATCAGCTATCTTAATTATTTGTGTAGGCATAAAATAAATAATTAATTTCTTTTTTCTAAAAAGGTTAATCTCTAAAATAGATACTTCACTCAATTTAATATGACATATATTTGAGTTTCACCTTATTCGTCAACAAAAAATATTTTTATTTACTTCGCTCAAGAGAAATAATAAAAAAGAGTATCTGACCTCTAATGACAAAATATTATTTTTGAGGCAGTTCATGCTTAAGAATGCAATTATTATTATCAAAAAGGAAAAAAGAAGGAAAGAGCATTTTGAGGGAGAAAACTTCTGAAATTTATTAGCAGTTTCAGCATCAAACATATAAGCTTCTTTCATTTCATAGAAGTACCTTCTACATAGAGAATATCAAACAGCTTTTGACCCTTTTTAAAGAAGAATTAACCTAAATGTGTTTAACGGGTGGGCCGGTCAGGGCCGGGTCAATTTTTGATCCGTTCGGATTCCGTGCCGGGCCGTGTTGCACAATAACGGATTCGTAGCGGGTTGGTTAGTTCGGGTAAAAATTAAACCATAAGGGTTACGGGTTGAGGGGGCCGGGCCGGGTTTAGTATATTTTCACTTTTTATTGGAATTATGTATAGTATAACTATTAAGTTATATTAATACTTTGTAATAATTGAATGAATACACGTAAGATGGGAAAAAAATTACACTTATTGCAAGTGCTACTTTATTTCTTAATTTCAAATTGAAAAAGTAGAAAATGAAGTATTTACATTTTTCTAACAAGTAAACTAGTAAAGTAGTAATTTCAAATGTTTTGCATCGCCTAGCAAGTTCATCATAATTAATATGAACCGATTGACCTTCTTCTGGCGTGTTAAATTCGGATGGGTTTCCATGTGTTAATATATCTCCAAGTTCCTCGTCTTCTGGGCTATCAACATCTTCCTTTCTTTGATTTCTTCGTTCCGATCTAATCCAATCTCTAAAACATACTAAAACTTCCAAAACATTGCTTCCCAATGAGTGGCGGGTGTCTTCAAGTTGTTGTCTTGCTTGGCTAAATGCACTCTCCGATGTAACAGTAGAATTGACACATTCAGCACGTCCCGAGCCATAGCGAAAAGAACAGGAAATTGCTTTTCATTTTCATGCCACCATCCCAACGGTGAAAATTCATTTGTGCGCCTCTCATTTTGCTTCTGCAAGTAGAATTGAAGTTCATCAATATTTCTGCTACTGGTTTGAGTGTTAGAAAATGCAGAAAAAATATTAAAACTATCAAGGTCTTCTTCATCATCCACAGTAGCAGAACTGCTACATTGCATAACGGGATTAACATTGCCAGAAGCACGAGCAGCATTATCACATTCATTTGCATAATAATTATATAGTTGTTGTAAATATTCACATAGCTTGTTCATAGAAACATATAAATTTGGGGTTTCAGTTTCTCCAATCTCCATATAAGTATATAAAGCATTCATTAATTGGTGACAATCAGACATTTTAATAGAAGGATTTAAAACTGCACCAATTAAGTAAATTAGAGGAATTGGAAAGAAATATTTTTTGAATTTTGCTTGCATATTTTCAACAACATCCTTATATTTTTCTTTCTTCTTAAATTCAGATAGTAGAAAAAAAATTTCAACTATATGTACTAAAGTCATAGTAACAGTGGGGTAATATGCGCCAGAAACTACAACAGTAGCAGTATAAAATTTATGCAAAAATTTAACAACATCATTAATGACCTCCCAAGTATCACTTGTTAACATACGCCTAGGATCAGTACAATGTGCATTAGCAACTTCAGTTATTGGAAATCTATATTTGTAGCAATATTTTAAAAATATATATGTATAATTTCATCTAGTAACAATTTCGTCTGGCATGAATCTAAGTTTAAGGTTATACTGGATACACTTAGTCTTATTCTTTTATTCTAGATTGTATATTATTTCCTTGAATAACACCAACTGCTCTTCTAACATAAGTAATCTTAACTTAAAATAAATCAAGGCCACTTTTAACAATTAAATTATAAACATGACATGCACACCTAACATGAAAAATATCATCAAGAGGTGGTTGCAAAACCGGAAGCTCCAGGACTACCACTTTTTTATTTCCACCCCTGCCAATAACTTTTCTACACGCTCTTTTAGCAGCACTAAACATATTGTAAAAATTAAAGTATAAGCTAAAATAAACTATGCAATTAAAATATTAAATAAGAGAAACAGTTGGAGGGAGTGCACCAAATTCTACAATAAATTGAGCACTTGATTACGCAATTCCGGTGTTACCACGAACAAACATCAAGCAAGTATATTAACTTTGAACTTCAAACTTCGAATTTCAAATTCCAAATAACACTTTTCAGTAAATTAAACTCAGGAAAAGAGAGCCAAATAAAAATTATAAAATTAGAATATGAAATCTTCAAATTGAAGGGAAGAGAGAAATTGAGAATTTGAGAATTGAGATTGAGATAAGAATTTTGAGTGAAGAAATGAACAAGATGGGGAGGGTATTTATAGATTTTAAGAAGGGTTAATATTGTAAATTAATAAATACAAGAAAATAAACAAAAAAGGCCACATTTGCAAATAATTCCGTTGGCCAACGGATCTGAATGAAATCTTCCCGTTGCCAACTTTATTGTAGGCCCCACGAAGTCGGATTTAAAAAAATACCGCTGGAATCGGGCCGGGCCGGTCCGGTTTGACCGGTATGGGCGACTGTTCATCCGGACCGGGTCGGTCCAGTCCGGTTACACCATCAAAAAAATTAAACGGACACAACCCCTTCCCCCCATGAACCCAGCCCACCCGGCCCCTTGGTAATCAGGCCGGTCCGGAACCGAACTAGCTAGCGGCGGAGACATGATTATTGTTAAAGGTGTTCAAAAAAAGAAAAAAGTTGGAACGATTATCGCTTGTGGGAATAGAACCAATGACCTTTTAAAGATTTTGAACCCCCTTGACCACGAAATTATGCTTTTGGACTATGCTAACGGGATTCAAAACGTAATATATAGAGGTAAAAAATAGATTTTGCCTTACATATACTGTATAATTCTTCGGCCAACGGGGTTCAGGTGAACATCCTTCCGCCCCCTAAATCCGCCCTTGTAACTAGTCATCCACCCAAACGCTTAAACTTAAAATAACAAGTCGAGATATAATATATGTATAATTTGTATATTATAAGTGTATACACTTGTGTATAATCAATATATGATCTATATATATGGCAAAAAAAAACAATGAATATGATGGGCTATTTACGTAGAGATCCCAATTTTAAAACGTTCTCTATTGCATATATCAACAAGAGCCAGTCTCAAAGAAAACTGAAAGCTTTCTTCATTAGCAGTTAAAAATAGATAATTACATGAAAAATGCAATAAATTGAACAAAAAGAGCTTAAGATTAGTACTGTTGTATGAGCTAGATTGAGGTAAATGCACAAGATGCTTGAAAGGCTAGGCTAGACACTGCTTCACAAGCTCTGGGATTCTGGATCCTCCTATTTAAGTAAAAGAAAAACCAGGGAAACACAAGGAATTTTGGGATCTTACAACTGGGCTGCATCATTCAAAATATTTGATTTTCCAAAGAAAGTTGTTACAAAACGACCAGGTACCTTCTGTCCATGTACTTCACACCTCAAAACTCTTTAAGCGTACTGCAACGGGCATGCTTAAGAATCCGAAAAATACGCTTAAGAACCATTGGATGAACGATAGAGGTGTTGTGTTAGCAAATGTCCCCAGATATTCTACAATAATGATTTGGAACACAAGAGTTATGCTGAGAACTGCAACAAATACATAATTATCAAGCATCCCTTCCCAAACTTCAACTTTCTCCATTTCTCGGGAGTTCACTTCATTGAAGAGCTGCAAATAACAACAAAGGGAATGTAAATTTCTCCTTGTTTACACCATTATCTAATCTACTGCGGAAAATTACTGCTAAGGGGTCTTTCAGTTTTTACCTGGCAGAAAACAAATGTGTTGAAGATAATTGTATTGAGGGTTAGCTGAGCATCGGGACCATTTAAACGAAATAATCCCATTCCGTTTGACTGAAGAAACCATATTACTAGCAACTGATATAAGGATTGTCCCAAGATATTCCTCCACATGACGTTACTAATAAAATTTCCTGACCGCCCTACTGGAGCTCTTTTCATTAGTTCATCATGTGGAGGTTCTGTTGCTAGGGCAAGTGCTCCCAATGTATCCATAATCATGTTAACCCACAGAAGTTGAACAGCAGTAAGTGGAGCGGTTCCTGAAGCATGATCATAGTACAAGAATTAATAATACCAACTTTAGGTTGCTATTCAGCAGAGGTAACTGCAAATAGTAATCTGCTTAATACATAGTACAAGAAGATAAATCCCCTGACCTGTGAAACAAGCTGACAAGAAGTTGACAACCAATGCAACAATATTAACAGTCAGCTGAAATTGAACGAACTTTTGAATGTTGATGTAGACTGAGCGTCCCCATTTGGCTACTGTCACAATTGTGGAGAAATTGTCATCCAGTACGATGACATCGGCACTCTCTTTGGCAACCTGAAACAAGAGTCAGATGACATAAGTCAGAATATACTAACAAATGCCACTCAGCGTGAAGAATTTGCCTTATGTAGTCAGTGCACATAGAAGCGGGCCATCAGATAGACTCAATCGTATTTCTTTTCATCTATTTTCCAAGTCTCATAAGTAATTCCATCTTATTTTACATTAAGTCGTTTCAATCAGCCAAAAATAGTCAAACAAAATCTTCAAACTCATTGCTCGGTACTACTTAGGCATTTATTCCATTAGACTACCAAACAGAATATTTAGACAAGTCATCTCAACTGTCAAGCCTCAGAATGAGTATGTTATCAACCAGATAAAAGCAAACTTGAAAGAGCAACAGGTGAAAATTGGCACAAGGGCTTAGAGGCATAAAATGCTCCTTATTTTGATTTGCTATTCTATGGTACTTATCATTCTCCAATTAACTGTGCCTGTAACTTCGTCATGCAATGAGAATTTGGTACTTATGTAAGATGGCTAACACTCCGCTATTCAAACAACTTGAACTGATATGAACTAAGGAGAGATTATATATTCACCTCAGTTCCAGCAATGCCCATTGCAAGTCCAATATCTGCTTCGTGAAGGGCAGGAGCATCATTGGTTCCATCACCAGTTACTGCTACCACCTCATTGAATGTGGTTCGTAATTGCTTCACCAAAGAGTGCTTGTCTAGTGGTGAAGACCTAGCCATCACCTGGACAAATTAAGAGGACAGTTAATAAATCAAATATCATAATGAATGAGCAGGAAACTTTAAGAATAATCTGTTACAATTTCATCATTGTCAAGTGTAATCAGAATTACTGAAGTACCTGAATTTTGGGAATCAGCTTTAGCATTTCCTCCTGATTCTTCTCCCGGAAAACTGGACCTTCAATGGCAATACCATCATCGGTCAATATACCACATTCCCTAGCTATGGCTGTTGCAGTATTGATGTTATCTCCAGTAACCATTCGAACAGTAACACCAGCTGAACGACAAATTGCAACAGACTCCCTGACTCCAGGACGAACAGGATCCTTTATACCTACAATACCTATACAAGTATATCCAGAAACTGGAATATCAGCATTAGGGGAGAATCCTTTTTCCAACTCCATATAGGCAAGACATAAAGTGCGAAGAGCTTCACTAGCAAACTGATCAATTGTGGTCTTCAGATGGCTAGTTGATGTTTCATCCAAAGGAACAACTTCCCCTTCTGAATTAATTACCTTATCACAGGCAGCTAATATTATTTCCGACGCACCTTTAGTATGAGCCCTTAAACCTCCTTCAGGAAGCTCCAACACCACACTCATGCGCTTCTTAGTAGAGTTAAATGGCTCAACTTTTATAAGATTACCTGCTTGCCTTTCTGCCTGAAAATCTCCACCAAGTGCTAAACCAAACTGCAAAATAGCAGTCTCAGTTGGTGTTCCCAATATATCAGGTTTTCCGTGCTTGGTAGCTACAACTTCGCCCCCAGTATTGGTAAAAATTGACTGAAGCAAGGTTTTGAGTACGGAATCAGGGATTTCAGAACAAAGGGCGGATGCATCACTTGGCGTAGTCACATCCTTGACATTCATACAGAAGCATGTTTTCACTACAGTCATGCGGTTGGTTGTTAGCGTGCCTGTTTTGTCACTACAAATAGTTGTAGCAGAACCCATTGTTTCACAAGCTGCTAAATGTCGGACAAGTGCCTTATCATTCATCATCTTTTTCATTGCAAACGCAAGGCTTAATGTCACAGCCAGGGGAAGTCCCTCAGGAACTGCAACCACCACAATTGTAACTGCAATTGCAAAGTATTCCAATAATTCCCTAGCCTCTCCTGCAGACCAGCTCCAGTGAGATCCCTCTGTCAGTTTACGGCTATACATTTTTTGCACGAGTACTGCAAAAGTCACAATAGCAAAGAAAAGGCCTATTTTCCCTATTATTGTTGCCACTCCATTCAGTTTGACCTGTAATGGAGTTTCATCATCTCCGCCTTCACTAAGAGTTGCTAACAGCTTTCCCCACTGAGTCCTCATCCCAACTGTTGTAACCAACATCTTACAAGATCCATCTTGGACCTTGGTTCCAGAAAGCAGAAAGGGATTCTGAGCACTGACTGTTACTGGCTCACTTTCTCCGGTCAAACTGGACTCATCAATTAAAACAGAAAATCCTGAAAGAAAGATTCCATCTGCGGGGACTTGATCACCTATCGCGAGATGAACTACGTCACCTGGAACTAGATCATATATAGACATCTTTTGTCTGTACCCATTCCTAGTAACTTGAATGGATATTTTCTTTTTCTCTTTATCCAAGTCTCTGAACTGCAACGATTGACGATAATCACTCGTTGCAGTAACAAAGACAACCAACAAAATGCTAGCTACTATACCAAGACCATCATGAGCTCCAACTGGCCATCCCTCCATTGCAATGCCAACAAGAAGAGAAACAAATGCACACGATCCAAGGATCATTAGGGTCATGTCTTGTAAGGCTTCCCAAACAAACAACCAAAAGCTCCGAGCTTCACTTTCTTGGAATTTGTTAATTCCAAAAATCTCTTGTCTGCGAATTAGAACACTATAATCACGTGTAGATAGCCCATCGGTACTTGATGTCGCAAGTTTATTTGCAATACCATCCACTCCACCATGAAATTTCACCTTTTTCAGATCATGGCCTTCAACTATGGATCCTAGCTCATCCGCGTCAATTTGAAAACCGGCATTTTTAACTTCATCAGGGACAGTGTAATCACTTACTTGCACACCTTCGAAAGTCGAGGAATTAATCTTTTAGATTTTGTCGATAACCCTATTAAACCGAATGTATAAATTGAAATTCACCTGATATAAACTGAAATGCAGCCTTAGAGACCAAAACTGCCACCCTCAATTTCTCCTGCCACACATAGTAAAACACAAGGTTCAGCCACATTTACGAACTTGCATGTTGTTCCATAAAGTTACAATTCAGAACTTAAAATACAACGATAATAATATCAAATGAGACCAAGTTTTGACCCAGTTTTTAGACAGCATTACAGGGGTGCTGCAAATTTCAATGCACCGCAACCCAACCTAAACAATCAAGATGAGATCAGGATTTGTAAATAGAAAATACTAACGGAGCTGTTTAAAAAAGATTGGCACTATATAAAATATGTCAACTGTGTTACTGATATAGCTATTGTATAAGTATTTAGTATTTTGGGGAGTTCCTAAATCAACTACCCTTTAATTCCTTCATTCAGGCCTCCTGCAGCTTATAACAATTGTATCGGTCATTCAAGTTTTAATTTATTGCAGCAAAGTCATAAAATTAAATTTTAGTATAACGAAAAGATAATCCAATGAGGTCCATACATTCAGAGAAGATATTCTCTGAAAACACAAATAAGCTGATGGTAGAAGTAAAAGGGATCGTACATGATTGGTACGGCGCATGGCAGCAGCCTCATATCGCTTGGAGAGATTTGCAGTGAAACGAAAACGACGTTTTGGATTCTTGACTACACCACAAAGGCTCCTCCATCGCCGTAGCATCTCATCCTCCGAATGCTTCGGCTTCACTCCTCCAAAATTCTCATTTAGATAACTCTCCATTTTTGTTCTTCTTTTTTCTTCTCTGCTTATATGCCACAAATATAAAAGCAATATATAGACAAACCCGTTACTTACAGAAAAAGGCAGCGCATTGAGAAAAATAGTGACGCGGAGAAAGTGAAAAAGAGAGGAAAGTTAAATGGGCGTAAGAATAAGTTTCCAAGACATTGTGTTACAAGTTGGGGGGAAGAATATATTTGCAGAAATAAAAGTTAGAAAACGTGATGTGTGTGGAAGCTTTATGGAGACAAGGAGACTAAGCTATGAATCAAGAAGATGGATCCGAGTTTTGGGTGAGAGAAGCTATGAATACTTGGTTCAACATTAATGGAGCTTCCTTAATTCATTTCTTCTTTCGCATTAGAACGGTCCTTCTTTTTGTTGCCTTGTTTTATGGCATAGTTGACCGAAATGGACGGGGGTCATAACTCATATGTTATGTTTTATGTACTTAACTATATTTATTTTAAAGAAAAGGTACCTAAAAGTTTCGAGTCGTCCCTATTAGTCTATTATTAGGTATAGCTAGTGTTTGACTCAAAAGATATTGGAACTTTTTTGAACAAATCAATCGAAGAAAATAAAAGGATAAAACCTAGTGAAAGATAATTAACTCTAGATCTGAGATGAATAATATGCATAGAAAAACATAGCCGAGTATAAATATTGGCCGTGATTATGGTCAGATTTAATAGCACAAAAAAATGCACTAAGTAACATTAAGTGGCAATAAAATATAAATAAAGAAAAAGATTCACCCAATCTTCAATGAGATGTATCTTATTTCCTTTAATAAAGACGAATGATAGACAAATATGAGAACCTTAGGACTTTTTTGAATACGATGAAGGTATGGGATTACAGATCCTCCATAGATGTGTGTTTATATATTTTCTAGAGAGAGAGAGAATCCCACTTTTTGAAAAGTTCTCCCCTCCAATTTATAAGGAGGTATCCATAGAAAATCCTAAAAGAAGATACAATTTAGAGAGAATATTCGATAGAGTATTCTTTTTGAGTATTCCAAAGCAAACTAGTTATTCCATTACTGCCCTACCTACGCCTTATTGGTGAATGTCCTACCTCGGCCAGTCTGTCCTTGGCTTGTCCTACCTCTGCCTTAATTATGACTGTCCGACCTCAGCAAATTGATGTATGTCCGACCTCGGCCAATTGGTGACTGTCCGACCACGGCATGTCTTATCTCGACCATATATCTCCGCGTGCCGAATTTTTCTGATCTAATTTTGACCCATATAGTTAGTCCCTCCGCTTATCGAGGTAGTCTCTTGGTCGAGCTTGGTGAGCGAACTTCATTAATCATACTTCGAGAAATTCGGATGGGGAAGTCGACTATTATGGAATGTGGCTGAGGATGCCGATGCCGAAATATAATTTCTTAGAGATGGTGGCGAAGAGGGTGGCGATGGTAACGCCGAGTTAAAAGATAGCTGTTTTTTTTTACAATTGATCCGGGTTCTTTGTAATCTGCGACTATTTGCGCAGTGACTTTGTATAAAGAAGAATTTTTCATTGTTATTTGCCTTGTACTTTTCCATGTTTTTGCTTTTCGTGACTTTTGTGAGAGGTAGACTCACGCATGGCGAGTCCGAGTCTTTCTTTCCCTTTATATTTTCTGATGGCACTTGGACGTAGGAGCATTTCAAATTCTCTTTGGCGAAGACACGTGGCCTTAGAGGGTATTATATTAATCTTGTCGAAATATTAACCCGTCATCATTCGATAGAGGTCGAACTGGCCATTGGCCTTAAAGGGTATTATTTCGAACTTGTAAAAATATTTACCCGTCGTCGTTCGATCGAGGTCAAACTCTTCTTCTTGGCGGAGGCCCTTGGCCTTAAAGGGTGTTATTTCGAACTTATCAAAATGTTAACTTGTCGTCGTTCTATCAAGGTCGAACTCTTCTTCTTTGGTGAAGGACATTGGCCTTAATGGGTGTTATTTCAAACTTATTGAAATGTTAACCCGTCGTTCGATCAGGGTCGAACTCTTCTTCTTTGGCGAAGGCCCTTGGCCTTAAGGGGTGTTATTCGAACTAATCGAGATGTTAACATGTCGTTGTTCGATCAAGGTCGAACTCTTCTTCTTTGGCGAATGCCTTTGGCCTTAAAGGGTGTTATTTTGAACTTATCGAAATGTTAACTCATTGTCGTTCAATCAATGTCAAACTCTTCTTCTTTAGTGAAGGCCCTTGGACTTAAAGGGTGTTATTTCGAACTTATCAAAATGTTAACCTGTCATTGTTCGATCGAGAACAAACTCTTCTTCTTGGCCCTTGGCCATAAAGGTGTTATTTCGAACTTATCAAAATATTAACCTGTTGTCGTTCAGTCGAGGTCGAACTCTTCTTCTTTGGCGAAGGCCCTTGGCCTAAAAGGGTGTTATTTCAAACTTATCGAAGTTTTAACCCGTCGTCGTTCAATAAAGCTCGAACTCTTTTTCTTTGGTGAAGGCCCTTGGACTTAAAGGTTGTTATTTTGAACTTATCGAAATGTTAACTCGTCGTCGTTCGATCAAGGTCGAACTCTTTTTCTTTGGCGAATGGCCCTTGGCCTTAAAGGGTGTTATTTCGAACTTATCAAAATGTCAACCCATCGTCGTTCGATCAAGGTCAAACTCTTTTTCTTTGACGAAGGCTCTTGGCCTTAAAGTTTATTTTGAACTTATCAAAATGTTAACCCGATGTCGTTCGACCAAGGTTGAACTCTTCTTCTTTGGCGAAGGCCCTTGGCCTTAAAGGGTATTATTTCGATCTTGTCAAAATGTTAACCCGTTGTCGTTCGATCAAGGTCAAACTCTTCTTCTTTAGCGAAGACCCTTTTCCTTAAAGGGTGTTATTTCGAACTTATCAAAATGTTAACCCATCATCGTTCAGTCGAGGTCGAACTCTTCTTCTTTGGCGAAGGCCCGTCGCCTTAAAGGGTGTTATTTTGAACTTATCGAAATGTTAACATGTCATCGTTCGATCAAGGTTAAACTCTTCTTCTTTAGTGAAGGCCCTTGACCTTAAAGGGTTTTATTTCCAACTTATCAAAATATTAACCCGTTTTTCATTCGACTGAGGTCGAACTCTTCTTTTTTGGTGAAGGTCCTTGGCCTAAAAGGGTGTTGTTTCGAACTTATCGAAATGTTAATCCATCATCATTCGATGAAGGTCGCACTCTTCTTCTTTGGCGACGGCCCTTGGCCTTAAAAGGTGATATTTTGAACTTATTGAAATGTTAACTTATCGTCGTTCGATCAAGGTCGAACTCTTCTACTTTGGCAAAGGTCGTTGGCCTTAAAGGGTGTTATTTCGAACTTATCAAAATGTTAATCCATCGTCGTTCGATTAAGGTTAAACTCTTCTTCTTTGGCGAAGGCTCTTGGCCTTAAAGGGTGTTATTTTGAACTTATCAAATTATTAACCCGTCGTCGTTCGATCAAAGTCGAACTCTTCTTTTTTGGCTTTGACCCTTGTCCGTAGGAGTATTCCCTAGGGGAGTCCCAGTTTTGCTAATTAGCTTCTCCATTTCTTGGGTGAGTCCCAGTTTGCTTTATTTTGCTTGCATTGGGGAATACGACGCGTTTCTCAGGTGACTGCCCCTACTTTTATTCCATTTGGGGAAATAGTTAGCTAAAACAAATAAAAGCATTTGCTACCTAAGTTTGATCACGTTCCCTTCTCCGGCTATGCTTTCAGTGGCCGCTACCTATTTGGCAAGGACGTCTGTTTCGATGTTTTGTGCTCGGGGTATCTGGTCGAATTGACACTCGTCAAACTCGGCCAGTAGCTTATGAATTCCTTCCTGATATTTTCGGAGCCTTTGTTCTTTTATTTGGAAAGTCCTTGTGACTTGGTTTATTACGGGTTGCGAATCATATCGGAGGATGATTCTCCGTGCTCCATACTTGAGAGCTAGTTTCGGTACTTGTAAATATCAAAGCAAAAAGTGAAGTTGGCATGGCAAAGCACACGAAGGCACGAAAAGATGCCACTGTGCAGAACCAGACTTCTCAATAGTGGTAATTTAGCTGCCAAGTATAATGTTGGGCCACTTCTTAAATCTGGATTAGATATCAATGCATACGACGGGGTAATTCCCAAATATTCTACATTTTTTATTCAATAGAACTCCAATAGGTCTTAATTTGGAGATTGTTTAAAGATTTGTCAGTAATAGTCTTTGTTGCATGATAATGTGGACAAGGTGAGTGATGAAATAGAAAGCTCTAATGATTTTGTTTTAATGCAACAGACTGAAGGCCTTCTAGTTGAGCTGAATATCTTGAGTTGTTATGATTTCTTGGAGCAATATTGCGACCATATCTTTACCCACCTTGAAACCATGATTCAAGAGAGGCACTTCAACATTATTTTATTTGGTGTATCAAATTCGTTTGGCTTCCCCGAAGACGTGCTATAGTTGGAATTGAATTTTAGATCTAAAGGAAATTAAAACTTTAACTAAAAAATCCCACAGACGGTGCTAAATTGCTTGACTGAAAAGATATCGGAACCTTTTTGAACAAATCAATCAAAGAAAATAAAATGGTAATTCCTAGTTAAAGATAATTAACTCTAGATCCGAGATGAATAATATGCATAGAAAAATATAGCCGAGTATAAATATTGGCCTTGATTATGACCAGATTTAATAGCGCAAAGAAAAATCCATTAAGTAACATTAAGCGACAATAAAACATAAATAAAAGAAAAGATTCACCCAATATTCAGTAAGACGGATCTTCTTTCCTTTAATAAAGACGAATGATAGACAAATATGAGAACCTTAAGACTCTTTATGGATCCAATAAAGGTATGAGATCATAGATCTTCCAGAGAGGTGTGTTTACATATTTTTTAGAGGGGGAGAGGGAGAGAGAGAGAGAGAGAGAGAGAGAGAGAGAGAACGAGTCCCCTCCCTCCCCTTTTGGGAAGTCCTCCCCTCCTATTTATAAAAGGGTATCCATAGAAAATCCTAAAAAAAGATACAATTTAGAGGGAATATTTGATAGAATATTCTGTTTGAGTATTCCAAAGCAAACTAGTTGTTTCATCACTACCCATCCTAGGCCTTATTAATGAGTGTCCAACCTCGGCCTGTCCGACCTCGGTCTTAATTATGATTGTCCAACCTCGGCCAATTGATAACCGTCTGACCTCGGCCAAGTGGTGACTATCCGACCACGACCTGTCCGGCCTCGATTTTATGTCTCCGCGTGCCGAATTTTTCTAATCTACTATTGACCCATGCAGCTAGAAAGTATGTTAAGTACTAGTAGTAATTATGTGAAAGAAAAAGTTAATTAGTAGTAATTATGTGAAAGAAAAAGTTAATTAGTGCGTCATAAGTTATATTTTTACCCTCTTTGCCTTAATTAATTAGGCTTATTAAATGAAGATAACTTAAAAGTGTGGGTTTTTTTTTTGCGTTTGAGGGACGCGGACCCCTATTCTTTGGTTCTAAATTTATAGTACTCCTGCTCTTTACTAAACGATTGGTCAGTCACGTGACCTAATTTCGTTGCAGTATTCATTTTCCAAGTACTTATTTAACCTAGCAAAGGTGCTATTAGAGGCACGATGTTTAACAACTCTCCGTATTCTTATTCTTTTAGCTTGACATTAACATTTCTGCATTAGTCACTAGAGCCGTAACAGTGGGCTTGGGCTGTAAGGACAGTCCAATTCCGTCCGTTATTTGGATAGGGTTGGATTGTGATTTTTTAGCCCATTTAAAAATAAGGCTTATAAGTTCGGTTCAAATAAATTCACTGACCCTTAAGACTTGATCGAGTATAGGCCTGCGTCGACCCGTGGGCCAAAATTAGTTGGATTCAAATTTATTTATTTTAAAAAATAAGAACTAAAAAAATTTAGCTATAACCCCCATTTTCCAACCTTATATTGCTCATTTATTCTTCCATATCAACTAGAATTTATATTTTTGATATGCACATAGTATGACAACATTAGTTTTTCTTTTGCTTAATTAACAACGTACTAGAAAAATTTTAAGTAGCCAATAATAATTTTTTTCAAAAGAAAATATTACTTTAAGTGGTAATAATCAGTTTGATTACTTTAATATATTATTAATTATTAAATTACTCTTTGTTATAGTAAAATATCAAGTTTTAATACCAAAAGAAAATTAACAACACTAACAAATTTCAAAAATTTTAAAATTTTATGCACTAAAATGATGAAATCAATAAATAATAATAAACCTAAATTATATAACCTCAACATAAAAACTTGTTGAAGCAATTCGTGAATATACAAAAAGTGAAAGAAAAGCACTAAAAAATATTCATGTAACGTTATAAAGAGAAGAGCTAGAGATATAGAGAATTTGCATTTCAATTACGAAATTTATTGTCAAATATTAAGATTCTTGTACACTCTGAATAAATAGAAGTCGTTCATATGATAAATAGATTATGTCACGAAAAAATATCTAAATATTTGAAGAATATTTTTTCCTAAAAAAATTGAAGGATCGGCTTGCCCTAGCCTGCGGCCCTCTTAGGAGTGGACTGACCACTTTAAGGCTCATATAGATGGAGGGTCAGCCCATCCTAGCCCATTAAATTAAAGGGATTTTTTTTCTTCCTATATCATATATGAAACTTTATTATCAAATATGTGCATAGTATTTAAATTACCCGCCTAGTCCATATTTTTCCTACAATTTCTATACCATTCGTTTATTAGGAGTTAATAGGGCGGAATTTTCTCTTAATCACGTGCTAAATATCATGAAAGAATCTTAGGATTGATTGAGTCTACATTAAAATTCTACATTAATCACCTGCGAAAAATCAAGAAGCTTACCCAGATCTATCTATGTGTATATGCTTAGAGCTCACCTCCTCACCCGTACGACTCTCGATAGTAGAAGAGAAAAGTATGGAAGTAAATATTCTTCCAGGTATTTTCCACCATTGATAGCTATTAAAAAGCTAAAAAGCTTTGAATTCAAATTTGAATTTTCAAAAATCATTATTTGTTTGGACTAGGTGTTGTTCAAAATAACCGGGAATATGGTTTGGAGTTTATATCTCAATTTTGAGGGGATTTTTGTGAAGATTAGACTTGGTTTTGACTGAATTTTAGATTGAAACTCGAGGAAGAAGAAGAAGAAGAAGAAGAAGAAGAAGAAGAAGAAGAAGAAGAAGAAGAAGAAGACGACAAATTGCAGAAATTATAGATAAATTGTAGATTATCTGTATTCTGATTGTAGATGCTTTATTTTCTGTTTCCATAAATAAAAAACGGCTAAAACTTCTACAAATCTTCTGAAAAAACGTAACTATGTTAAAAATCACAATTATGCTACATAGATGAGAATTAGGATATAAAAATTTATTGTACCCAATTTGTAGATATTTTATGCTAAATTGTAGATTATTTGTATTCTAAATGTAGGTGTTTTATTTTCTATTTTCACAAATAAAAAACGACTAAAGCTTCTACAAATCTTCTTCAAAAAACGTAATTATGTCGAAAATGTCCATTATGCTACAATTGAAATGGAAATTGGGATATTAAAATTCAAATGTATCCAGTTTGTAGATATTTTGTAACTAAATTATAGAATATTTGTATTCTGATTGTAGATGCATTGTTTTCTATTTCCACAAGTCCAAAACAGCTAAAACTTCTACAAAATATTCTGCGAAAAATATTCTATAATTTGTTCTTTCCAATTTTACCCCCTTTTTTTGGCAACCTAATTTTAAGTCTCTTTTGCCATGCAACTAGTTATATCTCCGGGATCAAATAGAAATAGATGTACATTGAAACCTGTAACGCAGTCCCACTCGAATTCTTTGGTATTGGTGCCAATGGCTGATTTCCGCATCCACCAAGAACATTATCATTTCGCATTTTGTTTCACCAACTCCGTGGGGAATGGTTTCATGAAATGTGTGTAGCTATTTTCCCCCTCTAGTACTCATAATAGAAAAGGCTACAATGGCTTCATACAACCAAAGACTGGCAATGAACAAAAGGCGTCATTAGATATTCCACTACCATATACATATGCTCACAAAAGAGAAACATGGGACAAGCGGCGGGAAAGCTACAAGTTTCTGCAAGGAAAAAATTGTTATACTTATGCATAAAGGAATAGGAAATTCATGGACATACTTAAATGAATTATTTATTGGAAATAAAAAAGAATTCATTCAAAATCAGAACATCAGTTATATACGGACACCATTAATTAAGGAGTAAAAATTGCCCATTAATTAGATCATTAATTAAGCATGGTATATGATTAATAATTTGGTATACTAAATGTAATTAAATCAAACCTTAAATATTGAAGGTAATAAAAAATTTTATGCGGCATAAGAATATAAAAATTTCTAAATTTAAAATTCATAAGACTTGACTAATCTGTTTTAACAGCTCTACTAAGTCATATTCTACTTATTTTACTTGATCGTCAATCATCCACTCAATTTCGTCTTCATTGTGCTGATTGTTGTCCTCCTCCACATGTAAATAGTTCCGAACTTAGGATTAGATGAAATAAAGTTCCCTGATAGGTAGATATTGTACGACACTCCTTTCTTGGCTATCTAGGGAGTAGTTTTGGTGGTTTATTTTGTTGTCATTTTTGTTATTCGGGTTATTTCAGGGTTGTAATCTGAATATTATCTTGTGGCTCAAATCCTTTTTTTTTCTTATTTTGCCTAGTTCGTTTATTGGTAGTAACTCGTCTAGTGTTATCTAGGATTGTACCAAGATCGTAACCCATGTCTATTTTTCTTGTTTTGTTCAAACCCTTTTCACCATTTGTCTAATGCAATCTCATGTTCTCTATTAGTTCTAGTCAGTTTTTGTTTAGGTCACTTTTTCTTTTATAGTTCTTTTCATGCTGACTTTAGTGACATAACATACACGCATAATTCTCAGCCTGGTCTTGAAAATTAGTCTAATCATGAAGCAACGACACAGTTTTGAATATGATAAAATAAGGCATTTGAGGAAACAATTAAAGATTCACTCATTCTGAAATAACCTAAAGCTTAAATTGAGTGAAACTCAGGCAGTTAGTTTGGGACATCAAGAGGTTGACAAGAGCATACAATAAGAAAATGTCTCTCAAGCAGTTTGAAGAAAACCAGTCAGTGCTGAAATGCATTCTTCCATATCAATAAAAGGTTGAGTCAAGTCTTCTTCGAACTGGCAAGGATCATTCATAGGACAAAGGTATTTCCTGTCGGCACTTTGTGTTTGTGTTGATGCCATCAATAGATATTCTATATGATTTCTTTGCTTATCTTCAGTTGCATGTTTATACTTTGCATTTTTAAAGTTTGGTATGAAGGCATTTTATTCTGCTATTCAAACACGTTTATCTTTTGCTACCCCATTTGAGCCTTAATTTATTTTGTTCCATACCACTCTCTTGGAATCAGAAGTGAAGTTAAAACCTAAAAAAGAAAAGGAAATGAGAAAAGGAAAAAAAGAAAAGAAAAGAGAAAAAGAAGAAAAAGAAAAGAAAAGGAAAAGAAAAAAACAACTTTGTATTTGAACTACGTTCGACCTAATTCTTGTCACCTCAAGATACATAGGCAGCCTTACGGTTCAGTCACACCAAATAAAATAATCTCTCGAAGTCAAGAGTGTGGCAACTTTTCTTAGAAATCCCATCAAATAACAAAACCAAAAAACAAATCCAAAAGAAAACCCCCAAACTCCACGAAATCGGGGCAAAAGTTTTAATTTAGCCAAAAGAACTTATACCAAAAGTTGTAATTTTGAACCACTTTCATCTTAAATTATTTGAAGCCTTCATGTCACCCTTTCTTTCCAACTGTATCCAAAAACCTACATTACGGCTCAAAGAAAGACCTTTCGACCATTCTTTGAGGAAGCCAAATCAAGTGTGTGGTAAAAGTGTGATCTTCTTGTATCATGGGCAATACCTTGTTCTCGGCACAAAGAGAGAAAATGATAAAATGAGGGAGCCTTATTAGTGAAAACCCTCATGGGTACCACAAGGTGAAAGTGAGTTGAGAAAAAGAGCGAAATGAGAGAGACTTGATGGTGAAACCCCTTCACGGCACTACAAGTCGACTGAGGATTGTGGATCAGATTGGACAATTGGAGCGTTGAAGCCTAGTTTCACAGCTTAAGGTATAACAAGAGTTGGAAATTAGACCCGCTTGACAGATCAGGCGCCTAATCCAAAATGCATGTCATAGTCAGTAGAGAGGGGCCTCAAATCAAATTATTTTCTACTTTCTTCATTTTCCTGGGTAAAA
The DNA here is from genome assembly GCA_034376525.1 of Nicotiana benthamiana. NCBI lineage: Eukaryota > Viridiplantae > Streptophyta > Magnoliopsida > Solanales > Solanaceae > Nicotiana > Nicotiana benthamiana. The sequence continues at coordinate 58,221,455 of CM067324.1, forward strand.
GCATTTTCTTGTTAGATACATCTCTTCTTGTTGTTCCCCTTATTTCGTTCCTCTTATTTTGTTTGAGTCCCTTTTGAGTCTATTTTTGTCGGAACAAGTGAGAAATGACTTTAAAATCTGATGCCAGCTTTTTAATCACACAATGCCGAGTGTGGAAAGAACATCAAAATGGCATAAGACACAGGAGAATAGTGTGTACACTAAGTTAGTGATATTATATGTTATTTGGAATTGATGTAAAATGCAAAGATTTAGTGAATATTAGAACATGATTGCAATACATCAGGCATAAGGTATTGGCAACGAACAAGAATATTTCTTGTGATAAGGGTTGTCCGGAAAAGCGGCCGGCCTATAACAAGCACTATCTTCCAAGTCGAAATCAAAGTTGATTGTGACAAGTGCAAGAGAAATAACCCTTGAAGTCAAGGCAACAAACTAACCACGATATTTAAACTCACAAGTTTTCTTTGTTTGAAACATGTATGAAGGCTATGTTTATCTTGGGAGCTTGAATTTTTCAGGTGCAATGCGCTAATTTTGATTACGCAAAGGCTATTGAGAAGACCACATGTCACCCCTATGATACACACTTTCTAGTCTGGGTCTTTCAGGTTATATTTTTGTTTTAGGAGACACATTTCCTAAATTGAGATTTTACCCCTATGAAACGCACTTCCTAGTTTGAGTCATTTAAATTCATTCCTAGGAGACGCACTTCCTAGTTTGGATCATTGAGGTTTTACCCCTAGGAGACGCACTTGCTAGTCTGGGTCTTTCGGGTTCTATTTTTGTTTTAGGAGATGCACTTTCTAAATTGAGATTTTATCCCAAGTAGACGCACTTCCTAGTTTTGGGTCATTTAAGTTCATTCCCAGGAGACACATTTTCTAGTTTGAGTCATTGAAGTTTTACCCCTAGGAGACGCACTTTCTAGTCTGGATCTATTAGTTTATATTTTTGTTTTAGGAGATGCACTTCTTAAATTGAGATTTTACCCCTAGGAGACACACTTCCTAGTTTGGGTCATTTAAGTTCATTCCTAGGAGATGCACTTCCTAGTTTAAGTCATCCAAGTTTTAACCTAGAGACGCATTTCCTAGTTTGGTCCATTCAAGTTTCATACCTAGGAGACGCACTTCCTAGTTTGAGTCATTTGAGTTTTATCCTTAGGAGGCATACTTCCTAGTTTGGTTCATTCAAGTTTCACCCCTAAGAGGCGCACTTCCTAGTTTGGGTCATTTAGGTTTTACTTTTAGCAGATGCATTTGCTAGTCAAATTTTCTCGGTTTTACTCACAGGAGATGCACATCCCAATCGAGTCTTTAGTTTTACTTTCATCATTGCATCAATAGAACATGTGATTTATAGTTTTGCTAACAACTCACAGATCTTCCTAGTGAAAACGGGGACAGAAAATTTTGTTTGTTTTATTGTTTTAATTGTAGGAACCTACCTGGAGAATAAGGAAATTCTTTTCAAAGTTACTTCAAGCTTCAAGTCAGTAGCAGGCGCCTACTTGAAGAACAAGGGAAGTCATTTTAGAACCCAATTCAAGTTAGATGTAGCAAAAGCTCGCCTCAAGAATGCAATTCGATAGTCCGAGATGACCAAAAGAAGAAATCTCAATCTAGAATGAAAAAACAAGAAAAAAGAAGTAGAAGAAGAAAAGAGAAGAAGTAAATCCAAATGCAGAAGCAGATAAAAAATATGAACTACTCAAGCATGGTTGTAGTTATGAGCATTGCATGTCTGGTCTTGATCCGAAGAAGTCGTGGAAGAATAAATCAGTACCTATAGCTAGAAAGCATCAAGGTTCAACTCAAAAGTCTATATAAAGAACCATTCAAAACTTAATATCAAGCTTCATTATACTTATCAATAGGAATCTTGTAACTCATAGTTGATAGGCTTTCTTAGTTCTTTTAGATTCTGATTTGATGTAATAATAGGAACGCAGACTGGAACCTCGACGACAACTAAATCAGATGTCCACCTCGGTAAACTCTATCACTCTTGTCACTTCTGAACTACATGTATCCTGATTCCTTTATAGCAAAGGATATGTAGGCAGCTCAGCTACCAAGGCACGACCAGATTCTCCTTTCTTTTAGTTTTTGGTCTCTCTAAATGAGGGTCGGGTCAAAAATATCTATCTCGTTATTCTTTGTCTGAAAACTCTTCATGTTTCCAGTCAAAGAGAGGCAGTTGTAGATGTGTAATTTTTTACCCTCCCTGAGATTTTACATCATTTACTGCTTATATATTTAGCTTAGGTCTAATATCGCTATTTTAACTAGTTTCGACTCTTTTACATTATTTTATTACAAAAATAATTTCTTTAATGTTTTGTAGTCATATTATTTTACTAGGATTTTTATTTTTTATATAATCTTGAAAAATACCAAAATAGTTTTACAATATAATATTATTAGAATTTGTTTTATATTTTATATAATAGATTTTATATCTTTGAAGCTAGTTTTATTCCCAATCTTTGAAGCCCAACAAGACCTAGCTCACCTCCCATTCCTCTTCAACTTAACTAACCCTAAGAGACAACTTCTTCTTCTTCTTCCATATACCAAAAAATCCTAGTGAGACCTAAGACCCTAGTTGTCACCCATTTCCAACCCAATATAATGCCACCCTTCCAGCCGTACCACCCTTATACCACCAAGCCGTCAAAAACCCTTTTTTTACCTCCTGACTGCCACCCAACGACCTCCTCCATTGAAGACCAGCGACCATCAATCTCTAAATTCCCCAAAAGACGGCCAGATCCCTCCAAGAGAAAACTAGCTGCCAGCTTCACACCCCTCTGCCACCTCTTCTTCAATGTCAAAACATGCCGGAGTAGCAGGCCTCTACACCATCTCTTCAAGTCTCTCTTGTTGTCACCCTCTATGTTGAGTGTCTCTTCTACCATCTCCTTAACCCTAAGAGCCATCGGCTAACCTTTTGTCCCCAAGAAACGGACCAACAATCCTCATCAAACCCCACCAAATCTCGCCGGAATAAATGGCATAAAAAATGGCAAAAAAAAAAATAAAATATATATATATATATATATATATATAGCGCTTTTCGATTTTGGAATTTTGTTCAATGATAGATTTTGATTAAAATGTGGGTTTGAATCCGGGTTTGGTTGAGTTTCGGGTGAAGATTCGAGATTTATGCTTTCTGGTTCTAATTCGAGTTCCGTCCGCAGTTCGTCACATTTTTGAGTTTAAAAAAGATAAATAATCAATTCCAGCTATATTAAGGTCTAATACTTTTCTCCTCTATTAATTTTATTCAAGCTTAATGTTAACTATTTGTTTGTTGATATGGTTCCGTCGTTTGTCTAATTGTTCTCCATAGTTTTGATTTTGCTCGCTTAGCTATCTGCTCATGTTTACTCAAATTGGTTATAGTTGAACCTGATTTTATCACAATATAGCAATCGAGTTGCTGGGTAAAAATTAAAAGAAAATTTAGATTCAAGATAATAATATTGTTCTTTTATTGTTATTTTAGTTACTTTTTCAATAGGAGCATGCTCAGGCCGCCATCATTCGGGTAGGAAAACTTTAGGTTCTCTTCCTTTAATTTGAGGCGAAAGGTCATTCCTCGTAGTTCATATTCAGGGGAATGCCCAGTAGACTCTGTATATATTTTTATCTGGGGTATGCCCCATAGTATCTTGTATTTGGAGGCCGAAAATAAACATCGTAGTATTATTATTTTTATTTTTATTTCTTTTATTATGTGAGGACGACCTAGAGCCTCTTGTATGTTTATTTTTCTTTTCTTTATTTTTTTTTATCTCAATTTGAATATTTTAAAATCCAACTAAATCGAGTACGCAACCGTGACTTTCACGGACTCGGGGAATGCCTAACACCTTCTTACCGAGTTAAATGAACCCCCTTAGCCAAAGTCTCTGGTGCCGACTTAGTTTGAAGTCCAAAGTGTTTTAAAAAAGAAAAATTATTCTTAAAAAATGGTGACCTAGCACACTGAAATCAAATGCCAGGTGGCGGCTCTGAAAAGTCTTTTTGAACACAAATTATTGTCAGTTTCAAATTGAAAACCCTTTTGAGCTTTACAAATATTTTTATTAATTTAAGAGGGTTACTGAGGTAGAAAAAAAAGGGCATGGTAACATAGTGATGGAATGGTTGGGCAGCCTTTCAAGCTAGTCTAAAACTTTCCCTCTAAGTGAGAAAGGGAACAATCTCAACCTCAATGAATCCTCTAACACATTCATATGCTTGCTTCCCCGACAAGTATCCGCAAAGCCTTTAAGATGTTTATATTCATTCTGACGGGGAGCGCCTGTGAAATACCCTCGCTGCTCCAATAAAGTCAATGTCACATTTGTAATTTGAAAAGTTGCCCTCCTGGATCCTAGGAGGGACAATTTCACTGGCATAGCTCTGATTATGAAGCACCCGAGGAACAACTTTTGAAGGTACCGAGTAGGTTCTGGAATGTTGTCATTGTCCCAGCAACCTCTTCTTTGACCTTGAGGTACTAGATGCACCTTATCTTCACCATTATCATCGACCTCCTACCCAGTAGAACATTTCCAAAAGGATCATTGTTTGCCATTTGTACCCGAATTGATGACTTACACAAGTTAGTAAAATAGAAGAAAAGAAAAAAAAAGACATAAAACTAGTTTGATAGATAGCCAAAACCGTTTAGGTCCCTGGAAACGGCGCCAAAAAGTGATCGGCTCCAACCCTACATCATTATCAAGTGGCAAAGAGCAGTCATTGTAGTTTTTACCCGAAAGGTCGAGATTGAATCCATAGAGAGCTAAGAAAGGTTTGGAGTTGGGCTCCTATCTAGTCTAGCAATGTGCGTTAATCTTAATTATAGTTCCAATCATTTCTTTGTTTGTTCACTATTCTAATTTAATACTAATAACGTATTAAATTAAACTAAGTATGATATTTTTGTATGTAGTTTTCTTAATTGGTAAAAAGGCACTAGGGAAGTGACTTACTCCTAGGTGAGTATGTAACGAGATCTAAAACTTAGGGAAATATTGCTATAGTTGGGATCATAATATAGCCAATGCACGTTGCTACTCACTCTATACCTCTCGGTAGTTTGAGTTATTATGCCCCAATTGACTCTATCAAGCCCAATTGGGTGTTCAAACCATGCAAGAAAAGTTGGCTCAACACGGGTATTACTATATCTAGGCTTAATCATTTAATTGGGGCTATCAATCTTTTGAATGCACCCCAATTCCTTGTTGGCCTGAAATTCCTAAACTTAGTCTCTCTTTCTCAAGAAGAGCCCAAGTCAAAAAAGCACAAATTAGTGTTTGCAACCACCAATTCAACATTTAAAGCATAAATCAGGCCAAATATCAATCACCCATAAACATTAAGCCCTTAAATAGGAGACCCATTAAATACCCACCTAAGGTTGATCCACAACCCTAACTAATAGATTTAGCTACTCATAATTAAAGAAGAAATCATTTATTGAGATGAAGTATCACCCATAATAAGTAACTACAAGATAAGAATCTAAGATTAATTGTTAAACAAGCTATAATATTACTCAAAAAGGTAAAAGGAGGTGGTTCACGTGTTATTTAAACAACAGATGACCTAAAAATCTAAAAAACAAGTATTCACACATTACAAAACTTTTCGTACAAAAATGCCCCTATGGAGGTATCTCTGTCAATGGAAAATGGACCGTTTCAGCGGTATGGCTACCGCAGCTACGCAAAATCAAGCACGGACCGTGGTCTTCAACTTTTAGCTTCACTTTTGGTTCTCTAACTATGGATTCCGATGAGGCGCTAAAATGACTGCGGCCACACTAAAGCCACCACTGCCATGCAATTTCACCGCGGGTGGCGGTGACTTGTTAAGCCTAAAATTACAACTCTTTGAACCTTGCCACTGCGGACCGCGATATCAAGACCGCCTCAGTGGTGGACCCTTTGTGACTGCGGTTGTTTATTCATTATCAGCGCTCTTTTGACCCAGCCTTTGAACTTGTGCAAGTTTCACTCCTTTTTGAGTTGGTTATGACTTCCTTGTCTCTTTCTGACCAAACACTAGAAACAATCGCAATAAGTTAGCTTTCGAGAATACTTGTGCATACTTTTAATCCAAACGTAAGCATAAAAGATCATAAAATAGACTATAATCCCTAGTTATCAAACGTTACCTGCAGTTTGTCCAAATACCTTTGCATTCTATCCTGTCAAACTTCGAAGGTTTTGTTTACTTGGTTCACCATCAGTAAAGAGTCACACTTGGCTTCAATGACTTTTTCTCCTAAGCTTTTAGATAGCTCGAGACTTGCAATCATGGCCTCTTACTCAGCCTCATTGTTAGTCAACCTAGAAGTTTTGATAGACTGCCTAATAATGCTACCACTGGGTGGCTTCAAAACGATGCATAACCCGGACCCCTTCACATTTGAGGCACCACCTATGAAAAGGGTCCACACCCTCGATGATGTGCATGATTTTAACAAAGTTCTTTTTCAGTTTCAGGTACCAGGGTTAGCGTGAAACCAGCCACGAAGTCTGCCAAAATCTGAGACTTGATGGCCGTTTGGGGTTGATACTCGATATAGTACCCGCTGAATTCGATGGACTATTTGGCCAATCATCCCAATAATTCGGGCTTGTGCAATATATTACAAAATGGATAAGTGGTTAACATGCATATGGGTGACATTGAAAGTACGATTTTAATTTTCTAGAGGTGCTTATCAGTGCAAAGAATGTACATCTAATTTCTGGTTAACATGCATATGGGGTGACATTCAAAGTACAATTTTAACTTTATAGAGGTGCTTATCTATGCAAGTGCCAATTTTTTCAAGTGTGGATATCTAGTTTCCGTTTCTCCTAAGGTTCGACTTGCATATAAACGGGAAATTGTGTACCTTGCTCTTCTTGAACGAAAACACCACTTACTGCAATTTCCAATACAGCTAAGTGCAAGTAAAGTTTCTCATCTGCCTTTGGAGTGTGAAGCAGTGGTGGGCACGATAGGTATCACTTTAATTCCTCTGATGCTTGTTGGCATTCCGGGGTCCAGGTTAAATCATTCTTCTTTTTGAGTACATAGAAAAATATATGGCTTCGATATGACGACCTAGAGATGAATCGGCCTAAAGTAGTTATCCATCCCGTTAGCTTATGTACGGCCTTTACACTATCCACGACGGTGATGTCTTCAATGGCCTTGATTTTATCGTGGTTGATCTCGATCCCCCGATTCGACACCATGAAGCCTAGGAATTTGCTCGAATCGACCCAGAAAGCACATTTCAGGGTTGAACTTCATGTTATATTTCCTCAAAATCTCAAACGTTTCCTACAAATAAGCCAAATGGTCCTCTGTGCGCAGGGACTTAACTAGCATGTCATGGATATAAACTTTCATTAACTTACCTATTTGTTCTTTGAAAATTTTATTTACTAGGTGTTGGTAAGTAGCTCCTACATTTTTTAATCTGAAGGGCATTATATTTAACAATATGTTCCATACTTGGTGATAAATGAAGTCTTTTCCTGGTCTTTTGGATTCATTTGAATTTTATTATACCCGGAATAGACATATATAAAGGTAAGGATCTCGTGGCCAGCTGTGGCATCGATCATGCGATCGATGTTAGGCATTGTAAAATAATCGTTGGGGCATGCCTTATTTAAATCTTTATAGTCTACGCGTGTTCTAAGTTTGTTCCCTTTTTAGGGATTACAACTACGTTGGCTAACCATTCGGGATTTTTTACCTCCCGAATAGACCCTATTTTGAGAAGTTTATTTACCTCATCATTTATGAATATGTACTTTACCTCAAATTGGGGCCTTCTATTTTTATGCACCGATTTGAACCTTGGGTCAAGGCTTATACAATGCGTTGTTATCTCCGGTGGGATCTCTGTCATGTCTAAATGGGACTAAGCAAACAATTTATGTTATCAATAAGAAGATGAATAAGCTTTTTCCTGAGTTCAGAGGTTAATCCCATTCCGAGGTATACCTTTTGCTCAGGCAGGTACTCGATCAATATAACTTGTTTCAGCTCTTCGATTTTGATTTGGTGGCATTAGAATCTTTGGGAACAATAAAAGTTCGAGGAGTTAGAAAATCTTCTTATTCTTTTATCCCATGCTTTCCTGACTCAGTCGAGGCTGGTGGCTGTGACTGCTATTTGGCTACTTGTTAATCTTTGATGCTCGACCTTTCTATGGTTGATATTGTTAATATCGGTGTTACATCATCAACTACAAACATTTATTTTGCGGTTTGCTGCTCCCTATATAATGTTTTTACACTATCTGTCGTTGGGAATTTCATCACTTGGTGGGGAGTCGAGGGGACTGCCATCATGTTGTGAATCCAAGGCCTCCCCAGTAGGGCATTATACCTCATGTCGCCCTCGATCACGTGGAATTAGGTATATTGAATGGTTCCAGCAATGATTACCGGTAAAATAATCTCTCATTTAGTTGTTTCAATGGCCATGTTAAAGTCGTTTAAGACCCGAGTTGCGGGCACGATTTGCTCTTGTAAGCATAGTTTCTCCACGTCCCTCGATCAGATGATATTCATCGGGCTACCTGGATCCACTAAACACGTTTAACTTGAACTTTATTTAATAAGATAGGAATTACTAGAGCCTTGTTGTGTGGCTGAAAAATTCCTTCTACTTCTTCGTTGTTGAATGATAAAGAGCCTTTGGGCACATAATCTTGGGTTTGTTTTTTCTTGGTGATTGATACCTTTGTGCACTAAAATATGGGTCCCGGTGGAATGTTGACCCCACCGACGATCATATGAATGACATGTTGGGGTTCCTCCTGTTCATTTTTCCTATTAGCATCATTTCTCTAAATTAATTCTTATCTCGATTACTGAGGAACTCTCAAAAGTAGCCCGTGTTGAATAAACGGGCTACCGCCTCTCTTTATTTCCTGAAATCCTCGGTCTTATGGTTATGTGTGTCATGATACTTGCACATCAAATTTGGGTTTCTTTAGGAAAGATCGGTCTGTATAGGTCTGCGCCACCTAGTATTTTTTATCCTTCTGATTGCTGCTATAATGCCTGATGTGTTGATGCTAAAGTTATATTTCGATAACTATGGTGCCTCTATGGGATCAGCGTGCTTATCAAAACCACATTTGCTCATAAGTACCTAATACTTCTGTCCTTGATCACTTCGTCGATCATTCGGGGCAAAATTCCATCTTAAGCCATTATTCCTTCGATCTGTGTATATGGTCGATATCATTCTCGATTCGACCTTGGATCATTGTTAGCGTCCCTCAGGGTTTTAGCTGCCAACCTGTTTGGATGTATTGAACCGGAAGGGGCTCCTAATTGGTTGTCCTCGACCCTGATCTTCGATTGATATCAATTGTGCACATATGCCTAAGTTATAGCTGGATACTCGACCAAATTTTGTTTCAACTGTCATGATGCTATCGAACTCCGCTTGTCAACCTTTGAGTGAAAGCTTGGACGACCTAATCATCTGTGACCAGTGGCAGCTCCATGCGCTCCATTTGAAATCGGGATACGAACTCCTTAGCATTTTGTTATCCCTTTGTCTTATCTTGAAAAGGCTTGCATTTTCTTGTTGAGACCTTTATGGCCCCGGACGTGCGCCTTCACGAAAGAATCTGCTAACTTGGAAAATGAGTTAATAGAATTTGGTGGCAAGTTGTGATACCAAAGCATTGCTCCCTTTGATAAAGTTTTCCTAATTTTTTTTCAACAAAACGGACTCAATATCATCATCTTCTAAGTCATTTTCGTTTATTCCGTACATGTACGAGGTGATATGTCCATTAGGATCGATGGTCCCATTGTATTTAGGTATATGTGACATACGAAATTTCTTAGGAATGAGCTTCGGAGCCGCACTCTAAGGAAAAGGTTTTTGCACGAACTTTTTCGAATTCAAACCCTTTAGGATCGGGGGTGCCGCTGGTATTTAATCAACTCGAGAGTTTTATGTTTATACTTTTTATCATTATCTTTGATTTTCTTCTCTCATGACTCAATTCTTTTGGTGAGCTTCTCGAGCATTTTTATTATTGCTGTATCAGTCCTCGATTCATTACCATTTGACCTTTCTAGCACTGGCTTGGTACAATGAGTGATTTCTGGCTTGACCCTACTTGGAGTCCTATGTTGATTTTGCGACAGAGCAATAGCAGCATACTAAGTAGCATCTCGAATATCACCTGGATACTAACTCCTCCGTCTCCTCTGCCCCATTTACCTTGACCACCAGATCAACTTTCACCGTGTACACTCCTTTTGGGGCCGCGCCTAGGTCCACATTTAGAGAAACGTGTGAACTGATACGACTGGATCGGCAACTGGTGCTCCTCCGAGATTAGCCGGTGGCACCCCGGGACCTGGAGCAATTACATTATCATTTTTCTCATGAAATCTGAGACCATCATCATCAGTCGTGTTTTGTGAGTTTGACATGTTTTAACCGGAGAGCAAAAATACTTTACAAGAATAAGTGTGAAATAACGCGTGTTATCAGAGTCAGCAATGAAACAATCACTATTATCCTTAGACTTATGATGTGCGCCAAACTGTTTACCCTAAAATTCGAGTAACGATTAAACTTATATTGTGATTTTAAGGATATGTGATTTAATCCGATGCCAATTGATAAACAAGGAATCAAATAGATTAATTATAGAATAAAATATATCAAACGGGTATGCAAGCCAAATCTCGATCTATGGCAGCCTCTAGGTGTGATAATAGGAATAACAAAGTGATAAAGCAACTCTGATGAAAAGTAAGTGAAATAGAAAGAAAGTAATAAGTGTGTATATTCTTCTCAGTGAATAATGATGAATGTTACAAATGGATGGAATCCCTCTTTATATAATAGGGGATTCTTAAATAAGGTACACTTCTAATTATAGTAGGAAATCATATTTGACAATTGATTAACCTTGGAGGACCAATCTGTAAGAAACACGTTCTCGAACTAACGTGTGTTGATTCATGTAGGTTTTGATAAATGCCAAACATTGAGCCAAGCATCGGTGATGGAACAATAACAGACCAAGTACAAGTGGATAGTACGCGTTCAAGAATAGAAGATGCAATCAACTGTTGAGTAGGTATTAATTTGTAATCTTGACTCAACGACTTATTTCTAATATCGGCTCTCACCTAAAATGATTTTCATAAAATCATGCATCATAAGTTTTTAAAGAAATAAGTTGCATATTTGCCAAAATGATTTTTAAACTCGTTTTGAGAAAATTGGGTTTAACAATCGATTGTCTTGAAGAAACAATCGATTGTCAAGTTCTATACTTAGTTTTTAAAATGTTGTCTTGAGACAGAAACTTCGTTTGAAATTATTTTTGAAGCAACAATCGATTGTCACTGTTCAACAATCGATTGTCAGATTTTATACAGTCAAAGTTTTGGACAACTTACAGAATGTTTTCAAAATCTTCAAAAATGAAGAACAATCGATTGTCACTATTTAACAATCGATTGTGCTTAGTGATTTTTTCAAACGGACTTTTTCCAACGGCTTTATCTATTTATGGTATAATCTTTACTCAATCTTTTAGTCAAAAAGTTGCCAGAAATATTTTGAATATTTGAACAACAATCGATTGTCTGAAGTCAACAATCGATTGTCATTTTTAAATATTCAACAGAAATCTTTTTAACCGGATTTTAAGGAATTTGTCTGTTGAAATTTTGCTCCAACAATCGATTGTGTAATATCAACAATCGATTGTCAGGCAGATTTTCAGGAGCGTTTTCTGGAACTAAAAGCAACGGTCTATTGCTCCATTTTCTCTATAAAACACTCTCTGAAAATCATTTTTAAAATACAACAACACTGCAGAAAAATTACAAAGCATACATTACATTCTTGTGATTCAAATTTCATATCTTACATTGTTTTTGAGAGCCAAGATTATTGATTGAGTTGTTGTGTTCTTGAGCCATATATTTTGTACTCATAATCCACTCTTTGAGAGAGTTCTTGTAAAGTGAGTAAAAGAGTGTTCTTGTTAAACACTTGTAGTAAGAAGGAGTGTTATATTTCTTCTTGTAAAGTCTTAGGGATAGGTTTCCTTAAGCGGGTTGGTTGAGGCTTGTGTTGTATCAAGTTCTCAAGTTGTAAAGGTTCGTTAGGCACCCGGAAGCTTAACAAGTTGAAGTCTTTGAGGTGAGGAACCTCCGAGCAAGGTGAAGTCTTTGAGGTGAGGAACCTCCGAGCAAGTTGAAGTCTTTGAGGTGAGGAACCTCCGAGCAAGGTGAAGTCTTTGAGGTGAGGAACCTCCGAGCAAGTTGAAGTCTTTGAGGTGAGGAACCTCCGAGCAAGTTGAAGTCTTTGAGGTGAGGAACCTCCGAGCAAGTGTTTGAGATTTGTGTGATTCAAGTCTCAAGTGTAAAGGTTTGTTGGGCACCTTAAGCTTGACAAGGTTGTTAGTGGAAATCTCGAGAGAGTCTCTCGGGGACTGGACTAACCACAAAGTGTGGCCAACCAGTATATATCGTGGTGTAATTTATTTTTACTGCATTTGTTTATTTCCTGCAAAGGTTAAATTCCGCAAGAAAACGCCAAATTTTATTAATACGCTATTCACCCCCCCCTCTAGCGTAGAGCGTTATTTCTAACACAATCTACTATGAAATTTACGCTATGATCTTCGGTCCACTACGGATATCTTAATCTTTCTGTTACTGAATTATATCGGCATCATCTTGAAGTATGCCCTCTTCTGACCTCGGTAAGTCATATCGACCTTGATCTTGGAAAGAAACTTGAGCTCCGAACTCGACGTCCTGACTTTCTAACGTGGTATCACTTTCCCCATCAAAAGACGAAATCGAGTAGTTCTGATTTCCGCCGTATACAATATTACCAATAAATTGGTATTAAGCACTATTTAATCCTACACCACGATTTGAATTGCAACATTGCGAATTCGACTCTCATGACCTCGTTATTATTGATATCCGGTTACATTCTCCTCTTCCACCACTAACTATATGTGGGGAAAAGGCTTATATATGGATTATGAAGAAGAGTATTGTGTAAATGAAAAATGCAAATGTACATACATTGGTATTTTGGACGGAAGCCTCTTCATATCAACACTTACAATTTAGTCTATGGAGGACTCTATACGAAGTTTTATTAGGCACCTCAACCAATTTACAAAATGTAATTGCACCTAATCACTTCACCCACTATGATTTTCTTTTGTGTGGAGATAGTTCCTTTTTATCTTTTTATCTTATTTCATTTCTGATTTGATCGAAATTCTTTTGCAAAGCATAAAACAAAATCTTCGAATGTTGATACATCGCACAAGGAATAATCAACTTGATAGCCTAGTAATACTAAGCAAATCTTTTCCACGATATTGTATATGTGTGCTAGTCTCATTGTTTTCCTTGTTTTCTTTTACAGTTTTATCAATATAAAAATGCTACAACACTTCTTTTTATAAAAAATATTGTTATGTTATGGAATAATAAAAGAAAAAGAATTGTGTTGCAGAGAAAAATAGGAAGGGAGAATTTTTATTGATTTGGGATGAATTACAATAGAATAAGATCCCTCTATTTAGGGAAAGAGTGACTTAGCCACCAAGTAAAATCCCTAAAATCTCTCTAAAATATAGACATTCACCTTAAATAGAATTTTATTTATAACACTCCCCCCCTTGAATATTTGTTCAACAGATAATGTACCTCTTAAAACCTTAACTAAAATAAAATTCAGTGGAAAAAAATTCTAGTAAAAAAAAGAGTACACATGTTTAGAAATATGCCTTTTGGTTACTTCGTTAAAAACATTGCAAGGAAAACCTAGTGGGACAAAACCTTATAAGGGAAAAAGATTACAACGCGTATTAACTCCCCCTGATGAGAGTATCAATTCAGATATTTGAGTCTTTGCATTCCAATCTCGTGCATCATCTTCAAAAATTATTGGAATAGATTCGATAAATAAACCAGTCATATTAACTTGAATGGATTTGTTTCACATTGAAATCATCATTGCTGATATAAATGTATTGTCTTCATATGATCTTGTTGGAATCGTCATTTCAATATCTTCACATATGGGTGAAAACTCTTGCTATCATATTATCATATTTATAGGTATAGCAAGATACATATGTGCATAAATTGCACTAGGATATGGTACTTCAGGACCAAGAATTATATACGCTTTAAGCGATTTAAATCCTTCAAGATTTCCGTATAAGTTAAATCATACATATAAATAAACTTTAGATGCATATCATATTTTCATGTCATGCTAGACATATAAGATAGATAAAAGTAATTGCACACACAATTGACTTTATACTTTCAGGTGTTTGAACTATACGTCCAAAATTACATGTCTTTCATATGAAAGCAATTCTATTTGAATTGTGTCTCTTCTATTTGGCTAATATTTTTCAGACTTAAGATCCTCCTCTATATTTAGCTCTATGAAAGATGTCATCGACATACATTTTGTATCGGTTCCAATATTTTTTCATAAAGACATAACTTAAAGATCTCTTCTTTCATATTTTCAGGTACATGGACCTCTGCTGAGATTTTTATGAAGTGTTATGTTATGTGATCTTCTAAATCACTTGCCTCCTTATTATGTATCAAGAAGTTTATTTGAAACTGATTTGTCTATATGCTTTAAGGGTACCATAGACTTTGTCCATCTAGTACTTAATAGGAGCATTTACAATGAGAATTTGGGTCCGCAAATGCGTCTGGCATGTTTTGCAATATACTACAGATGAATTATCTTTTTATGAACTTCAAGTTCATATTGTTTTATTCATGGATCTAGATGTACAAATGATAATCCATTCCACGTAACTTTTGAAAAACTAACGTACTTTCTCAACTTTTGAAAATCCATCTTTATATATTATGGTATTAACTAAAATATACACCGCGCATTAATAATAATAAGATGAAGTTATTTGGTTCCTGATCCTGAACCACATGTGAGGGGATAATGTGTACTTTTCGTATATGATGTATATCAAACTGATATATATATAACTTTGTTCTCGTAAGAAATAATTTAACTATTAAGTGGGGGCGCTCAATTGAATCTTACTAAACTAGTTGTGATGTAAACCAGCTTATCAAGATAAATTATCTTGAATAGAAATCTGAAAATCTAAATTAAATAATTGAGAAAGTTACCTCGCAAGGAAACACGTTCTCAATGCAATATACTAAAACGTGTGGTCTTTTGTATAGGTTTTGATGAATGACAAACGAAGCGAAAATTGATATATGACGAAGTTCAAGAAACAAGCGCACAATTGATATACAACGAAATTCAAGCTCAAGACAAAGTTTTATAGTTGAATTGAGTCATTCTTAATTGTGATCTTGATCCTACAACTTGACTCGTAACATGGCTTCTCTTATAAAACTATTTTCCAAAATCATGCATATTTAATTTAATGTCAAATGATTTTAAATCATGCATATTTACAGTAGTCAAAATAATTTTTAGACATGCCTTAAAAATCTGGACTAAGATAATCGATTATGTACTTATGATAATCGATTGTTTTAAGCCAAGACTGCATGACAATCGATTGTGAACTAATGACAATCGATTGTGAGAAAGACAGTGAGCATCAGGTTTTTCAAACCTGCATGACAATCGATTGTGAACTAATGACAATCGATTGTGACTGAGGCAGTGTCCATCAAAGTTTTTCAAAACTCAGAATAATCGATTATGAACTAATGGTAATCGATTATGTTGAGACAGTGTCTTCCAGTGATTTTCAAATTTATTAAATAATCGATTGTTACATTGGACAATCGATTGTCAAAGAGACAGTGTCTAAAATGTTTTTCAAAAACTGATAAGTAATCGATTGTTGACTTTGTGGAATCGATTGTGAAGCTGACCGTTGTCGTAAAGTTTTCAAATACCGTCAGGCAATCGATTATTGATTCTGTATAATCGATTGTTTTGATTAAAATCCGGAAAAGATTTTTTGAACGTTATTGGGTAATCGATTATTGATTTTGTATAATCGATTGTTTTGATTAAAATCCGGAAAATATTTTTTGAACGTTGCTGAGTAATCGATTGTTGATTCTGGACAATCGATTGTTTGTGGTAAAATCTGGAAAGGATTTTTTGAACGTTGCCAGTAATCGATTATGGATTGTAAGTAATCGATTATCAAGCGTAAAATCTGGGATTGAATTTTGATCTGACTGGCAGACAATCGATTGTTGGGGTTTGACAATCGATTGTCAGTGAGTAAAATCAGCAACTCTTAATTGGCAATTAGGCAACGGTAGTGCCAAGTTTTTCAACTATAAATACAGCTTCATTTCAGTGTTTTAAACACAACAACATACTACAACTGATCATTACATTGCTATAAGCTTGCATACTTTTGTTTATCATTTTATATTCAATTTCATAAAGCTTTTGAGAGCCATATTCTTGTCCAAAGTTGTTGTGATCTAGAGCTTACTTCTTTTACTAATATCTACTCGTTAAGGAGTATTTTGTTTGAGTGTTTAGTGTTTTATACACTTGTAAGAGAATTGTGATTCTCTTGTTGTAAGGAACTTGTGTTTCCTTGGTTGAAGTCTTGGAGTGTTGTATCTCCGAGCAAAGGTGTTAAGGCTTGTGTCCTTAAGTTGTAAAGGTTTGTTGAGCACCCGTAAGCTTGACAAGTTAGTGGAAAATCTCGAGAGAGTCTCTCGGGGACTGGACTAGCCACGTGTTGTGGTGAACCAGAATATATCGGTGCGTTCTTTCCTTTTTGTTTATTTAACGCACTTATTTATTTCCTGCAATTTTTAATTTCTGCAAGTTTACGCTAAATTTTATTATAACGCTATTCACCCCCCCCTCTAGCGTTAAGCGTATTTTCTACCAAGATTGCGGGTTAATAATGATCGCACATGTAACCATCTCATAGATTCATGTTGTCATGACCCCAGTTCGCCCTTCGTGAATCATCGTGGCGGCACCTAGTCTCTACGACTAGGTAAGCCTAACAATGCAAAAAAATAAAATAATTTGCAGAAGAAATAATGAAAAGCCGAAATAGTGAAATAGAAATAGTGATTAACAATGTCGATCGTCATACACAATAACAACTCTCGAAACTAATACATTTGCTAAAACCCAGAATCTCATGATCACAAGCCTTTGAATATCTAAAAGCAACTAACTCCAGAATATCTAACAAAGAAACGAAGTACAGAAGGGCTAATACAAAAGGAAGGGTAGAAAGGGAATCTTTGGTCTTCGGACGCGGTAGATATACCTCAGAGTCTATAAGCGCATCATCTTACGCGCGATAAGTATGAGTGGAGGTACTTGGATCTGCACATGAAAAACATGCGCAAAAAGGGCATAAGTTCACCACAGCGGTACTCAGTAAGTGCCAAGCCTAACCTCGATCGAGTAGTGACGAGGAAGGTCAGGGCCCTACTGAGTTAACTAAAATATAATAATAGTGTAGAATAAGACAGTATAATTGTGTGTAATAGTAAGAATAACCAATAATGGAAAGAACAACAATAATCAGAGATAATCAGAGAAAGAATATACAGCTTAACACGGAGATAACAACCTGGGATCTCCTAGGATACCGTCATGTAGTCCCAATTACAACTATCCAGTAAATATCCTGGGATACCACCATAGTCTATCATATATATCCGAAGGATCTTCCAGGATCTCATCCCGTAGTCCAACTATCAGTGCGTGAGGATCTACCGTAATCCAAATCCATAGCTCCAAATGTAATATCCAGTACGGGGGAACCTACCGGATGTAATCTCTTAGTTCCATATAATTGTGGGGGATCTACTGGAATCCCACATCCCTAGTACCAAATAAACAGACAAGGGACATACCAAAATTCCACATCTGTAGTCCAAATAAACACACAAGGGACATCTATCGGAATCTCACATCCGTAGTCCCAAAGGAAACACACAACAACAACACAAAGAATATTCATAAACTATCAACTTCATACCAAGGCAAACAGGTATTACAAGCCTAGCATATTGCACAGAATTCGGGTAAACAGCTTGAGCAAGTAAAACAATTAAGTCACTTAGACATGCTTTCCCAAGCTAACAATATGCTTAAATTTCAAGTAGTAATAACGGGAGAAGAGAACACAATTTAAGTTGCTTATCGAAAATCGGATTTTCAAAATTAGCACACGTATGCACTCGTCGCCTCACGTACAAGGCATGTCAAATATCAAAAATACCAAATCCTAAAGGGAATCCTCCACACATGGGTAGGCAAGTCACTTAACTCGAACTGGCTCACAGTCAACTCGAAACCACGTCTTTTCCATGATTACTCGACTCCAAATGGCCCAAATCTATTCAATTGAATTACATAATGTAAATAACACTTCAAGTAACTGTTTCTACTAATAAATTCAAAGCTAATACACAAAATTAGGTAAAATAACCAAAATTCCTCTCAGTCTCACGTCTCAGAATTGGGTAAAACTTATATTTTCGTAATCTTCATGCTCTCGCGAGTCTATAATTATCAAAAACACTGAAATTGGAATTCAATTGACCCTTGAAATACCCACTTTAAGGTCTCTTAATATCAAGCCCTAATTACCATTTTGCATAGTTTTCCTAATTTTTCACCACTAAATAGACCTTTAATCACATATAAATGAGTTCTGAAGTCAATAATATTACCTTAAAGTGATTCCCCTTTGGTTTCCTCAAAAGTCTCCCTCAAAAGCTTCAATCTTGTTAAAAAATGGTGAACGAATAACTCAAATTCGCGAAGGCAACTATTTATATGATCTGCCCAGCTAATCCGCTTCTGCAATCCCGCTTTTACGGAATAAAAGTCGCTTTTGCGACAAATCACTAAGGCCTAATTTCCACATCTGCGATTTACCTTCGGTGAGAATCCGCTTCTACGGTGAAGCTCCTGCTTCCGCAGTCTCCTGCTGGCCCTCCCTTTTCAACTTCTGTGATGATTCCACCATTTCTGTGGTCTCGCACCTGCGGTCCCCAAGCCGCAGGTGCGGTTATGACTGCAACCTTGAAACTTCAGCTGCAACTCACAACTCCAAATCTTTCTGTTGAACATCTGAAATCATCCCCAGGTCTCCGGGACCTCAACCAAAAGCACGAAAAAGTCATATACCTTTATCTCATCTTATAAAAATCTCCACAGAACCTCAAACAATATCGAATGCACCAATTAACATCAGATTCAAGCCTAAGAACTTCAAAACTCTCAAAATACGCTTTCGATTAAAAAGTCTACCAAATCTCGTCCGAGTGAGCTGAAATTTTGCACACACCTCACATTCAACACTACGGAGCTACTCCAACTTCCGGCATTCCATTTTGACACTCGCATCAAAATATCACTATCGATCCGGAAACTTCAAAAACCCAACCTTCGACATTTCAAGTCGAAGTTAGCTACGGACCTCCAAAACACAATTCGAACACGCTCCTAAACCTGAAATCACTCAATGGAACTAGCGGAACCATCGAAATCTCATTCCGAGGTCGTATTCACACTATTCCGACTGCGGTCAAATTTCCAAAACTTAAGCTCTTATTTCGAGACTAAGTATCCCAAAACTCTTTGAAACTCCAATTATTTCCTCCCAGCAACTCACAATAGTAGAAACAAACACAGAGAAAGCAATTAATAGGGTATCCGGACATAAATTCTTAAGATGACAGACCATCATCACACATCTTATTCAGTATACATAGCAGGTGAATGAGCCTATATTCACTTTTGATATTTCCATCATTCATGGAATTCAATCCCAATTTAGTTGGTCTATTAATTAACAAGAACAAGCAACATAAGAGAATTCATAAAGAATTTTTTAGTTCTTTAATATTTATCTATGTGATTTTTTTTTATTTTCGCACACCATACTTAAATTAATATAGCTAAATCAATTATGTCAATTGAATAAATTATCAATATTGATAAAGTTTCGATTTACACCATGACATGTGCAATTATCAATAAACTTTAAGTTTATTATGATATGGGTTTTTATATCAATAAACGTCTACTTTATTGTGATATTCTTTTATTTATGTAGTACAAATTGGAGAATAAAGCGGATAGCTTTTAACATACATATTACCAAAATTGTAATAATAGAGATATTAAATTTTTCCTTTGTTTATAGTCTTAATATAAT
The DNA here is from genome assembly GCA_034376525.1 of Nicotiana benthamiana. Taxonomy (NCBI): domain Eukaryota; kingdom Viridiplantae; phylum Streptophyta; class Magnoliopsida; order Solanales; family Solanaceae; genus Nicotiana; species Nicotiana benthamiana. The sequence continues at coordinate 58,241,711 of CM067324.1, forward strand.
CAACTGCTTTCGCGTATACTTTGGAAACCGAATAAGTTTCTTTGAGACTTACTATCTTATTGATAATTAATAGAGTTTCTCCAAAATAGTATAATTGGCTCTTGCAAAGTTCTCAATTAATTTTGCATTACCATATATTCATCAACATTCATATGGTGAATATCTTTCTCAAAGAGAAAGTTATACCATTATAGTCATGGTCAAAATTATATACAAGATCTGTGTCTTTTATGCTCAATCCCAAAGCTTTTGTTCAATTGGTTAAAGTCTCGTCTTAGTATTGTAGAGAAAAGTAGATAGAGAGAATTCTTACTGATTTGAGTTACAATGAAATAAAATTCCTTTATTTATAGAAAAAAAGTAATCTAAATCCCTATGATATAGATATTCATCTTAAATACAATTTTATTTACAGCATACTAGAATTACTTCGGATATTTCCGGAAAGAACCTTTTTGTTAATTTATTTTCATTCAATAATTTATTTTTTTGGAAAATTTTAGTAGACCATACAACAAATATTGGCTGTCCGATCAAAATGACGGTCTATTGTGGATCCACGTTGGAGACCACAAACTGTCACGTTCTGGCGTTGATCGACCATTTCTCCTCAATATTGTTTAGTTCCCTCTCAGCTCCCATTTCACGTTCCGCCTTGCTACGCTACCCTCTCTCTCTATATATAGTTCTTACCAAATTTCACGACTCTCCAAGAGAAAATGAATATGGTATTAGGAAATATTGTAAATATATTTTGTGTATCTTTTATTATTGGTAGAATATTCTCTCATTAATTGTACAATCCTATAGTTGGTAGGTTTTGATTTTCCTTCATTATTATACAATCCTATAGTTGGTAGGTTTTGATTTCTCTTTACTCTATATATATTTTGGTGAGCAATACAAGACATTCACTTCTCCAAAACTCTCTACATGGTATCATACGCCAGTGCCTTATCGCCAAACAAACCCTAAATACATACTACCCGCCGCCGCCGTAGCTCCTCTCATCGGAGCCTGTCGCCGCCGCCGCTGCACTAATCGGCACCCCCCTTTTTCTCGACGTCGTTCAGCGCCTCCTCTACTTGCCTCGCGCTCATGGCCGCCACGACGTCAACCGCGCCTCTCCAGCCGATTGCCATTAATGCATCGGCTCAAATCCCTCTCAAATTGGACTCCACTAATTACCTGGCGTGAAAATTTCAATTTCGAACCCTCCTTACGGGTTACGATCTCCTCGGCTTCTTGGACGGATCGAAGCCATGCCCACCGGCCACTATCGTCGACAACGACGTGACTTCCCCCAATCCAGCATATCCTTACTGGATTCGCCAGGACAACTTTATTCTCAGTGCCATCATCTCGTCAATCACACCGACGATCATCTCCTTCATTGCTGCTGCGGAAACCTCTAAAGAGGCCTGGGACATCCTCGCGCGCACATACGGCACCGCTTCTCGTGGTCGTATCATGGCTCTCAAACAACAGCTCCACAATCCGGTAAAAGGTTCTAAATCTATTACTGACTTTATGCACGATATTCGCGTGATTGTGGATGAATTATCTCTTCTGGGTGTTACCGTTGATTCTGAGGATCTTGTCATAAAGGTTCTAAATGGTCTTGATGACCCGTATATGGAACTCTCTCATGCCATCCAAGCCCGTGAGTCTCCCATCTCTTTTGCTGAATTACATGACAAGCTGTTAAGCATGGAGGCTCAGATTACTGCTCGTGTGCCGGCCACCTCCGTCACATCCGACTCGGCTCCATCGACTGCCTTCGTCGCCGGACAGCAGCCAGTCTGTCACTGATTCGGTAGCCGCGGGCGCGGTCGCATCAGCCGCGGGTCAGTCTCCGGTCGCGGTGGTTACTCCAGCAATGGTCAATCTCGCGGGTACAATGGGAAGTGCCAACTCTGCAGTGAATTTGGCCACTCCGCGCGCCGCTGCCCATCTTATCCCGTCTCCGGCGCCAACCAGCCCCCTTACGGTGGACCATTGTCGCGGCCCGCTTATGCTTCGCCGCCCTATCCAGCTGCTCACACAACCCATCACTCTCCGACGATTCCCTCTGCATCCGATTGGATCCTGGACTCTGGTGCCTCTCATCACATAACCTCTGATCTTGCCAACATGTCTCTTCATAGTCCTTACACTGGCTTCAACAATATGGTTATTGGTAACGGTGAAGGTTTGACAATTACTCATACTGGACAACTTAACAGTCATTCCTCTCTTCTATTACCTGGGGCTCTCTGTGTTCCACATATGCGTAAAAGTTTGATCTCTGTTGCCCAATTATGTCGTCACAATAATGTTAACGTTGTTCTTTCTGATACAGATTTGCAGGTGAAGGATCGTCGCACGTGGGCAACGCTCGTTCGCGGCCCACTTAGGGGAAACATCTACTACTGGCCGGCGGCTCCCAGTCTCCCATCTGTCCTTACGGCACAAAAGCTCTCTGCGTCATTGTGGCATTCTCGGTTTGGTCACCCGTCAGCTAAAACCTTGCGTCATTTAGTATCGTCTAGCAGTATAGCGTCCAGTAATGTGTCTGATCTTGCCTGTGTATCTTGCAAACTTCATAAGTGTCATAAGTTACCTTTTTCTGAGTCAAGTCTGTCTTCTACTGCTCCCCTGGAGCTTATTTTCTCCGATGTATGGACCTCTCCGATTATTTCTAATGAAGGTTTTAAATATTATGTCATCTTTGTTGATCATTTCTCTAAGTATGTTTGGTTTTTTCCTTTACGCCGTAAATCTGATGTCTCACAAACCTTCCCCATTTTTAAATCCATTGTAGAGAAAAATTTCTCTGCTAAAATCATTACTCTGTATACTGACAATGGGGGTGAATTTCTCGCTTTACGCTCTTTTCTTGCCTCTCATGGCATCTCTCATCTTACGTCACCTCCTCATACTCCTCAGCACAATGGCTATGCTGAACGCCGTCACCGTCATATTGTCGATACTGGTCTCACTCTCCTTCATTATGCCTCTATACCTCTCATTTACTGGCCTTATGCCTTTGCTACAGCAGTCTACCTCATTAATCGTATTCCCAAAACAAATCTCTCGATGCGCTCCTCCTTTGAGTCTCTCTTCCAGAAACGCCCCAACCTTGCCAAATTACGTGTCTTCGGCTGTCAATGCTTCCCTTGGCTTCGGCCCTACACCTCACACAAAATGGAACCCAGATCTCGTGCCTGTGTCCTCTTCGGATACTCTACTACTCAAAGCGCCTATCTCTGCTTTGATCCCTCAACGTCTAAAATCTTCGTCTCGCATCATGTCACCTTCCATGAAGATGTGTTCCCGTTCTCCAAAATGTCTAACCCTGAGTCTCCCCCTGTACCCATTTCGGTCTCCCTAGAAGTCCTTCCGCTGCCGCCACCAGTACCTGCCGTTGCTCCCACCAGCGATCCTTCACCAGACGCACTCCCGGCGCCACCGCCCGCGCCACCAGCGCCCCTTCCGGCACCGCCAGCGGCCCCTGCCGCCGCTACACCCATTATGCCGCCACCTGCATCCTCTCAGGGTGGTCATCATATGCAGACACGCAACAAAAATAACATCTTTATGCCCAACAAGAAGTTTGGTATGTCTGCTGTCACCTCTCATGCTGTTACTGAACCTTAGACCATGTCCAGTGCTATGTCTGATGAGCGCTGGCGCGCTGCTATGTCATCAGAGTTTGATGCTATGCTACGGAATGGCACTTGGGATCTTGTCCAGCCTGATTCCTCGCAGAATGTTGTGGGTTGCAAGTGGGTTTATCGCATCAAACGCAAGCCTGACGGCACTGTGGATAAGTTCAAAGCCCGGCTTGTTGCAAAGGGCTTTCATCAGCGTCCAGGGGTGGATTTCCAGGAGACTTTCAGTCCGGTTGTTAAGCCGGCAACTGTGCGTTCGGTTCTCAGTATAGCTGTATCCAAGGGCTGGCCTCTTCGTCAAATGGATGTGAACAATGCCTTTCTCCACGGGAGACTTACAGAGGATGTTTATATGGCACAACCACCGGGCTTTGTTGACAAGCCTATCCATCTTATGTCTGTAAGTTACAGAAAGCTATTTATGGTCTCAAACAGGCACCCCGGGCATGGTACAGTGCGCTCCGCCAAAGCCTTCTGACCATGGGTTTCGTCAACACTACCTTTGACACTTCGCTCTTCGTCTTTCAGCACTCTGGTATTACGGCCTATTTTTTGGTGTATGTTGATGATCTCATATTGACTGGTAATGATTCTGCTTTCTTGAACCGTGTGATTGACTCTCTTGGGTCTCAGTTTTCTCCTAAAGACATGGGTGATCTAAGCTGCTTTCTTGGTGTTGAAGTTCTGCGCAGCTCCAAGGGGTGTTTTCTTTCTCAGCGTAAATATGTTGTTGATCTTTTGACTCGTCATAATATGCTGGAGTCAAATCCTGTTCAGACGCCAACAGCGGCGTCAACTCGCCTTCATCTGGCCGACGGCTCGGCCCCTGCCGACGCATTCGCCTATCGACAGGCCCTTGGGGGCCTCCAGTATCTCTCCTTTACTCGTCCTGATATCTCCTTTGCTGTGAATAAACCATCACAGTTCATGCATGCTCCTACTGTCACTCATTGGGGTGCAGTTAAGCGCCTATTCCGGTATCTGAATGGGACGCGTGACTTTGGCGTCTGGCTGCGTCCTTCATCTGCTATACCTCTGCATTGTTTCTCTGATGCTGATTGGGGTGGAAACTGTGATGACCGCTCCTCAACTGGTGCCTATGTTGTTTTTCTAGGGCCAAATCCTATTTCATGGAGCTCCAAAAAGCAGCGTTCCGTTGCACGATCATCTACTGAGGCTGAGTATCGTGCCATTGCTTCTGCTGCCGCTGAAGTACGTTGGCTTCATTCCCTGCTGCGCGAGCTTCATGTCCTTCTTCCGGCTGCTCCTGTCATTTACAGTTACAACATTGGCGCCACTTATCTCTGTGCCAACCATGTGTTTCATTCTCGCATGAAACACATCTCCATTGATTATCACTTTGTTGGTCAATTGGTCCAGAATGGGTCCATTCGTGTTGCTCAGGTATCCTGTGCTGATCAGCTTGCTGATGCTCTCACCAAGCACTTATCTCGTCCTCGGCTTCCTATAGTTGTAGATTCTGATTTCTCTCTAGTCTATATATACTTTGGTGAGCAATACAAGATGGGACGTGGACTTCTCTGATATTGGCAAGAAAGCCAGAGGTAATTCTGCGATTTATATACTAATTTTCATCTTCTTTTCATTTTGGTTTCAATTTTGTTACTCATGAGCGACGACTATATTAGTTAAGCAGATGAATTATCATATATAGATGCATATACTAACACTCGCCACCTGATATTTTATTTAAAATCGACAGATCTGCTGACAAAGGACTATATCTCCGATCAGAAACTATCTATTTCAATCTACAGTCACTGGAGTGGTATGATATTATTGACTTTTAGCTCTCGTTGATCTTTATTTCGTAATAGTTCATATCATTGCCGGCGAGAATCTCGTTTTTGGTTTATTTAGGTGTTGAATTTGTACGCTTAGGGTTTTATGAAATCTTCTTATTGTTGCAATTCATGATTTGAGTTGTCGCTTGGCTTGAAGTCCTGATGCAACGTCTTAACTCCTTTTCCTATTTAGAATTTTCTTTTTTCTCAGCATAACAGTGATTTTTTCTCAGTGACAAGAGGGGTTGCGCTGACGGTAAGCAACCCCGCTTCCAATCGAGAGGTTGTGAGTTCGAGTCTCCCCAAGAGCAAGGTGGGAAGTTCTTGGAGGGAAGGATGCCGGGGGTCTATTTGGAAACAGCCTCTCTACCCAAGGGTAGGGGTAAGGTCTGCGTACATACTAACCTCCCCACACCCCACTAAGTGAGATTATACTGGGTTGTTGTTGTTGTTGTAATAGCTGTGGGAAAACAGCTATTTGTCTAGGCCTTTTTTAAGTGTCTTATGAATTGTTAATTCAAAAATAACAGTGCCGGAGGTCTATTTGGAAACAGTCTCTCTACCTAGGGGTAAGGTCTGCGTACATATTATCCTCCCCAGAATCCACTAAGTGAGATTATACTGGGTTGTTGTTGTTGTTATAGCTGTAGGAAAACAGCTATTTATCTAGGCCTTTTCTAAGTGTCTTATGAATTGTTAATTCAAAAATAACAGTGCGTAAGTTAAACTTTAGTTACAAAACACAAAAGTTGGATAATGCTGTTTAGCAAGGCTATACATGATATCTTCACTGACCATGGATCTCATATTCTGGTCTAGGAAAATGGATTTAATCATACTTTCAATTTTTTTTAAGGGTATTGCTGATTCTATTGCAGAAATTGTATTCCGTACTATTTAGATGTGATATTCCTTTGATTCTATATCACAGCTAAATTTCAATCCATCTCTTCCGTTTACCTCACAAAATGATCAAACATCATGTAGCAATTGCAACCTTGAGATATCAATTGCAACACTCAAACTACTATAATGAAACTAAGTAACTAAGAATAGAGATAAGAATGGGGATGAGAAACAGAACTCAGAGAAAGGAGATGAGAAGCAAAGTCTTGAACCAAAGCTTCAACATAATTCTTATGCCTTTCCCTACCCCATTTTGTGCTATTTATTAATCTCCCATCTCACTTGCTCCACAAGGGTAAACTTGTCCAATAAGTTCATAACAATACCCCATCCTCAAAAAAAACCTTGTCCTCAAGGTTCAAGTAGAGCAACATTGAAATCTTAGCATCGACCCTTGTGTCTGATCTCTTTTGTTTGGAATTGAATTCTAAATTCAGAAGTCCACCTGGGTCAAATGCAAATCGAGGCAAATCCACAGTATCTTCGACATATTTTTGTCTATCTTAGCACAATGAAGTTGGTTGTGTACTTGCACCTCTTGATGGGGGGATGAATTGCTTGTGATCCAACCAATTGATTGTGACTTTGCCATCTCTCAAACAGTCACCTTAAAGTCCTTAGCACATGTACTCCTCACACTTTGCAGCATACTAGCCTTGCCAAGCCATTTCTCAACCATATCCATATTCTCCTGTTTAAATCCAAAAGTAGCAAATGCACCTCTTGAATAGAGTGTACTGACACTATAAACCCTTCTTCCTAATATTCCATTGCTGTCAGCAGACAATGCTAATAGCAGAACAATGAGTCTTTTTCTCCAAGGCAATACAGCAGTCCTTGTTGCCAACTCCGTCGAGTGTGATGAGATATCTCTTTGCCGGTCAGGAACCCCCCCACTCTAGTCATAAAAGCAGAATATGCACATAAGAAAAATTTGCCAGTAGATTGCAGCAATACTTGTGTCTCCAAGGTCTCTGTATGACCATTTGGATTCATGGTCTTCGGATTGATTCCTGGATCCCATATGCATAACAATAATTACTCCTAAGGCAATCCCTGGGAGGTTAGAGGTTAGAGATCCTATATGATCTCTGTATGACCAATACAGTTCCACTAAGAGTAACAACATAGAGATTACCAACAAGAGCAAATGGAAAACGTTGCAGCTTTAAAGCTCCACGAATACATAAGGCAATCCCTGGGAGGTTAGAGGTATTTCTACTGCCACAGTTAATTACACTAGAACAAATTACAACAGAGAAGCACCATGTATCACTCAAAATATTTTGAGTTAAGACTCTTATCTTTAGAAAATGAAGTGCATAGTCCAATTTCTCACAGACAAGAGCTATGTCAGCATATGGATTCCAGGTTTGTTTATGTAACATTGTGTAGTCCCATGAATGATTTCCATTATGTTTCTTCTTTTTCATTCCAGCTACAGCAACCCACGTAGAATCATAAATTCTTGGAGGATACAACTTGAGAGTTGCCGCAATAACGTCGCCCTCCTTAACACTGGACCAAATAGCAAAGACGGTGTACGTCGCAGTGCGAAGACCGTTGGATGAGTATTGCTGCACATCAGTAACACCCCATTGTTGAACCAGCTTGTCTATGCCCATCCCAACACTTCCATGGAATATAGCTTGAAAGATGTCGGCAGTTACTGTTGCAACAACAACAACAACAACAACTACCCAGTTATCCCACCAGGTGGGGTATGGGGAGGGTAATATGTAGACGAGCCTTACACCTGCCCGTAAGGGCAGAGAGGCTGTTTCCAAACGACCCTCGGCGTGTAGGATAAAAAGAGGGAAAGCTGCATTACGAAAACAAAGGTAAAATTAGAAACACAAGCAAAACAAAACAAAATAATAAAGCATAGGTACTCCTGCAATGTAAGTACTCATGAAAACATAAGCAACATAAATACAGTCGCATGCAATAATGCAATAATAACAAACAGTAACTACCATATTAACAACCATATGGAGACATAAGCTAAAACACTAATCACCTATGGGTAACCCTACTATCCCACACCCAACCCCGAGAGATGCGAACGAAGGACTCTAGGAGCCCCTAGCCTACAATCCTGATTCTAGACCTCCAAATGCCCCTATCAAGGGTCATGCCCTCGGTAACCTGCAATCTGGTCATGTCCTGCCTAATCACCTCTCCCCAATGCTTCTTAGGCCTCCCTCTCCCTCGCCGACCACCAACAATCTCCAGCCGCTCGCAGCTCCTCACCGGGGCATCGAGGGCCCTCCTCCGAACATCCCGAACCACCTCAGTCGCGCTTCTCGCATCTTCTCGTCCACCGGGGCCACCCCTACCTTCTGTCGAATAACTTCATTCTTGATCTTATCCAGCTTGGTGTGCCCACACATCCACCTAAGCATCCTTATCTCCGCAACCTTCATTCTCTGAACATGCGAGTTCTTCACGGGCCAGCACTCTGCCCCATATAACATCGCAGGCCTAACCACGGCTCTGTAGAATTTCCCCTTGAGTTTGTGTGGAATTTTCTTGTCACACAGGACCCCTGAAGCGAGCCTTCACTTTGACCACCCCGCTCCAATCCGATGGGTGACGTCCCCGTCAATCTCTCCGTCCCCCTGAATCACAGACCCAAGGTATCTAACACTGTCCCTCTTGGCGATGGCCTGATAACCAAGCATCACTTCCCCGCCTACCCCACTCGGCCCGTCGCCAAACTTGCACTCCAGATATTCTGTCTTAGATCTGCTTATTTTGAAACCCTTAGACTCGAGGGTCTGTCTCCATATCTCCAACCTTTCACTAACACCGGCCCTCGTCTCGTCTATCAATATTACATCATCAGCAAAGAGCATACACCAAGGCACATCCCCTTGGATATGTCGGGTTAGAGCATCCATCACTAAGGCGAACAACAGGGGGCTCAGCGCCGATCCTTAATGGAGCCCCATTACCACAGGGAAATGGTCTGATTCGCCCCCCACCGTCCTAACCCTAGTCTTAGCTCCATTGTACATGTCCTTGATTACTCTGATATAGGCTTCTGGAACACTCTTCGCCTCCAAGCACCTCCCTCGGGACCTTGTCATACGCCTTCTCCAAGTCGATAAGCACCATATGAAGGTCCTTCTTCTTATCCCTGAATTGTTCCGCCATCCGCCTGACTAGGTGAATCGCCTCTGTGGTAGAGCGACCCGGCATGAAACCGAACTGGTTCTCAGATATAGTTGTCGCCTCCCTCACCCGCGCCTCAATCACCCTCTCCCAAACCTTCATCGTGTGACTTATCAATTTGATGCCCCTATAGTTGTTGCAGCACTGGATATCCCCTTTGTTCTTGTACAAGGTCACCACTGTACTCCACCTCCACTCATCCGGCATCCTTTTAGTCCTGAAGATCGCATTGAACAGCCTAGAGAGCCATTCCCCTCCAGCTCTACCCATGCACTTCCAGAACTCCACCGGGATCTCGTCAGGCCCAGTCGCTCGACCCCTACTCATCCTACGCAACGCCCCTAAGACCTCCTCCACCCTAATGCGCTTGTAGTACCCAAGGTCTCTATGGCGCTCTGAATGCCCCAACTCCCCTAGTTCTATGCTCCTATCCCCCTCCTCGTTAAGAAGATCCCGAAAGTACGCCTGCCACCTCTGTTTGATTTGCGATTCCCCCGTCAGAACTCTACCATCCTCGGCCTTGATACACCTGACTCGGTCTAGATCACGGGCCTTCCTCTCCCTTGCTTTAGCCAACCGGAATAACTTCTTATCCCCACTCCTCTCCCCTAGTTCCTCGTACATGCGACCGAACGCCGCGTTTTTAGCTTCCGTGACTGCCATCTTAGCTTCTCTTCTCGCCTCCCTGTAAACCAACCTGTTCGCTCTCCGCTCCTCCTCGCTCGTGCTCCCTGCCAACCTAGCGAACGCCGCCTTCTTCACCTCCACTTTTCTTTTGACTACCCCGTTCCACCACCACTCACCCTGATGTCTGCCTGAATATCCCTTAGTTACCCCGAGCACGTCCCGTGCAGCCCCCCTAACCAAGTTCGCCGTCACTGTCCACATGGCGTCCGCTTCCCCATAACTACTCCAAGCTCCGCCCTCCACTAATCTCTTCTCCAACTCCTGTGCATTCTCCTTACTGTTGCAACAAATTTACTAAAAAATACAAGTGATCCTGTTAATAATGATCCTCTTATTCTCATTAGTCTGTTCCAGAATGTTGATGACATAAACATATCAGACGTCAAATTGCCCAACGTATCACGACATATATATTTCCTTATACCTCCAAGGTATGTGGTAAGAAACCTTGAACCGGGATCAAAGGTTTCCAGGATTTACTGAATTGCTCCTCATGGATGCAACTTCCATGTCAATTTCCCTATCTGGTATTTCAACGAACACCTTGCAGGCAAAGCTTCTTGAATTGTCCTCCTCGGAATTGTGCACAGTGTTGGAGTCCTTTATCCAAATCAAAATCAATCTTTGGTTATGCAATAACAAGAGGTTCTGAGAATTCCTTTGGTTCGTACTTGTCATGCAAAGACACAGCCAAGTCCGAGTGCTGTGGAGCGTCGGGGATTGTCTTAGAGGAGGCATACATCATGTTCTCTATGTTGTCGAGGTGTCTGAGCATACTGGCGTTATTGTCCATCATTATCATTAGTAAATCCTTGATGACGTTGAGGTGATAGTGGATAATGGTAGAAGAGTAGAGCTTCATGGAGTCGGAATCAATAAAAGCATCAATGTAGCAATACCGAAATTCCTCACTATATAATAGGAACTGGAACCTGATTGCAATTTTGAGATATCAATTGCAACACTCAAACTACTATAATGAAACTAAGTAACTAAGAATAGAGATAAGAATGAGGATGAGAAGCAGAACTCAGAGAAAGGAGATGAAAAGCAGAGTTTTGAGCCAAAGCTTCAACATAATTCTTATGCCTTTCGCTGCCCCACTTATGCTATTTATTAATCTCCCCATCTCACGTGCTCCACAGGGGTAAACTTGTCCAATAGGTTCATAACACATCACCTTTAACTTAGCTCAGTCCTTGATTCCTGTGATACCTTATCGGAGTTAATATATGTGTCTCGAGGGGATATGTTCTAATCATTTGAGGTAAAGATATCTTTTCATCATTTGTGGTAAATAAAGCTGCTGATGCTTCCATTTCAAAGAAAAGTATTAGTGTGGTTTAGCCCCCTCTGGGATTAGCTCAATCGGCAAAGGTTGAGGACTTGTGTCTTAGGTCACAGGTTCGAGCTCTGCGCTAAGCAAACTAACTATGGTGTATAGGTGGAGAAGGGTAGAGGGGTAGGCCCATCTTCCCCAATTTTCGAAGGCTGGATTGGCCCACAGGGTAGACCTTAGATGGATTTCTCGGACATCAAAAAATATTAAAGCAGTTTCCTAGATGAGAATGGAGACCAATGCTATACCTTAGTATTTGGGAATTTCAAACTTGGCACAAGATGTTCAATATTTTGGCACCGTAGATGCAGTAATATTCTAACAATTGACTTGTTCCTTTATACTTTTGAAGCTGAAACAAAAGGCTGTAGAATTTTGATGTGAACACTAGGTGTTTACGTAGTATTGATTTGGCAAGACACAGCCAGAAGTTCTACCTCTTCTTTTCAATTTTTATTTGGCGTAAGTATATTTTCATTAAACATTTGCCGGAATTTTTAAGAGCCGAGGGTCTATCGGAAACAACCTCTCTATCCTCACAAGGGTAGGGGTAAGGTCTGCGTACATACTACCCTCCCCAAATCCCATGATGCGGAATAAGACAGGGTATGTTGTTGTCGTTGTATTTGCCGGAGTTTGTTCTTGATGTTGAAAAAGAAGTAGCAAACTCTTGAGAAGTCCAACTTAATGGAGGGAGCCACATAAAAGGAAAATGTCATTATATTCCTATTCTTTCAGTTTATGAGTGATGGAAAATGGTGAGATTTTGACTATTGGCTTTTTATCTTCCTACTATGGAAGAGTGATGAGCAATCTACCATTAGAAAATCACTAAGCAGACAATTTGTACACAATTTTTGAAGAGCTAATATATATTAGGGCCGTTTCTTAGACCTCTCGTCAGGTTGAGCAAAATAATGTCCTCTGCTCTATTTCAAGAAATACATGAGACCTCTCCTCTAGCTTGATATGTTGTGAAATGATCTCTTATACCATCGACATTCATTTAGAGAATCTAGAGAAACTTACAAATGATGAGAACTCCGACAGAGCTAATCATATTTACCTTAAAATCCAGCTCGAGCAAGAATAAAAAGAACCAAATGAATCCATGTATCCACATAAAATATATAATAGAGAAGACAGATTAGTTGACTTCAAGTAGATGATTATCCCAAGCGGATAAAATTGTAATTGCGTCACTCAACAGTTATCTCTCCTCTTCCCCTTCCCCTAATGGTACCTTCTTCTTACCACTGTGCCTTCTCCTCATCATTACAAATGCCACCCCTACCCTTACCCAAATCTGAATGTGTGAACACTTCCATTTGTACCTTCTCAAAACCTGAACATACCGTGCACTGTCTCCCTCCCACCATCAGAGTCCGCAAGCCCCTCCCTGCCAGACCTTCACCCCCCTTTCCGAAATCAAAGCACCCTTCCCATTCTCCTCCCAAATCCCAGCCTCTTATAATCCTCTCACCATTATCCCCACAAGACCACCCATTCTTCCCCAACACCAGCCACCCCTCCCATTGCAAGCTGCACCTTGCCACGCGTCTATTCATCTGGATGCCTTTAGCCCCACCACCCCACCCACCTGCTCAAAAGCGACAAAGATGACAATGCGCGGAAAGAGCAATTAAGCTTAAACTTTGGTGTTTACATGCTTATCCCTAAATTGAAACTTGATGCATCAGACTTGTTATCTTTCTTGTACAGACAAGAGAGTGCAGTAGAGCACATGGTACTGAGAAGCTTGTGCAGTTTATGGCCTCATTGTATTTGTATCATATGGTTTTTGCCTTCCTTGGAATATTGCTTAAGATCCATGCGCAATCTTCTAGGCCCATCTCTGTACTGATGATAGCAGTATCTTTGGTGCTGTATTTTTTAGAGATAAAATAATCTCCGTTGTTGTTCAAAAAGAAATAAAAGGAAATGATACAGAAAGAATTCGAGTAAGCTCCCATATGGGCATTTTCTAAAATACAGGATGATTCTTAAAGCATTTAACCTTTTCACCTTAAGGTGGCACCTGTGTTTGGCTGACTTTGAAAAAATCTTTTTTCCTAAGTAAATGGTCTTATTCGCTCCAGTAGATAGTTTCAGCATTTTATGTGCAAAATTTTCTCTATTTTGTTTCCAACATTAATAGATCAACTTGAATTCCCAATTTCCCGTTCTTTAATCTTGATTTCTCGATATAGGCCCTTACATCAACTGCATTAAAGAAGGGAGGGCTTTCAACTGGAGATGTTGGAGCACAGTACAAATATAAGAACACTTTGATTGATGTCAAAGTTGATACAGGGTCAAACATGAGTTGCTCATGCCGTGATCTTCTTTGCAGAATCATACCCGTCTCTTTGTCATTTTTGTCTGTTTTACGTCTTCACATTTCAACCTTTTGCTTGCAGATCTCAACTACACTTACTCTCAATGACAGTTTCCCCTCAACAAAAACTATTGCCTCTCTGAAGTTCCCTGATTACAGTTCTGGGAAGGTGAAAACTACTCATATGTTATTGCTATGATCAATTGCCAGAAATTATTGAAGTTTCCCCTCTGAAACTTGAATTTGGTTGTTCTTGCAGATAAAGGTTCAGTACTATCATCATCATGCTGCCTTTAGTACAGCTATCAGTCACAATCAAAGTCCTACAGCTGATCTCTCGGTCACGCTTGGTACTCCCATTTCGCCATCGGTGCAGAGGCGAGTTATGATATACTGCAGGGGGTAAACTTGCAAAATATACTGCTGGCATTAGTGTGACAAAACCAGATTCCTGTGCTGCTATAATACTGTAAGTCAATCAGTGTGTGTATTTGTATATCTATGAAACTAAAGCATAAATGTTAAGAAGATTTAAGTTTGACATATCTGTTACTCTCTGCAAGTTCAGCGACAAGCCGAGTGGGGTGGGCAGGGATGTGATGCTTGGTTCTCAGTCCATCGCCAAGAGGGACAGTGTCCGATATCTTGGGTCTGTGATTCAGGGGAACAGAGAGATTGACGGGGACGTCACCCATCGGATAGGAGCAGGGTGGTCGAAGTGGAGACTTGCTTCTGGGGTCCTGTGTGACAAGAAAATCCCACACAAACTCAAGGGGAAATTCTACAGAGCCGTGGTTAGACCTGCGATGTTGTATGGGGCAGAGTGCTGGCCCGTGAAGAACTCCCATGTTCAGAGAATGAAGGTTGCTGAGATGAGGATGCTTAGGTGGATGTGTGGGCACACCAGGCTAGATAAGATTAAGAATGAAGTTATTCGACAGAAGGTAGAGGTGGCCCCGGTGGACGAGAAGATGCGGGAAGCGAGGCTGAGGTGGTTCGGGCATGTACGGAGGAGGGGTCCCGATGCCCCGGTGAGGAGCTGCGAGCGGCTGGAGATTGTTGGTGGTCGGCGGGGTAGAGGGAGGCCTAGGAAGCATTGGGGAGAGGTGATTAGGCAGGACATAACTAGTATGCAGGTTACCGAGGACTTGACCCTTGATAGGGGAGTCTGGAGGTCTAGAATCAGGGTTGCAGGCTAGGGGCTCTTAGAGTCCTTCGTTCGCCCCACCCGGGGTTGGGTGTGGGATAGTAGGGTTACCCGTAGATGACTAGTGTTTTAGCGTAGGTCCCCTCTTGGTTGGTAATATGATAGTTGTCGCTTGTTATTGTCGCATGCGACGGTATTTATGTTTCTTATGTTTGCATAATCATTTACGTTATTTCTGCAGGATTACTTATGCTTTGTTTTGTTACTGTGTTTTGTCTTGTCTTGGTTCCTAACTTTATCTTTGTTTTCCAATGCAGCTTTTCATTCTGTCCTATGCGCCGAGGGTCGCTTGGAAGCAGCCTCTCTGCCCTTTTGGGTAGGGGTAAGACTGTCTACATATTACCTTCCCCAGACCCCACCTGGTGGGAGTATACTGGGTAGTTGTTGTTGTTGTTGTTGTATATCTGTTACTCTACTTTTTTTCCTCAGGGATGACAAAGGGGACACGATAAAGGCATCATATATACATCATCTAGATGAAGTGAAGAAGAGTGCTGCTGTGGGCGAGATCACTAGAAGGTTCTCTACAAATGAGAACACTTCCACAGTTGGAGGATCATATGCTGTTGATAACCTGGCAATTCTGAAGCTCAAGCTCAATAATCATGGTAAGCTGGGGGCTCTACTGCATCATGAGCTCATTCCGAAGTCATTGTTGACTATTTCTAGTGAGTTTGACACCAAGGCCTTGGATAAGACACCCAGGTTCGGTGTGCCCCTTGCTCTTAAGCCTTGAACTGCATCTTCGGATGTGTACAACCAAAAATTTGTTTGGGGTAGTGCCTGGAGGACAGGTGCTCAATAAATAGTTCAACAAACTGGTGGTTTTTTCCACAAATTAAATGATTTCCGGAAGAGTTTCTCCGATAGTAGGACCTTTTTATGGTCTTTCTTTGGTTTTCCTTGTCTTTTCATTCCCTTTTGAGGAAGTATAGAGATGAAGAGTTTTTTGTGTTCCCTCTGGAAGAGTTATTTTTTTTTTTTTTGGGCATGACGCGACAGCTGACTTATCGATTGCCTAAATTCAGATTTAACTTGCTAAATTGTGTCTTTTGGATTTGCTTGCTGTGATTTGGATAATCTGTTGTTTAAACTGAATTAGCTCCACTCGTAGTATTCCGAAGATAAGTTTGGAGCCTACTGAGTGTCTTATAGCCTGTTTAGCTAAGCTTATTTTAGGGTAAAAGTGTTTTTTTTTCAAATCTGAAAGTGTTTTTTTTCTTCAAAATTGAGGTGTTTGGCCAAGCTTTTGGAAGGAATTTTTTTTTTTTTTAGAGAAGCAGAAAAAAGAACTCTCCAGAAGTACTTTTTATTTTTGCATCTTTGGTTAAACATGCTACTAGCCTCCTTGCCGTGAAGCTCTTTCAATAGTTGCATTTCCACGTGCTCTGGCTAAAAATGTACTACTAGATGAAACTTATAGAAAGAAGTTCCATGCCATCCCTACTACGTTACCTATGTCATTTTAGACCAGACTTTCATATAGTACTAAATTCCATACCTATGCTAACTGGAAGTGCATTTGCTTATTTAACTCCTTTGGTCCGTCTACTATCTGGTGTTACGCCTTAAGATTACTGGTACAGTCTTAGAAAGCCATAAAAATGGGCTCAAAAAAGGACGGGCGTTTTCGGGGAGAACCAAAGGGAAGTTCAGCTTTCATTCCCCAAACTGTTAAAAAACAAAAATTATCTTTTTGTTTTTTCTTTTTCATTAGCTCTCCAGGAGTACAGTTTAGATATATGCGAAGGTTTCAGACAAAAAGGAAATAATATTTTGATTTGAATTTCTGTTTCTGATAATTGAACACCATTATAAGTACATTTAATATGCATTTCTCTATTCCATTCTGGTAAATCTGCAGACCATTCTGGAAGTAGCCAGCTTCTCGAGAAAACAAAACACTAGCTCTACAGCTCAGAATGAAATGTTGTTGGTGAACCAAAATTGTTATCTTGGAGGCATAATTGCAAGAGAGAAAAAGCTCCAAAGCTTATCCTGGCTATTATTACTCTGGTGATGTTCTAGTATTGTCCTGAAACGTTGCATACTGCTCTGGGCGTTATTTAAGTGCTACTGTGGCCACAAATTGAGGGGGTTGGGGGGTGGTGAATATAATATCATAGCTCTGATTGGACAAGTTAATATGCGGGGAGTTTGACGACACAATATGTTTGTCTCGGCTAAATTGGAGCGTGGAAGCGTGATCTGTCGACCAGCCAAGAGAACAACCACCTTTTACAACTCAAGAAAGCTAAGTTTGAACAGTGAGACTACTCTAAGCAAAGGAGAAAAACTGTCAAACAAAAATAGAAAACACTATGTTGTCAACTAGTATAATAAGTGACTATCATACCGATTATGCAAAGAAATGACCAAATCAAATTGATTATGCAATTTCGGGAAATAGAAAGGACGAGGAGTATCGTTATAGGAAGTATGTAAACTTGTATAGAGAAGATACAGGTCTAGTGCCTCACATTTCAAAGCTTTTCTTTTGTGTTCTATTCCGCCCAAGAGGACACAGCCATCAGATTATACTGAAATTTTGTTCCAACTCCTGCCTAATATTCAAGTACATTAGAGAATCCAGCTCTAAAATCAAGCATTAGATTTAGTTACCAGTGAACAAAGAATCATCACACCAGCTCTCAGCAGAGCTTCAATTACATAATGGATAGTTGGCAACGGATGCAATCACTATAGATAAGAAACCTGAATACAGCTCAAAATCTACATAGTTCTGAACTACTAATAGACACTTCAAACTTAGATCTCACACACAAATTTGGACCCATTTTAACAACCATATGCTTTATCATAAAAGGTAGTCTGAAAATCAAATTCCCAATTATCAGTCACATGATTGAGTGAGCCAACAAACGGGTTAAATGCATAAACTAGTAGAGCAAGCAAATTAGCACAACAGTACAACATTTTTGTAGCAGGGGAAATAGACACAGGGCAGCAGATATAAGTATAGCTAACCCGATACTTACCGAGAAAGACATTTGATTTTAGCAAAAAATTGCATATGTAATCATAAAATACTGCAACAAAAACTCATAATCTCAGAAATACTTTCTTCAGCTATCCCAACAAGCATAAAGTACTAACAGCAACAAAATATAACAAGACAAAAACACAAGGGGTAGCAGAAAAACTAATCAACGGTCTGCATGATATCCTCGGCGGTGAACTTAGTACCCTTATCTTTATCAGCAGCAGCACGACCTTTAGCTTTACGGTCAAGAAGAGACTTACGGTCCTTGTCGAGCCTGAGCTTGGTGATGAAAACCTTGGACGGGTGAATACCAACGTTAACGGTAGATCCGTTAACCTTCTCTCTGGTAATGCGCTCAATGTGAATCACCCACTTCTTACGGTAAACTTGAACAACTTTGCCCTCACGGCCCTTGTAGGTCCCGCGAACAACCTGAACCTCGTCGTCCTTCCTCACCGGCATAGACCTGACGTTGTACTTGGTTCGCAAATCAGAGGACAAAGGTGCGCTCATCAACACGCGACGAACGCTGGAAGGAGCTGTGAAATGAGCCTTCCTGCTCTTGCGGCGGGAGGAGGATACTCTTGGATTGTACTTCATCTTCGCCGATTTCTCTCTCGCTCTCTCTCACTCTCTCTGCAAATGTGGCCGGTGTAGACAAACCGATGTTAGGGTTTCTGTGACCTTATATGGCACATAAGGGGCTGGGAATTTTTAGGGTATCTATTGGGCCATTCTATAGGGGGAGGCCGGTTATTTGGGCTTGTATTTACGGAACGGTCTTAAGTTAGATACTTTCAAGTTTATGGCCCAACTGAATGATATTGGATTTAACTTGATGTACTTGAGCTTTTCTGGGTTGAAATGACACCAGGTATCCGTTCTCAAGCTGTTTAGGAGTTGGTCAATATATCATGACTTTCAGTTTTCAATTTATTTTTTCGGAATAAATTATCTTGAAAACTATGCTAGCTTGGATAAAATTTAGTTTAAATTTGAAAAAAAAATTTAAAGCTGAGTTGAAATATAATTTTTGAAAGTTGAAATTGTGGTTGGACAAGTATTTTATTTGAAAATTTTTGTAGTTTTATGAGTCAAAGATAATTTTCACCTCAAACAGTGTAAACTAGTTTTTGGAAACTTGACAAAAATTATATTACATGAACAAATAATATTTCAACTTTTCATTTAAAAAAACAAAGCAGCCAAAATTTATGGTCGAACCGGAGATTTTTAGTTAAATTTTTTGTGGCAAATAAGTACTGGTACTTCCTTTTTTTTTTGGTTAAACAGAAGCAAAATTTGAAAAACTCTACTGCAGTGATTGGTCCAAACAAGAGGTGGTCCTCGGTGAATACTGAATACTAGTTTGCCTCTTTTATGTTTTCTCCTCTCAATTGTGAAAATGAATGTCCGAAGCTTTCTCTTTGAGTGGTTGCATTATAAAACTTCATTACATGATTCACTCGGGTTATTTCAATTCTCTAAAATACTTTCACACAGAACGATCTAATTTTAGGGTGAGCATTGAATAAACTTATTTCACTAAAACATACAATAACTTTTTCTTTTAGTTTTCTATTAATTAGAAGACAATTTAGTTACCCATTTATCGACAATTAATAGATGACCATTCTCATAGAAACTAAGGGCCGACTAAATGGTATAGAGAACTAGGTTCTCTAACTTTTTTCACAGTAAATAGGAAGTAAATAAAGAACATGCAGTATCGTGCTCAAGGGATTAAAAATTTATAACCTACTCTAGCAGGATTTCAACCACTAAATCGAGCAAACTTCATATTACAACCTATTGCAACAACAACAACAACAACAACAACTACCCAGTATAGTCCGACAAAGTGGGGTCTGGGGAGTATAATATGTAGACGGGCCTTACCCCTACCCGAAAGGGCAGAGAGGCTGTCTCCAATCGACCCTCGGCTCACTGAAGGAAAGGAACAACAAAAACAAAACAACAAAGAGCATTAGTTACTTCAACATAAATAGCATAAATAATTATCTAAACTTAAAAACCTAAAAATAGAAACATAAAAACTATAAATAAAATAGCATGCAATATTACAACCTATTGCAATCTAGAAATTAAAATTTTAATCTCTCACCCCTTACGATATAAGTCATTTGCAATAGCTATATTACAAAACAACAAACCTTAACTAACTCTAGTCAAGAAACCAAACCAAAAAATGTTTGGATCTGTCCTACATCAACTTCTTGAAAGTAATGTACACTATTAAAAAATTAGGTTTTAGCGACGGACAAATTCTGTAGCTAAACAGAAAAATTCGTTGCTAATTTCATTTAGTGATGAATTAGCGACAAATTATCAAGAAGTTCTGCTAGTCACGAGCGTTTTAGCGACAGATTCGCAACGTCGTTCGTAGCTAATTCTATTTTTTATGGTGATAGGATTATAAATGAAGAACAAAATGACAAAGACCCAACATACCTATGGATTTAGATATCTTCAATCTCTAGATATGGTCCTTGAGGTTGTAGCAGCTTTGTTCTTGAGAGAGCCTTGAAGATTGTGGTGGCTAGCATTTGAGAGAATATGATTTTTGAATTTGCAAGTGTTGAGTGAAACCTCTTGCAACATATTGATAATATATATAAGATCATGAAAGATGATGCAAGATAGTGTCCTTTAGTTTGGTCTTAGTAAGCTACAGTTATGCTACTGTATTGTTGTACTATTGCTAGACGGTATAGTGCAACAACTTTTACAGTTGTTGAGTTGAATGCACGACGACCAAGGGAACTGATCCCTATATATTTCCTATAATGTTCCTTTATTTGACTTCATTGAAAATTGAACCAGATATCTGATTAGCTACTTTGAACGCAAGGGAACTAATTTTATCAGGTTTCTTATTTGGTTCTTTCATAAGTTTGTCAAATCGTCAAAATAAAAGGTGCATAACTTATCACATTCCGTCTCAGGTTATTTAAATTTTTTCCCCATGCCATGGACAAACTCAACAAAGAGAGGAAGAAGATGAAAGGTCATATTACCAGCAAAAACATCATTTTACTAGAGCAGAATTAGAAGACCAATTTTTGTCGAAATGGGTTGTGTATTCCAAACAAGAATAGTGGTTGAACCTAATACATACTTAGCAATTACAGTACTATAATAATAGCAGTAAACAAACAGTACATGTTTTCTGTTATAAAACAATAAAAGAAGAAAAAGAAGAGTATTGCAAAGAAAAGTAGAGGGAGAGAATTCTTTAATTTTGGGATGAATTACAATGAAATAGAGCTCTCTATTTATAGGGGAAAAGTGACTTAGCCACCAAGTAACAAATCCTAAAATATCTCTTAAATATAGACATTCACCACAAATAAAATATTATTTATAGCACTTCCTTTTAATGTCTACCCAACAGATAATGTGCCTCGTTAAAATCTTATCTAAAATAAAATCCTATGGAAAACAATTCTAGAGAAGGAAAAAGAATACACATGTTTAGAAATACACCTTTTGGTTGCGTCATTTAAAACCTTCCAAGGAAAACCCAGTGGAACAAAACTGTAACGACCCAAATCGATGGGCTGCGACGGGATCCCGGTACCTCACTCAACCGAGTACTAATATAACATATATTTTCGTATCATACTATCATAGATATCTGCACTGGAGAGATTGCCGTGAAATAGGTGGAATACAATGTGTAATATAAACTTATACATAAGACATATGGTCCTTTAAGACCAAAATAACCACTCGTACACTAAACATAGGGCGATAAGGCCATACAATCTTTTACGCATATGACATATGTCTACAAGCCTATAAGGATACATAATTGTCATAATGGTCGGGACAAAGCTCCGTCATACCAAATAATACACATCTAAATCATACCGACTAAAACAGCAACTCTGAAGCAAATGGAGTGCGCCAATATCTTCCGTTGAGCTGATCGCCTACGTGGAGAACTCCTGACCCGTCTATCGAGACTTGCGGGTATGAAGCATAGTGTCCCCAAGCAAAAGGGATGCCCGTACGAATAATGTACCGAGTGTG
This sequence comes from Nicotiana benthamiana, assembly GCA_034376525.1. Taxonomy (NCBI): domain Eukaryota; kingdom Viridiplantae; phylum Streptophyta; class Magnoliopsida; order Solanales; family Solanaceae; genus Nicotiana; species Nicotiana benthamiana. Next base: position 58,263,883 of record CM067324.1, read on the forward strand.
TAAGCCACATAAATAAGCACGTAAGAGACATAGAAGAAATATATAGTAAATGAATCAACCTATAAGTATAGATAACTTTGTACATCATGAAGTACTTTTAGTATCATGCATATACGTATGAATGCCATGTTGTGTATAGGTACATATATTCATAACATCATCAAGTTTCTGAAGGCATCCCATCATATCATCTCGGCCACTATGGGCAAAATCATCAACATACTAGTTAATCAGGTGGTGGTGATATAACGATGTAACATTTTCCCATGTATATATATATATACACACACACAAACATATATATGCGTATATAATACCATCTGGTCGTGGATCAGTCTACATGTATAAAAGAATACAATGCATGAGAAGTACGTCAATAAAACCTCTCGAAACATCATAAGACCATTATATCTCTGATTAATATCATGAAACAAACTTTACCAACTTACGTATTTTCTTGGACCCATGAACATACGATAGAATAATAAGACATATGGGAACTTAAGAACATAGACATCTCTAATACTTCTATGAATAACGTTATTTATGGAATTTGTGAATTTGCTCGTTTTATTCGTGTCGTATAGATCATGCCAAATAGAAAGAAGGGATGGCTTTTAACATATCTTGAATAGGGAAAATCCGCATGATATTCTTGAAAAAGGTTGCACCATACTACCTTAGAATCACAAAATCTCAAGTAACTAATGTGCTAAAAAGATCTCATTGGTTGAAGAAATCACGTATGAATTTGGTTGAAGATTTTGTAGGAACTATTGTTGAAGATGTTAGGAAACTTTGTAATTGGAGAGAATTCTATGTTTATAAAAGCTTTTGAATACATGTACAGATGGTCATATCAAAGTTAGAGATCAATATAGACAAACAAGGTTGGTGATTGATAACTAGGGATTTGGTTGTGTTTTATGCTCCTTTTTGCTTACGTTTTGGTTATAAATTATTAAAAAATAGTCCCAAAAGGATCATAATTGTGATTGATTGCAGGTTTGATTAACAAAGTGACAAAATGTCAAAGATCGGCTCAAAGGAAGTGAAACCCGCTCAAGTATCAAAGACAAGGGAAACTGAGGGCAAAAAGGCCTTGTGCGCCGCATTCGACTTTGTGCGGTCCGCACTAGGTAGATTCAGAGAGATGGCAAAATCAGGCTTCAGGCAACACGGCCGCAGTATACATTGCGCAGTCCGTGGTGAAGGCTCCGCGGTCGCACTACCATTTTGTGCGGTTTACGGAAGAGAGATTCAGAGAGTTAAAATTTGCCATGGGTCAAGCTGCGCGATCCACAGTCATACTTGTGCAGACCGCATTAGAGACCTCCGTAGCCGTGGTCACTTTTGCACGGACCGCGGAGCCCAAGTTCAAAGAGCCCAGATTTTGAAGTCCAAGAGCCTATTGTGGCCGCGATCCATTTTGTGCAGCTCGCACTGACCCCGCATGGGTATTTTTGTCCAGTTTTTCTAACTTAGTATAAATAGAACATTTTGCCATTTTAGGTCATCTGTTGACTGCAGAACATAGCTGGGCTTGTGGAAACTTCATTTGTAGCCATTTTTGGCATCTTAGCTTGGTTTTAATGATAGATTCTTGTATTTTATTTTAGTAATTAATTAATATGTCTTGTTCTTCATCTATTTCTCTATTTTCTTGTTCAAGCATGAGTAGCTAAACCCATTAGCTAGGGTTGTGGCTCAACCCTAGTGTGGATACTTGATGGGTGTTGCAATTTAAGGTTAGATTGACTATAAGTGTTTGTTATTTGTGTTAATTTTATGGTTTAATTTATGAATTGGTGTTTGCAAACACTAGTTTGTGCTTAGCTAACTTGGTTGTTGTTGAGAAAGAGAACATAACTCTCCAAAATTGACCCTACAATAAATTGGGATGGACTCAAGAGAATTGATAGTCCCAATTAAATGGTTAAACCTCGAGAGAGTAACTACCCGACTTGAACCCTAGTTGCTTGAGCAAATTTGCCTACCCATTTGATCTTGAGAAAGTCAATTGGTCAAAATCACTCTCTCTATCAAGAGGTGTGAGAGTGGGTAAAATCATATAACGGTTATAGCATATTTTTCCAATCACGTCAAGCATGCCATAAAAACAATTACCCGTTAATTAGCCACCTAGTGAAAGTCACCACCCTAGTGCATTTTTAAACCATTAGATATAACTTTAGCAATTATCTCGTAGCATAATCTAGTTTCAATTAGTATTTTGATAATAGTAGTTTATAATCGAAAACCCAAAAAATGATAAGAAGACCAATTAAGAACACACTCACAATTCTAAGTTAGATAGATAATTAACTCCAGTCCTGGCTCTATTCGAAAAGTCGGGTAAAAGCTATTGCGACCCTCTCTTGCTGCTCTTTAATAGTGCAGAGTTGGCCACGATCAGTGATGAATCCAAGAATTTAACACTCATGATTCATGACTAGTACTCTAATAAGGTGACCCTTTTCCATGTACTATATGAGTCACCTAGTGGCTTTTTGACCATTTTATTGGCTGCCACGTGAGGTCTTTATCTATTGTTTAGGTAATTAGGTAATATCCCATTGCCCGGTAATTAATCGGTTATCCGTATAATTAAGAATTATCTCAAATTACTTAAATCATATAGTACCTTATATGATACTAGTCCATAAATATCGAGTATTATCCCTTAGCCCATATTTTATTCCAGTATGCCAAACTTGGATGAAAATTAATTTTCTTTGATTTTCTTTCCCTCTTACTTTTATGAATTTACTTATCACTTATTTGAAATAGCATAATCCTTATAATCTCCAAATAATCTTTTTCTTGGACTGATGTCAATTACCTTACGAAAAATTTAACATGCAATACTACAGGCCATAACATCATCATAACGTAATACTACGAAGTGTAACATCATCGTAATGTATTACTATATGGCATAACATCAACGTAATATAATACTATAGGACGTAATATCGACGTAATATTGTGGGGCATAACATCATTCCCCCCTTTGGAACATTTTTCCTCGAATGCTGGTTGATGCACTTATCATTCTCATAATCTATAGCTCTTGCGAATACTTTAATATTCTCTTTTCTATTTAGGAACTATTTTTTGAATAAATCCAAAGGCCAGTGCATTCCCCCCCCCCCCCCTAGGTCTCTTTCCTATGCCATGACTTGTGATCGAATTCCTTCCAATCTCATAACTGTTGCCACTTCTTATCATGCAGCCTCTATGATACTGATTTTAAAAGTGTGCCTATGCGACTCTTCTCTCCTTTTCCTACAGATTTTAGCTAATCTATAAGCCTTACTTTGTAAACATATAGAAGGCTTAATAAGATGACTCTCTAAGCACCTATAGGGGTACTATGATTTATCATTACTGAGGTCTGCAACCAACTCCACGTTACTCTCGTTGCTTATCCTTAAGACTGATGGTCTAATCTCATCTCATACTGTTGAATTTTTATCATCTATTGTTGATTCACCTCAATGTTGGTTCATCTTCTACCACTAATAACTTGTCTTTTATTTAACACTGCCTCTAGGGCTTGTGTCTCATCGGTGACATCTGAGTAATTAGATTAATCCACCGAAAGGTGATACTATACTTCCATAACCGTACTTTTTAGCATCCTTATATGAATCACCTTATATGGGTATTTTAATCCCGTATAATTCCTGAAATCTTCTTCAAGCCATTACTTAATCGAAGACCCAAACATCATCCTTTATCTTATCACAGTCACACCCTCATTCTGCTAACAGGACATCATCCCATTTCTTCTACATGCTACTAGTCTTAGACTCCTTTGAGTTTATTTAGGCTATATTAAGTTTTCTATAACTTAGAGGTACCATTAGCTCATGTGTTTTCACATGCTTAATCCCGAGGATTTATCCATTTTCATCACCTTGTCACTTGCCTTCTTCTTATCCTTACTTTGTCTTTCTAAAACCTTGTCGTTCTATCATATTTTAGCTTGCGATCGGTTCCCTTATGGATTTTCTGGAACATCAAGAGAGACATCACATCATCTCTAACTCTTATTTGATTCACTAGTTAAACCTTTCAGTACTTAGAAAAGAAGTATTACACTGATGACGCTGCTATCATTCCTTGATATTGAATCCCCGTGTTTCTAGCCTTTTATCTATAGTATGGACTATTCACAACCTGCTGCATTTTAGTATCTTATTTGTTGTTCCCTTTTACCTTTCTTACCTTAAAATCTTGCATCGTATCTTCAATCTATTTCATGACCTCCCTTCCACATATGTATTGTTGGCCCAAGAACAGATGATGTTTTGAAGAATGACAAGCGAACTCAAAGATGGACCAGGTCCATCTTGTAAAGTACAGTCATGATCAACCGGTACATGTGAGATGCACGTGAAGTAGATAAATCTAATTGATCAAGCAACAATATTTCCTGATCTGATCGAATAGGTTGCATATTGGATAAGGAGAGAAAGGCTCCTTACATGGAGATAACACATTTTAGGATGAAGATAGTGTTAGAATTTGAGATCACCATGAACTCTTCTATGATAGAAGAGTAGCAATTTAATCCCAGTCGAACTCTAATTACTAACCTATTAAATGACAGTGTTTTCTCTTTTAGGTAATGCACATAAGCAGAAGTAAACTTAAATTGACAGCAAAAGAGCAAAACGATTCTGCAAGCAATTTATGTGTGATTTGAGTGTGCAATCCTGAAGCCACTTGAATGAGATAGAAGAATCAGTTCCATGTGTTTATCTTTTTTTTCTAGTTCAATTGTAGTAGGTGATTTTACATTGTACCTTTCAACTTTCATAGAAGCAATTATATTAGGTACTTAAAGTTTTCAAGTTAGAGTTAACTTGAAGTTGTCGCAACAGTTGAGGTTGTGTGCTACAACGGGAGTAGAGTTAATCCTTAGGTTTACAAAGAGTTTTGTAAATGCTATTTTGGCTTAGTGATTTTAGTGAAAGTTTGGGAATATCTTACTGAGTAGTAGGTCATGATTTTTTTCACCTTTTGAGGCATGTATTTTCCACATAAAAATCTATGTATTCTTTATTTTCTGTATTTATTATTCCACAAATAGTAGTAGTTGAAAAACCTAGAAGAACCATGTGTTAGATAAAGCGCTTAACGCTAGAAGGGGGGGGGGGGTGAATAGCGTTATAATAAAATTTAGCATAAACTTGCCGAAATTAAAATTTGCAGGAAATAAATAAGTGCGTTAAATAAACAAAAAGGAAAGAACGCACCGATATATTCTGGTTCACCACAACACGTGGCTAGTCCAGTCCCCGAGAGACTCTCTCGAGATTTTCCACTAACTTGTTAAGCTTACGGGTGCTCAACAAACCTTTACAACTTAAGGACACAAGCCTTAACACCTTTGCTCGGAGATACAACACTCCAAGACTTCAACCAAGGAAACACAAGTTCCTTACAACAAGAGAATTACAATTCTCTTACAAGTGTATAAAACACTAAACACTCAAACAAAATACTCCTTAATGAGTAGATATGAGTAAAAGAAGTAAGCTCTAGATCACAACAACTTTGGACAAGAATATGGCTCTCAAAAGCTTTATGAAATTGAGTATAAAATGATAAACAAAAGTATGCAAGCATATAGCATTGTAATGATCAGTTGTAGTATCTTGTTGTGTTTAAAACAGTGAAATGAAGCTGTATTTATAGTTGAAAAACTTGGCATTACCGTTGCCTAATTGCCAATTAATAGTTGCTGATTTTACTCATTAACAATCGATTGTCAAACCCCAACAGTCGATTGTCTGCCAGTCAGATCAAAATTTAATCCCAGATTTTACGCTTGATAATCGATTACTTACAATATCGATTACTTACAATCCATAATCGATTACTGGCAACGTTCAAAAAATGCTTTCCAGATTTTACCACAAACAATCGATTGTCCAGAATCAACAATCGATTACTCAGCAACGCTCAAAAACTCTTTTCCGGATTTTAATCAAAACAATCGATTATACAAAATCAATAATCGATTACCCAATAACGTTCAAAAAATCGTTTCCGGATTTTAATCAAAACAATCGATTATACAGAATCAATAACCGATTACCTGACGGTATTTGAAAACTTTACGACAACGGTCAGCTTCACAATCGATTGCACAAAGTCAACAATCGATTACTTATCAGTTTTTGAAAAACATTTTAGACACTGTCTCAACATAATCGATTACCATTAGTTCATAATCGATTATTCTGAGTTTTGAAAAACTTTGATGGACACTGCCTCAGTCACAATCGATTGTCATTAGTTCACAATCGATTGTCATGCAGGTTTGAAAAACCTGATGCTCACTGTCTTACTCACAATCGATTGTCATTAGTTCACAATCGATTGTCATGCAGTCTTGGCTTAAAACAATCGATTATCATAAGTACATAATCGATTATCTTAGTCCAGATTTTTAAGGCATGTCTAAAAATTATTTTGACTACTGTAAATATGCATGATTTAAAATCATTTGACATTAAATTAAATATGCATGATTTTGGAAAATAGTTTTATGAGAGAAGCCATGTTACGAGCCAAGTTGTAGGATCAAGATCACAATTAAGAATGACTCAAATAAGAATGACTCAATCAAGATCACAATTAAGTTGTAGTGATACTGCTAATCGATTTTCAGCACAGTAAAATAATCGATTATTTTCTTGGAACAATCGATTGTTCTGTGCCAAAACTTTATAATTCTCCCTATCTTTTAGGGCGATACCTGCAAAATAAAATTAAACGTCTCCGACGCTCAAGTTAGTAATTTGTAAAGAAGTAATAACTTAAACTAGTGTTGCCAAGTGAGAACGTGAGCTCTTAAGAAGTGTGTCCTAAAGTATTCTTAAGAGAGTTTCGGGTACTTACCTTTCCTCCGACGTCTCCAATTACCTGTTCAAGAGGGTGATCTTTGATCGTCCTCCACTCATTTGGCACTTTTGTTTCTTTTTCCAATTGTGGCGCTTCTTCCGTTGGTTGTTCCTCAGTTTCATCTTTATTTTCCTTGGGTGGTTCCTCTTGTATTTTGTCTTTCAAGCTATCTAAGATACCTGATCTGATCAAAACCGGAATCCTTTCTCGCCAGGCGAGCATCATTTTCGGAAAATACAACATGTGGGGATTCCTCCACAATTTGGGTTCTTTTATTAAAGACCCTATATGCTTTACTACGTGAGGAATATCCAATGAAAATACCTTCATCCGACTTAGCATCAAATTTACCCAATTGGTCTTTGCCATTGTTATGAACAAAACATTTGCAACCAAAAACTCTAAAATGGGAAATATTTGGTTTTCTACCCTTATAAAGTTCATAGGGGGTTTTCATGAGTATCGGCCGAATTACTACTCTATTTAGAACATAGCAAGCGGTACTCACGGCGTCCGCCCAAAAATGTTTGGCTATCTTAGCTTCGTCGAGCATGGTTCTAGCCATCTCTTCGAGACACCTATTTTTCCTTTCCACCACCCCATTTTGTTGTGGTGTATGTGGAGCGGAAAAGGTATGCTCGATTCCGAGTTCGTCACAAAAGTCCGCAAAGAGATTGTGATCAAACTCTCCCCCATGATCACTTCTAATTGAAGTGACGGTTGTTTCTTTCTCATTTTGAACACGCTTAAGAAAATATTTAAAAATTTGAAAAGCATCACTTTTATTGGCAAGAAATAAAGTCCAAGTAAATCTCGAGTAATCATCAACAATCACAAAAGCATATCTATTTCTTCTTAGACTTTCAATGCGAGAGGGACCAAATAAATCCATATGAAGCAATTGCAATGGTCTAGAAGTTGAAACAATGTTTTTAGATTTGAAAGATGCTTTTGTTTGCTTCTCCTTTTGACACGAGTCACAAATAGAGTCATTTTCAAATATTAAATTGGGAAGACCAACAACTAAGTTTTGAGAAATCAATTTGTTCAAAAGATGCATATTGATATGTGCTACTCTACGATGCCATAGCCAAGTATCATCCTCTTTACTCATTAGACAATCAACATAATCGGGTGAGGAATTAGCAAGATCAACCATATAAATATTATCCACTCTAAAACCACGGAGGATAATTTTGAAATCACTACGTCTGAACACTAAGCATTCATCCGAATCAAATAAAGCAAGATTTCCCTTGTCACACAATTGGCTTATGCTCAAGAGATTATGCTTTAATCCTTTAACAATTAATATATGCTTAATAGAGGATTTTTCATCCTTACCGACCGAGCCGATGCCGATGATCTTTCCTTTATTGTTATCACCGAAGATAACACTTCCTCCTTCTTTGTGCTCTAATTGAAGAATTTGGATTCATCTCCCGTCATATGCTTGGAGCATCCACTATCAATGTACCATAGTACACTTGATCCCTTCAAGCACACCTACAAAACAAATTAATGTTCTTTAGGTACCCATGCCATCTTGGGTCCTTGGGGGTTAGGCATATTATAATGATGCGATTGAGTAATATGTCTATGACGTGTAAAGCATGCAGGAGCAATATGACCAATACGTCTACAATAATGACAAGTCACATTTGGGTTATGCATCCTTGTAGGTTCATAGTAACTAGACAGATGAAAATTTCTTACTCTATTTTGAACACTATGACTATTTCGCATTTCATGAGAATTATTTCTCCTACTATGAGCTCTAAGATGGGCAGCATTTCAAGAGTGATTGTTTCTCGGTTGAGGGCCATTGCTAGGTCTTCTAAGGGGTTCAAAATTTGGCCTAAAGTATGCATCATTTCTAGGGTGACTATTTCTAGGTGGTAAGTCATTCCTAGGTCTTCTAAAAAGTTCATCATTTTGTCTAGCATGCATATTGGCTCTAGAGTTGTTGTTTCTAGGATAAGCATTTCTATTGTTAATCCTAGGTTGAGCTTTAGGTTGTTGGGGTTTAGCTTCAACCTTTTCTTCATTCTTAAAGCCTATTCCATGCTTGGTTGATTTCAAGTTAACAAGAACATCATTCAAGTTTTTGTGCGAAGAATTAAACTTATCTAATGTGCCTTTAAGTCTACTTACTTCATTCTTAAGATGCAAACAAGAAGTGCAATTTCTAGTAGAGCTTTCGGGCTTATCGGAACTTCTTTTTCCAAAAAACTTGTTTTCCTCTTTCAGCTTCTCATTTTCTAAAACCAGTTTTTCTAAATCCTTTTCTTTTAAAGAAAGCTATTTTTTTGAAAATCTTTTTCTTTTAGAGAAGCATTTTATTTTACGCCCTTAACAGTTTTTGAAGCCTTAATAAACTCAGCATATAATTCATCAAAAGCAGTTCGCATTTCTTCAAGAGTAAAGAAGTTTTTAGACGAAATTTGACATACCTCATCTTTGTTGTCTTCTTGTGCCATAAGGCAAAGATTTGCTGCTTCGTCTTTTCTCCTTCGCTTGACTCATCTCCGGAGTCGCCTCCCCAAGAAATGTATGCACGTTGCTTTTTAAAAGGTTTCTTCTCCTTTTTGATGTTTGGGCAATTTGATTTGATGTGCCCGGTTTCACCACATTCATAGCACTTGATTTGTTCCCCTTGCTTTTTGCCCTTGCGTTCATACTCCTTGCGCATGAACTTTTGAAATCTTTTGATAACGAGTCCAAACTCGTTGTCTCCTTCCTCATCAATTTGCGGTTGGCTTGTGCTCGCCTTTAGAGCTATTCTTTGCCTCCTTTGATCATCAACAAAAGGGTTAAGAATAGTAGATTCATAGGTCTTAAGGTTACCTCTTAGTGCGTCGATGGTGACGTTTGAAACGCCAATGGATTCTTGAATTGCATCGGCCTTTGATCTCCATGCCGGTGTGAGACTTCTAAGAATTTTTCGCACGAGCTCTCTATCCGTGAATGTTTTCTTGAGAGCATGTAGGTCATTTACGATTATTGAAAATCGCTCAAACATTTCGTCCACCTTTTCACCTTCCTTCATGTGAAATAATTCATAAGAATGGGTTAGGAAATCAATTTTTGCTTCCCTTACCTGGTCCGTACCTTCGTACGTAACTTCTAGCTTGTCCCACATCTCCTTTGCCGTTGTGCAACACGATATTTTCCTGTAATCGTCAGCATTAATAGCACAATATAATAAATTAATTGCTTTAGCATTATTTTGAACCTTTCGGATGTCATCCGCGTCATACTCATCCTCGGACTTAGGAACCCATTCGTTTTCCACCTTCTTTGTTGGAATTTGGTTTCCCTTCATTATCACCTTCCAAAGGTGAAAGCTGTTGGACTAAACGAAGATCTTCATCCTCTCCTTCCAGTACGTGTAATTTGTAACATTGAATAGAGGTGGTCGTGTGGAGCACTGTCCTTCATCAATTCCTGCAAAAGAATCACGAGTAGAAGCCATGGATGGTTCTCTCAAACTGTTAAGTTTTCAGAGAGTTGGGCTCTGATACCAATTGTTAGATAAAGCGCTTAACGCTAGGGGGGGAGTGAATAGCGTTAGAATAAAATTTAGCGTAAACTTGCGGAAATTAAAATTTGCAGGAAATAAATAAGCGCGTTAAATAAACAAAAAGGAAAGAACGCACCGATATATTCTGGTTCACCACAACACGTGGCTAGTCCAGTCCCCGAGAGACTCTCTCGAGATTTTCCACTAACTTGTTAAGCTTACGGGTGCTCAACAAACCTTTACAACTTAAGGACACAAGCCTTAACACCTTTGCTCGGAGATACAACACTCCAAGACTTCAACCAAGGAAACACAAGTTCCTTACAACAAGAGAATTACAATTCTCCTACAAGTGTATAAAACACTAAACACTCAAACAAAATACTCCTTAATGAGTAGATTAGAGTAAAAGAAGTAAGCTCTAGATCACAACAACTTTGGACAAGAATATGGCTCTCAAAAGCTTTATGAAATTGAATATAAAATGATAAACAAAAGTATGCAAGCTTATAGCAATGTAATGATCAGTTGTAGTATGTTGTTGTGTTTAAAACACTGAAATGAAGCTGTATTTATAGTTGAAAAACTTGGCATTACCGTTGCCTAATTGCCAATTAAGAGTTGCTGATTTTACTCACTGACAATCGATTGTCAAACCCCAACAATCGATTGTCTGCCAGTCAGATCAAAATTCAATCCCAGATTTTACGCTTGATAATCGATTACTTACAATCCATAATCGATTACTGGCAACGTTCAAAAAATGCTTTCCAGATTTTACCACAAACAATCGATTGTCCAGAATCAACAATCGATTACTCAGCAACGTTCAAAAAATATTTTCCGGATTTTAATCAAAACAATCGATTATACAAAATAAATAATCGATTACCCAATTACGTTCAAAAAATCTTTTCCGGATTTTAATCAAAACAATCGATTATACAGAATCAGTAATCGATTACCTGACGGTATTTGAAAACTTTACGACAACGGTCAGCTTCACAATCGATTGCACAAAGTCAACAATCGATTACTTATCAGTTTTTGAAAAACATTTTAGACACTGTCTCTTTGACAATCGATTGTCCAATGTAACAATCGATTATTTAATAAATTTGAAAATCACTGGAAGACACTGTCTCAACATAATCGTTTACCATTAGTTCATAATCGATTATTCTGAGTTTTGAAAAACTTTGATGGACACTGCCTCAGTCACAATCGATTGTCATTAGTTCACAATCGATTGTCATGCAGGTTTGAAAAACCTGATGCTCACTGTCTTACTCACAATCGATTGTCATTAGTTCACAATCGATTGTCATGCAGTCTTGGCTTAAAACAATCGATTATCATAAGTACATAATCGATTATCTTAGTCCAGATTTTTAAGGCATGTCTAAAAATTATTTTGACTACTGTAAATATGCATGATTTAAAATCATTTGACATTAAATTAAATATGCATGATTTTGGAAAATAGTTTTATGAGAGAAGCCATGTTACGAGTCAAGTTGTAGGATCAAGATCACAATTAAGAATGACTCAATTAAACTATAAAACTTTGTCTTGAGCTTGAATCTCGTTGTATATCAATTGTGCGCTTGTTTCTTAAACTTCGTCATATATCAATTTTCGCTTCGTTTGTCATTCATCAAAACCTACACAAAAGAACACACGTTTTAGTATATTGCATTGAGAACGTGTTTCCAACAATTTCCCCCTTTTTGATAATGGCAAACATTAAGCGGGATATGCAAGACAAGCAATTTATAATGACGATTCAAGACAAGTATATACATGCAACAAGTGTGTAATTTGTTCCCCCTCAATTTGAGAATTCCCCCTCAATTTAAGCTTATAACTTGAGAGTGCATCATACCCGTTATCTTCCCCCTTTTGCCATTAGCAAAAATAATAATAAGATGCCAAAGATGAAATAAACCTTGTTTATTTATTGGAAAGAAAATTTCAGCAACAGGGAAGACAATACAACATATAAAAACAAACTTAAAAACTACAATTATTCATTCATCATCTTCCGCCTCATCATCCGGCGCTGCTTCATATGGAACAAGACCCGCATATGGATAATGAACGTGGTCAAAATATCCATGGATCTCGTGAGTTAATTGACCGAAAGAAGAGGTCAATGAAGCAATTTGGTCGGAAATGAATTGGAGGGAAGGCTCTTGAGGTGGAGGAGCACGACGGGTTGGAGGAGGAGCAGGCGCTACATGATCACCGTCATGATGAAAGGAGGATTCCGAAATTTCCCACTTTTTGGTACTCTTTTTGAGAGGACCATTTCCAGTGACGAATCCGGTGGCTTCAAGAAAGTTCATGATGAGGAGAGCATAAGGAAGAGGCCTATCATCTCCGATAGCGTCACGCATGTGAATTTTGATAAGCCGACACCAATTGATGTTAGCTCCGGTAACTATGGCATGCATGAGCTTGGTGTCCTCTTGGGAAATGGTAGTATGGTATGCTTACGAGGCTTGAGGACTCGGGTGATGAAATAGAAAATCAACCGATAATTTGGATCCATTCCCGTAATTGTAGGACGACGGGAAGAAAGATTTGGATCATAAGAGGTAAGACCGATTTGGTGTAAGAGGGCTGTTTTGTCAAAAAGGGCTCCGGCCTCTCCGGTGTACCGAAAAATGTCTTCACCATTATGAGGAAGACGGGCAATGGTATGAAGATTTTCATCGGAAAGAAGAATTTAAACACCATTAATGTTGGTGACAAGCTCACCATCATCATCCTCATGGAGGTTGGAATAAAATGCTTGAACCAATGTAGTATTGATATAAGGATGGGTAAGGAGTAAAAAGTCAAGAAGTTTAGAATTTTTGAGCATATTTGCAGTAGGCCCAAATGATTCAAGATACTTGTGGGTTGAAAAGCGGGGTGGAAGAATGTCGCGCTTTTCAAATTTGGTTAAGAATCGAGTAAGCTCGATGTCGGAATTAAAATATAGAACGAAACCATCTTGATAGGGATAGTTCGGACGAGGAGTGGCAGCAGAGGCGGATGCGCCGTGCCTAGCAGAACGGGAACGTTTTGAGTGATGGCCCGACATTTTTAATGAAAGCTGCTGGATTTTGCAAAGGATTAGAGGGAATTTGATATTTTGAAAGCTAAAATTGATGCTTGAGTGAATGAATATGAACATATATGAAGCCTATTTATAGAGGGGAGAGTGGCTTATCATTTATGGAAGAAATCTGCTGAGAATTTAAAGCCAAATCAGTCAGAAACGGTAAAATTAATTCACTGACCGTTAGACAATCGATTGTTGAGATGCAATAATTGATTGTTGAAGCGTTATTGACCTGACTTGGAACTGACACAAATCGATTGAGGAGCCAAACGGTAACAAAAGTTTAAATTTCTGACATGAAATAATCGATTATATATGTGAAATAATCGATTGTTTTGGACAAGCATTGCTGAATGGCTGAGACAGAAATCGATTATGCAATTTAAGGAATCAATTATTAAACAAAGCTGCATAATGAACATAAACCATAAACAATCGATTAGTGATACTGCTAATCGATTTTCAGCACAGTAAAATAATCGATTATTTGCTTGGAACAATCGATTGTTCTGTGCCAAAACTTTATAATTCTCCCTATCTTTTAGGGCGATACCTGCAAAATAAAATTAAACGTCTCCGACGCTCAAGTCAGTAATTTGTAAAGAAGTAATAACTTAAACTAGTGTTGCCAAGTGAGAACGTGAGCTCTTAAGAAGTGTGTCCTAAAGTGTTCTTAAGAGAGTTTCGGGTACTTACCTTTCCTCCGACGTCTCCAATTACCTGTTCAAGAGGGTGATCTTTGATCGTCCTCCACTCATTTGGCACTTTTGTTTCTTTTTCCAATTGTGGCGCTTCTTCCGTTGGTTGTTCCTCAGTTTCATCTTTATTTTCCTTGGGTGGTTCCTCTTGTATTTTGTCTTTCAAGCTATCTAAGATACCTGCAAGATCAAAACCGGAATCCTTTCTCGCCAAGCGAGCATCATTTTCGAAAAATACAACATGAGGGGATTCCTCCACAATTTGGGTTCTTTTATTAAAGACCCTATATGCTTTACTTCGTGAGGAATATCCAATGAAAATACCTTCATCCGACTTAGCATCAAATTTACCCAATTGGTCTTTGCCATTGTTATGAACAAAACATTTGCAACCAAAAACTCTAAAATGGGAAATATTTGGTTTTCTACCCTTATAAAGTTCATAGGGGGTTTTCATGAGTATCGGCCGAATTACTACTCTATTTAGAACATAGCAAGCGGTACTCACGGCGTCCGCCCAAAAATGTTTGGGTATCATAGCTTTGTCGAGCATGGTTCTAGCCATCTCTTCGAGACACCTATTTTTCCTTTCCACCACCCCATTTTGTTATGGTGTACGTGGAGCGGAAAAGGTATGCTCGATTCCGAGTTCGTCACAAAAGTCCGCAAAGAGATTGTGATCAAACTCTCCCCCATGATCACTTCTAATTGAAGTGATGGTTGTTTCTTTCTCATTTTGAACACGCTTAAGAAAATATTTAAAAATTTGAAAAGCATCACTTTTATTGGCAAGAAATAAATTCCAAGTAAATCTCGAGTAATCATCAACAATCACAAAAGCATATCTATTTCTTCTTAGACTTTCAATGCGAGAGGGACCAAATAAATCCATATGAAGCAATTGCAATGGTCTAGAAGTTGAAACAATGTTTTTAGATTTGAAAGATGCTTTTGTTTGCTTCTCCTTTTGACACGAGTCACAAATAGAGTCATTTTCAAATATTAAATTGGGAAGACCAACAACTAAGTTTTGAGAAATCAATTTGTTCAAAAGATGCATATTGATATGTGCTACTCTACGATGCCATAGCCAAGTATCATCCTCTTTACTCATTAGACAATCAACATAATCGGGTGAGGAATTAGCAAGATCAACCATATAAATATTATCCACTCTAAAACCACGGAGGATAATTTTGAAATCACTACGTCTGAACACTAAGCATTCATTCGAATCAAATAAAGCAAGATTTCCCTTGTCACACAATTGGCTTATGCTCAATAGATTATGCTTTAATCCTTTAACAAGTAAAATATGCTTAATAGAGGATTTTTCATCCTTACCGACCGAGCCGATGCCGATGATCTTTCCTTTATTGTTATCACCGAAGATAACACTTCCTCCTTCTTTGTGCTCTAATTGAAGGAATTTGGATTCATCTCCCGTCATATGCTTGGAGCATCCACTATCAAGGTACCATAGTACACTTGATCCCTTCAAGCACACCTACAAAACAAATTAATGTTCTTTAGGTACCCATGCCATCTTGGGTCCTTGGGGGTTAGGCATATTATAATGATGCGATTGAGTAATATGTCTATGACGTGTAAAGCATGCAGGAGCAATATGACCAATACGTCTACAATAATGACAAGTCACATTTGGGTTATGCATCCTTGTAGGTTCATAGTAACTAGACAGATGAAAATTTCTTACTCTATTTTGAACACTATGACTATTTCGCATTTCATGAGAATTATTTCTCCTACTATGAGCTCTAGGATGGGCAGCATTTCTAGAGTGATTGTTTCTCGGTTGAGGGCCATTGCTAGGTCTTCTAAGGGGTTCAAAATTTGGCCTAAAGTATGCATCATTTCTAGGGTGACTATTTCTAGGTGGTAAGTCATTCCTAGGTCTTCTAAAAAGTTCATCATTTTGTCTAGCATGCATATTGGCTCTAGAGTTGTTGTTTCTAGGATAAACATTTCTATTGTTAATCCTAGGTTGAGCTTTAGGTTGTTGGGGTTTAGCTTCAACCTTTTCTTCATTCTTAAAGCCTATTCCATGCTTGGTTGATTTCAAGTTAACAAGAACATCATTCAAGTTTTTGTGCGAAGAATTAAACTTATCTAATGTGCCTTTAAGTCTACTTACTTCATTCTTAAGATGCAAACAACAAGTGCAATTTCTAGTAGAGCTTTCGGGCATATCGGAACTTCTTTTTCCAAAAAACTTGTTTTCCTCTTTCAGCTTCTCATTTTCTAAAACCAGTTTTTCTAAATCCTTTTGTTTTAAAGAAAGCTGTTTTTGAAAATCTTTTTCTTTTAGAGAAGCATTTTGTTTTACGCCCTTAACAGTTTTTGAAGCCTTAATAAACTCAGCATATAATTCATCAAAAGCAGTTCGCATTTCTTCAAGAGTAAAGAAGTTTTTAGACGAAATTTGACATACCTCATCTTTGTTGTCTTCTTGTGCCATAAGGCAAAGATTTGCTGCTTCGTCTTCTTCTCCTTCGCTTGACTCATCTCCGGAGTCGCCTCCCCAAGAAATGTATGCACGTTGCTTTTTAAAAGGTTTCATCTCCTTTTTGATGTTTGGGCAATTTGATTTGATGTGCCCGGTTTCACCACATTCATAGCACTTGATTTGTTCCCCTTGCTTTTTGCCCTTGCGTTCATACTCCTTGCGCATGAACTTTTGAAATCTTTTGATAACGAGTCCAAACTCGTTGTCTCCTTCCTCATCAATTTGCGGTTGGCTTGTGCTCGCCTTTAGAGCTATTCTTTGCCTCCTTTGATCATCAACAAAAGGGTTAAGAATAGTAGATTCATAGGTCTTAAGGTTACCTCTTAGTGCGTCGATGGTGACGTTTGAAACGCCAATGGATTCTTGAATTGCATCGGCCTTTGATCTCCATGCCGGTGTGAGACTTCTAAGAATTTTTCGCACGAGCTCTCTATCCGTGAATGTTTTCTTGAGAGCATGTAGGTCATTTACGATTATTGAAAATCGCTCAAACATTTCGTCCACCTTTTCACCTTCCTTCATGTGAAATAATTCATAAGAATGGGTTAGGAAATCAATTTTTGCTTCCCTTACCTGGTCCGTACCTTCGTACGTAACTTCTAGCTTGTCCCACATCTCCTTTGCCGTTGTGCAACACGATATTTTCCTGTAATCGTCAGCATTAACAGCACAATATAATAAATTAATTTCTTTAGCATTATTTTGAACCTTTCGGATGTCATCCGCGTCATACTCATCCTCGGACTTGGGAACCCATTCGTTTTCCACCTTCTTTGTTGGAATTTGGTTTCCCTTCATTATCACCTTCCAAAGGTGAAAGCTGTTGGACTGAACGAAGATTTTCATCCTCTCCTTCCAGTACGTGTAATTTGTACCGTTGAATAGAGGTGGTCGTGTGGAGCACTGTCCTTCATCAATTCCTGCAAAAGAATCATGAGTAGAAGCCATGGATGGTTCTCTCAAACTGTTAAGTTTTCAGAGAGTTGGGCTCTGATACCAATTGTTAGATAAAGCGCTTAACGCTAAGGGGGGGGGGGGTGAATAGCGTTATAATAAAATTTAGCGTAAACTTGCGGAAATTAAAATTTGCAGGAAATAAATAAGCGCGTTAAATAAACAAAAAGGAAAGAACGCACCGATATATTCTGGTTCACCACAACACGTGGCTAGTCCAGTCCCCGAGAGACTCTCTCGAGATTTTCCACTAACTTGTTAAGCTTACGGGTGCTCAACAAACCTTTACAACTTAAGGACACAAGCCTTAACACCTTTGCTCGGAGATACAACACTCCAAGACTTCAACCAAGGAAACACAAGTTCCTTACAACAAGAGAATTACAATTCTCTTACAAGTGTATAAAACACTAAACACTCAAACAAAATACTCCTTAATGAGTAGATATGAGTAAAAGAAGTAAGCTCTAGATTACAACAACTTTGGACAAGAATATGGCTCTCAAAAGCTTTATGAAATTGAATATAAAATGATAAACAAAAGTATGCAAGCTTATAGCAATGTAATGATCAGTTGTAGTATGTTGTTGTGTTTAAAACACTGAAATGAAGCTGTATTTATAGTTGAAAAACTTGGCATTACCGTTGCCTAATTGCCAATTAAGAGTTGCTGATTTTACTCACTGACAATCGATTGTCAAACCCCAACAATCGATTGTCTTCCAGTCAGATCAAAATTCAATCCCAGATTTTACGCTTGATAATCGATTACTGGCAACGTTCAAAAAATGCTTTCCAGATTTTACCACAAACAATCGATTGTCCAGAATCAACAATCGATTACTCAGCAACGTTCAAAAAATATTTTCCGGATTTTAATCAAAACAATCGATTATACAAAATCAATAATCGATTACCCAATAACGTTCAAAAAATCTTTTCCGGATTTTAATCAAAACAATCGATTATACAGAATCAATAATCGATTACCTGGCGGTATTTGAAAACTTTACGACAACGGTCAGCTTCACAATCGATTGCACAAAGTCAACAATCGATTACTTATCAGTTTTTGAAAAACATTTTAGACACCTCTTTGACAATCGATTGTCCAATGTAACAATCGATTATTTAATAAATTTGAAAATCACTGGAAGACACTGTCTCAACATAATCGATTACCATTAGTTCATAATCGATTATTCTGAGTTTTGAAAAACTTTTATGGACACTGCCTCAGTCACAATCGATTGTCATTAGTTCATAATCGATTGTCATGCAGGTTTGAAAAACCTGATGCTCACTGTCTTACTCACAATCGATTGTCATTAGTTCACAATCGATTGTCATGCAGTCTTGGCTTAAAACAATCGATTATCATAAGTACATAATCGATTATCTTAGTCCAGATTTTTAAGGCATGTCTAAATATTATTTTGACTACTGTAAATATGCATGATTTAAAATCATTTGACATTAAATTAAATATGCATGATTTTGGAAAATAGTTTTATGAGAGAAGCCATGTTACGAGTCAAGTTGTAGGATCAAGATCACAATTAAGAATGACTCAATTAAACTATAAAACTTTGTCTTGAGCTTGAATCTCGTTGTATATCAATTGTGCGCTTGTTTCTTGAACTTCGTCATATATCAATTTTCGCTTCGTTTGTCATTCATCAAAACCTACACAAAAGAACACACGTTTTAGTATATTGCATTGAGAACGTGTTTCCAACACCATTTTCTTCTATAGTTCGGTTAAGCAAAAATTAGGTACCACACAAATCACCTATCTCCCCCTTGTGCGGAATTGATGTTTAACACATCAATTGGTATCAAAGAGTCGGTTATCCTTGAATAGGCTAACACCTTAGGAAAAGATCAAGATGAGTGCACCACCTAGAAACTGGGAAGGTCAATCCACTGCTACGCCTCCACTCTTCAATGGTCAGTACTATTCTTGGTGGAATAATATGATGAGAGATCAGACCATAGGGGAAGACTATGAACTTTGGGACATAATCATTGATAGTCCCCTTGTGACTACAAAGATGAATGCTGAAGGAGTGGACGTGCCAAAGACAAGAGCTGACCGTACTACTGAAGGCTTGAAGAAATGGGAAAAGAATGCCAAGGCCAAGAAATGGCTTGTGTGTGGACTGGGTCCAGACGATTACAACATGATTCAATGTTGTACCACTGCCAAGGAGATATGGGAAACTTTAGTGTCCCATGAAGGAACTCCTCAAGTAAAGAGATCAAGAGGAACACTACTATATCCCCAAATATGAGAATTTCACTATAAAGGAAGGAGAAACTATCTAGGAGATTTACACAAGGTTCACCACACTAACAAATGAACTTAAATCTATTGGGAGAATTATCCTTGAAGAAAACAAGGTTGAGAAAATCTTGAGAAGAGTCTTACCAGTGACCTGGGAAAGCAAAATCGCTGCAATTCAGGAGTCAAAGAACATTACTACTCTCAAACTGGATGAACTGATTGGAAACCTCACTACCTATGAACTGAGAAGGCAAACCATGAAAATGGATACACCCAAAAAGGATAAGAGTCTGGTTCTCAGAATAGTTGAAGGTGCAGATCTGTAGGATGACGAAATAGCCATGATCACCAGGGATTTTAAAAAGTACCTAATGAGAGGAAAAGGTTCTTCAAGAGGTAAAACTTTCAACAAACTAAGGGCTCATGAGAAATAGACAATTGAGGGTTTCTACAAATGTGGTAAGAATGATCACATGATAAAGAACTATCCTCAATGGGAAATTGAATGGAATAAATAAAGTGCTAAACGAAGGAACATGTTCAACCCAAAAGGAATAAAGCATTAACAAAGGCTATGGTCGTTGCTTGGGGAGAAACATTAGATAAAGATTCAGAAGATGAAGTTGGAGATGAACCAGCACTTATGGCCATCTGAGAATCAGATGATGAACAAGAGGTAAGTATCCTTCATCTCAAAGACAAGATGAAACTTCTGTCAAAAGAAATGTTGTCTGAACTATTGATGGACTTGATCGATGAATCAAAGATAATTAAAAATAAGAAGGAAAAGCTGTCTAGGGAGTGCGTGAGCTTAAAATCCAAGTGTAAGAACCTAGAATCTAGGGCTAATGAGCGTGATGGTAAAAATGCTGAGTTAAAGAACCAGGTTCTTGAACTTGACACTAGTGTCCTAGAACTTAAGTCTGAAAATTCAAAACTAAAATTAGGAACAGGTAAGAAGAAAGGTGATCACACACATCTCACCTTAGAAGAAAACCTCGGAAAAATAAAGAATGAGTTGTACAGGAAAGAAGGGCAGATAAGAGTTAAAAGAAGATATAGAGAAGGTAAAGCATGAACTAGACAGAACTTGCAAGTGGAATAAGGCTTCTGATGCACTATCTTGGCTACAAGAACATCACAGTAGCAACAAGAGAGGACTTGGCTATGGGGCACAAGCACCTAAGTGGGACCCCAATAGAAAGTACCTCACTCTTTCTGAATACAAAATCTGCACACACTGTGGCAAGACTAGTCATTACAAAAATGAATGTAATGCAAAAGAAAAGGCCAGTCAAAAGAATAGAACGTTTGTTCAAGAGGAAAATAGGCTGCCTGGGTAGGCTAAAAGGAATTTGATTTACCTCTTTGCCTATAGAAAGGGACCCAAACTAGTTTGGATTCTTAAGACTAACCCCTGATTTCTTTTTGCAGGTCCAAGTGAAGGGAAGTAGCAAAATATGGTACATGGCCCGCTCAAAACATCTGACTAGAAGCAAGAACCAGTTCCTTTCACTTGAGGACTTAAAATGAGGTAATGTCTCATTTGGAAATGGGAAGAAATGTGAGATTAGTGGGTTGGAAAGGTAGGTAAGGCAGACTCACACTCCATTGAGAATGTCTACTTGATAGATGGCTTGAAATATTACCTAATCAGTGTATCACAAGTGTATGAAAAAGGTAACCTTGTAGCATTTACCTCTACCAAATACTTTATGATTAACCTTACCACTAACAAGATTGTTTTGCAGGGAAAAAAGTTAACAATATTTATATTGTAGATTTTTCCGCTCTTTCAGAAAATGAATTCACTTGCTTAAGTGTGTTGGACAATGATCCCCTCATGTGGAATAAAATACTTGGTCATGCAAGTCTGAATCAACTTAACAAATTAGTCTCCAAGGACTTGGTGATAGGGTTACCTAACATCAAGTTCAAGGAAGACAAAGTTTGTGAGGCATGTGTAAGGCGGAAGCAGGTAAGATCATCCTTTAAACACAAGAAAATGGTAAGCACAACCAGGACGTTAGAACTGGTTCATATGGATATTTGTGGTCCAGTGAGAACATTGAGCAGATATGGTAAGAAATACGTGATAGTGATTGTTGATGATTAATATATGTTTTCCTGGGTACTATTCTAAACATCTAAAGATAAAGCATTTGACATGTTTAATGCCTTTGTTAGAAAGACTCAAAAATAACTGGGTAATCAACTTGCATCCATTAGGTCTGATCATGGAGCTGAATTTGAAAATGCTAAGTGTGAGCACGTGATTTTTGCCTCGCTTAAAATATTCCTATAGAATTCTTCAAATTAGGATTTTTCTTTTATTATTTGAATTTTTAGGGAATTAATTGTATGATTTTTTGTGCTTGTTTGCATTTTTGTGCATTTTTAATTAATATAATCCATAAAAAATACAAAATAACACATTTGCATTTAGGACCCAGTTTTATATTTTCTTAGGTTTATTAGCATTTGACATTATAAAAAAACAAGAAAAAATAATAAAAACAGTAGTCACATTTACATTTGCTTAGTTTTATTTTTTTCTTTTTAAAAAAAGTAGGATTTAGGCTATTTGTAGAAATTAATTAATTTTAATTGTAGAATTGAAATCTGTTTTTTTGTATTTGAAGAATTAATTAAAAAAAGAGAAAAAGAAGAAAACAAATAAAAAGAAAGAAATTGGGCCAGTTTTGGATACAACTAGCTAGCCCAAACCCCCCAAGCCCGTTCAAATACCCGTCCATCCTAACTTTTACCCGGTCCAGAGCCCCCATGACTCAAACGACCCTTTTTCATGACCTCCTGATTTGAGCCATTGATTTGTCATGATTGGATGGTTGAGATTTAAGATGAGGGAAAATATATAATTGTTCCAAATAACCCCCCCACCCAGACCCAAAACCTCGTACCCTGTCTCCTTTAACCCTAAAATCATGCCGATGTAATGCCACCCTAAAGCCACTGTCTGTCCGGCGTCCGCCACCGGCCGAAAATTTCTGTCGATGGCGGCAAGTCTCCAACGACACCTAATAATACACCCCTAAATCTCCTTCTTCTCCCTTTTCTGAATCCATGACTGGTTTTCTTCGAACACCAACCCATCTCCTAGATTTTTCAATCAAAGTAGTGGTTGCTCCGCCGCCTGCGGCGGCGCCGGCCGCCTCTGCCAAAACACTTCAAAATGACACTCTGTGTTCCCCATCCCATCCCCATAATAGATCCAGCCTTAGTTTTCTTTAAACCTTAGCCAATGCCCTTGAATATCCAATCGAAATTCTGGCCAAGAACCCTAATGCCTTTAAATTTAGGGATGAAGGATGTCCGGGCTATAATAGCCCTTTATTAGGTGTTTTCTCATGGAAAAACCTAATTAGGGATGATTATAGTCCGAATCCTGTCAAGAAGAGTCACCGATTTAATTTGAGGTATTTCTTTCTTCTTTTATTTATGATTTTGTTTTTTCCCTATTTCTTTGGTTCATGAATATTTGCTATCTAAATTTCTTCTCCTGGTGTAGTCCCTTCTCCATGATTGTTTCCTCTTCTTAGGTGTTGATTTCGTTTTGCCTACTAATCCGTGTGAACTCAGTTAAATCTCATCTACTTTTGTTTGTTCATGTAATCTTGCTTGAACTCTAATACATTGTGTCGCCATTAGAATCTGGTTCTTGTTTCTAGTTTTCTTTTCTTTGTTAAATCTTCTTCATGATAATTGATTCTATTTCATCTTAATTGTTGTTTGGATTTGATTCCATTTTGCTGTAATTTCGTATTTGGTTTCAAATTAATTGATTCATAGATGTTATGGTCTTGTGCAGTTCTGGTCAATTCCGTGATTATCTTAGGCTAATTAGATTCAATGTGTTCAAGTAAATCAGTTTTCTTGCTTAAGGTGGTCTGGATATAGCCGAATTAGGATGATTTTTTAAACCCTAGTTAATAACAGGGTTGGGAGGTTTGGTTTAACTAAGTTTGGAAAATTTCAGGTGAATGGGAGGGTAACTAGGGCAGTTCAATAATAGGATCTTGTAGTGACTGAAGTGGAAACCCCTAGAATGTTCTAGATGGGGTGTCAACTGCAGTTTTAGGAACCTTAGTGCAATAACTTGGCCAACAAGTCAGGATCTAAAGGACTAGTTGAGTAAAGTCTGAAAAATAAGGAAGGGACTAAGAGTAAAACAAAAGTAAAGGGGTTGCCCTAAGGTTTTGCTATAAAAAGGGCACACCATTGCCTTCATTGACAAGTTTTTGGAAGTCTAAAAAATCCTGAAAAAGTCTCTAAAATTTCCAGACTTTTAAAGGTTCCCAGAGGTCTAGAGTTCTGAAAACCTCTGAAAAATTTGAATTTTAAGCTCCAAAAGCTAGATCTGCAATTTAGAGTTGGAAATCTCTTCTATATCCAAAATCTTCTGAAAATTCCCAAAAAAATACTGTTTTATTCAAGTTTTTCCTTCAGATTAGTTTCGATTTCGAGCTGTCAATTTTAATGTCTAGCTTAAATAAGATGAGAATGACCTGAACTACATGTTTTTGAGGTGTTAAAACTTCTGGAGGTTTCCTGGTCCAATTTGAAGTGTTTTTTGTTTTCAATCAAATGCTTATTTTGGTTTATATTGGGTTGATGCAAGTTTGGCTTCTAAATTTGTCATGTTGCTGTGGTTTTATTGCTGAGTTTCAACTGCTATATTGCTGAATCATTGCTGACCTCTTCCTTTGTTTCATTGTAATTCCAGGTACATATATGAACTTGACTTGGTGTAGCTTTTGAGTGAAAATGAAGTGAAAAGTCTACTGCATCTGCTCCTTGAAGTGTACTTGTTTGGATTGCTATGTTTAATGGTCAAATGGACCTTAGATGATATGTAATAGGTTAATATAGTTTAATTCTAGTTTGTACATACATAAACTTGGACTGGATTGTTTTTGAATCTATTTAAGTGTTTTGAATTAATTGTAAGTCATTTGACTGTTGTATGTAGCAGTTAGATTTAGGCTACTATAGCAGGTCATGACTGATTCATTCTAGGTTTCCATCACTTGCATACAAATGTGAAACTGTTCTAAAAGCTGTAGTTCGAACATATTATGATTTTAGTAAAATAACTGTCATTGTAGTTTTAATGTTTGATTGAGGACATGGCATTTCACTGTGTTAATTTGAACGGGCACGCTGGTTTTGAACCAGGAAATCTACACCTAGGTATATTAAGTCTGCATGAATTTAATGGCTCACCATAGTCAATGACTATTCTGGTTCGATCATTACCCCCCATATCTGTTAACATTCATTTGTAGTAGCCTTTACTAAACAGAAAGGCCCAGTGTGCTACTTTAAATATTTTAATCTAAAGGTTGAAATAAGCCTGAAGCCCAGTTTACTACTTTTATATTGGGCTCGTTTGAGGCACAAGGATGCGGAGGATCTCAATATACTAACTAAATATTGGGTATGATGGCATTGAAATAAAATTGAGCTACAAATTTGGGCTTTCGAGTTAGGTAGCAAATTCGAATTAAGAGGTTTCATCCTTTTGTTTGAATTCAAACTTGAATTTGGAGCCCGAATTCTAATTAACTAGGTCCTTTAAGAGACAAACACTATAGAAAATCCTAATTTGCTTTTGACTGGCCTAAAACGAGGTGCACCGCGCTAAATAAAATCCATAAATTGTGTGGACCTCTTTAAATGCTTATATTAAAATACTTAAAAATTCGGGACATGCCATTTAGTGAATTTCACGGCTTCCCGCAAAAATAATAATACGTTAGTCCCTTTAGGCACGTCTTTTTAATAAATCCAAATCCCAAAACGTTGAAAAAATATGTTTCGGATCCGGGTGCATGCATTTCATGTGACACGATCCAAAGATATGTTTTAAATGACGTTCACATTCCTAAAAATTCAATTAAAAGTGGTGAATAATTTAAAATTACACTATAGGATGAACATGTATAAAAATCAGATTTTTAGCCAATTATAATAGTTTAAGCGACCATGCTAGAACCACAGGATCCGAGGGTGCCTAACACCTTTCCTCGGGTCAACAACATTCCTTAATCCTTATTTAGAATTATTGGTTCGCAAACTCCGTTTGGGCAGTCGAATATTTCCTCAATTTGGGATTCAAAACAAACCGGTGACTTGGAACACCAAAAACCAAGCCTATCCCAAGTGGAGACTCTAATTAATTAAATAATTCCATTTGGAATAATGTTACTTTAAATGGAGAAACTCCCTTATACATTTATCCTTCGGGGTAGCCGTGTAAAAATGAGGTGTGACACTAAGTTTGCTGAATTTTGTTGATGAACATGGTATAAATCATAACTTCTCTGCCCCTAGGACTCCTCAACAAAATGGAGTAGTTGAAAGAAAAAACATGACTCTTGAAGATATGGCTAGTGTGAGCACGTGATTTTTGCATCACTTGAAATGTTCCTATAAATTTGTTAAACTAGGATTTTTATTTTATTATTTGAATTTTTAGGAATTAATTATGTGATTTTGTGTTTATTTGCATATTTTCTTTTAGTATTCGAATTTTTAGGGGTTAATTGTGTGATTTCGTGCTTATTTGTATTTTTCTTTATTAATTGTGTGATTTTGTGTTTATTTGCATCTTTCTTTTATTATTTGAATATTTAAATATTAATTACATAAATTATGTGTTTTTTTGCATGTTGAAGTGCATTTTGATTCACAAAAATACAAAAATAGTTTTTTTTGCATTTAGGATATTAATTTAACATTTTCGGTTCAGTGGTTTATTAATAGCATGGGAAAAACAATATATATATATATATATATATATATATATATATATATATATATATATATATATATATATATATATATATATATATATATATATATATATATATATATATATATATATATATATATTAACAGAAGCGGTTCTTTTTGCGTTTTTACTGTTAAAGTCCAAAATTTGTCTTTAAAATTAGGATAGGTTTTTGCTATGTTAATTTGGTTTTAATAAAATAATTTAGAAATTAAATCAAATAAGAAAAAAAGGATTTGGAAATATGGTCTTGTCTTAAAAGGCCAACTTGGGCCATTTTTGCAAATTTAAACCAGCCCAAAACCCCCAAACCTGACCCAAACCCACATCCCAAACCCGGTCCAACCTTGTAACACCCCCAAGAAGACATCGTTTTGGCGTCCGTTCATCTCATCTATACGTCTATTATCATCCGACGATCCAGATTCGTCTGTGGCTTTAGATAAAACTGTCCTAATCTGTGGAAACCCTAGAGACAATCCCTACCCTCTTCGTACCAACTACATGCCGGTGTAACGCTGCCGCCAATCCACTGTACCACCACTGTCCGCCGGCGGCGGCGGTGTAACTCCAATAACCTCCAAATTTACACCCCAGAATCCCCGTTGCCTCCTCTTCCCAACCCTGCTAAGATCGCCCTTCGGAACCCACCCCAACCTGTCGAATATGCGTTCAAAATCTGGTAGCTCCGCGGTCCACGGCGGCGCTAGGTGGACAATGACTCCCAAAGTCACACCCCACACTCCCCTCACTCCCCTCACTCCCCTCTTCCTAACCCTACCATCAGTCACCCTCAAACATGACCCCAGCCCTTCGAATATTCATCTGAAGTAGGCAACTCCGCCATGCAAGGCGGTGGCCGACCTCTAATGGCTCCCAGGCCATCACCACCCACCCATCTAGCTCTCATCTACCCAAAAACACATCCAAGACTTTTCAAATAACCCCAGACCTCTCCAATGTCAAACCAGCCATGACCTAAGTTTGAGTTCAGTTTTTAAAAGACGTTTGACTCTGCTAGGAGGCTCGAATTGATTTCAACTTAGATTAATTGAAGAAAAATAGTAGGTTCACCTCAGCCTTAATTTGTTTCTCTATTTTTGTATTTTCTTGCCTGGTTTAGCAATTGAGTCTGACTTTTTTTTAGTTTAAATTGAAAATGGCATTCTTCGATTGTTTTGCTTCTTTCGTTGATTTTGTTCTGATTATTTGTTTCAATTAGAGATAATAGTCAGTTCTCAACTTTAGGAATACTCAGTTTTCTCTAGTTAATTTAGTTAAATTTGATTCAGTTGCATTTTATTTTCTGATGATTCCATGAATTAGTCATTTTTTTAGTTTAATTTCCATGTCTAATTAGTTTTATTGCTAGCTTAAATTTACATCAATCCTTGATTCTTCACCTGTTTGTACTTAGCCTAGCTTAGTCTTCAATTGTAGTATGAAGTAGAATTGATTCAATCCTGATTAGTTCCAATAAAAGTTGTAATTTAGCATTGCTTCTTGATTGTTGAATCTCAACCCGTTTATGTGAAATGAGTGAAAAGAGTTGGTTTGTAGTTGTCAAATGCATTTCTGGTGATATATTTAGAATTAAGGGTTGTTTGGGTGTAAGTTGACTGACCCTAGTAGAATTGAGACAAACGAGAGTTGGGTTTGGTAATTTCAAAGTAATTTCAGGTTAGTATAAGGTTTTCCACCTTATTCTGATAATTTTTAGATAAATATAGAATTTTAGTTTAGTATTGGTAATTTTCAGAATAAAATAGGGGTAATATAGAGTTTTCAACCTGGCTTTAGTAATAAGAGGAACAAAATAAGGGTAGTATAGGTAGTCTATATAGGGAAGATAATGGTAGGAACCTTTAGATCCTTCTAGAAGGGGTTTTAACATAAAATCAGTAGTCTTATGCAGTAACTTGAGAAACAAGTCAAAAATCGAGGGTCCAATTAGGTAAAATCTGGGAAATGAAAGAGGGACCTTTAGGTAAAACAAAACAAAAGTGGTGCCCTAGTCTTTGGCTATAAAAAGGACTCTAAATCATTCAAAAGGGAGGTTGGACACTCTGGAAAAAAAAACTTTACTAAAATTTCCAGCCAAAGTCAAAAATTAGTTTTCCAATTCCTGCAACTATAACAAAAATAAAAAAAAAGATATATTAGTTTAGTTGGAGCAATTGGAAGCTCTTCCTTCAAATTTGGGCATTTTAGGACTCAAAAAATCTGCTGAAAGTAGCAAACTCTGTTCCATTAAGAATCCAGCTGTTTTCAGGGTTTATTTTGGTCTTTGTTCTGGGATTCGATTCACTTACTTGGGTTTTATCTATTTTCTAGAGTCCCTGGGTTTGATTGCATGTCGTTTGGGGTCACTTGAAGTTTGTTGTGGTTCAAATTTGGTCTTGGGTACAAATATGGGCTGTTAGATTTTTTCCACTGCTGTGTTGTTGTGGTTTCAATTGCTGGTGCCTAAAGTTGTTGTTGACTTCCCTTTCTTCTCATTGCCTTGCAACTTCCAGGTACATTTCTTAAGCTTGACAACATAGAACGCAATGTGAGACATGAGATGCAGCTTGCTGCGCAACTTTGTAGATTTGCTTGTTTAAATATCAAGTAGCCGCTATAATTTGTAAAAATATTCCATGTAAATAGTTTTAAGATTGTGCTAGCCTGTTTTCGAACTATTTGGATTGTTATTTTGGATTATTTCAAATTGTAGAGGGTGCAATATTGTAGTTGGTAATGGTAGATAGTTTAGACCCTCTTGTTTAATTAGATAATGAAGATAATATGTATGCACCTAGTCACATTTGTATAGACAATGTTTGCCAGCTTAGATGCTGGATTTAAATTTTGAGCATGTTGATTCCCAAGTGAAAAATCACATTTCAAAATAGGATCCCGGGTTCGATGACTCTTGTTTTAAGACTTGAAATGGTACTTTTATCTTGCTAGATGTTTTTTTTGGAGAGTTGAAATGGAAAAACACAAGTGTTTGCGATGGCTGTAGTATTGTGATCTATAGAATGCTATCCCTGATCTATGACTAAGATTAATCCCGTTTTTTTAAAGCTCATGGGCCAAGAGCCAAACCCAAATCGTTACAGCTACAAAAATACTTCTTGGGCTTGCATTTTCCAATAACAAGCCCAATTGCAAAAGTCTGCAGCTTAAAATAGGCTTGAAACCGATATAGTGGTGCAACGCTTCAATAGTAGGTCACCAATATGCTATTCAGCTAAGGCACCTTCATTTGATTTTTAGAGATACTACGTGATAGAAAATAATAGTCGATTCTAGGATTGGCCTTTTCAAAATAATGAATGAGGCATGCCATGCTAAATGAAACCTATAATCCGCGCAGCCATCATAAAATGCTTGTTAAAATACTTAGAGATTTGGGACACGCCGTTTAGCAAATTTCACGGTGTTCCCGCAAAGATAATAACGCTCCAGTCGCGTTAGGCACGTCTTATATAATTTTATCTCCTTAAACATGGGTGCGCATTTATGTGACCCAAATCCAAATCCCAGTGAAGTTAGAATGTGTCAAAAACCACGGGTGTATTTTTGTGACGTGGTTCGCGGCATGTTTTGACGGCGTTGCAATTTTTCTTAAAAAACAATAACAATAATAAAAGTGGTTAAACATTTTAAAAAATGCACATAGATTCATAATTGTGTAAAATCAAATAATGTTAGCCAAATATAACAGTTGAGCGACCTTGCTAGAACCACAGAACTCGGGAATACCTAACACCTTCTCCCGGGTTAACAGAATTCCTTACCCAGATTTCTGGTTCGCGTACTGTTAAACAGAGTCATTTTTTCCTCAATTCGGATTCTAAGCGATGACTTGGGACACTATAAATATCCCAAGTGGCAACTCTAAGATTCCCTTAAATAATTGAATCCCGTTTCGATTGTCCTTAAATTGAAATAACTCCCTTATCTACGCCCTTCGCCAGGTTTTAGTAGCCCAAAAGGTGGTGTGACAGCTAGGACTATGCTTCTTTCTAGTAAATTGCCCCACAGCTTCTGGCCAGAGGCTGTCAACACTGCATGGTATATCATAGATGCATGACTAGACCTCTTGTAAAGAAGACTCCCTATGAGTTACTTAAACGGAGAAAACCAAATATATCCCATCTTAGGGCATTTGGATGCAAATGCTTTATGCACAATAATAGAAAGGGCTCCCTATGTAAGTTTGATCCCAGAAGTGACGAGGGAGTATTCTTGGGATATTTTTCACATAACAAAGCATATAAAGTGTTTAATAAAAGAACTTTGTGTGTAGAAGAAAGTGTGCATGTAGTGTTTGATGCAACTAACTTACTTTCTGAGAGATAGGAACATGAAGATGAAGCTATTGGGCTAGTAAAAGATTTGACTGAAGTCCCATCTTATGCTAAAGTGGCACCAATAGAAGGAAGGGGTGATGGAACAAGTTCTACCATCCAGGGCAACCTGATAGGGGGAACTGATCAAGGAAGAACTGAAACCTATCCTCTAAAGGAACCTGTTCATAACCATGTTCCTCATCAACAGAAATGGGGGAAAATCAAGCAGAAATAAGTTGGTTGTGAAACCTCACACGTATCAAAGTTCTCATCCTATTGAGAACATAATTACTTATCCAACCTATGGAGTCAAAACTAGATCACAATTAAAGAATCTATGTGCTTTTGATGCTTGCCTATCTCTTATTGAACCTAAAAATATTGTTGAGGCTTTACAGGATGCAGATTGGGTAAATGCAATGCAAGATGAACTCAATTAGTTCAAGAAAAGTCAAGTTTGGCATCTAGTTTGAACACCCAAGGACATATCAGTAATTGGCACAAATGGGTCTTCAGAAACAAACTTGATGAAGATGGAACAGTTACAAGAAACAATGCAAGACTGGTGGTCCAAGGTTACACCCAAGAGGAGGGCATAGATTATGATGAGACTTTTGCTCCAGTAGAAAGGCTAGAGGCAATAAGACTCCTTATAGCCTTTGCAACACACATGGAATTCACTCTTCATCAGATGGATGTCAAAAGTGCTTTCCTAAATGGCTACCTAAAAGAAGAAGTGTTTGTGAAGCAACCTCCAAGGTTTGAGAGCAAGGAATGTCCTGAGCATGTGTACGAATTAGACAAGGCTCTCTATGGACTCAGGCGGGATCCTAGAACATGGTATGAACGGTTGTCCAAATTCCTGCTTGAACATGGCTACAAAAGAGGTAAAATTGACAGTACTCTATTCTTGAGGGAAAAAGGTACGGATCTTCTTGTGGTACAAATATATGTTGATGACATAATATTTGGGGCCACCACTAACAAACTAAGTAAGGATTTTGCAAAATTAATGGGGAGTGAATTTGAAATGAGTATGATGGGTGACTTTAATTTTTTCTTAGGCTTACAGATCAAACAAAGCCCAAATGGAACCATGATCCATCAACAGAAATATGCAAAGGAGCTGATCAAAAAAGTTTAAAATGAATGAATCAAAGGAAATAGACATCCCCATTGCAACAGCCACTAAATTAGACATAGATGAACCATGTTCTTCTATTGATCAGAAGTTGTATAGGAGTATGATTGGTTCAATTTTGTATCTTACTACTAGTAGACCTGACATAGTTTTCGGTGTAAGGTTTTGTACCTGCTTTCAGGCTAATCCAAAAGAATCTCAGTTGACTGCTGTCAAGAGAATACTGAGATATTTGAAGGGCACTACTATTATGTGTATTTGGTACCCTAAAGGTAGTAATTTCAATCTACTAGGGTATACCGACGCTGATTATGCAGGTTTCCTTGAGGATAGGAAAAACACCTCAGGTATGGCTCACTTTTTTGGTTCATGTCTTGTATCATAGGCGAATAAAAAGCAAAATTCAGTGGCCTTATCCATTATTGAGGCTGAATATGTTGATGCTGTCTCTTGTTGTGCTCAATTGCTATGGATCAAACAGCAGCTGGTAGATTTTGGCATTGAAGTTGATTGTACTCCTATATTCTATGATAATACTAATGCTATAAGTATGAAAAAGAACCCTGTTCATCATAAGATGACTAAGCACATCGATGTTAGACACCACTTCTTAAGAGATAACTATGAAAAAGGATTTATCTCCATAGAATTTTATGCTACTGATAAATAAATTGCTGACATCTTCCCTAAAGCACTGAGTAGAGAAAATTTTGAAAGGAACATGTTGGAATTAGGTACAATTAATATCACCTAATAGGTCTAGCTCAGAATGCACAATGAAAAAAATGATTTGTTTGCTAGGAAATCTAAACTTGTGAAAATATCTAGATTAATTTTTACTCAGCTTCATACTGTAATTAGTATAATCCTGTGACATGTGTTAATATGACTCACTGATCTCATATAAAATTTTCTCTATTATGGTAAATTGAAGCATGTTCAAGAGAATTCTAAATGTAGAACTTGGTTCATCAGTATGGGTTCATCTGAAATCTAAGGTATGTTTTCTATACTATGCATAATTAGAAATATAAATATTTATATCATGAGCATAAGACCTAAAATTGTTCAATTGTATAGAAATCCTATCTGTCAGCTTAGAACCAAATCCATCAGCCTAGAACTCTAAACCACAAGAATTGCCCAAAATCTAAGGAAGCTAAACCGATCATTCAAATCTGCAATTTCAGGTTGATTAGACCTATAATTGACCATTGCTAAAGCTGTTCTTACACATTAAATGTGTATTTCTTTTTAAATACACATCATTCCTTCTACCATCTCCATAATTCCAAACCGTCAAAAATTCAAACATAGGCTGAGAAGGGTAAAAATGCTTGCTCGAAAAATAGTAGCATTTGGGGCTCCAGGAAGAAACTAAATGAGAAATTAAAGGCAAGCCAGGCCCAAACTCCGACTCCAACTCTGATTTTGAGTCATACAAATCCGCTAGTGAGGGGGAAGGACCCGGGTCTTCTGATCCTGAAAAGTTTCAAGAATCCCCTTCTAAGGTAAGTTCTTCTGTGTCTGAAAATCTAGAAACTAGGTTTGTTTTGGTTAGGCCTATTAAGAATGTAGAATTATCTGAGTTACGAAAGAGTGGAGGTAAATAAAACTTTGAAAAACAAAAAGAGAGAAAGGGTGCATGTGGTGAAGAGAGGGGAAATGGGAAAAGAGTGATTGATCATTCACCTACTGTTGATTTGCATGTACCTGCTATCTGTTTGGTTGAACAAGAAATGTTAGAAGAGAGTGGCAAGAAGTCAGGGGAAATAGTTCTGGTGAAGCTGCTGAAGGGTTGGTTAACTTAAGTTCACAAAGAGATGAACATGGTTCATCAGTTGAAGAAACCCTAGCAGACCCGTTGAAAAAGGTTGGGGCGAGTTATAATCCAAAGAAAAGAAATGTACCACAAAAAAAGACCCCATTGTTCCTAAACCCTCCAAGAAAAGAAAGGCTTTATCCCCAATAACTACTTAATTTTCATTGCCAAAGGGTAGAGTTACAAGAAGTAGTGTGAAGCAGAGTCAGAGTGATCTCCAAAAGGCTCTAGCTTAGAGTAAGAAGAAAAAGCTGGCTAAAGGAAAAGGGAAGGTTATAGAGTCCTCAGAGGTTATGGAGGTTGAGGAGATGGAACAGATCCATCAGGAGGAAGTTCAACCAGTGGAGGTTTAAACCCCCAAGCCCAAAAAGCCCAAGACTTCTTCCAAGAAGTCTTCCTCTATGTTTGAGGCTTCTGAACCTTCACTAGTCGAGAGGACAAGGTCTGCAGTGAAAAATATACAAGCACAAATTTTTGAAGATGAGGAATGAAGTGGAGAAGAAGTAGAAGATGATTCTGATGGTGGACAAGACAAGCTTTCCATATTTGGCAAAAGAAATATTTTAAAGGGTAAACTGCTGAAAGACCTAGTGAAACCAGGATTGATAAGACTGGTAGATGCCTTAGCTACTTAGGGGTGGAAGGAAATGGTCCTTCAGATAGATGGTAGGCTAGCCAAAAATGAGATAATTGAGTTTATGGAAAATGTAGAGGATAAGAATGGCAAGGTTCACAACCTGGTGAAAGGAGATCAAATGTCCTTTGATGTAAAAAAACTGGGAGAGATCCTTGATATACCCTCTGAAGGGTTTGATGACAATACAAGGCAAATGTATCCTTGTGTGGACTCCCTTCCTACTACCCTTGAAATTACCAGGAGGTTTTGTGATGCTGAAGATGTGAATGAAGCCAGGGCTGTGCAGAAAAGTGAATTGAGACCTGAGCACAAAGTCTTGTTTGAATTTGTCAATAAGTGTTTATTGCCCAGAAGGAGAGAAGGCATACTGCCAATTATATGGACCTAGTTCTCATGGAGTGCCTGAAAAGTGGAAGGAAATCTAATCGGCATGCCTTCATCATCAAGCTGTTGGACAGGATCATAAATGGCTTCAAGGTTCATGCTACCACCTATGACTTTATTCTAACTACGATTTTGGATAGGTGCAATGTGCCTCTAATGAAATGGGAAATGGCCTCAAGTTAGGACCATTTTTGAATTGACACTTTGATCGCTTGTGGCTACTTAGTGCCATCCCAAATGAACCCGGTTCATCCAAGAAAACTACTATCAATAGAAAAGTTAGGACTCTTGTTCAGGATTGTGAAGCCAAGGATTCTGAGATAGAAAGGCTCAAGGCTCATGTGGCAGAGGTGTAATATGAGAGGGATACCCTCAGATTTGAGCTTACCAAATAAAAGGAGAAGAATGGTTGAATTCTTCACAATATGCTAAATCTTCTCCAAGCCCAAAACCAAGCATCTAGCTCCCCCAAGCCTTAGGAAGCTTAGCTTTTGTCTCCTGAACCTGTCTAGTACCTTCAATGACCTAGATTAGTGATGTTTCTATCCATTTTTTCCTCATGTTTTAAATATTTTTTGCTTTTTGGTTGTGGAGTGTGATAGCACTATATCTTCTAATGAAAGAAATCTACTATTTTTGCTCTAGATCAGTATTAATCTTTCCTTATACTTTAAATATGTTTGCTTGATTACTGATGATTAAACTATAATTGCACTTGCAGTTGCTCGGTAGCCATGAGTACTTATTAAAATCTTAGGATCACACTTTTTATGCAACTTTTTGATGATGCAAAAAGGGGGAGAGATATTATGCTTTACACATTCTGAATAAGTGATATTTATAACCTAATTAACCTAGTCCTTGATGATAAGTGAATTTTCTAAACTTTGTATTGATGGTTAAGATGAGTTCTTACAGGATCCAAATAAGTAAAAAGCACAGAGTTTGTCATCATCAAAAAGGGGAAATTTGTTGGCCCAAGAATAGGTGATGTTTTGAAGATTAACAAAAGAACTCAAACATGGACCAAGTCCATCTTATAAAGCACAGCCATAATCAACTTTTACATATGAGATGCACCTGAAGGAGATAAATCTAATTGATCAAGAAGATATATCTCCTGATCTAGTAATAAAGGTTGCACACTAGATAAGGAGAGAAAGACTCCTTACATGGAGAGAACACAGTTTATGATGAAGATAGTGTTAGAGTTAGAGATCACCATAAACCCTTCTACGATAGAAGAGTAGCAATTTAATCCCAGTCAAACTCTGGTTACTAAACTATATAATGTCAGTGTTGTTCTCTTTTACAGGTAATGCACATAATCAGAAGTTAAACTTAAATTGAGAGCATAAGAGCAAGGCGATTTTTGCAAGTAATTTATGTGTGATTTGAGTGTGCAATCCTGAAGCTACTTGAACGAGATTGAAGAACCAGTTCCATGTGTCTATCTTTTATTTAGTTTAATTATAGTAGGTAATTTTACATTGTACCTTTCAACTTTCATAGAAGCAATTGCATTAGGTACCTAGAGTGTTCAAGTTAGAATTAAGTTAAAGTTATCGCAACAGTTGAGGCTTTGTGCCACAAGGGGATTAGAGTTATTTCTTAGGTTTACAAAGAGTTTTGTACATGTTGTTTTAGCTCAGTGATATTAGTGGATGTTTGGGAAAGTCCTACTGAATAGTAGGTCGTGATTCTTTTCACCTTTTGAGCTAGATGTTTTCCACGTAAAAATATCTGTTTTCTTTATTTTCTTTATTTATTATTCCGCAAATATTAGTAGTTGGAACACCTTGAAGAACTAGGTTCTTCTATAGTTTAGTTAAGCTAGACCACACAAAGCACCCTCTCTTGTGTGGAATTGAGATTTAACACATCAAGTGTAATTCACGTTCACAACTTGAAGCTCTGTTATAATACTTGCACCTTTTTACATGATTTGATGAGAGCTTTATATTGACTTCGTATGAGGCTGGTACTTTTTCTAACTTGCTTTATCGTAAAGTCATTATAGAAAATGGTTGTTTTATAATCCCCCTTGTACCTTTCATATTAAGATTAATTCTACAATATTCTCAATCACGATTTCCATAATTTCTTGGTCCAATAATCAGATTCCTGATTTACTTCGTTGATGTACTCTTTAGTTTCCTCCTTCTTCTAATCGGCCATTATGTCGGTTTAAGTTATCTCCGGCACTGGGGTTCATGGTATTAGTTATTCTATTTAGCCGTTCATGGGCACTGAGGAATATGCATGATACAATCCTTTAATAATTTAATCATTTGTTTATGAACCTAGCTCAATTCTTTCTTTAAATGTATACTAGAATCTTCTACAACTATATATGTTGCATGTATAAAACTCCAAACCCTTAAGTGCGCTGATGAGATAACCAACTCTGGATCATTGATCGAATGATTTTTTTCTCTCCATCTTAACTTTCTTTTAATGTAAGATATTACTTCTCTTGGTCTTTCTGCCCCTTGTTGTGTCCATAATTAGCTTATCTTAGTGCCCACATATGCTAGAGTTTTCATACAACTCATATGATCTCGAATATCACTTTTAATTTTACTTCCCGTTCATTATCCACGGTAGGTTCCACTTTCCTTTGGAGTGCTTATAATATTGTTGTGAGACTGTTGTTACACAACATTTCCTCTTTCGGATATTGTGCTTAGGTTGAAGCCTTCTTTCTTAATTACTCAGCTAGTCTTTTATTGTAGTACTTAGGGAGGACCCTCTGACTCTTGTAAAGATGTGAGCTTATTAGATCGTATACTTGACAAAATTTTTGATGCCCCTCCTCGTCTATAATCATCCGTAGTTTCTTACCTCCGTGCCCTTGTGCTTATAGGGTTGCTTCTAAATTGATATTTGACCGCATTTCCAGTGGCACTTTCTTTTATCTCCGTAACACTCATACGACACCTTTAACTATCTCGACTCCTAATTAAATATATCTCAAGTATTATAATGACATTACTACGAGGCTGAATATTCCATGTTA
This sequence comes from Nicotiana benthamiana, assembly GCA_034376525.1. Lineage (NCBI taxonomy): Eukaryota > Viridiplantae > Streptophyta > Magnoliopsida > Solanales > Solanaceae > Nicotiana > Nicotiana benthamiana. The sequence goes on from CM067324.1 coordinate 58,302,062, forward strand.
GGGTTTACTACATTTATCTTGCATGATCTACTGGGTGGATTTGTTGCTGTTATTGTTTCCTAATTACCTACTCATAGGTGTTTCATTTTTGCCTTAACTCAGGTACTTATCATGCTCATGCTCTGCTGTATAACTCTATTTAAGAGTGGAATGAAGACTATCCGTGACTTCTCCTATTCAGCTTTGTTTTAATTAGTTTGCTGCAGTCTTATTATTCCTCTTCTTAATCTAGTAGTTGGTTTAGAATTGAAACATGTAATTATTATACTAGGAACTTGTTTGTTAGCATTATAAGGTTTTTAATTGGACTGTATGGATGATTATTTTCAAACCTATATGAGCATTGTGAGTGATATGCCAGCTGTAGTTAATTTCAATTTAGATTATTGAAATAGTAGTTGTCTAAATCTCCGGATGACTGTTTGTTATAAATTTCAGCATTAGAATTCCATTTCTAATCTATAATGTTGATGATGTGCATGAATGAAATCTAAATAACTATAAGGGGTTTCGGTCAAGTATTAATCCTCTACTTGTGTTTAAACTGACTTGTAAATAAAACTCATTTTAGTTCGAGGTAAAATGCGTGTTAAGTTTGGTAAATCACGAATTATTAAACTCCTGGGTGTGCTGGTATCAGTTTCAATTGGGCCCATGACATTTGTGCTGTGAAATTAGACCAATTTCCTGGTTTGATTACCTGGTAGGAAGTTTTGGATTTTGTTAGTTCTAGGATTAATATGTGCACTGCTGGGCTAATATTGAAGCCCAATCTCATAAATCGAATGTATTTTGGGGCTTATTTTGGAGCCCAAGTTGCTGAAAACCTTACCCTCACCGGTCAAGCTGTTAAATTAAAGATTAACAATATTTGTCTAAATTTGGGCATTACGTTAAGTAGCAAATTCAAATTAAGAGGTTTTCCCTCTTGTTTGAACCCGGACTTGAACTTGAAGCCCAAGTTTTACAATATTGATTAGCTAGGTCCTTTAGAGACAAACACTGTGGAAAATCCTAGTTTGCTTTGGACTGGCCTTTAAATAATAAAACGAGTTGCGCAGCGCCAAATAAAATTCATAAATCGTGTGGCCCTCTTTAAGTGCTCCTAATAAAATGCTTAGAAATTCGGAACATGCCGTTTAGCGAACTTCACGGCTTTCCGCAAAGATAATAATATGTTAGTCGCTTTAGGCACGTCTTTTTAATAATTCTACCTTCCTAAATACGGGTGTGCATTTCATGTGACCCAAATCCAAATCCTAAAATGTTGGATAAAATGTGTTTTGGATCCGGGTTCCTTTCATGTGACGCGATCTAAAGACAAGTTTTAAATGATGTTCACATTCCTAAAAATCCAATTAAAAGCGGTAAATAATTTAAAATTGTAATATAGGGTGAACATGTATAAAAACAAGAATTTTAGACAAGTATAATAGTTTATGCGACCGTGCTAGAACCACGGGATCCGGGGGTGCCTAGCACCTTCTCCCGGGTCAACAGAATTCTTTACTTAGAATATCTGGTTCGCAGACTCCATTTGGGCAGTCAAAAAATTTTCTCAGAATTCAAAATAAACCTATGACTTGGGACACCAAAAGGCAAGACTATCCCAAGTGGCGACTCTAAATAAACAAATAATCCAATTTTGAATAATGTCACTTTAATTGGAAAAACTCCCTTATACATTTATCCTTCAGGGTAGCCGTGTAAAAAGGAGGTGTGACAGCTCTGTCGACTCTGCTGGGGATAAAACCCAGAATCTCTGGTTCAGGGTTTAAGAATTCGAGCTTAGAGTAATTGTTATATTTGGCTTTGCTGATTTTTTAGATGTTCATGCTATATGTGCTAAATGTTTTACCGCTTTGATATTGAATGAATTGTATATTTAAACTGTTACGATTCCCTTCCTCTCACTGAGTCTTCTAAATCATGGAGAAGGGTGCATTTCGTGTGACTTATCTTCTGTTTAGAGTCTTTTCCCATTTAGAACGAGGTTTGGATAAGCTGCTTAGCCGATGGAGCTTCTGTATCCTCGGTAAGCTCCCCCCCAGCTTGAGTTTTCCGCTTGGGTAAGCTAGGTCTAGAACAATAAACCCAGGGTTTAAACCTAGTATAACAAAACCTCATGCCGGATCCCTAGTAGGAACATTTGTTTGCATCACGCGTATTTGACTTAGGGGACTCAACACAAGGGTTGGGTCCATCTAGGATAGGTGACCCCAAACAAAAAGACCGTCCTGATGCATCCTACGTGCTACTTGTGCATTTATTTGCTTTGGATTTGCATGTTGACCGGCTTGTGAATAAGGAGAGAAAATTGAGAAAAATGGCAGTGTTTGGGCTAAATGAGAGTAATCACTCGTTTCGGAGAACCAATGCCCAAATAGCACCGAAATACTGTCAGATTTTGAAAAAAAAGAAGAAAAAAAGAAAGAAAAGAAAAAACAAAGAGACCTTTTAAAATTTGGTTTTGACAAAACAGGTTACCCGAACTATGCTGGTTTGATTCTCACCAGGTGTAAGATACGTAGGCAACCCCTCATCGGTCCAACCTCCCAGTTGCAGAAATAGCCAAAAAAATGGTTAAAATTTTAATTGTTCTCCTAAACAAATCGGGTGTTGTTCTTGTTAAAACAAGTCGAATGTCCCTAAAAGGACCCCGGAAGGCTGTTTTTGCAAGAACAACCGCCCTGAGTCATTTTAAATGGTTTGCGGGCACCGCCTTAGAATCTTCCTTCCAGAAGTGCTGAAAGGCCATAGTAGCAAAACCAAGTCCTTGTTTTCAAAATAAAGAATTTTTGCAAAAATAGCCTATTTTTGTCTTTTAGGTAAAAATAAATCAATAAATCCCCTTTAAATAAATGAGCAGGATGAATACCTGTAACATCGAAACCTTCTGAGTCCTGAGTGAGATCCCTTTGCAACTCCACATGTGGTGGAATGACCTGGGAAAAGGTAGCAGAGAAACCGTGGTCAAGATTTTGGATGGTCTCGTCGGATTGTTAAACATCAAACCAAAATTAGATATTATTGAATTACTGATACCATTCTGGGATCCAACCCGTAATGTATTCTAGTTCTCAGACTTTGAGCTTACACCCACACTAGAAGTGATGGCGGGATATGCGGGTCTTAACGGGAACCTCAGGAGTAGATATCCATTGGCACCGAGACCGGTAACCGTCCACATATTCTTGGACTTGTTGAGCATTTCGGGACATTCAAGATAAGCATCTATCAGAAGGGTGTTGCACACTTCATTTATTATACCACCGATATGGCAACTCAAAAGGTTTTGAGGAGCCCAATACCGGTTTGACACATGCCGGGAACAAAGATAAATGGGAGGCCTGGCGGGGATTCGCATTCATGGTAGCTTTCCTGGGAATCGTGGTTTGTCCTAGAAAAGACGGTCATATAGACATTGGCCTTGTAGAAATGTTAGACGTCGCCATAAAAAAGCCTACTAGCACAGTGGTTCCTTTGATTGTGGCAAAAATGTATCGAGCCTTAACCATGTGCCGAGAGGGTAGAAATTCTTTCAGGGTTGCAATCTGTTGCTACCACTGTGGCTCCAAGAACACCTTTGTCATCGGACGGGGTATATGAACTATGGTCTGACCGGGTTAAGTTGTATTGAAGAATTTGAGACCCGGGTGACAGGTATTGAGTTCCCCAAAGGCACCGAAGCTTGGTTGTCATGCTTGAGATATCTGACAGCGGATAAAATTGAATGGGCTTCCGGATGGCTTCCCGCTACTGAGATTGTGTACACATCAGCAGAAGTGCCTTATATTCTTTTAATGAGCGTTCATACCATCCAACCCTACGCTCCTTACCGAGTCTTGTGGCAGCTAGGAAGATTCCAAACCGTCCACGGCGACAACGATCTGAGTAAATAAATCATCAAATTAGGCCCAATGGCTGCATTCCCAGAAGGAAAGATTCGCCAAATATGGAATGAATGCAGGTACCTGGAGCATAAAACCATAGTGAAAGATTAGGATAGGGGCGAAGTAGACCCCAAATACTTGGTTCGGTTTTGGAAAAAGGTTTCAAATTCCTGAAAGGCCCGCCAAGAGACCGCATGTTCAACACTTCACTGACGAAGCGAATGTGCAATGGGACTTATTAGCTAAGGAACATGAGTATAGAGCCTGAATATGAGCATTGGAAAAACAGGTTCAGGATCTCCGATTTGAGAACAGCTTGCAAACCGCAGCCGATAAAGGAGACAAAAAGAAGTTGACCCAAGAGAATGAAGCCCTCAAGGCCTAAATCCAACAAATAAGAATAGATGCCAAAAACCAAGAGAGAAGCCGGTCTGATGAGAGACTAATAAAAGGGCTAAAGAAACAAGTCATAGATTGCCCGGACAAATTAGAGAAATCTGAAGCAAAGCTTTGGGCACAATGGGCAAAGAAAACAGAGGAAAGAGCCCAGTTCGTGCAGCAAATGAAAAGGAAATATGAGGGGGCCATTGCTAGTATGAGGAGAAAACTGAATGCCTTTGATGATAAGCAGCCCGACAAGACAAAGAATTTCAAGAGGAGAGGGACCAATGCTATGGGCTAATCGCCAACATGGAAAAGTAAATAAAACTCTTGCAAGACCATCACCTTCATGACTCCCAGGTGATAGACACCCGTAACGAACAAATAAGCCAACTACTCAAACAATAGGGTCGCATCAGGGAAAGAATCAGAGGCATTGCGGATTATATTGTCATGAAATGTCAGGCCGATGAACAAATGGGCGTCACACCTCCTTTTGGACATCCACAACCCGGCGAAGGGCGTGGATAGGGGAATTTTTCCAATTCAAGGACATCGAAACGATATTTATTTAAAAGATTCAGAGTCGGCTCTTTGGAGATTTATGGTGTCCCAAGTCACCGGTTTAGAATCCCGAATGGAGGAAAAGAATGACCCTGTTTAACAGTCCGCGAACCAGAAATCCAAGTAAGGAATTCCGTTAACCAGGGAGAAGGTGTTAGGCATTCTCGAGTTCCGTGGTTCTAGCACGGTCACTCAACTGTCATATTCGGCTTATATTATCTGATTTTAAACAATTATGTACCTATGTGCATATTTTAACTGTAGCGACTTTTATTATTATTTTTAAAGAAAATTGCAATGTCGTTGAAACATGCCTCGAACCACGTCACATAAATGCACATGTGGTTTTTGACACTTTTCAACTTCATTGAGATTTGGATTTGGGTCACATAAATGTGCACCCGTATTTAGGAAAGTAATATTATTAAACACGCACCTAAAGCGGCTAACGTGTTAATAATTTTTCGGGAGGCCATATAAATTCGCTAAATGGCTTGTCCCGAGTTCTAAGTATTTTAATGATGTAATTAAGGAGGGCCATACAATTTTGTGATTTATTTGGTGTGGCGCACCTCGTTTGCTTTAAGGTCATCCTAAAGAAACTATATTCTCTAAAACTTTTATCTCTAAAGCAACTTAATGGATTTACATTACGAAGCTCGGGCCACAAGTTCAAGTCCAAACTTAAACAAGAGAAGACTTTCTTAATTTAAGCTCGCTACTTAACTTAGAAGTCCCAAGTTGTATTGTGAATTTGGATTAACGAAAGAGAATCAGACCCTAGGCTCCAAGTTGAACTCATCCCCCTTTTACTGATCCAACCTTAATGTCACTATTGGTTGGCAGCAATGGACTATCACTACAAATATGGAAATTTGACAGCGTTTACTGTTAATCAATGACTCATTTAAACTACCCAGTTGCAGACCAAAAAACAGGGGGGAATCATCAACTGATCAAAACAAATGCGATAGTCTGATTAAGCCAAACATGGAAATATTAAAGAATCTATGTGACAATTTATCTAATAGACATGTTATTTTTCAACCAACTTCAGTTGGTTTTCATTTGCACTAAACAACCCCAATCCTATACTATACGAACTGATTTCATGCTTCATTTACACCTAAGGATGAAATCACATTTGACTAGAGTAATCTTGTGACCCATATGCTACTTGTTGCATCAATTGCTATCATGATGATTGAAACCAAAATAAACCTAAGCTAACAGGTTCAATAGAATATTACATCAATCCCTTATAATAATAGAAAAACAAAACCATCATGGCTATGACCAAATAAAATCCAACAGTAGAATGACGGCTAATATAGTAAAATAGATGAGCTTCAACTCGAAGTTTCCATTTCATTTCCCAAAGCTCATGACAACCAACTAAGTTTACAAGGCATGTACCTGGAAATTTGCACAAAGATGAGAGCAGAAGGTAGAGTCAGCAGCAATAAACGAACATCAACAGCTTATAATTAAACTCTCAACCCAGCAAATGGTGTCGAGCAGTCCAGGAAAGTATTTCACACAAATCAACTACAGCAAATACTTAAACTAATATTTCAAATTCCCATTCAAACTACTCCCATATCAATTGGTTCAAAATTTATTTTCGAAATTGAGCAGATCAGAGGACATTGAATAAAATGCAATAGAACAGTGTCTCTAGCTGTATATTTTTTAGATTTTCTCTCTCGGCTTTCAACTTTTAGCAATCTTTATGTGTAGATTCTTCAAACTTTCCAGCTTCTTCTTTTTTGTGTTTTTCTCAAATTTAGCTATCAAGACCTTCTATGGTAGCAGCTTTGTTTTCTCTAATTTTTGACCTATCCTCTTCTTTTTTGAAAGGAAAGATTGATTCCTTTATATGAAGCTAGTTAGGGCAAATATCAGATTTCTATCAGATTTCCCTCCTTTCTTTTCATTTCAGCTTAAGGGTCCCTAGAGTTGTAACTTTTCACCCAAGTTATTACCCTAAAAACCACTGAAATTCTAATTAAGGCCCTATTTTAGAAGATTCTAGAGTGTTCCACCTTTAACTTCAATATTCCTATGCAGTTCTAAGTACCCAAATTACCCTTGAACTTTTTTTTTAAATTATTAATCTTATTCAATTATCAACAACCCCTTACCCTATCAGTGACCATGCTTAACTAACCATCTTAATTAAGTTGTCTCCAAAGGCTCTAAGATTGAATTACGCGACTAAAATTAATCCCCACTCACACTACAATCCAATTATCAATCCAAATCAAACTAAATCAATATTAAACTACACTCAACTAAACCATCAAAGAACATGAAATGAATATCAGAAAATTCTAATGGAAACAGTCGCAACTAGGCACAGATTCAACCAACAGGAACTCAGAAAAGAACAAAAATTAAATTAACATAAAACATCATTTATTAATCATGAAGAAAATGTTAATCGCAAGGGAAACACCCTACTGATTTAGAATGAACAATCGAAAACTAGCCTAGAATTAAAACTGAATGAGCATGAACAAATAAAAATAAAAACCCGAATTAATGTAGCAAGATAAACATGTGAAGAAATTGATTTGAATAACAGAAACAAAATTAATAAAAAAAAAACAAAAAAAACTCACTGGTACAGCCTATCGCTCCTTAGATTTCAAATTCGAACCACTCCGGCAGGATTCGAATGCTACCGATGAGGGATTTGTCATGAGGGGTGAGGAGGTTGTATGATGTTAATTTGGCACTGGTTGGGTAAAGTAGGGTTTGGGTCCAATTTCGATCTAAAATAGAGTATCGGGGTTATTCGGAGAATGTGAGTTGGGGATTCGGACTGGGGAATGTGAGAGGAGTCCATGGTGTATGTTGGAAGGGATTTGATGGCTGGCAGCCGCCGTGAGCGGTGGAGCTGCTGAGTTTTGGAGCTTTATTCGACGAGGCTGGGGAATGTTCAAAGGAAAAGGATGGTGGGGTTGGAAATAGGGGGTTGAGAAGGTGATGTGGTGTAATTTTGGATGGCATTGGAGACTTGACACCCGCGACAGTGATTTCTGGCCGGTGGCGGATGACGGAGGGTGGTGGGAGACGGCGGCGTTACACCGGCACTTTTTAGGGGTTCTTATAGATGGTTTGGGGGTAGGGGGCATTAGGACTGTTAAATAATTGGCCGATGCTCAGTTTCAGACCGTTCGATCACCTGAGATCAACGGTCCATATGGGAGATGCCTGAGACGGGATCGTTTGTTAACTTAACGGCACCGTTTGGGGATAGGGGCGGTGGACCGGGTACGGGTAGTATATTTGTACTGGGTTGAGTTGGTTTTCGGCTGGGATTAATAGAATTGGCCCAAATATTTGCCCATTCTCTTTGTTTCTCTTTATATACATTTTCAGCTTTTATTTTCATTCTTTTGTTTTTTTTTCTTTTGTATGTTTAAAATTAAATTAGAGATCCTAAATTAAAAAAGAATAAATATGCAATTGACGCATAAGAGATGCTAATAAACCATAAATAATAGTTATCATAATTCAAATAAAAAAATACCTAAATATCAAAATCGGAATTAAAGTGCAAATTAAACTATTTTGAATTTTCTTTTTCATAAAATGTACTAATTACTAATTAATTATCAAAATGCAAGATTGAATCCTAAATGCACATGCCACATATTTTGTATTTTCCATTAATTAAGATAAAATAAATATGCACAAACAAATGCAAACCATTAATAGAAAATGCCACAAAAAATAAAAAATTGCAAATAAACAAAAGAAATTATTTTATATTAAATTTATGGGAGTAATTCATGTAGGGCAAAAATCACATGCTTAGAGCTACCCCTCTTTGTGCATATACACAGAGAGTTTTCGTGCAAAGATAAGTGAACGGACACGAGCAATGTTTTCCCGTTTGAATACTCCATGAGAAGCATTTTGAAAAGCTTGACTGCACCCTGCTTCAAAGGTTGCCTACATATCCTCGACTAAAGAGGAATCATGTCAGTGTAGTTCAGGAGTGTTTGGTAGCTGGGACTACCAAAGCTGTGATCTCACTATTGCTGCTAGACCCCCTTATTACACCTTTTGAAAAATAAAAAGAAGGTAGATTAAGCTATGAACTATGGATTACAAAAGAACCTATCTACGTCTTCAATCTTGCTCTTGATCTTTGTTGCCTTGTTGACTTGTATTTCTTCTTGTAAACTCCTTGTTGCCTTGTTGACTTCTTGTTTTCCCTTCTATATTTGATGTCAAATTGCTAGACTTGAAAAGATAATCTCTTATTCTAGCAGGTGGCACCTAACTACCCAAACTTGAACCTTGAAAAATATTCCCTTGTTCTAACAGGTGGGTGCCTGATTACCCAAACTTGAACCTTGAAAGATATTCCCTTCTTCTAATAGGTGGGTTCCTGATTACCCAAAACTTGAAGCTTGAAAGATATTCCCTATATCTAACAGGTGGACGTCTGATTACCCAAAACTTGAAACTTGAAAGATATTCCCTTGTTCTAACAGGTGGATGCCTGATTACCAAAACTTGAAACTTGAAAGATATTCCCTTGTTCTAACAGGTGGGCGCCTGGTTACTAAAACTTGAATCTTGAAAAATTTTCCCTTGTTCTAACAGGTGGGCGCCTAATTACCAAAACTTGAATCTTGAAAAATATTCCCTTGTTCTTACAGGTGGGCGCCTGATTACCAAAACTTGAATCTTGAATAATATTCTGAGACATGTTGCTTGTGTACCTGGTCACAACAAAGCAAACAAAACAAGAGAAATTCCTTCTACCCCTGTTTGGTGCTGGATGCATCTGTAAGAGTTAATCAAATCCCATGACAAATTAAAAATTAGTTTATGTTCTCAAAAGGTATTATTTTCCACTATGTTCTTTGTAATCTAAGTTATGTCTGCTGGGGATCTACTGGGGATAGGTGATTAGAGCTACTTCCCATTATCCAGGAGGGTCCTGGCAACTTTTCACTAGATGCGAGATGTGTCTCCTTGGGATTAGTATTTAAAGCTATATCCCATTATTCAAACGGGTCCTGATGACTCTTGTTGGGGACATGTTTGCGCCCGCCCATGCTACCCGATTGTTTGTGTTTTAGGCTAAGTCTTATTTTTCAGGAAGGTCCTGAAAACTCTTAACTGAATCCTACTTCAACATGCAAGTCATTTTATGCTCTTTGCTATCCATGATTGTCTCTAACCCATAAAAAAGTCCCATTTTTTAGGAGGGTCCTGAGGGTTCCATATTAAATGCCAATTCTAACTTCTGGTTGTTTCTGCTGGTGATCATTTTTTAGGAGGGTTTAGGTAAATCTTACCGGGGAAGGTGTTTGCGCCTGCCCATGTTACCCGTGCCTGTTTGAGTTTTAAACTGCACCGGATTTCAACTTTCATACCCCTTTTAACTTTCAGTTGTTTTTGCTGGGGGTTGCTAATTAAAGTTTGTCCCAATATACTCTTACTGGGGATAAAATAATGACGAACTATGTTCCCTTTGAGTTTTAACTAGGTCCCATTTCCAGATGGGCCCTGAGATTTTGATCATACCTGCCATGTGCCTGCCTTCCCCCATGGATGGCCCTCCTTAGGCTTTTCTGGAATTTGTCTGCCCATATGTGAATCAAAGAAAATTGTTAGTTTGAAAAATGGTGGTTAGCTTGCAGCATTCTTGTTAGAAGCGGTCTCCCCACTTTCATATTCCATTGTGTTCAAGTCTCCATGTTGATGGTGCGTGGCCTTTGTTGGTTGGCTGACTCACGAACCTTTGTGGCTTTACTTTGCTACCCGTTGTTGTGTTACACTCCTAGCCCTTTCGCCAGGAATTTTACGTCTTTCCTGATATTACCAAGTCAATGTACTATGCTCGGCTGACCCCCTGACCTTGTGTCTTTACTTTGCTCCCCATCTTTGTGGTGTGCTCCTTCACTTTGCTGAACTCTTGCCTCTCAATTTAATTTTATCATTGAAGCTTCTGTGAATCCCTCCCCTCGCGATTTCAGCTCTTATTGCCTTTGTTATCATTGAAGCTTTTGTAAATCCCTCCCCCTGCTGTTTCAACCTTTGCTGCCTTTGTTATGTTTTTTGGTGGAATGCGCTTCGTCTCTTTAGAAGCTGGTAGTAAGCTTTGAAAATTTTCTTCCGTTGGCTTAAACCAAACAACTTTAGAGATTCAAAAGGAAAATGAAAAGCAATGACTCAGAACTGTTTTAGGGTAAAGAATTCATTTAATAACTGTTGAAGGGAAGAGAAAAGAAACTTATCTGAGGAAGAGCAGCTGGTTTTTCATGATCATGACATGCACTTCGGCCTAGTCAACCCAGTCTGTCCCGATGATCAGCCTTCTGTTACCATTCTTTTGTTTTCGTGACCATTTTTATCCCAATTCCTTTAACCAAACCCTTACTTTGCTTGAATTACGATGTTCAGAACAGATTCCCACCAACGGCCCTTTTCCGGTTGTTCATTCCTTGCCTTGCCTTCGCCTTATGGTGCCCGTGAGGGTTTTCACCAACAAGACTTCTCATTTTTATTTCTCTCAACTCCCGCCGTCTTACGATGCCCGTGAGGGTTTTCACCAACAAGACTCTCTCATTTTTATTATTTTCTGCTTGAACTAGAGTTACGTCCCGGGGTACGGTCTATCTTTCCTTGCTTGCCTAGGCATCTCTCAAAGATTGATCATAAGGTCTTTCTTTGGATTGTAATGTAGGCTTTTAGATAAAGGTTAGAAAGAAAAGGGTATAAGAGGCTCAAAAATCACTCTTATGGGTTCAAAATTTACAACCTTTGGAATCCAATTTATCATAACAAGCGCAATTCCTGTCCCAGTTTCTTGCTTGGGACCTTTGTATTTTTTTTAATATGACCGAGCCGTGATGCTGCCTACGTATCCTTAAAAGGTATCAGGTCAAGCGTATTCCTTGCTGATTCCTTACTTTTACTATTATTCGTTTGTTTTGGTTTTCCTTCTCTCTTTACGTTATTCTTTTCTTCCTCTTTCCTTCTCTTCTTTCTTTTTTGTTTTATTTTTCTCTTTCTTTTCTTTATTTTTATTTTCTTTTCTTTCTTTATCTTGATTTCTTTTCTCTTTTTGTTCTTGTCCTTTCACTGCCTTCTTACAATTGTGTTTCTGACTTTCGTTACTGATTCCGAAAGAGGAATATGAAAAGAAAATAATTAAAGCTCAAGAGGATTAACAAAGGGTAAAGTGTTTAGATAGTTGAATAAAATGCCTTCGTCATTTCAATCTCTAAAATATGCCAAGTACAAACAAACATGCCAAGTATAGACAATGGTTCAAACAAAAGAAAGTCATACACAATATCTTTTGGCTACATCTGAATTGATATCCATTTCTACATATTTTTCTTGCACATCTGTTGGATACAATGCCCCATTGGACAACACTCTTGACACGACAAATGGTCCTTGCCAGTTTGGAGCGAACTTGCCCTTTGCCTCAGCCAAGAGAGGGTGGATGTGTTTCAACACCAATTGAACCACTTTAAACTTTTTTGGACGCACTTTCTTGTTATATGCTCTTGTCATCCTCTGTTGATACAACTGGCCGTGACACACCGCTGCCAATCTTTTCTCATCAATCAAACTCAATTGCTCCAAATGATTTCTAACCCATTCTTCATTGTCGATTCCTGCTTCAGCCACGATTCGAAGGGAGGGGATTTCAACTTCAGCTGGAATTACTGCTTCTGTGCCATATACCAACAAGTATGGGGTTGCCCATACAGAAGTGCGGACGGTAGTACGATAGCCTAAAAGTGCAAAGGGTAAATTCTCATGCCACCGCCAGTACCCTTCCACCATTTTACAAAGTATCTTCTTTATGTTCTTATTGGCTGCCTTGACCGCTCCATTCGCCTTAGAGAGATACGGGGTGGAGTTGCGATGTGTAATCTTGAACTGTTGACATACCACTATTATTAAGTGACTGTTGAGATTTTCCCCATTGTCAGTGATGAGAATCTTGGGGATTCCAAATCGATAAATAATATTTGCATGTATAAAGTTGACTACTGCTTTCTTTGTCACTACTTTGAAGGTCTTGGCTTCAACCCATTTGGTGAAATAGTCAATAGCAACCAGGATGAACCTGTGTCGATTAGAATCTGCCAGCTCGATGGGCCTGATGACATCCATGCCCCAAGCAACGAAAGGCCATGGTGCAAACATCGTATGCAACTCAGATGGCGGAGAGTGAATCAAGTATCAATGCACCTGACATTGATGGCATTTGCGCAAGAAACTGATACAATCCCGCTCCATGGTGAGCCAATAATATCCTGCCCTGAGAATCTTCTTCGCCAAAATATATCTGCTCATGTGCGGCCCGCAGACTCCAGCACGCACCTCACTCATGATGGTTGTAGCTTGCTCAGAATCTATGCATCATCCGATGTTCTTTTGTATAATATCCCTATGCTGAAGAAGAACTCACATGAAAAGCAACGGATTTTTCTCTTCTGGTAACTTGTGGCTTGCATCCGGTATACACCTATCTTGATATATTCTTTGATGTCGTGGAACCAAGGCTCACCTTTAAGCTCTTCTTCCACCATGTTACAATAAGCATGTTGGTCATGGACCTAGATATGTATCGGGTCAACATAAGCCTTATCCAGATGATGTAACATTGACGCCAAAGTAGCTAAGGCATCAGCAACTTCATTGTGAATTCTGGGGATGTGCCTGAACTCTATTGACCGGAATTGTTGACATAGATCATGCAAGCATTTCCGGTATGGTATGAGCTTTAAATCTCATGTTTCCCACTCCCCTTGAATTTTGTGTACCAGATGGTTTTAGTCTTCCAAGGCCAAGACTTCCTGGACACCTATGTCTGCTGCTAATCTCAAATCCAAAATACATGCCTCATATTCTGCCATGTTATTGGTGCAATAGAAGCGAAGTTGAGCCGTGACTGGGTAATGATGCCCTTCTTCAAGAAATGAGCACTGCTCCTATCCCGACGCCTTTCATGTTGGCGGCCCCATCGAAAAACAATTTCCATCCTGATTTTTTGCCCTGTTCCATTTCATCAATATGCATTACTTCCTCGTCCTGGAAGTAGGTCTTTAAAGGTTCATATTCTTCGTCTATCAAATTCTCAGCTAAATGATCAGCCAATGACTGTGCTTTCATTGCAGTCCTAGTCACATAGACAATTTCAAACTTAGTGAGCAAGATTTGCCATTTTGTGAGCCTCGCTGTGGGCATGAGCTTTTGGAAAATGTTCTTCAATGGGTCCAGACGCGAGATGAGATAAGTGGTATATGATTACAAGTAATGCCTTAACTTCTGGGCTACCCACATCAAGGCGCATCATGCCCTTTCAAGATGCGTATACTTAACCTCGTAGGTTGTAAATTTCTTGCTGAGGTAGTATATGGCTTGCTCTTTCCTCCCGGTGAAATCGTGCTGACCCAACAACATCCAAATGAGTTGTTCAAGACTGTAAAATATAAGATCAACGGCCTTCCTGGTTCTGGCGGAACCAACACCGGTGGGTTTGACAAATATTCCTTTACCTCATAAAAATCCTCTTGGCACTCTCCCATCCATTTCACCGCAGCATCCTTTTTCTATTGCTTAAAGATGGGCTCACAGACGGTTTTGAGCTGAGCAATGAATCGAATGATGTAATTCAATCTTCCCAATAGCTCATCACCTCTGTTTTGTTCCTTGGTGGCAGTAGTTCCTGTATAGCTTTGATCTTTGATGGATCTAGTTCGATGCCTCGTTGGCTGACTATGAGCCCTAGAAACATCCCTGAGGGGACCCCAAATGCGCATTTTTCCGGGTTGAGTTTGAGATCATACCTGCGGAGCCTCTGGAAGAATTTCCTCAGATCTTTAACGTGATCGGATTGCTTTCTAGATTTCACAATCACATCATCCATATAGACCTCAATTTCCTTATGTATCATATAATGGAAGGTGGTTTTCATTGCCCTCATATATGTTTCCCCAGCGTTCTTCAAACCAAAAGGCATGACCCTATAATAATATGTCCCCATGGCGTGATGAATGCTGTTTTCTCTGCATCTTCTTCATCCATTAAGATTTGGTGGTAGCATGTGTAACAATCCACGAATGACCCAACTCGTGCTTTGCACAATTGTCAATCAATATGTGAATGTTAGGCAGTGGGAAGTAGTCCTTTGGAATTGCTTTATTGAGGTCACGATAATCGACACACACTCTAGTTTCACCATCCTTCTTTGGCACGTGCACAATATTAGCTAACCATGTGGGATATCGCGTGACTCGGATAACTTTTTTCCTCAAACTACTTGGTCACTTCCTATTTGATTTTCACGCTCACATCAGTTTTAAATTTTCTCAACTTTTATTTGACGGGAGGAAAGGCTGGGTCGGTTGGCAATTTGTGAAGCATCAAGTTAGTGCTCAATCCAGGCATGTCATCATAAGACTATGCAAAGACATCTTTGTATTCAAGCAGTATTTTAATTATCTATTTCCTACACTGTGACTCCAGATGGAAACTTATTTTGGTTTCTCTAACGTTATCTGGGCTCCCTAAATTGAGTGCCTCTTTATCACTCAGGCTTAGTTTGGGTTTCTCCTCAAATTAGCTCAACTTTTTAATAATCTCATCCCATTCTCCTTCCTCGTCGTACTCTGGCTCATCCTTATGCTCTATTTCCTGAATTATTATTTCTGAACTAGATCAATTTTTAAAACTGGGCCGAAGAGTCCTTATGCATGTCAGATCACTGGAACCAATATAAAAATAACACGACTCCCTCCGGGTGGGAAGAGGAGTGGCTTCCTAGTTGTTGAATTTTGCGCATGCTCCCACAAACTGCACATCTTCCCTGCTCTATCCCTCTCCTACCTCGACCTTATTTACCTTCTTGAACAACCTTTCTAATCCCTTATCCAAATCCCCATCCGCATAAATCAGCGGACCGGGAATCTTTAGCAATGGGCACCTGCTAGTAATGGGCTTGAAAAACGATATGGACAACCTTGGGATGGGTTTTGGAAGGGCCCAGGCCTTCTGCTTTAACTTTCTGGCTCGCCTTATGTCCGCGGCTATAGGCTTGAATCCTAGAACAAAAGTGTCCAGATTTTTTAGGAGAGACACTAGTTGCATGATGCCTTGTAGAGAAGCACCCAATCCCTTGCTGGGCATGAAACTATTCTTCAACATTTCTGAAGCCACCATGACTGATGCGGCTGCTACCTTTAGAGTTGTGACAATCTCACCTTCTGGGATCTTCTCAACTGACACCGTGTCGAACATGTATTAGACCCATGGACCTTTGCTGTCTTGAGATTCAACAAAAGGTACGATAGCATCACCTGTAACACATTGATTATCTTCATTATATACCACAATCTCATGTCTGTCCTATTCAAATTTGACCATCTGGTGCAAAGTATATGGCACTGCCTTGGCTGCGTGAATCCAGGGTCTGCCCAATAATAGGTTATAAGAAACTACCACGTCCAGCACTTGTCAGTTCCAGCACTATATCCACTATTGAGTCTTTGCCTCTGCCATCGAACCCCCGAACACAAATGTTATTCTTGTGGAACCTTTCATGTTCCACCTTCAGCTTGATCAATGTGGAGAGCCGATAAATATTTGCACTAGACCCATTGTCAACCCAAACCCGGGTGACCACAACATCTTCACATTTCACAGTCAAATAAAGGGCCCGATTATGTTCAGTGCCCTCCATGGGCAGCTCATCGTCAGAGAAAATGACCTGATTTACCTTGAATATCTTGTTTGCAATCTTCTCCAAATGATTCATAATTATCTTTTCAAGGACGTGGGCTTCGTTCAAATCTTCATCAACGCTTAGTGGTGTTCATATGAATGGATTAATAAGGACAGTAAGGAGATCTGAGCTGGTGTTTTCCTCAATTGCTCTATGATGGAGTAGTCCTGCTTTTTCATTTTCTTCAAGAATTCTTCTGCCTCTTCTTCTTATACAGCTTTCTTCATCGATTATGGGTTATCCTTATGGATCCTACTTTTCCTCAACTCCTCAGTGGCGAAGTATCGCCCTGACTGAATCAAACCCCAGGCTTCACAAAATTCCTCCCTAACCTCTTTCCCTTTGTACATAACTATTGCTTGTTCATATCCCAAGGAATGGCTTTGTTGTTGACGACTGGTGGTTGGATTACTGGTTTTATATTGACAGGCTCTATGCAAGCACCTTCCACGACTATGACGGGTTCCCTAGCTACCCTATGCACTATCACTTTTGCCTTTTCCGGTTTTGGTGCAATCATGCCTGATGACCTCCCTTGAACCACAACAAGTTTGCTGTCTATTTTCTTTATCTTGATCACTGACTTCTCACTGCTCATGCTCTCAATTGGCTTGACTTCATTGGATTTGATCATCATTACTATTTGTGAGGGATTCTTAGGCTCTCCCCCTTTCTCAACGATCTCAATCATGTTGGTCTCATGATGGGCCGGCAATGGGTTTTGGTTAATGTTGGGTGCCTCTGAGCCTGCACTTCAATCCGGCGGCAGTCAATTAGTTCCTGGATAGCATTCTTCAAATGCCAACACTTTTTGGTATCATGTGCCGGTGCACAGGAACAGTATTCATAGCTAACAAAATAATCTAGATTCTTCGGAGGAGGGTTTGTCAATTTTGCTTCAATTGATCTCAACATATCCAGTTCTCGCAGCTGGTGGAATAAACTAGTGTAGGATTCTCCCAATGGAGTGAAAGTCTTTTTCTTCTGCACCCTCTCATTTCTCAAGACTGGATTGGCTCGGAAGGCAGGTTTCGGGGGTGTTGATAGGCTCTCGGAGGTGGATAATGATTTTGTGGAGTTAGGTAGGTATTCTGTGGGGATGGCGTATGCCATTGTGCGTGGGCGGGAGGTTGGGTATACGCTTGTGCGTGATGGACTGAGAAGCAACATTCTAATAGTGGATAGTAATGTAGTGGTGAGCCGTATGGAGTGTGTGGGTATGTTTTGTGGTGAGGACAGGGTTGGGTGTAATGGGATGGAGCCCGAGGCTTGAACCACATTCCCGACTCAACTGTTGCTACTTCCTCCTTCTTCTTCTTTCCAAATGTTCCCCCAGCTCCACCCTACATAGCCTGAGTGGTCACCTGATTGCAGAGTAGCTCATGATCTTGTTGGATTTGAGGCCTTCCTCGACCATCTCCCCATTTTAACTACCTCATTGAAAGATTTACCTACTACCGACACCATATGCCCGAAATAGGTAGGCTCCACATATTGCAGGAAATAATCCACCATCTCACTCTCCTTCATTGGAGGATCAACCCTGGCTACTTCTTCTCTCTATCAAAAACTGTATTCCCTGAAGCTCTCGTTGTATCCTCCAGTTTTGTCAAAGATAGACTGTCTGGGAAAATTTCCAGATTATATAGAAAGTGACAGGCGAACGCTTGTGCCAAGTCATCCCAGGTATATCACCGAATGTGATCCTACCGAGTGTATATCTCCAATGCCAACCCACTTAAACTTTGGCTAAAGTATACCATTAGTAATTCATCTTTTCCCCTGCTCCTCTCAATTTGCTACAAAACCCCTTTAGATGTGCGACCGGATCGCCATGTACATCATATAAGTCAAATTTAGGCATCTTAAAACCTGAAGGTAACTGCACGACTGGAAATAAACAAAGGTCCTTGAACGCCACGCTTACTTGGCCATCAACCCTCGCATGTCCTTGAATGATTGTTCAAAACTTCTGACCTTTCTGAGCACCTCCTCTTGCTCAGAATTTTTGGTTGGCTTTTCAACTCCCGCCAGGATTTCGAAACAGGGAGCATAGGAGTAAGGTTCGTGGGCTTTGTTAGCGGGTTCCGGCGGGTAATATTGGTTGTCATATGCTTGAAGCAAGGGCTCACTTGATGATCTATGGAGTGCGGGAGAAGGAGGTGCCACATAAATGGGAGCAATTGGCGAAGGGGGGTGAGGAGCGGCTTTGGGTAGTAGAGCTGGGGGTGGTTGAGAGGTCGTACCCTGATGCTGTAAGTAGGCAGGAAAACTTGGGGGTGTATCAGTGGTGGAATAGTCATGAGCTTGGGCCAGTGGTGGAATGAAGGTTGGGTTAGTAGGGCAGGTTGGTGGGGCTGTCCTCTTGCCCAGGCCTGGTACATCTCAGCAATTTGGTGTTTTAGTTTGTACATTTCCTCCTTCATGGCATTAATGTCCAATTCCTCTACCTCTTTCGATGTGTCAATAATGCTGAAGTCGGTTTCTTGATTGGCCATAACTTGATTGCTCTTAGACCGCGTGTTGTAGGAGTGGGTTGCCATAATGCCGCAAGTACTAACCACCTGTCTAGGCTGGAAACAAAACACGCAAACTTTTTAATGGTTAGGTTTCGACATGTAAGAAATCATATATTGGGGAATGAGTACACCTAAACAATTATTGGATACTACATACATCGGTTTCTTGCGTCATCCCGACTTTCCCTTTTCTTTCTTTGCAATGCCTCTTCTCAGTTTTATCTTCTTACTCTCTCCCCTGTTTTTCCACCTCTCTTGTTTTTCCATTATTTATTTCTTGCTTTCCCCTCTTTGCTTTTCTCTTTTATTTTAATTTGATTGTGGTCAAATCCTATGTAGATTGCCTACGTATCATGACCCCGCATGAATCAGACTAGCGTAGTTCTGGCAAATAAAACGTGAAGAAACAATAAAACATTTTGGAATTCTCAATTTCCATAATAACAGACTTTGGTCACAAAGACTCGAAATACTGACATATTTACACAAGCAACTAGCAGACTCTGATGAAAGACGAATTAAACACTCAAAGAATAACTAACCTTGCATAAGAGAAAATACAGACTATAAGAAAAACTGACAGACTTTAAGGAAAATACAATCTCAAGAAATCACGATTACATTAGGGCCTCAATTTCTCCTGGGACCCGCAAGGCATCGTTCGGCCTTACTGGGGGTCGATTAGCTAAATCCCCCTGGAGGTGATGGAGATCTTCCATTACACGACGAACAAAAAGCATCGCGGTGTCAAAGAACATAGATCGAGGCATATCCTCACAGCTGCTACACTTCATTGCGATGTAATGGGCGATCCTTTTGATTCTCTCTCGTATGGCACCTTTATCTTGCAATAACCGCCCAATCTGCTCAGTTCTGGCTTCCACAGATTGTTCGGCTTCCTGATTTTGCTCTTGAAGTTGTTGCAAATCCAATTCCAATTGCGCCAATGTTGTGTAACAATGTTCCCTTTCAATTTTGAATTCTTTTACCTGTTTGATCATTTTGTTTTTCGAGATGATGACCCTTTTATTTAATCTTGTGACCTCACCGTCGAACTCTTCTTTTAACCAGACGTGCTCGTTCTACCGTATTTTCAGCCAATTTTTTTCGAGCCCTGGCTAATTCCCTTTCTTCTTTGTTCAAATCAAAACTGTAGTCATTCACCTTTCTATCTGAGGCTATCTATAAGTTTTGTGTCCTTGGCACTTCGGACAGGGTTTTCCGCTGCTACTTTCATTTTCTGAATTTGGGCTCGCAGGGCCTTATTTTCTTTGACCAGTTTCTTCTATTCGCCTTCATCTGCGGCGGCCTGCAAATCTTTCTCAAATTGCAAATTCATGACCTGTTTCTCTAGTTTTCCTATTGTATCCATGTACTCGTGTTCTTTAGCCAACCAGTCCCACTGCTCTTGCGATGCTTCAACGAATTCTTGGAGATGGGTCCTCTTGGTTGGCCTCTCGAACTCAATTTCTCTCCTGTACCAAGCAAGGCACCCTGGCGACACTTCTCCTCTGGACCGATCTCGTACACAAGTGTTTGCTGTTAGGTATTGGCATTCATTCAAAATTTTGCAGACTGTTGCTTCGGGAAACTGACCGTCAGGTCCGATCTCGACTACCCGGATACTGAGATCTTCATCTCTTGTCACTATCTGGCCTCTCCTGAGCTGTCTCAAGACCCCATGTGGGGCATAAGGCTGGATGCTCCTAAGACCCATCAGCAGGAAGTGAGGCTCCATTGCCGGCATGTATATGATCTCGTCCACAGACAACCATCCAAGCGTCCACTCTATTTGACCGGCAATGAGGGACCGAAAGTAAGATATCTATCCTGTTACTCCTTCGGGCAAACTGAGCCCTCCAATCCTTGTTATATTCCTCTATACAAGTTTTCTCCACTGACCCATACGGTGGCATAGGTGTTCGGTCATCCACATTTGCAACAGCCGATTGCACCCCTCAAGGAAATCTTTCCTGGTCCTGCAAGCTGTAAGAGCACGAAAGATCTCAGCTACTATCATAGGTACGAGTGTGCTCTTGGCTTGGGTGCGTAGAGTGCTGACAACCCCTGCTATTTTTATGTCGATGTTCCCATCTTTCCTCGGAAACACCAAGAGCCCCAGGAAAGCCACCATAAAAGCAAAGCGTCTATGTTCTTCCCATTTGACGCGGTTTCCTTTGCTGCAGATTTTGTTTTCTGGTTTGTTGAACCCCCCTATATGATCATATTTGCTATACAGGAATAAAAAGGTACAAAAACTTGCTGCCAAGTCCCGGTCGTGTACCATTCTGCTTATTTTCAGGTAGTCTAAGAATTTATGCACAGCTACAATTCTTGGGGCAACCAAATACTTATGTCTCAAGAGAAGCTCAGCATCTCCGATGTACCCGGCTATTTCTTCTAAGGTTGGGTAAGTTCAAATTCTGAAAAGTGGAACACATTGTGCACCGGGTCCCAGCACATGACCAATTCCCTTATTATGTCTCCCTAGGGTATAATATCCAATAGTCTAGGAAGGCCCCCCAAATACTTCTTGACCTCATCTTGCCCTTCTCTGCCTAGGTCATTCCACCACAGCCGCAACTCACAAGGAATTCTGCTTATGAATGAGAAAGGTTCATTTTGGATTGTGTTTATCCTGCACTTTTATTAGGGTGATTTAGTAACGTATGATTTCATTCCGTTTGACTCCAAAATCAAAATTGACCCACTTCTTTTATGAAATTTGTTTTCTAAAACCAGGAACCCCATTTGCAGATACGGCCTTTCAAGACTTCCAGAGAAAGATTTTAAGGTTGTGCCCGCTAACAAGACAAATATAAAATAAAACCAAAGGTGGCCGTTTGTGCAAAATCAGCCTTCTGGTGTCCCTTTCGGTAACATTCGCCTATTCTTGATAATAATGGCATCACCTTACCTATTTACAACAATAAAACAACTATTTTTCATTTTCGGCTATTTTCCTTATTATTATTTATGCAAAAAGGAAGTTGGACTCGATGGGGGTTGCCTACGTATCTCACACCCTATGAGAATCAAATTGACGTAGTTTGGGCAGATAAAGCAAAACCAATTATTTTGAAAACATACTCTTTTTCTCTTTTTTTCCCATAGACGAATAAATAAACTATTGTTGAAAACAAGACATTTTTCTTTCTTTTTATTTTTTATTTTTTTATTTGCAAATATACTATTTTCTGAAAGCAAATTTTCTTTCCCCTTTTATTCTTTTTTGTTGTTTTTATTTTCAAAAATTTGGCAGAGTTTCGACACTATTTGGACATTGGATTTTCCAAGACAGGGGATTAACTCTCCTTACCCTTAAAAAGTAGGTCAACATGTAAATTCAAAACAAATAAATGCACAAGTATGATACATCAAGATGGTCTATTATTCCGGGTACTCATGTCCTAGACAGTTCCAACCCATGTGTTGAGTCCCCTAAGTCAAAAAGCATGATGCAGATAAGCGCTCCTACTAGGGATCCGACATGAGGTTAAGTTATTCTATATTTAAAACCTGGGCATTTGTTCTAGACTGTGTACCCGAGCGAACAACTCGAGTCGAGGAGAGGGCTACATACTGGGGACCTGCAAGATCATCCGGCTTAGTAACTTGTCCGAGCCTCTTTATAATTTCAAGGTATGTCACTAACAGAACAGGGAGTCTCGATCAGCGAGTACATCCCCGAAGATAAGAAGAGAAGGGTTTCATAACAGTTTATATGTACAGTACACATAATATTAAAGCGGTAAAACAACTTTCAACACATTGGGTACAATTATGCAATAAAATCAAATAATAAGGCTGGATACAACAATAATCTTAAAGCTCGAATTCTTGAACCCTGAACCAGATATTCTAGGTTCGTTCCCCAGCAGAGTCGCCAGAGCTGTCACACCTACTTTTGTACATCCACAACCCGGCGAAGGGCGTGGATAAGAGAGTTTTTCCAATTTAAGGACAATCAAAATGGGATTTATTTCAAAGATTCCGAGTCGCCACTTGGGAGATTTATAATGTGCCAACTCACCGGTTTAGAATCACGAATTGAGGAAAAGAATGACTCTGTTTAACAAGTCGCGGACCAGAAATATGAGTAAGGAATTCTGTTAACCCGGGAGAAGGTGTTAGGCATTACCAGTTCCGTGGTTCTAGCACGGTTGCTCAACTGTCATATTTGGCTTAAATTATCCGATTTTAAACAATTATGAACCTATGTGCAAATTTTAACTTTAGCTGCTTTTATTATTATTTTTAAAGAAAATTGCAATGTCGTTGAAACATGCCTCGAACCACGTCATATAAATGCACCCGTGATTTTTGACACATTTCAACTTCAGTGAGATTTGGATTCGGGTCACATAAATGTGCACCCGAATTTAGGAAAGTAATACTATTATACACCCGCCTAAAGCGGCTAACGTGTTATTAATTTTGCGGGAGGCCATGAAAATTCGCTAAATGGCTCGTCCCGAGTTCTAAGTATTTTAATGAAGTAATTAATGAGAGCCACACAATCTTGTGATTTATTTGGCACGGCGCACCTTGTTTGTTTTAAGATTATCCTAAAGAAACTATAATTCTCTAAAAATTTTATCTCTAAAGCAACTTAATGGATTGGCATTACGAATCTCGGGCCACAAGTTCAAGTCAGAACTTAAACAAGAGAAGACCTTCTTCATTTAAGACCGCTACTTAACTTAGAAGCCCCAAGTTGTGTTATGAATTTGGATTAACGAAAGAGAATCAGACCCTAGGCTCCAAGTCGAACTCATCCCCCTTTTACTCATCCAAACTTAATGTCACTATTGGTTGGCAGCAATGGACTATCACTACATATCTGGAAATTTAACAGCGTTTAATATTAATCAATGACTCCTTTAAACTACCCAGTTGCAGACTAAACAACAGGAGGGAATCATCAAATTATAAAAACAAATGCGATAGTCTGATTAAACCAAACATGGAAATATTAAAGAATCTATGTGACAATTGATCTAATAGACATGTGATTTTTCATCCAACTTCAGTTGGTTTTTATTTGCCTAAACAACCCCAATCCTATTCTAAACGAACTGATTTCATGCTTCATTTACACCTAAGGATCAAATCGCATTTGACTAGAGTAATCTTGTGACCCATACGCTACTTGTTGCATCAATTGCTATCATGATGATTGAAACAAAAATAAACCTAAGCTAACAGGTTCGAAATAAACAAAAGCCAATAGAATATTACATCAATTCGCTATAATAACATATAAACAAAACCAACATGGCTATGACCAAATAAAATTGAACAGTAGAATGACGGCTAATATAGTAAAATAGATGAGCTTCAACTCGAAGTTTCCATTTCATTTCCCAAAGCTAATGACAACCAGCTGAGTTTACAAGGCATGTACCTGGAAATTTGCACAAAAATGAGAGCAGAAGGTTGAGTCAGCAACAATAAACGAACAACGGCAGCTTATAACCAAACTCTCAACCCAGCAAATGGTGTCAAGCAGTCCAGGAAAGTATTTCGCACAAATCAACTACAACAATACTTAAACTAAGCTTTCAAATTCCCATTCTACTCCAGTATCAATTGGTTCAAAACTTGTTTTCGAAATTGAGCAAATCAGAGGACATTGAACAAAATGCAATGGAAAAGTGTCTCTACCTGTATTTGTTTTAGATTTTCTCTCTAGGCTTTCAACTTTCAGTAATCTTTATGTGTAGTTTCTTCAGACTTTCCAGCTTTTTTTTTGTGTTTTTCTCGAATTTCAGCTATCAAGACCTTCTGTGGTAGCAGCCTTGTTTTCTCTAATTTTTAACCTATCCTCCCTTTTTTTGAAAGGCAAGACTGATGCCTTCATATGCAGCCAATTAGGGCAAACCTCAGATTTTTATTTTTCCTTTTAGTCCCTCCTTTCTTTTCATTTTAGCTAAGGGTCCCTAGAGTGGTAACTTACCACCCAAGTTATTGCCCTAAAAACCACTGAAATTCTAAGTAAGGCCCTATTTTAGAAGATTCTAGAGTGTTCCACCTTTAACTACAACATTTCTATGCAATTCTAAGTACCCAAATTACCCATGAACTTGTTTTGAAATTACTAATCTTATTCCATTATCACCAACCCCTTACATTATCAGTGACCATGGTTAACTAACCATCTTAGTTCAGCTATCTCCAAATGCTCTAAGATTGAATTACGCAACTAAATTAATCCCCATTCACACTACTATCCAATTATCGATCCAAATCAAACTAAATCAATATTAAACTACACTCAGCTGAACCATCAAAGAACAGGAAGTGAATATTAGAAAATTGTGATGGAAACAGTCACAACTAGGCATATATTCAACCAACAGGAACTCATAAAATAAAAAAATTAAATTAAAATAAAACATCATTAATGAATCATGAAGTAAATGTTAATCGCAAGGGAAGAAACCCTACTGATTTAGAATGAACAATCGAAAACTAACCTAGAATTAAAACGGAATGCGCATGAACAAATAAAAATAAAAACCCAAATTAATGTTGCAAGATAAACATGGGAAGAAATTAATTTGAATAGCAGACAGAAAATTAATAAAAAAACAAAAAGAACAACAAAAAAACTCAGTGGTGCAACCTGTCGCTCCTCAGATTTCAAATTCGAACCACTCTGGCGGGATTGAATGCTACCGATGAGGGATTCGTCATGAGGGGGGTGAGGAGGTTGTATTATGTCTATTTTGGACTGGTTGGGTAAAGTAAGGTTTGGGGTCCGATTTCGATCTAAAATTAGAAGGGTATCGGGGTGATTCGGAGAAAGTGGGTTGGGGATTCGGACTGGGGAAGGTGAGAGGAGTCCATGGTGTAAGTTTGGAAGGGATCTTGGTGGCCGGCCGCCGGCATGAGCAGCGAAGCTGTTGAGTTTCAGAGCTTTATTCAGCGAGGTTGGGGAATGTTTGAAGGAAAAGGATGGAGGGGTTGGAAACAGGAGGTTGAGAAGGTGATGCGGTGTAATTTTGGGTGGCATTGGAGACTTGCCCCCGACGGAGGCGATTTTCGACCAGCGGGGGACGGTGGTGGGAGACGGCAGTGTTACACCGGCACTTTTCAGGGGTTCTCAAAGATGGTTTGGGGGTAGGGGCGTTAGGACGGTTAAATACTTGACGGATGCTCAGTTCCGGACCGTTCGATCACCTAAGATCGACGGTCCACATGGGAGATGCCTGAGACGGGGTCGTTTAGTAACTGAACAGTGCCGTTTGGGGATAGAGGCGGTGGTCCGGGTACGGGTTTTGACTGGGTTGAGTTGTTTTTGGGCTGGGATTAATAGAATTGGCCCAAATATTTGCCCATTCTCTTTGTTTCTCTTTATATACATTTTCAGCTTTTATTTTTATTCTTTTTTTTCTGTTTTTTTCTTTCATTTATTTTCAAAATTAAATTAGAGATCCTAAAATAAAATAAAATAAATACACAATTGACACATAATAGGTGCTAATTAACCATAAATAATAGTTATCATAATTAATAGGATAGAAATCACCTAAATATCAAAATTAGAATTAAAGTGCAAATTAAACTATCTTGAATTTCCTTTTTCATAAAATGGACCAATTACTAATTAATTCTCAAAATGCAAGATTGAATCTTAAATGCGCATGCTACATATTTTTGTATTTTCCATGAATTACAATAAAATAAATATGCAGAAACAAATGCAAACCATTAACAGAAAATGCCACAAAAAATAAAAAATTGCAAACAAACAAAAGAAATTATTTTATTTTAGGGAATAATTCATATAGGTCAAAAATCACATGCTCATAATGGGTCATACCGCTTTGTTTGCTACGGTGATGATATTTGTTCGTCGGGGTGATGAATGATTTGGAGCAGTTACAAAGGGGTCTTGCACGTAGGCCTATGGCGATGCCAAATGATGCCCCGCGAGCCCAGGGATTTGAAGCTTTAATGTACTCTTGATCTAGTTTAGTCATCGAGTCTGTATTTTGTCATTTCAAGTTCGTTTTTAAATTTCCTTAGTCTAGCACTTTGTAATCGGACTTAATTAATGAAAATTTGAAAATCCCAAAAATTTTCTCCTTACTGTTGCATTTACTTTCATGAACTATGCTCGGTCTGATTCATGCAGGTCATGATACGTAGGAAATCTTCATCGGATTCGACCGTAACCCTAAAAATGAAAAAAGAAACAACAAAAAAGAGGAAAAAGGGACGAGTGAAAAAGAAAGAAAGGAAAGCCCTAAGAGGAAAACAAAAGAGGGAAGAAAATAAAAGACCAGAGAGGAAGAAAAAAAAGAGACAAAGAGGGGAAATCAAAAGAAAAATGGAATAAAAGCCAGGACGACACATGCAACCATCGCAAACATGTAGACATCTGTTTAACTGTATAGGTGTATCACAACCCAATGTGCGATTCCCTATCTGTTATCTCTCTCAAACTAACCGTTTGTTGTTGTCATAATTTAGCCAGGTTTTTAAAAGTGATGGTTGGTTTGTGGTAAGCTGGTATCACATTGGTATTTTACCAGATCGAAAGAAGTACAGAAATGTCGTCTGAAATGACTTTACCGGCAGTTTCCATCTCAGAAGATAGCCCAATTACAGGCATCCCGACCTCAGAGTCTGGTAGCCGAGGAAAACAGGATCCTACACCTTAGGGTCATGGAGATGTGGGATGCATGGACGAATGAAAAAGAGCCTTCGAGCGCCATCCCTGGATTTCCTCAGCTTTCCCAAGATCGGGGGGTACTTCCACTATTCTGATTAGCCATCCAAACATCCTATTGGGACAACCCACCATACTGGCCAATTTTGTTGGAACACCATCGGAAGTCCGCCCTTAGGTGTTCACATCTGGCACTGTCCCCCAATATCTCTACGGCTCCCCCATGTGCAGCAACCACACAGCACGTAGTGCCAAGGCCCACGTTTGACCCATCGGCCTTCACATTTCAAACCCCCACTTACTAAAATGAGCCTCCTCCATACCATATCTACACTTATCCTTAACCACCATATGAGCTTACACCAGTACAGTATAAAACTCCCAAAGTTTCTTAACAAGATGAGATGGTGAAAAGAATGAGGAGCCTTGAGCAGAGTTTAAAGAATATGCAGGGCTTGAGTGGGCAAAAGAGTGTTTCTTATACAGATCTGTGCATGTTCCCACATGTCCACCTACCCATGGGATTTAAAACGCCAAAGTTCGAAAAGTATGATGGTCATGGTGACCCCATTGCTCACCCACAGAAGTATTGCAACCAATTACGCGGAGCAGGCGGAAAAGAAGAGTTATTGATTGAGTACTTCTAAGAAAGCTTAGTAGGCTTTTCTTCAGAGTGGTACATGGACCAAGACGTCTCAGATGGCACATTTGGGACGATCTTGCCAGAGATTTTGTAAGGCAGTTTTAGTATAACATCGACACTGCACCATACAGGAATTCCTTAGCAAATTTGAAAAGAAACCTTCGGAAAGCTTAAGAGAATATGCTATTAAGTGGCGCGAACAGGCATCGATGGTGAATCCTCCCATAGATTAAATAGAAATGGTCATTGTTTTCCTTCACACCCAGGAAGCGGATTATTTTCAAAACATGACGTCGGCCATGGGCAAGCCTTTAGCAGAAGCAATCAAGATTAGCGAAATAGTAGAAGATGGTTTGAAAATGGGAAGGATTTTGAGTCAGTCGGCCATCAGAGCAACCTCCCAGGCCATCCAAGGCGGAGCGGGAGGAGTCACAAGGAATAAAAAGAAAGAAGAAACCTCGATGGCAGCATCGAGTATGAGAAGACATCATGCTCCCAGGCCCATGTTCTCGGGAGGAATCCCTCAACATTATTATCCTCACCAAGACATGCCTTATTCTCCCAGCCTTATGCGGTTATGAACGCTCAACCATTTGCACGACCGTGGCAGCATGCCAACAGGAACCAGGCTCTGAGAAACCAACCTCCCTATCAAAACCACTATAACCCTCGCCCTTCTCAAAATAACTTCCATCCCAGGAAGCCACCCAGAAGGCAAAACTTTACACCAATAGGGGAGTCCTATTCCATCCTGTTACCGAAACTTGTCCAGTTGGGTCTATTGCAGCATGTACGTCCAAACAGACAAAACCTCGAATCGCCTTCCTACCAACAGGGTGCCCGGTGTGCTTATCATTCAGGGGCTAAAGGGCACGACACAGAAAATTGTTGGGCTCTGAATCTAGCCGCGGAAGATCTAATAAGGCAAAGAAAAATAGTATTGAGGGCTGAGATCTCCTGAATGTGACTAACAACCTGTTGCCGGCCCAAAACAACATACTAGTAATCGGGATGATCTGCAAGGACAAAGAATTCGACCCGGCTTTGAAAGCTATAATTGCTATTGCTGACTCAGATAAAAGGCCAAAAGTTGCCTCCAACAAAGCTGAAGAGGAAAAGAAGAATAAAACCATGCACCCTGAAATTGAAAAGAAGGTTGAGGTTAAAACTGGGGCGATACCTATCAAAGAAGCCGTCCTTTACGTCCCACGAGGTCGCCGGGAAAAGCAGTTGACTTTGAGTCCCCCAAAGAGATTTGAGTTGAAAAGGACTGCTCAGATGTACGTACCCAGAGGAACCTGTGTGGTGCGGGGGCCAACTAATCCACCTAGGCCGAGTGAGACCGTAGTGGTTGGTCGCGTACCTCAAAGGCCTATGGCAGACCCTTCTATAGTCCCTTGGAACAATAAGGAAATAGTGGTGACATATAAAGGTAAAGAAACTACTGCAGAAACTCAAGAAAGCTACCCTGCGAAGAAATACTCTAACTTGGAGGAAGTGAACAACGCCACCAAGAGGCGATTCTCACCCAAAAAGCCAGTGAGCGCCGAAGAGGCGGAAGCCTTCTTTTGAAAGATGAAAATGCCAGACTATGAAGTAGTGGACTAGCTTGAGAAATCCCCTAAACAAGTCTCCTTACTATCCATGATGATGGAATCTCCAGAGCATCAGAAGGTACTAGCCAAAACTTTTAATGAAGCCTACGTACCAGCTCAAACCTATGTGGAACAATTGGAGAGGATGGCACAAAGGTTCTTCGCTGTAAACCAGATCACGTTTAGTAAAAACGATTAGCCTCCAGAAGGAGCCGCCCACGATAAAGAACTGCATCTAATGGTCAAATGTGAAAGTTATTATGTCAAAAGGGTAATGGTAGACAGAGGCTCTGGGGTAGACATATGCCCACTTTCGACATTGCAGCGAATGGAAAACGGGACAGAAAGGATTTGTCCTAACAATGTATATGTCCGAGCCTTCGATGGAACTAAAAGAGACACAATCAGAGAGATTGATCTAGTCTTGACCATTGGCCCAGTTGATTTCAGGGTAACCTTTCAAGTGTTAGATATGGACACATCCTACAATTACCTCTTTGGAAGGCCATGGATTCACGCAACAGGTGCAGTTCCTTCCACTCTGCACCAGATGGTAAAATTTGAACACGAGGACCAAGAAATCATGGTCCATGGCAAAGATGAGCAATCAATTTATCATGAAGATGAGCAATCAATTTATCATGATCCCTCTATCCCCTACCTTGAAGGTAAAGAAGGTAGTGTGCATATAGTCTATCAGGCTTTCGAAATTGTGGTGGCTAATCAACATGAAGAGGGCAAACCCTGTCCCTAACCTTTCCTCTCCAATGACTCAATCATGGTGGCTAGAGAGATGATACGACGGGGATTCGTACCGGGGAACGGACTCGGAAGGTCTTTACAAGGGATAGTTGAGCTGATTGCATTGCCCACTACAGAGAAGTTTTTCAGGTTAGGCTTCCACCCGACACCAGGGGATACAGCATGGGCGAACCGTAGAAAGTGTGATGGATGGGCTTTTCCTCGACCCCTACCACATTTATATGAAACATTGTTGAGCCAAAGTACAGTGAGGAGGAAGAAGATGAGACTTTCACATCTAAAGAAATCGAGGAAATATGTGGGGCAATGAGAAAACTATTATATAAAACCCATAATGGCTCAACTGGGAGAAGGCTCGAGCACCGCTGAGGTTCTATACATGGGACCAGACGCCAAGTTGCAAAATTGGAAGGATACGCCATTTCCAATCAGGCGGGAGTCCCGGTATTCCTGTCTTGCCATTTTTTCTGCATCACGAGTTATCTTTGGGTGTAACTCGAGTGTTGTTCTTTTAGTGTTTTGTCCTTTAATTTTTCAAGTGTAAACCCTTTTATCTTACAATTTCAAAGAAATGAAATCAATATTTCATTGTTTATGTTCTAGTATTCTTTCTGATTCTTGTTGTTTTCCTTTTATTAATTTCTTTCAGTTCTAATAATGCGGCTTTAAATAACATGGCATGCTCGCAGACTTCATGCCTCGACCCAAACATGCCTCCTAATTTTGAAATAATGAACCAAGAATTGGAGTACGACGAAGAAGAAGCTTATAGGGAACTTAATCGAGAACTGGAACATATAAATAATAAACCTAAGCCAAATCTAAACGATATCGAACCGGTTAACTTGGGTGGTCCCGGCGAAACCAGGGAAACCAAAATAAGCATCCATGCAAATGAGAAAATATGGGATGCACTGATCCAACTCTTGTTTGAATTCAATGACATGTTTGCTTGGTCATATGACTATATGCCAGGGTTGAGTGTTGATTTTGTGGTTCACAAGTTCTCTACTTGCCCCGAGTGCCCTCCAGTCCAACAAAAATAGAGAAAGTTCAAGCCTGATATCAGGGATAAGATCAAAGAAGAGATCGCAAAACAGTTGAGGGCGGGAGTAATCCGAGTGGTATGGTACACCACATGGCTGGCCAATGTAGTCCCGGTGCCAAAGAAAGACGGGAAAACCTAGGTGTGTGTAAACTACAGAGATTTGAACAAGGCAAGTCCCAAGGACAATTTACCTTTGCCCAATATCCACATCCTTGTTGATAACTGTGCCAAACATGAGATACAGTCTTTCGTGGACTGCTACACAGGATATCACCAAATGTTAATGGATGAGGAAGATGCTGAGAAAGCTGCCTTTGCCACACCTTGGGGTACGTATTGCTACAGGGTTATGACTTTCGATTTGAAGAAAGTCGGGGCAACATATATGAGGGCCATGACCACTATCTTCCATGACATGATGCATCATGAGATAGAAGTATATGTGGACGACGTGATTATCAAGTCCAAGACTCAGGATGATCATGTGCGGGACCTATTAAAGTTCTTTGAAATTAAACCCAGCTAAGTGCGTATTTGGGGTCTCGTCTGGCAAGTTTCTGGGGTTCATAGTCAGCCAGAAGGGTATTGAGTTGGATCCAACAAAGATAAAGTCCATTCGAGATCTACCTCCTCCGAAAACCAAGAAGGATGTAATGATCTTGTTGGGGAGACTGAATTACATTAGCCAATTCATCGCCCAGTTGACCTCTACATGCGATCCCATATTCAAGTTGCTGAAAAAGGACGCAGCAATCAAATGGACGGATGAGTGTCAAGAGGTTTTTGATAAAATTAAAGATTACCTGTCCAATCTACCAGTCTTGGTCCCGCCGGAACCAGGAAGGCCATTATTTCTATATCTGATAGTCCCGGAAAAGTCCTTTGGTTGCATTCTCGGGTAGCATGATATCACTGGTAAGAAAGAACATGCCGTCTACTACCTGAGCTAAATGTTTACTAGTTACGAGGCCAAGTACACCTTGTTAGAAAGAACCTGTTGTGCCTTAACTTGGGTGGCTCAGAAACTGAGGCATTACTTGTAAGCCCACACTACCTACCTCATAACTAGGTTGGATCCTTTGAAGTACATATTTCAAAAACTGATGCCTACAGGGAGATTGGCAAAATGGCAAATCCTACTTACCAAGTTCGACATAGTCTATGTCACTCGCACATCAATGAAGGCCCAAGCGTTAGCAAACTATCTAGCTAAGAACTCAGTTAATGATTAATACCAACCCCTCAATACCTATTTCCCGGATGAAGAGGTGAATTCGGTGGAAGTAACATCTGAGTACACCACTGCTTGGAAAATATTCTTCGACGGAGCAGTAAATGCAAAAAGTGTAGGAATTGGGACAATTTTAATTTCACCTACTAGTCAAAACTACCCAGCCACGGCTCGACTTCGGTTGTTCTACACAAAAAACACAGCCGAGTATGAAGCCTGCATCATGGGCATGAATATGGGTATCGACCAAGACGTCGAGGAACTATTGATCATGGGGGATTCAGATCTAATTATCCGACAAGCCCAAGGGGAGTGAGAAACGCGAGACCTCAAACTCATCCCTTATCGGAAGCATGTAGAGGATCTCGGCAAATGGTTCAGGTCGGTACAGTTCAGGTATATTCCTCGATGTCACAATGAGTTAGCCGACGCCCTTGCTACTTTGGCCTCCATGTTGCCTTACCCAGGAAAGGCCTACATCCATCCCTTGGAAATCCAAATTAGGGAATGGCATGGGTACTGTAATGTGACCGAGGTGGAAACCAGCACCCAGCCATAGTATTATGATATCAAGAGATTTCTGAAAACACAAGAATATCCTGATCAAGCCACTGGAGATCAAAAGATAAACATTAGACGATATGCGAGGGGTTTCTTGAGCGGTGATGTCTTGTATAAAAGGACCCCGGATATCAAGTTTCTAAGATGTGTTGATGCCGAGGAAGCCGTAAGGATTATGCCAGAAGTACACGCGGGAGTGTGGGGGCCTCATATGAACAGGTATATGTTGGCGAAGAAAATACTTCGGGCAGGGTACTACTGGATAACCATAGAGGAGGACTGCTTCAGCTTCATTAGAAAATGTCATCAATGCCAGGTGCACGATGATTTGATTCATGCACCACCAACTGAATTGCACCCTATGTCAGTACCGTGGCCATTCGCTGCCTGGGGCATGGACATCATTGGACCGTTCGAGCCAAAAGACTCAAATGGACATAGATTTATATTGGTTCCTATTGACTACTTCACGAAGTGGGTTGAAGCCATCACGCTTAAGTCAGTCACCAAGAAAGCTGTGGTAGACTTTGTGCATTCCAACCTCATTTGCCGCTTTGGTATTCCTGTAACCATCAACACAGATAACGCTGCCAACCTAAATAGTCATTTGATGGGAAAAATATGCGAACAATTCAAGATAACACATATAAACTCCACCCTTTACCAGCCCAAACCCAAAGGTGTCGTTGAAGCAACTAACAAGAACATCAAGAAGATTCTGAGAAAAATGATTCAAAGATCCAGACAATGGCATGAAAAGTTGCCTTTTTCATTACTTTGATATCGTACCACGGTGCGCACATCGGTAAGAGAAACTCATACTTGTTGGTCTATGGAACTGAAGTTGTTATACCTTCACAAGTATAAATCCCTTCACTCCGGATTATTGTTGAAGTAGAAATTAAGGATAGTGAGTAGGTCAAGACTCGGGCAGTTGTCACGGGCAGTTGTACCAACAAAGAACGGCCCGCGCTTATAACAAGAAAGTGCGCCCTAGGAATTTTGAGGTTGGATAGCTTGTATTGAGGCGCATTCTCCCTCACCATCAGGAAGCTAAAGGAAAATTTGCTCCTAACTGGAAAAGCCCATACATCATTAGAAAGATACTGCCAAAAGGAGCATTATACCTGGGTAACATCGAAGGAGACGATCCCGAGGAAGCAGTGAATGCAGATGCAGTAAAAAGGTACTACGTCTAGACTCCCTGCAACAATGATTCAGTCTGATTGAAATGACGAAGGCTTTTCTTTCCTGTGACCCCAAACACTATCAATCTTTCGAAAACCCTTTGAGCCGGTTACGTTTCTTTGATCACCCTCTTTGGAACCCAGAAGTGTTACTAAAAAAAAGGAAACAAAAGAAAAAGAAAACAATAAGAAAAGAGAAAAAGTGATGAAAAATGAAAAATAATACAAAAACAAATAAAAATTAGTTTAGGAAAAGCTTCCTGAACTACGTCTGACTTGATTCCGAAAGGATACGTAGGCAACTTCTCGCTGAGGTTCAGTCACACCAACACAAAAATCCCAACTCCCTAAAGATGGAATACTGGGGTGGATGATATAATGGTTCAGCCATGAACCGCCAAAACGGTTCCAATGTTGTAGTTCCATCCAAACTCCTTTTTACCCAAAACCTAGCCCAAGTCATTCCGATCAATTGGCAAAGGCAGGGAAGCATAAAACGCCATTATTGGGATTTGATACCATTCAAATTGAGAAAAATAAAATGAGAGAGTCTTATCAATGAAAACCTTCGGGCACCATAAGGCGATGGTAAGTAGAAAAATTGAAAATGAGAGAGTCTGTTTGGTGAAAACTCGTAAAGTGCATTATCGGGCAGCAGTGAGAAGAGAAATGAGAGAGGTTGATTGGCGAAAACCTGCAAAGGGCGTTGTCGGCCGAAAAGAAGATATATCACCATCTAAAGGTTCGGGCAAGGTTACCTGGTTTCGAAAGGTTGAAACACGATTCTAGAGGAGTTTAAAATGTCATACGGGTCAGGCATCCAGTCCGAAAAGCATGTCATGTACATTTGAAGTCAGCATGCATACCCCCAAATAAGTTCTTCTCTTCTTCCCCCGAAAGGGATGCTTCCCCTTAAAATCATATAATTGCTTTCTTATACTTTTTCCCTGAATCTCTTTCGGTTTAACTATAGTTCTGTGACTATTCCAAAAGAAAAGGTGGCAAGACTAGTTTCACAGGGCTCGCCTGCAAGGACCAAAGAAAATACCCAGTCTCAGCGGGCGCATCTAGCTGATCCCGGCTGGCCATGATGGCTGATGCTTAAGAAGCAGAAAGGGTTTGAAAGAAAGAAAATCGAAGCCAAATGCCCACGAAGGCAAAATAAAGTTAGAAAGGTTGACTCCCGGAGGGCTAATTGTCTAGACCAAGTCTCAAAAGCCAAGGTACCCAATGATTATGAATCAGAAATTGGGACATAGAAATCACAACCGAAAGGCCTACGAAATCGAAATAAATCTGAAAGATAAGTTCTCCCGACCAACCAACAAGGCGAAGTCTTGAAAGTTAAAGGTCTTCTCAACAAAAGTGAGGCCGGGATCAAGCAATCAAGGCCACAAAACCAACCACCGTTTCAAACTAACAATCGTGCTTTGTTTGAAAATCTGAAATAGGTGTAATTCAAAGCAAATGGACAAATAGCAAATGCAGCCAAAGGAAATGCGCAGGAGCTAGGAATAGCTTCGCAACAATGATCAACAAAAAGGGAAGTTCCCTTTAAATCCTTTCCTGCAGTTTAATAAAAGAAAAGAAGAAAAGGAGAATCACACAAATCATGGTAGCATAGAACCCCCAATCCTTAACTCTATCCCTCTAAATCTAGGACCACATCCCATAGTTGTCCCCAGCATAACCTGAGGACCACTTTTCTTTCATCCCCGGCATAACCCGAGGGTCCTTTTCTTTCTATCCCCTGCATAACCTGAGGGTATTTTCCCTTTATCCCCAACATAACTTAAGGACCCCTTTTATTTCTATCCCCCAGCATAACCTGAGGATCTTTTTCTTTCCTTCTTTCCCCGGCATAACCCGAGGATCATTTTTCCTTCTCCCCAGCATAACCTGAGGACTCCTGTCTTTCATTCCCCGGTATAACCCGAGGGTCCTTTTATTTCTATACCCAACATAACTTGAGGGTCTTTTTCCTTTCTCCCCAGTATAACCTAGGGGTCTTTTTCCTTTCTCCAGAATAACCGGAGGACCCTTTTCCTTCTTTCCCTGGCATATCCCGAGGATCATTTTCCTTTTATCCCCAGCATAACCTGGAGATCTTTTTCTTTTTCCTTGGCATAACCCGAGGATCATCTTCTTTCTACCACACTAGATTCTGTTTCCTATCCCGGCATAACCCGTGGATCCCTTGGCATAACCCAGGAGCCTTTTTCTTCTTATCCCGGCATAACCGGCGAATTTTCCCTAGCATTACCCAAGAACCTTTTCCTTCTTATCCCGGTATAACCCACGGATCCCCTTGGCATAACCTAAGAGTCTTTTTTTCCTATCCCGGCTTAACCCGCGGATCTCCCTGATAACCCAAGGAGATTTTTCTTTCCCAAATCCCGGCATAACCCAGGAGTCTTTTCTTTTCTATTCCGGCATAACCTGTGAATCCCCTAACATAACCTAGGAGCCTTTTTCTTCATATCCCGGCATAACACGCGGATTCTCCTAGCATAACCAAGGAGCCTTTTTCCTCTTATCCTGGTATAACTCGCAGATCCCCCTAGCGTAACCCAGGAGTATTTTTCTCCCATCCCGGCATAACCCGCGGATCTCCCTGGCATAACCTAGGAGTATTTTCTTCCTATCCCTGCATAACCCGTGGATCTCCTGGCATAACCTAGGAGCCTTTTCCTTCTATCCTGGCATAACAGCTGGATCTCCATGGCATAACCCATGAACTTTTTCTTCCTATCCCGGCATAACCTATGGATCTCCCTGGCATAACCTACGAATCATTTCCCTACTATCCCAGCATAACCTGTAGATCTCCCTGGCATAACCCAGGGAGCTTTTCATTTCTTCCCGGCATAACCCGTGGATTTTTATTTTCATCCCCAGCAGGGACTCTTGTATTCCATTCTCGGCGTAACCCGCGGATCCTCCTCTTATCCCCAGTAGGGACCCGTTTATTTCCCGGCATAACCCGACCATCTGCCAGCATAACATGGTAATCTTTCCAAAAGAAAAACAATCCCGACTTTTATTGTTTTCAAAAAATAGCTTAGATTTGTGTTGAAAATAACTCACAAAATTATCCCAGTGAAAACTGGGGCTGAAAATTTCGTTTGTTATTTTGTTTTGGTGTCCTAACAGGTTTTATCTCAAGGCTCAGGTTTTGAGATGACTAGAAGAGTGAATCTTAATCCAAAAGAAATGAACTCAGAATGATTTAAAAGAAAAGATGTGGAATGATCAAATTTGATTCAAAATCACAAGTCGCGCATATCTCGCTTGGCGTCAATGCTGAAAAAGAACACCTACAACTTACGAGCATCAAGATTCAGGTCGGGGTCCACAACAAATCCAGCTGAGACTCTAGATCAACTTTCGAGAAATTTTAGATAGGAATCTTGTAACTCATAGTTGACAGGCATAGCTAGCTTAGCTTTTGATTTTCCTTTTGGTGTAATAAGGAGGTCAGCAAGCAATAGCAGCATCATCAGTAGTGAAATCACAGCTCATGGTAGTCTCAGCTACCAAAACACTCCAGAATTACACTGACCTGATTCCTTTGCAGCCAAGGATATGTAGGAAACCTTTGAAGTAGGGTTTGGTCAGACAATTTTCAAAAATACTTCTCATGGAATGCAGAGCAAGAAAAAATCTCTTAGTTGCTCATTTATCTTTGACCGAAAACCCTTCGTGTCTCCGAGAAAAGAGAGGCAGCTGTGAGAACGTGATTTTTGCCTCGCTTGAAATATTCCAATAGAATTCATTAAAATTAGGATTCTTCTTTTTATTTGAATTTTTAGGAACTAATTGCGTGACTTTGTGTTTGTTTGCATTTTGTGCACTTTTTAATTAATATAATTCATAAAATACAAAAATAACACAGTTGCATTTAGGACCCAATTTTACGTTTTCTTAGGTTTATTAGTAACGGACTTGTTTTGTTTTCATATTTTTTGAGTACTCCATTAGCCTTCCCCTCTCTCTCTAACGGTAAACCCCCATCCCCCACCCCCACGTCGATTGCCCCAGCACCCCCACCCCCCACCACCGCTCCCTCCGTCGGCGACACCACTACTGTCGGTGCCACCTCTCTCCGGCGACCCTGCTCACACCGGCGACATCAACAAGTAAGTAAACCCTTCTCCCTCTTTGTGAATAGTATTTCCGTCACCATTTTCCGGCCATAACTCCGGCGTCTGGTGGTGGATTTTTGAAAACTTGGTGTCAAAAGAAGTATCTTCCCATTGTGCACAAACCCCAACTGATTTTATCACCAAATCTATAACCAATCGATCAGGATCTTAATTTACATTTCGCGAAATTACTGTAGCAAACAGATTTTCTGTGTTTTTTTATTTTTTTTCTGTATTTTTTTTCAGTATTTTCTTTCTGTATTTTTTCTGTATTTTGCGAAACTTGATTTTTTTCTGTATATTCTTCTGGCGTTTTTCTTTCTCCTTGTGTTATTTGCCTCCTTAAGTGTTTCAGAAAAAGCTTATTAGCTTTCACTGCTTTAGTGCTTTTGCAACTCTGCACATTTTGTCTCTGTTCATTCCACTTTTTCCCATTCGTTTTCTTCTTTTTAAAAATCTGTAAGCCTTTAATTTTTTTTGCTATTTTGCTTATTTTAGCCTTCTTATCAAAGAATTTATTGAATCTCTACGTGTTTTTACTGAAAAAATATTGAAAATAGCACTAGGCTGTCCAGAGGTCTTGGATTTTTGTTTTCGCCGGAAATTTTTCTGGAAACCCTTGCACTTTTCCTTTTTATTCTCTCCTCTGCTTTTGTGGGTGTATTTTGTTTTCTTGGACAGGTACATATTTCACCGGCGAGGATCTCCGACAGCTATCATTCAAACTCTCGTTCAGACTCGCGGCAGGACGCAATAGAGCCGCGCATTTTGCTAAGATTCAGGAAAACTCGGGCGCAGCAAAGCACACTTCCAGGTTTTTCCACCGGGAGTTGGTACCTCCCGCTCTCTTATTTATTTTGTGCACCTTTTTACGTATTTTAGCTAGCAGTCCGAGTGTGGTCTATTCTGTTGTTATCTAGTTTGCTACATTTGCGTTTTTCGCTATAGTGCGTGTGTGTGCCACTGTACCCCATATCGGTTGGTGGGATAGTGGCCGCGGCGGGAGATGATAGCGTAAGGTCATGTCCTCAGGGGGTGGGGGTGGTAGCGGGGGTGAGTAGGGGAGCAGGGGGTGGCACTACGGGCAGGGCGGGAGGTAAGGGTGGGAAGAGGGCGGCGGACGCCCATAGATTAAGGATTGGGTCTTGGAACATTGGCACTCTGATGGGTAAGTCCATTGAGTTGGCGAAGGTTCTTCAGCAGAAAAGGGTTAACATAGCGTGCGTCCAGGAGACTAGGTGGAAAGGGACAAAGGCGCGGGATGCTGATGGGTTTAAGCTGTGGTACTCTGGGCTCGTGAGGGGTAAGAATGGAGTGGGCATCTTGGTTGATAGGGACCTAAGGGAGTCCGTGGTCGAGGTTAGGCGAGTGAATGATAGGTTAATGTCTATTAAGCTGGTTATTGGGGTTGGAGTCCTCAACGTCGTCAGCACTTACGCGCCGCACGCAGGCTTAGACGAGGAGGCTAAAAGGCGCTTTTGGGAGGACTTGGATGATCTGGTGGGGAGTATTCCCCAGTCTGAGAAGTTAGTTATTGGAGGGGACTTTAATGGTCATATTGGGGCTGAGGCTGGTGGATATGATGAGGTGCACGGGGGCTTTGGCTTTGGTGTCAGGAACGGAGGAGGCACTTCACTGCTTGATTTCGCCAGGGCTTCCGAGCTCCTAATTGCGAACTCGACATTCTGGAAGAGGGAGGAGCATTTGGTCACCTTCAAGAGTTCGGCGGCGAGGACTCAGATTGACTACATCCTCATCCGAAGGAGAGATAGGGGCTTGTGCAAGGACTGCAAGGTTATTCCGGGAGAGTCTCTTTCAACTCTTCATAGACTACTAGTGATGGATGTCGATCTCTGGGTGAAGAAGAAGCGGAGGGGCGCCCAGGGTCAACCGCGGATTAGATGGGGAGCTTTGTCTAAGGAGAAAGCACAGGAGTTGGAAAAGAGGTTAGATAAGGGTGGAGCTTGGAGAAGTTATGGGGAAGCGGACGCTATGTGGAAAGTGACGACGAACTTGGTTAGGGGGCAGCACGCGACGTGCTCGGGGTAGCTAAGGGATATTCAGGCAGACATCAGGGTGATTGGTGGTGGAACGAGGTAGTCAAAGGAAAAGTGGAGGTGAAGAAGGCGGCGTTCGATAGGTTGGCAGGGAGCACAAGCGAGGAGGAGCGGAGAGCGAACAGGTTGGTCTATAGGGAGGCGAGAAGAGAAGCTAAGATGGCAGTCACGGAAGCTAAAAACGCGGCGTTCGGTCGCATGTATGAGGAACTAGGCGAGAGAGGTGGGGATAAGAAGTTATTCCGGTTGACTAAAGCAAGGGAGAGGAAGGCTCGTGATCTAGACCAAGTCAGGTGTATCAAGGACGAGGATGGTAGAGTTCTGATGGGGGAATCGCAAATCAAACAGAGGTGGCAAGCGTACTTTCGGGACCTTCTTAACGAGGAGGGGGATCGGAGCATAGAGCTAGGGGAGTTGGGGCATTCAGAGCGACATAGAGACCTTGGGTACTGCAGGCGCATTAGGATGGAGGAGGTCTTAGGGGCGTTGCGTAGGATGAGTAGGGGTCGAGCGACCGGGCCTGAAGAGATCCCGGTGGAGTTCTGGAAGTGCATGGGTAAAGCTGGAGGGGAGTGGCTCACTAGGTTGTTCAATGTGATCTTCAGGACTAAAAGGATGCCGGATGAGTGGAGGTGGAGTACAGTGGTGCCCTTGTACAAGAACAAAGGGGACATCCAGTGCTGCAACAACTATAGGGGCATCAAATTAATAAGCCACTCGATGAAGGTTTGGGAGAGGGTGATTGAGGCGCGGGTGAGGGAGGCGACAACTATATCTGGGAACCAGTTCGGTTTCATGCCGGGACGCTCCACCACAGAGGCGATTCACCTAGTCAGGCGGATGGCGGAACAATTCAGGGATAAGAAGAAGGACCTTCATATGGTGCTTATCGATTTGGAGAAGGCATCTGACAAGGTCCCGAGGGAGGTGCTTGGAGGCGAAGAGTGTACCAGAAGCCTATATCAGAGTAATCAAGGACATGTACAATGGAGCTAAGACTAGGGTTAGGACGGTGGGGGCGTATCAGACCATTTTCCTGTGGTAATGGGGCTCCATCAAGGATCGGCGCTGAGCCCCCTGTTGTTCGCCTTAGTGATGGATGCTCTAACCCGACATATCCAAGGGGATGTGCCTTGGTGTATGCTCTTTGCTGATGATATAATATTGATAGACGAGACGAGGGCCGGTGTTAGTGAAAGGTTAGAGATATGGAGACAGACCCTCGAGTCTAAGGGTTTCAAAATAAGTAAATCTAAGACAGAATATCCGGAGTGCAAGTTTGGTGACGAGCCGAGTGGGGTAGGCAGGGAAGTGATGCTTGGTTCTCAGGCCATCGCCAAGAGGGACAGTGTAAGATATCTTGGGTCTGTGATTCAGGGGGACGGAGAGATTGACGGGGACGTCACCCATCGGATAGGAGCGGGGTGGTCAAAGTGGAGGCTCGCTTCAGGGGTCC
Organism: Nicotiana benthamiana; assembly: GCA_034376525.1. Classification (NCBI taxonomy): domain Eukaryota; kingdom Viridiplantae; phylum Streptophyta; class Magnoliopsida; order Solanales; family Solanaceae; genus Nicotiana; species Nicotiana benthamiana. The sequence goes on from CM067324.1 coordinate 58,344,560, forward strand.
TGTGTGACAAGAAAATTCCACACAAACTCAAGGGGAAATTTTACAGAGCCGTGGTTAGACCTGCGATGCTGTATGGGACGGAGTGCTGGCCCGTGAAGAACTCGCATGTTCAGAGAATGAAGGTTGCGGAGATGAGGATGCTTAGGTGGATGTGTGGGCACACCAGGCTGGATAAGATCAAGAATGAAGTTATTCGACATAAGGTAGGGGTGGCCCCGGTGGACGAGAAGATGCGGGAAGCGAGGCTGAGGTGGTTCGGGCATGTTCGGAGGAGGGCCCCCAATGCCCCGGTGAGGAGCTGCGAGCGGCTGGAGATAGTTGGTGGTCGGCGAGGGAGAGGGAGGCCTAAGAAGCATTGGGGAGAGGTGATTAGGAAGGACATGACCAGAATGCAGGTTACTGAGGACATGACCCATGATAGGGGAGTCTGGAGGTCTAGAATCAGGGTTGTAGGTTAGGGGCTCCTAGAGTCCTTCGCACGTCAGTAGGTTTTCTCATAGATGATTTGTGTGTTAGCGTGTGCCCTCCTGTGGCTGTTAGTTATGGTAGTTACTGCACGATTATTGCTTGCGATTGTATTTATGTTTCTTATTTTTAGTTAATTATTTTCACTATTTTCTGCAGGAGTCACTAATGCTTTTTGTTTTTGTTTTTGTTTTGTTTTACAGCTGTTTTTCCTTTTGTCCTATGCGCCGAGGGTCGATTGGAAGCAGCCTCCCTGCCCTTTCGGGTAGGGGTAAGGCTTGTCTACATATTACCCTCCCCAGACTCCCACCTGGTGGGAATATACTGGGTAGTTGTTGTTGTTGTTATTGTTGTTAGGTTTATTAGCATTTGAAATTATAAAAAAATAAGGAAAAAATAGCAAAAATAGTCATGTTTACATTTGCTTAGTTTTCTTTTAAAAAAAAATAGGATTTAGGCTATTCTAAAAATTGATTAGTTTTAATTGAGCTTAAAATTTGTCTTGTCTACTTAATAAAATCTGGAAAAAACGCAAAACAAAAAGAGGATTAATTAGATAAAAAGAAAAAAGGGATGAAAAAAATACAAATAAAATAAATAAAAGAAGAAGAGTAGGCCTCATTTGGGCCAATTATGAATACAATTACCAGCCCAAAGCATTATCTCCCAGGCCAACCCAAAATCACGAACCGGTCCAGAGCCCCACAACTCAAACGACCCCGTTTCATGACCTCCTAATCTGATCCATTAATTTTGTTTTAGCGACGGTCAAGATTTAAGGTGAGGAAAATATGTAAGTGTTCCATATACCCCCCTTCCCCACCCCAGAATCAACCTCTAATCTGTCCCCCTTAACCCTAAAATGAGCCAGCGTAACACCACCCTAAAGCCACCATCTCTTCGCCGTCCGCCACCGGCGGCTGGTCTCCAATCAACCCCAGATTTACACCTCTGAATCCCCTCCTCCTCCTCCTCTTTCAAACGCCCCAAGTGTCAACCTTCAAATCACAACCCTTCTTCTCGAATATTCGATCAAAAGGGTGGCTGTTCCGCCGTCCATGGCGGCGCCGGCTCTAATGGCCACCAAAAATACACCACACAATCCCCTTACCTCCCTCTTCATGAATCTCAAGCCAAAACCACTCAAATCATGACCAACCGGCTCGAATCCTAGTTTGAAATTCTGACCAGAAGTCACCCAACTTCTGAATAAGACCAAATGGTACCATGAGTCATCCTCAACCTTCTCACTACAAAACCAACGTTATTGGCCCTCAAATGCCCTTACAGCTTCTCCGAGTCAAAATTAGGGTTTCCTGAACCCTCTTAGTAATGCATGAAGAGTCCTGAGCCTCAAGAATATTAAGCTAAGTCTTCTAGTCTATTCTTTTAATTTTAGTTTTTTATTTGTAAGTTATTTTAGTCTGGAGGTAGTTTTCTTTAGTTTTGTTAATTCATTCATGATTTCTTCTTTCTTTTTCTGTTCTTACCTTAGTCCATACTTCATTTTTTTTTGTTTAAGTTTAGTTGGTCATCAGTATTGTGATCTCTCGCTTGTGTTTGTTATTGTTAGGATAAGTCTATGAACCATTGTTGTTCATTGGTCTTACTTGTTAAATACGTGTTCTATTGGCAATTGCCCGTTAGCTTAATGATTTGAATTGGTAGAGTTTAGTTTAGAGTTAAGGAAAAATGGACTTGATTGAATGTCGATTTTTGGATGTTACTGTTCTCTTGTTTCACCTGTCTCTATTTCAAATTCCTATGGTTGTTAGTTTAATGCTAGGTTTGGCTTCAGAATATTAGGATTAAATTTGTTTTAAATTTGTTCAATTGCTAGGATTTCTCTAGATTGCCTTGGATATAGCTGATTAGTCTAATCTTGGTAAGTGTTAAAACTAAGGATTAATATTTTGGAAAGTTAGTATGGTAAAAGTGGTAAATTTAGTTGAATTAAAGGGTAGTATAGGTTTTGGATAAGAGGAATCTTACATAAAACTGATTTAGAAACCCCTAGAATATTCTAGGTGGGGTACCAATCAGATGTTTTAAAAACTATAATGCAACAACTTGGCCAGCAAGTCGGAATATAAATGACTAACTAATAAAATTTGAAAAAATTGAGAAGGACTAGAGTAGAAAAAAAAGTAAAGGGGTGTCCCTAAAGTTTTGCTATAAAAAGGCATGCTAATGCCTTCTTTCACAAGGTTAGACTTTGAAAATTCCCACCAGTTTAGCCCCTAAAAAGCTCTGGAAAATTGGAATCCTAAATCTTCAGAAACATATAAAAAATACTGTTTCATTAGAGTATATTCCAGATTAGTTCTAGTTCTCAGCATTAAATTTGAATTTTTAGCTAAATAAGATGAAAAATGACCTGAAAGACATGTGTTTGAGGTGCTAAACCTTCAGAATTTCATTGAATTTAATTTCGAGTGTGTTTGAGGTTCAAACGAGGCTGTTTTGGTTAGTTTATTGGTGTTACTTGCTTTAAATCATCTCCTGTTTTATTTGAGAAAAACTCCTTGTTTGCTTTTGGGTTTCAAGTTTGGTTTCATTGCTGCATCTGCTGGGTGGATTTGTTGCTGTTATTGTTTCCTGATTACCTACTCATAGGTGTTTCAATTTTGCCTTAACTCAGATACTTCTCCTGCTCATTCTTTGCTGTATAACTCTATTTAAGACTGGAATGAAGATTGTCCATGACTTCTCCTATTCAACGTTGTTTTAATTAGTTTGTTGCAGTCTTATTATTCCCTCTTCTTCATCTAGTAGTTGGTTTAGAATTGAAACATGTAATTATTATACTAGGAACTAGTTTGTTAGCATTATAACTTGTTTAATTGGACTATATGGACGATTATTTTCAGACTTATATGAACATTGTGAGTGATATTCTAGCTGTAGTTCATTTCAATTTAAATTATTGAAATAGTAATGGTCTAAATCTCAGGATGACTGTTTGTTATAAACTTCAGCATTAGAATTCTATTTCGAATCTATAATGTTGATGATGTGTATGAATGAAATCTAAATAACTATTAGGGGTTTCGATCAAGTATTAATCCCTTATTTGTGTTTAAATCGACTTGTAAATAAAGCTCATTTTAGTTCGAGGTAAAATGCGGTTAAGTTTGGTAAATCAGGAATTATTAAACTCCTGGATGTGCTGGTATCAGTTTCAATTGGGCCCATGACATTTGGGCTGTGAAATTAGACCAATTTCCTGGTCTGATTGCCTGGTAGGCAGTTTTGGATTTTGTTAACTCCAGGATTAATATGTGCACTGTTGGGCTGATATTAAAGCCCAATCTCAGAAATCGAATGTATTTTGGGGCTTATTTTGGAGCCCAAGTTGCTGAAAACCTTACCCTCACCGGCCAAGCTGTTAAATTAAAGTTTAAAAATATTTGTTTAAATTTGGGCATTACATTAAGTAGCCAATTCAAATTAAGAGGTTTTTCCTTCTTGTTTGAACCCGGACTTAAACTTGAAGCCCAAGTTTTACAATATTGATTAGCTAGGTCCTTTAGAGACAAACTCTATAGAAAATCCTAGTTTACTTTGGACTGGCCTTTAAATAATAAAACAAGTTGAGATGCGCCAAATAAAATCCATAAATCGCGTGGCCCTCTTTAAATGCTCCTATTAAAAAGCTTAGAAATTCGGGACATTCTGTTTAGCGAACTTCATGGCTTCCCGCAAAGATAGTAATCCATTAGTCGCTTTAGGCACATCTTTTTAATAATTCTACCTTCCTAAATACGGGTGTGCATTTCATGTGACCCAAATTCAAATCCCAAAACGTTGGATAAAATGTGTTTCGGATCCGGGTGTATTTCATGTGATGAAATCTAAAGACACGTTTTAAACGACGTTCACATTCCTAAAAATCCAATTAAAAGCGGTAAATAATTTAAAATTGTACTATAAGGTGAAAATGTATAAAAATAAGAATTTTAGCCAAGTATAATGGTTTAAGCGGTCGTGCTAGAACCATGGGATCCGGGGGTGCCTAATAACTTCCCTCGGGTCAAAAGAATTCCTTACTTATAATTTCTAGTTCGCAGACTCCATTTGGGAAGTCAAAAAATTTCCTCGATTTGGGATTCAAAACAAACAGTTGACTTGGGACACCAAAAGCCAAGCCTGTCCCAAGTGGCGACTCTAAATAAACAAATAATATCATTTCAAATAATGTCACTTTAATTGAAAAAACTCCCTTATACATTTATCCTTCGGGGTAGCTGTGTAAAAATGAGGTGTGACACTGACTTTTATCAAATCACTCAGTTCCTAATTCATGTTCTGTTTATCTTGTTCATCAGTCCATACTGCTTTCTATTACTCTAGGGTCTAACTTTTCCTTCTGTTAATCACGTTAGAGTCGCGAAATTATTTCTCAAAATAAGGATGTGGCTGTGTCACCTATACTCCTTTGTTGTCTTAAGGCCCATCACCTCTCATCTTTTTCTTCATTTGACTATAGGTTATATAACACTCTACCGTTGCCATCCATGTATCATATCTCACTCATAATGCTTCATTATCCCCCTTCGTACTTCCCCGCTAATATTTCTATCTATCACTTTATTCTGAAAACTTTAACAAGAGATTCTTTCGCTTTTACCTCCCTTGCTCCAACTACTGGATCTTCGGGCTGCCTAACATTCTCCCTCTACTAGGGATGGGAGCCACACTAAGTTAATATTTACCCCTTCCAGGATTTCAGTGCATGTCTATGTGCTCATATCTAGCTGTACTATTTTAGAGTACACCATCTAGGTATCTCACAAGGAGATCTATTAGCACCTTTGTAATATCCTCTGGAAATGTCAACTAACGCAAACCATCCATTCATCATTTTGGGTTACTCTAAACCCAACCGGATCCGGCTATTCTGTCTTTCTCTTAAACCATATTCGTTTGCTCATATAGGGCATGACTGAGATAGGTGTGAACGGTTATACGTACATATGTTATTGTTGAAGGTAATTCAAAGTGCTTATATCTCTTCTTCTTGAATGGTAAATAATAATAATCTTTGTTAACTAGGTACCTCATATCGTTCTTCACCTTACTTCTTTTACTTGCCGAAACTTGTGTCTACCTTCTGATTCTGTTATTCCTTTTTACTGTAAAAGTGGATAAGTATTCTTGCCATAAAATTCCTTGTCAAGAACCTTACACCTTGTAGTACACGTATCGTCTGCTGAAGATCTCACATTTACTTATCATAATCATAATGCAAAAATCGAGTCCTCTGACTCAACACTTTCACACCTATATCTCCTATCGACCATCTTTCTGAATGTAGGAACCGTTATATTATGAATAAGATAGAGTTTAGAAAATTGAGTTCTTACAATTGAGCTCTACCACACGATCTTAGAGTAAGAAGAAAGAGTGACAATCCTAAATGTCTTGTAGCCTCTTTTTTATAAGTGTGGTGCACAGCACACCCATAAACAAGACTCTATTAGACACAGCTTGTAGACTCCCTATGATAAATCTGCTCTAATATCAATTTTGTCACGACCCAAACAGATAGGCCACGACGAGCACCCGGTACCTTATTCAACCGAGTACCAACATAACGTATCTTTTCGTATCATACTATTATATATAACTGAGCCGAAGAGGATGCCGTAAATTATATGGAATGCAACATGTAATACCAACTTATATATAAGACATATGAGCCTCTAAGATGAATATAACCACACATACATTGAACTTATACCAATAAGGCCATACAATCTTTTACGTACATGACATATGTCTACAAGCCTCTAGGATACATAATTGTCATAAAAGTGGGGACAGAGCCCCGCCATACCAAACAATACACATCTAAATCATACTGACCAATCTGGAGAAAATGGAGTGCACCAATATCTTCCGTTGAGATGATCGCCTACTTGGAGGACTCCCAACCTGTCTACCGAGACCTGTGGGCATAAAACACAGCATCCCCAAGCAAAAGGAAAGTCGGTACTAATAATGCACTGAGTTGTATGGCATATAAATAAGTACGTAAAAGACATGGAAGAAATATGGAGTAAATGACTCAACCTATAAGTCTAGATAACTTTTTACATCATGAAGTACTTTTAGTGTCATGCATATACGTATGAATATCATGTCGTGCATAGGCACATGTGTTCATAATATTATCAAGCCTCTGAGGGCATCCCATCATATCATCTCGGTCACTATAGGCAAAATCATCAACGTGTACCAGCTGATCAGGTAGTTGTGCATATATAATATCTTAATCTTTTCCCATATCTCATATATATATATATATATATATATATGTGTGTGTGTGTGTGTGTGTGTGTGTGTGTGTGTGTGTGTGTGTGTGTGTGTGTGCGTGTGTGTGTGTGTGTGTATAAAGACATCTGGTCATGGTTCAATGTACATGTATAAATGAATGCAATGCATGAGAAGTACGTCAATAAAACCTCTTGGAACGTCATAAGATAATTATATCTCTGATTAATATCATGAAATAAAATTTAACAACATACATATTTTCTGAGACCTATGAACATACGATAGAATAATAAGACACATGGGAATTCAAAAACACACACATCTCTAATACTTCTACGAATAGAATCATTTATGGAATTTGTGCATTTTCTCGTTTTGTTCCCGATCTTGTACACTAAATTCTTGAAGGTTGACGTCGACACATCTTTAGTGAATAAATCATCCATATTAACTCAAATAAATTTGTTGCACCTTGAAAATTCTCTCTATCACATTATCATGCTTATAGTTATAGCAATATACAAATGTGCACAAATTGCACTTAGGATGTAGTACTTCCTGACCAAGAATTCTCTATGCTTTAAGCGATTTGAATCTTTGAAGGATTGCCGTATAAGTTAAATCATTTAAGCCATATAAATGGACATTAGATGCATATCAAGTTTTTATGTCATGCTAGACATATAAGGTAGATAAAGGTGATTGCACACATCATTGACTTTATACTTTCAAGCATTTGAACTATATGTCCAGAACTACATGTCTTTCATATGAAACCAAATTCTGCTTTAATTGTTTCTCCAGACTTTAGATCCGCATATATATATATATATATATATATATATATATATATATATATAGCTATTATATATGTCATCGACAAATATTTTATATCGGTTCCAACCTCCTTATTTTTCATAAAGGAATAACATAGAGATCTCTTCATTCATATATTCAGGTACGTGAATCTCTCATGAGATTTATGTCATGTGATCTTCTAGATCTATTGCCTCCTTATATGATCATCATCTTTTTTATCAAGAATTTTATTTGAAATTGATTTGTCTATCCGCTTTAAGTGTACCATAGACTTTGTCTTTCTAGGACTTATTCTAATAAGAATATTTTCTGTGAGAATATAGTTATTTTCTTTGGGTAAGCAAATGCACCTGGCATGCTTTGCAATATATTGAAGATGAATTATCGTTTTATGAACTTCAAGTTCATATTATCTTATTTGAGGATCTAGATGTATAAATGATAATTCATTCCACATAACTTTTTCTCAACTGTTTATCTTGTCTTCACCTCATGTTAGAAAAACTAACTTTCTTCCACAATTTAGGGAACCCATCTTTGTGCATTATGGTGTTAATAAAAATATACACCACACACCAATAATAATAATGTGAAATTATTTGGTTCCTGATCCCGAACCTCTTGTGAGGGAAGAATGCAATATAGTTTCGTATATAACGCATATCAAACTGATATAGACAATTTGTTTCATAAGAAATAGTTTAGCTATTAAGTGGAGGCACTCAATAAATTATTTTACTAAACCAACTGTGACGTAAATCAACTTATCAAGATAAACTACTTGAATAAAACACCTGGAATATGCTCTAAATTAAATTATTGAGCAAGTTATCTGGTAAACACCATGTTACAGGTTAATAATAAGCGCACATGTAACCATCTCATAGATGCATCTTATGTGGCATACATGACAGGTGAATGATCTCATATTCACCTTTGATATTTTCGGTATTCATGGGATTCAATCCCAATTTTAATTGGTCTATTGATTAATGAAAACAAGTAACATAAGTGAATTCGTAAGGAACTTTCTAGCTCTTTAATATTTACCCATGTGAATTCTCTTTTAATTTTGCACACATACTTAAATTAATATGGATAAATTAATTATGCCAACTAAATAAATTATCAATATTGATCAACTTTAAGTTTATACCATTACGTGTGCAATTATCAATAAACTCTAAGTTTTTTATGATATGAGTTTTATATCAATAAAATTCTACTTTATTGTGTCATTCTATTATTCGTGTAGTAGAAACTGCAGAAATAAAGTGGATAACTTTTCACATAAATATTACCCCGCTACAAGTTGTAGTAATAGAAGATATTAAATCTTTCCTTTATTTACAGTTTTAATATAACCAATCGCTTTCGCAAACACATCATATTCTTCCATGAATGAATATGTATTCATAAATCACATGTTATCAAATTCACATCATAAATGGACCATAGTCATATATATGCTTTACGAAATCTCATGTCAAATTGATGGCAAATATTATTTTCACACAGTGAAGGGTTATTTTGAGAATCGTTGTTACTCTCATTACACAATGATGGCGATAATAATTTCGTCTATTGCCACATCCATATCCATTGATGACTTCACGACGATAACTTTATCTTCTTTCAGTCTCGTGACATACTATTATTATATTCTCTTAAGGAAATGAGAATGAAGCAAATTCAATGGGATGAGTTTTCAACTCTTTACCCACAATCTACATGAATTTGATCATGGCATTGATCATACGTCTTATGGCATTGAAATCTGTCAATAGTAACATAGTCACACTACAATTTTAAAAAACGAAATAAAAATAATAAAAAGTAAAAACCCTAATATTTCTCTAAAATATAGAGATTCACCGTAAATAAAATATTATTTATAACATTTCCTTTGCTTCTTCCAGACAGGTTGAGCTCCAAATAAGTCCTATTTTGAAAAGTCTCTTTAAGTACGCTTCTGTTAGAGGCATTAGTGTTTAATTTAGCCCCAATTCAATGCAATACTTTCTTACCAAAACCTTATTAAAGCTACTTAAAAATCTCATTGACCAACAAAGAAACTAATGACTCCAAATACTAGTTATAATTTCTTCAGTTAATATTTTTCAGCGTCTTATAAAATATTGATCATACTTATCCTATAAAATCCCTATTTAGACTACCAACGCTAAAATATTCTTTGACCGTCAAACAAATATAAAAACTAATCATTGCTCTATTTATATATGTTTTGGTGAAAGAATCACAAATGACAATATGGCTAGTTGTCAACCGACGTAACAACCTTGATAAATTAATGCAAATATAAACAAAAGGAATTACGATAATTATTCCATAACAATAATAATCTCAATTTATACGATAATTATTCCATAACAATAATAATCTCAATTTACACCCCCTTGAATGAGTCTCCTATTTAGTTTGATTTGGCACAACTACATGCACCGCTCCCGAAAGCGATGGCTTCCTCCATCCTTCAATAGCTTTCTCTTTTTTAAGTTCTGAATGAATTTGTACAAGTGTTAGTTGTATATAATCTACTACATGCCATTCTTTTTTCATTGCCATTTGGTAATACATCGTTCTCTTTTCTAACCGTAAAACAAAACATCATCATTTTATTCTATTTTTAGTAAAATAGTTGTTTGTCTTCCATCAAATGATAATTTCCAGCCATTTGGAGTACACATCAGTTGCACCTTCATAGATTTCTAAGGAAAGTTGAGATTACAAAAGAAAGCAAATCAGATTTCAGAGTCTGGTTTAGGAAGAGAATCATCAAAGAAAGCAAGTATTTTTGAATTTCCAACCAAATGTGTATTAAGGCAAAGGCATTTATTACCTTACCTGTTACCATTTAATGCTCCCAACTACATAATTACCAGCAGGGGAATAATTCTTGCTTTTACCCCTTTCCTTTGGTTTCTCCCCTACCCTAAAATTACAAAACAAAAACCAACGTAACGTTTCGGCAGAAGCAGCAGTGGTAGCTACAGTAGAGTGAAATTTGAAGGACATGGCCATGGAAGCCATCAGAGGACGTTGGGCCGATTTAGGGGTTGTGAATACTATCTATGAAGATGATGTTGAAGATTTCTCCACTTCCCTTTCTGTCTCCCCAGAAATCTCCCCATCTCCTTCACCTCCCCGCTCTCGGGTTGTCTCCCGGTAAGAATTTAACTAATATACACTAATAATATACAGGAATTGTTACACTGTTAGTTTATTTTAATCTGTTCTAGTAACTCACTTACTACTATGATTTTTTCAAGTTACACTGTTAGTTGTAATTATCATCCTCGGGGGTTGGCGGTGTAGACAATTTACTGCTAAATTCCTACTCAGTTTACGTTCAAGGGCTATGATTTACTCTCTGATTTTTTTTTTGTTTTTTCTTTGAAATTGTTATTTAAGGTCCCAAGCTACAGGAAATGACACTGATGTAGTTATACATGTTGAGGACTCACGTTTTCGCCTACACAAGGTACTTCCATGCTCCAAATATATTCACCTCTCTTCTTTTGCTTTTTCGTTTTCCCATGGGGTAAGAGAATCAGAAGGAGCTCTGTATGAAATCTGTGGTCTTCGACAATTTTTCTTTATTTTACATGTATTGATACTAACGCTCTTTTGTTTTTGTTTTTTGTTTTTCTATTCCTTATTGAGCCGAGGGTCGATTGGAAACAGCCTCTCTGCCCTTTTGGGTAGGGGTAAGGCTCGTCTACATATTACCCTCCCCAGACCCCACTTTGTAGGATTATACTGGGTATTTGTTGTTGTTGATATGTGCTTCTTGTCTACATGTGTAGCTGCAAATTATAAACCATTTTTCCAATATTAAATTATGAATAACAGGAAAAAGTGTCGCCATGAATTTCTGGATATAAAATTGACTTATTGCTATGTTGTTGCTACATCGCTATCAATCTTAACAGCCATAAATTGCAGCTGATGACGCAATAATTTGTTTATTTCTTCGTATTAAGTTAAATTGCTTCAACACACATCTCTACTATCAATACTTAATGTTCTAACAGTAATAATCCAAATGTGGCCCATTTCTTAATAGCATATCTCTAGAATCTCCCCCCCCCCCCCTCCCCACCCACCCACACTTATTTTTCTCTCTATAGAGAATGTCAGAATGCAAAATTATACTACTAATATATTATTAGTAACAACGAAATTGATAAACGCGGTCAGAGGGATGATACTTGTACTACTTTCTAGTTTTTGGGGCTTCTCCTCAGTTTTCACCATTAATTAGCAGCACTTCTTTTTTCTTTTCATGTTTCCTAAGGTTTGGAATATTGTTTATTTCAAGATAATAAATAGAATAAGTGTAATGGACATTATAATTTGCAATTCATCTAATTCAACTTATACGTTATGGAAAAAAAAACCAGTACATAAATAAAAGAAATAAATTGATTTTTGTTATAAACTAAAGCAAAAGACAAGAACAATAGAACAAGAACAATAGCAATAGAGAGAAGAGTAGAGAGAGTTCTTCTTATTGAGTTGAGAGGGGTGAATTACAATGGTAGAGAGCACCTCTATTTATAGGGAGGAGGAAGATCTTGCTACCAATAATAGGACTCTAAAATCTCTCTAATTAAATACATTAAAGACATTCACCTTAAATATAAGTGTAAGAATCTTCTATTTCATAACACTCCCCCTTGAATATCTATTCAATGATGTGCCTCGTTAAAACCTTAAAACCAAAATCCAATGGGAAAAATTAAAGTAAGGAAAGAGTACACATGTTTGAATATGCGCCTATTGGTTGCCTCGTTAAAAACCTTGCAAGGAAAACCCAGTGGGACAAAACCTTGTAAGGGAAAAAGAGTGCAACGCGCATTAACTCCCCCTAATAAGAACATCAATTTATATCCTTGAGCATTTGCATTCCAACCTTGTGCATCATCTTCAAAACGATCTTTGGTAGATGCTTGATAAATAAATCAACCATATTGACTTGAATAAATATTCCGCACCTTGAAATCATCATTCTTGATAGATATGAACATCTTCATATAATGTCGCGGAATAGCTCTTCAATATCTCCATAGATGCATTCTCAATGCCATCATGCTTATAGTTATAGCAAGATACATATGGACACAAATTGTACTTAGGATGCGGTACTTCAGGACCAAGAATTGCATATGCTTCAAGCAACTTAAATCTTTCAAGTTAAGTCATATAAGTCGCATAATAGACTTTAGCTGCATATCAATCTTTCATTAGTGATACTAAACAAATAAGATATCGAAAACTGACTATACATACCTTTGACTTTTATCTTTCAAGCATTTGAACTATAGGTTCAAAACTACATGTCTTTCATATGGAATCAATTCTTCTTGAATTGTATCTCTTCCATTTAGTTACTTTCTTTGGGTCAGCAAATGCGTATAGCATGCTTTGCAATATGTTGCAATTGCATTTCCCTTTTTATGAACTACAGGTTCATATCATGATATTCGGGGATATACATATACAAATGAAAATTCATCCCATGTAACACTTTCTCAAGTGTTTATCATGTCTCCCCCTCATGTTAGTAAAGCTAACATGTTTCCTCAACTTTGGGAAATCATCTTTGTGCATTATGTCAATATACACAGCACCTTAATATAAGATGAAATTATTTGGTTCCTGACCTTGAACCACTTGTGAGGGGAGAATATACTCTCGTATACAACTTATATCAAACTGATATATATATATATATATATATATATATATATATATATATATATATATATATATATATATATATATATATATATATAACTTTGTTCTCATAAGAAACAGTTTAGCTATTAAGTGGAAGCACTCAATAATTATCTTGCTAAACCAACTTTAATATAAACCAACTTATCAAGCTGAACTGTCTTGAGTAGAGAATCTGAAAACTATGCTCGAAGTTAGATTACTGAACGATTTACCTCGCAAGCACTGCCAGGCTGCGGGTTAATAACAATGGCGCATGTAACCATATCATAGATGCATCATATGTGGTATACATGGTAGGTGAATGGGCCCATATTCACCTTTGATATTTCCAGAATTTAGGGGCTTCAACCCGAACTCTTTAGTTGGTCAGTTCATTAATGAGAACAAGTGATACAAGAGAATTCGTAAAGAACTTTCTAGTTCTTTGATATTCACCTATGTGAATTTGCACATCATACTTAAAATGAGATGGCTAACATGAATGCCAACTGAATAAATTATCAATATTGGTAAACTTCAAATTTACACCATGACATGTGCACTTATCAATAAACTTCGGGTTTATTATGACATGGGTTTTATACCAATAGATATCCACTTTATTGTGGCATTCTTTCGTTTGTGTAGTACAAGCTGGAGAACAAAGCGGGTAGCTTTTCATATACAAATTACCCCGCTACAAGTTGTAGTAATAGGAGAATCAAAGCCTTCCTTTATTATAGTCTCAATATAATCAATCGCTTTCGCGTGTACTTTTGAAACTGAATAAGTTTCTTTGAGACTTACTTCAGCACAATACTCAATTGTGTTTCTCCAACATAGTAATAATTGGCTCTTCGAGAGCTCTCAATTAATTTTGTACTACCACAGACTGAGGTTCGAGATCCTCACATTCTTGCATTCCGTATTTTCAAGAGTCTCAGGCTCAATAGATTCTTCGTGAATCTTGGAATTAATCAAATCATGAGCGTCCTCATGTGATTCTTTCATAGTGTCATTTAGATCGTTCTTTTTCCTCTTTCTAGGATTTCGATCTTTGGAACCTAATGGTCTGCCACGCTTCTGGCGTGCATTTGACTCATTGGATATGACACTAGATATTTGTCCAATAGGGACTTCAATACGGATCGGAACATTTTCCGCGTGAATGTGGGATTTCGTTATCCTCTTCAAGTCCGTAAATGCGTCAGGCATTTGATTTGCTATTCTTTGCAAATGGATAATCTTTTGTACCTCTTTCTTTCAAATAGAGGTATGTGGATCAAGATGAGATAATGATGCATTTTTCCACAAAATTTCCCGTTTGGTTTCACCAACTTCTCCCCCTAATTTTGGGAAAAGTGTCTCATCAAATTGACAGTCTGCAAATAGTGCAGTGAACAAATCTCCTGTCAATGTTTCGAGGTAGCGAATAATGGAGGACGCGTCAAACTCAACATATATTCCTAACCTCCTTTGCAAACCCATTTTGGTGCGGGATGGCGGTGCTACAGGCACATATACTGCGCATCCAAAGCTTCTTAAATGGGATATATTGGGTTCATGACCCAAAACCAATTGCAATGGGGAATATTTGTGTCAATTCGTCAGTCAGAGACGAACTAGCATTGCTGCATGCAACATGGCGTGACCCCAAACCGAAGTGGGCAGCCGACGAACTAGCATTGCTTCATTCAAAATGGCGTGACCCCAAACCGAAGTGGGCAGCCGACAAACTAGTATTGTTGCATGCAAAATGGCGTGAACCCAAGTCGAAATGGGCAGCCTCGTTTTCATGAAGAATTTAAGATTATTCTCATCTATTGTCTCAATATGATATCCATTTTGAATGATATCTTTAAAACTCAACAAGTTCCTTTTAGACTTGGAGGAGAACACTTTGATTGATATCATTAAAACTCAACAAGTCCTTCTTAGACTTGGAGGAGAACATTGCATTCTCTATGATTAACGTCATGCCTTTGGGCAGAGTTACAATTGCTCTTCCGGAGCCTTCAATCAATTTACTACTTCCATAGATTGTAGTAATGTTTGCCTTACACAATTACTCTTCTTTTCTTTGAGTATTATATGTGTAGTACATGAATCAACTAGGCAAATACTTTTACAATTGGACGTTGGTCCAAGTTCGCTTTGTGAGATATCCATATTTGCTATCCCATAGTTTAACATACAAAAAAAATACATAAATATAAGTATAAACAACTTCAATTCTTTTGTTTCGCGTTTAAACAGCGTTTTGGGAAGCAGTTATTTAGGATATTCGAATATTGTATTCTAATATTCGAATATAATGCCTTGCGGAAAAAATAATACTTTAATGCGAAAAATATTAGATATTAGAATATTTAAGCACATATTCTAATATCTTGCCAGATATTCGAATATAGGAATTCTGATATTCAAATATCTGGCCCAGATATTCGAATATCAGACTCTGATATTCGAATATCTGGCCTGGCGGAAAAAAATTCGTTTTATTGCTAAATATTAGACGATCGACTAGTTTTTAGGTTAGTCGATTACCTCTACTGTACAATAAAAATATTTGAGCATATTGAAACATTCTAAAGGGCTAATACTAACATCATATCATGAATTAACTAATACGAGCTAATGCTAATGACTATTAATTTATTCATTGACTAATACAAGTAGAATCAAACAGCTCCATCTTCTTTCATCATGGTTCCATCACCGATTAGGTGGTCTATCTTTCCCTCGGGTTGCTCAAAGAAGTCTGCCACATCCAGGTGGGTGATATCCTCATTGTCGTCATAGACAAAATTTGTTTCAGGGCCTTTTCTCTTTCGAGATGCTTGATAAAGGTCAACCAAGTGTCTTGGTATACGGCAAGTCCGAGACCAGTGCCCATTTCCACCGCAACGATAACATATAGTTTCTGAACTATTTGCCTTAGGATCTTCTGGACCCCGTTTCTGCTTTCGGTGGTTATCTCTCTTTGGGGGGTGACGGACTTCTTTGGAATTTCTTCCTTGTCCACGTCCTTGGCTTTGACCCCGTTTATGACCGTGATCATGGTCCCTTTTATGTTTGGCATAATGCGAGTGCACCATATCTGCTTCAGGCAGTGGTGTAGACCCAGTTGGTCTATTTTCGTGATTTCTCATGAGCAGATCATTATTTCGCTCAGCCACTAGTAAGAGAGAAATCAGTTCAGAGTACTTCGTAAAGCCTTTCTCTCGGTACTGTTGCTGCAGTACCATATTGGAGGCATGAAACGTTGTAAACGTTTTCTCAAGCATATCGTAATCGGAGATGTTATCTCCACATAGCTTCAGTTTAGAAGTAATTCTGAACATAGCAGAATTATATTCAGAAACGGACTTAAAGTCCTGTAGCCTCAGATGGGCCCAATCATATCGTGCTTGTGGCAGAGTGACCAACTTCAGGTTGTCATATCTCTCCTTTAAGCTGTTCCACAAAACGAGTGGATCCTTGACGGTGAGATATTCAATCTTCAAACCTTCGTCAAGGTGGTGGCGCAAGAAAATCAAGGCCTTCGCACAATCTTGGGTGGATGCTTTTTCTTTATCTTTGAGGGTGTCTCCGAGACCCATAGCATCTAGGTGGATTTCAGCATCCAACACCCATGTCATATAGTTCTTGCCCGAAATTTCAAGGGCAACGAACTTTCTTTTCATAATGTCAGACATACTCGAAAATTAAATTAGGAAGAGGGAAAATACCTTGGATTTTCGAGAATGGTACTTGAGACGGTAGAGTCTCGTGCTGATAACGTGTTATAAACTAAAGCAAAAGACAAGAACAATAGAACAAGAACAATAGCAATAGAGAGAAGAGTAGAGAGAGTTCTTCTTATTGAGTTGAGAGGGGTGAATTACAATGGTAGAGAGCACCTCTATTTATAGGGAGGAGGAAGATCTTGCTACCAATAATAGGACTCTAAAATCTGTCTAATTAAATACATTAAAGACATTCACCTTAAATAGAAGTGTAAGAATCTTCTATTTCATAACACTTTTATTATTTTTGGGTATGTACTTGAGAGCTGTGCCTACAAACTGAAGTGTAATTTTCGCAATTAATGCAAAAATTGGGGGTATTTACTAATTTCCTAAATTTACCTTAGGATCCGTTAACAGCAAGGAGTGGATTTCTGAAAAGGAACCTGAAGGGCCAGTCCGAATTAAACCTCTCTCCGCCGTTAAAGATAACGGCAGAAACATTTTCTTTAATCGCGGAGTTTTGTTATGATTCGCACATCGTCATAACGCCGTTTAACGTCGCCGCTCTTCGGACGGCGGCGGAGTTGCTAGAAATGACGGAGGCTAATAACATGGCGGGAGGCGAGAACTTGGCACAGAAAACGGAAGCATATTTCCGCCGTGTAATTGCCGTTAACCGAGAGTATGCATCAATTGTGCTGCGTTCTTGCGTTTCGCTGCTGCCGGAGTCTGAAACCACGTCGTCAGTGTTGAGTCGATGTATTGAAGCGTTGAGTTTGGTGGACGATGGTAGCGGCGTTATGAGGTGCCTCAACGACGTTAAAGAGTTGCAACCCGTCGATTTTCAATTAATCGTTCAGTCAATGAATCGGTGGTTGAGCGGAAGCCATGACCAGCTCTATAGAGTTGTTGACCTTTATCTTAAGGTAAGTTGGCTATATACTTTATTGCTTTATTACTGAAGTTTTTTTTTTGATTGGCAATATCTGAGGCTATTTTTAGCAAAAGATCTTTGTAAAAATGGCAAAATTTCAAGATAGAAATATCATTAAAATTTATGGTTTGATTGACACTCGCTGTATAAAGAATGAGGGGAATCGGTATGATATTGGTTTTAAAGTACCTACACGAAACATGTATAATAATTTTTACGAAAAGGATCAAAATATTTCTAAACTATTAAAAAAAGGTTTTAAATATCAGCCGTTTATTTATTGGGTTAAAAGTATTTTCTCGTTTACTTTTCTAATTCACTTATATACTTTGACTTTGGAAACAGCCTCTCTACCCCAGGGTAGGGGTAAGGCTGCGAACACACTACCCTTCCCAGACACTACTGAGTGGTATTGTACTGGGTCGTACTTTTTTTTATATACTTTGACATGATAAATTAAAAATTAATTTTTTATAAAACTTAAAAATAAATTATTTTACAAAATAATTTTATTTTTTAAAACTAATGCAATAATAATTTACTAATTTAGTAAAGTCTTCTATTTTTTTTTTGAATTTTCACAAGAAAACAACTTAGTTTTTACAAAAAAATATTTTTTTCAGTTTTTTAAAGCATTGTTTTTGTAAAAACTGAAAAACATTATATAAACAGAAAAAATGTTTTTATTCATTTTTTAAAAGCATTTCATTTTTTTTTCGTTTTTCAGTTTTTTTAAAGATTTTTTTTAAAATATATATATTTTTCCAGAACAAACATATTTGTTGAGAATATTTTTTTCATCTTTTAAAACACGAAAATATTTTATTAAAAACATTTTTTTTGTTTTACAATTTTTTTTAGTTTTTACAAAAACAATGCTTTAAAACAAATGAAAAAAATCATATTTTTGAAAAACCTGAATTGTTTTCTGTAGAAACTGATAGAAAAAAGTACTTTACTAAATTAGCGGACTACTGGTGCATTAGTTTTAGAAAAAATTTATTAAATATTTTTTTAAAAGTTTTACAAAAAGAATAATAATTATTTTTAATTCAGCATTGACTAACTGTTAAAGGGTATAAGTGAATCAAAAAGGTATATAGAGAGCTATTTTTAGCCCAATAACTAGATAAAGAGTATTTAAAACCTTTTCCAATAGTTTAGGAGCATTTTGAACCATTTTCGTAATTTTTATACTAGATGTGTAAAAAAAGTGTCGGACCAAGTAGTCTCTTATTTTTTCATGTTATTATATCCACACAAACAGTTGCATGTTACTCTCTCCAATTCACAATAAGTGACTAATTTATTTTTTTATTTTGGTCCAAATAGTATCCATTTGTATAATCAAGAAAAAAATTAATTTATTTTTTCAAAATTACCCTTATGTATATATTCTTAAAAAGTCATTTACTCCTCACATTTGAGAAGAGAAGTAAGTGTTACTATAGCTATGGTACAACATTTAATGAAGGGTAGTTTAGTCACACTAATTATTTTCATCTAAAATTTAATATTTTCTTAATGGGCATGTCTAAAGTTAACTAGCCACTTATTGTGCACCGGAGGGAGTAGTATATTACTCTCTCCGGTCCACAATAAGTGACCAATTTAATTTTTTTAGTCCAAAATAAGTGTCCATTTATATAATCAAGAAAAAAGATTTAATTTATTTTTTCAAAATTATCCTTATGTATGTATCCCTAAAAGTCTTTTACTCCTCACATTAAATTATGCTTCAAATATTTAATTAGAGGTAATTTAGTCACACTAACTATTTTGCTTAGAATTTAGTGTTTTCATAATAAATGTATCTAAATAAATTTGTCATTTATTGTGAACCGAAAAAAGTAAATTTTAGGTAATATGCTAGTATGTACTATGTTAATATAGAAGTTATATTCTACTACAAAATTAAATAACAAATTTGCTTCAAAGATAACGACATTATTATTAGACTGTAACATAGAAAATTTTAAGGCCACACAACTAATTAACTTGATCCAGAATAAGGAATAAATCTTTCCCTTGTCGTCATAGTTTCAATATTATTAGTACATAACTTAGTTTTAAAATTTTATTTACACAATATAGAAAACATTTACATGACTCAATTAAAATTCAATTAACTTGTCTACAATAATCATGGGCGTGTAACCCGTCAATTACGTGGATCGATGATAAACCAAAATACAATAAATAGGTCTCAAAATTTGGGTTTAAATCATAATTTCCTACCAATAATGATTCTCCATTTGTTTTGTCCTTTAATTTGTTGGATCTGTTTTTTTCAACAGGAATACAAGGGGAAGATATCAGATGAAGAAAAAATAGCAATGTGCAATTACATCGACTGTACCATCCTCTCGCCTCAACTTCTCATGCATGCGGTCCAAAACTCAAGAATGCCATTAAGGTTTGTGGTCCAAGCCATGTTTGTGGAACAATTAAACACACGTCGCTCTATCCTCACTGCCACTGCCGCCGACAACCAGCACCACCATCACATTAATCATCTCCAAAATAAAAAAGAAGTCAGTTTAGGTACAATTCTCGAACGAGATGCAGCCCTACGTCAAGTAGCACAACTTAAGGCAGCGATGGATGCCACGTGCTCGCGAATTCAGAGCTTGGAGAATGAGTTGAGTGGTATGAGGAAGCTTCTTAATGACTCAGATCAAAAGACGAAGAGTAATTTGACGCATGATTCTGCTCGGTCTGCTAGTTTTCGATTGAGTTCTGAGAATAAGATTGATAGAGGACAAATTGGATCAGTTTCATCAGCGGGCTTTCGGATTCTTACAGGTAGAGAAAGAGGTTTACTTGGGTCGTCTAATTCATCAGAAGTGTCTTACGAGGAAAGTATGAAAGTGGAAAAGAGTAACTTTAGTCGAAGGTTTATGAATGGATTGAAGAGTGCATTCCGAGTGTCAAAGAAGAAAACAGAGAGTAAGGTGGAAAATGCAAAAGAGGAAGATGGTAAAGGCGTTGTGGTGATTAAGAAGGACGTACCTTTTCTCAGGCAACCTCGTTCTCAAGATCAGTAAAATCTGTTCGTTTCACAATTCTTTTAAATTTATTTACGTGTTTTATGAGATTCTATTGGCTTCCTCACAAGACTATGTTTCTCAAAATGTGTATAGTTAGTAGTTACGTACATCTTTTTCTAATAGGATGGTAACCAAATCTTACTTCTAATTGAGTGGTTGTAAGTTCGAGTCTCTCCAAGAGCAAGGTGGGAAGTTCTTGGAGGGAAGGATGTCTGGAGTCTATTTGGAAACAGCCTCTCTACCCTAGGGTAGGGGTAAGATTTGCGTACACACTATCCTTCCCAGACCCCAATAAATAAGATTATATTGGGTTGTTGTTGTTGTAGCTGATTGCTATGTGTAAGTGAACAAGATCTCATCCTTACAATTGTGACATTGGATCCCAAACTATTTTTAATTTGTCCAAATTCAAACGCGCCTTCAATATCTTGAATCAACAAAGGCAAAATATCCTTATATCGTTACATCACTACTTTTTCATGACAAACTTATGTGTAGATGTGACTTTATAAAATTTAAATTGGATACTAATATCTCTCGAACTGTAAACTGGTCTGAGTAGAGGCAACTTTATGAGGAAAAATACAAGATACCTACGTCGGCCATTTATATTACCCATTTTTATTTATTCCAAAAATAATTATATAAACTGCCTAAACGATTAAACAAATTATTCGCATACTCACAATCCATCTCTTAAACCACGAGACCCATTTACAGATATTTAATAAGTTATTTAATTCTTTTGTTTGCTTATTTGTTATTAAATTCCAAGGAACCATAGTTAATCCTTCTATAATCACCAACTGTCACGCAACTTTTCCTGACCCCTATTCATTTCCATTTGCTAACTAATTTTTTCTTTTATTTACATGTAAGTTAGGTTCTTCACTCATCAATTTGTAACCTAACATATTCCAAGGTTGTTTCATTTGTTACATCCATGTTATGCTATATCTCATATTTAGCTATATTATATTTTTAAATTAAAATTAGCCCAAATTAATTATAAGAGCCAGCAGGGTAGACAAGTCTGATTTCAATGAAGTATCAAGGCAAAAGTAACATTAAGGAGCATACTTTTACAATTAGGTCCTTTTAGAATTATTTAAAATTTTTTATTAATATGTGATATTATTTCAGTTTAATAATTGAACTAGAAAAATCTTTTTAAAACTCTTTGCATACAATTGTATACCATGTTGGTATAGCTATATACTATACGAGTATCACATGTTAGTTGGAATATTTTTAGTTGTATTAGCTACATTTAATTGTTACATTATTTTATTTTTCCTTAGTAATAGTAGAACAGTACAATATCTTGTACTTTTAAAATTTTTCTTTATGCATGTGTATTATGTAATCATTTTGATTTCTTCTTCATGCATTTGTTTTATATAATAGTATTATATATATATAATAGTATTATATATAATACAATATCTTGAAATATATTTATATACTAATATGTGGTACATTATTTTTTAGTTTTTCTCTTTATGGATATGTATTATGTAATAGTAGTATAGTCATAAATAGTTGCCTGAAATTAACCAGTAGAACAGTATATTCTATTAGTATAATTATATGCCATATTGGTATCATATGGTAGTTTGAACATTTTTTTGGTTGTTTTAGTTGCATTTTTAAGTGAATTTTATTCTGAAATTATTTATATGAACATATTTTGCTATGTTAGATTTTCTTGTGCCGATGGACATAGACTATGCATATTATGTAATAGTTTTTATATTTATATGCAATTATTGGAACGACCCCGTGCAACTATATACCCTATTAGTATAACTATATACTATATTGGTATCATATGCTAGTTGAATTATTTTTTAGTTGTATTAGCTGCATTTAATTGGTGCACCATTTGGTTTTCATTTAATAATAGTAATATAGCACAATATCTTGAAATACTTTATTATATTAAAATATGGAACACAAATTTTTTATTTTTCTCTTTATGCATGTGTGTTATGTAATAGTAGTATAGTAATATAATTGCCGAAATTAACCAGTAAAACTGTATACCATATTGGTATAGTTATATGTTATATTGGTATCATATGATAGTTTGAATATTTTTTTGGTTGTTTTAGTTGTATTTTTTAAGTGAATTCTATTCTGAAATTATTTATATGAACATGATTTGTAGTGTTGGAATTTTTTTATGCCGATGGAAATAAATTATGTGTATTATGTGATAGTTATTATAATTATAGCCACTTGTTGGAATGACCCCGTACAACTATATACCCTGTTAGTATATGGAATAAGCAAGTTGCTTTGCGAATATTTAGCTTACAAGGCGAGCATGTAATTTTCTCATGCTTTTATTATATCCTTTAATATTTTGGTACAGTAGTATAGTCACAGATAGTTATAGCAATATTCTAGAGCAATCATATATTCTGTTGGTATATATGTATATCATATTGGTATCATATGATACTAGAAGTCTTTTTTGCTACTTATACTTTTATTGTATTTTCTAATATTTATTATTATTTCTATTCTAACTAGTATATATCTAAATTTAGTGACCGTAGATAATATTTTCTTTTTACATAACTGGTTGTGTTACTGCTAATGGTAAAGTGTGTACTGATATTTGTAGGGAAGAAAATTAAAGTTTGCATGACAATCACGTCAAATTAGAAAAGGAACAAGAAATAAAAAATAAAAATAAAAAGAAAAAATAAAGAAGGAGTAAAATTTGAGCGTTAAAATTTATGGTAGAAATAAAATACGATTTGGGTAAAAATGAATAAATAAAAGAGAAAAAAGAAAAAAATAAGAAGAAAAAAGAAAAAGGAGAAAATGTAAATAATAAAAAAAAGAAGCATAGAACTAACAACAAATTGGAGAATAAAGAAACAATTCTCCACAAAAACTATTATGGATAAGAAATGTAATTAGTTTATGGATAGAAAAATAAATAGGTAAACAAGAGTAAATAGTTTTATTTTGTGGGTAACTGTATCAAAAAACCGCTAATTTTATGAGTTAAGCATTTAAGGTTTATACATTTAAAATTATAAGTTCATATCTACTATTTATTGTAATTTTAATAATTTTTTACATATACATTTATATTTATTATTTATTGTAATTTTAATAATTTTTTACACATAAATTTATATTTGAATTTGAATTCAGTTGAATCCATTAAAGTCTTACTTATGCTACAGAGTATAACCCACTTAAAAACGTGATTTATTAATGCAGTCACATGTGGCTAATTTATAGAGGGGAGAAAATATGAAAGAAGTGAAAATTACTTGAACCATAAATATAGAGACAACTACTTAAGTTGTGTATGCGATGTGCGGTCAAATATATCTTTTTGAGTTTTGAGCTGATGTAGAGGAGATAAAACATTTATACCAAAAATTTAAAATAATATTTCCTCCGTTTCAGTTTAGATAAGGTAGTTTGACTTGAGACGATATTTAAAAGGAAAAAAAAAACTTTAGAATTTATGGTCCTTAAAGCTTAAGGGATAAAAACTTTATGGGACCATGACATTTGTGTGATTATAAAAGCTTCTTCTTAAGAATTAAATGTGTAAAACGAAGAGTTTAAAGTTGAATTATTTTTAAATTTAGATTATGTCATTTATTTTGAAACAGATTATAAAAGAAAGTACATTATAGTAATAAGACATATATATGCAATATTTAAAAATAAAAAGTGTAAGAAGAATTACACATAAAAGAATAGAGAAGAAAAATTCAACTAAAAGTGTCATACAAAAATAAGTATTTGTTATGAAATATAGCTGCAAAAAACAAGCTAAGAGATATAGAGAGAAAGAAAGGAGAGATCTTATTTCTTCCATATATTGAAGTGTATTTTTCAAGCATATACAATATCACTTCTCATTCTCCATTTATAGTATTACATAGTGGTATACCAAAAAATACTATAACATGTCATTAAGAATTTGAGATCATAGAGGAAGATCATGGGGGAGATTATGGAGTTACAATCATAATTCTATAAGTATTAGAGTAGTATAATGGAGAAGAGAAATGAGCATTACTCCTTTTGTGGCTATGGACATCCACCATAATTCAATATTTTATAACACTCACCCTGGAATTTTCGTATATATGGTACCTTGTTAAAATCTTACTAGAAAAAAATCTCATCGTAAAAAATTCTAGTGAAGGAAAAAGAGTGCACATATTGCTTGCTGTCTCATTAAAAACCTTGCCAGGAAAACCTAGTGGGATAAACCCGTAGCTAAGAAAAAAAAGTACGTTGTGTATTTACATTCTCCCGATGAAAACATCGCTTTATTTTTTGAAAGACTTTACTTTTCAGAAGCGACGCATTCTACTCCTGTATATCAACTTCTCAAATATTGAGGTTGGTAATGATTCATTGAACACATTCACCAAAATGTCAATAAAATAAATTTGTTGAACATCTACATCACCAATCTGCCGAAGATCATGTCTGAAAAGAACTTTGGTGAAATGTGCTTTTTTTTTTGTCGCCTTCAATATATTCTTTTTCCAATTGAGATAAGCAAGCAACACTGTCTTTAATATTATTGAAGTCTTCTTTTTCAAAGAAAAGTTACACATCTATTGAATATTGAGTCAATTGCTTTATAAGTTGCTAATATCTTGGCATGATTTGAATCAATAATTGATTTGTAGAATATCATAGTATGATAATATCCTCATATTCAAATAGATTGCTTAAAGAACGAACTTCAACCCTGCATTTGCTTAATGAACTAATCATTGATAATATTTGTTAAAATAAACAACTCTATATCAAAGATTCTTTTTGTAATATAATACTAATCATATTCCAACATAATAAAATTATATTTTGCTAGAATATTATACTCATGGTTGTAGCAAGATACATTAGTGCACTCATCATAACAAACATAAAAAAAAAATTATGTTTGTCATGATTGCTCTAATCCACATAAGAATTTTTTAAAGTTTTATTTAATAAATTTCTTGAAAACCATAATATGCTTAGAACAATTTAAATCTTTCAAGGATTTTTATTATACGCATATCAAATGTATTATCAGACCAAAATCTGAAATGATTGCATCCATTATACGAGAATATATCTCCATATAACTAATGCGAGGATATTTACAAATTTTCTTGTGCCACAAGCCATTTTTATGTCTATCGATTTGATTTTTTAATTTATTTAACTTTTCACACGAGAACACATTTATACCTTCACTGAGTTTATGCTTTCAGGTATTCGTAATATTCGTCCAACTTCATATTTTTTACGTGAAGTCAATTTTCATTGTGCATTTTTCATTTGGCCAATCATTTATCTGTCAAAATTTCATGACATAATTGAGCTCAAAATCATCGCCAACATTCATGATATTGAGCACTATATTAAATCAACAATATCATCAACGATCATTTTATATCGGTTCCATTATCACTCAATAATGACGTAACTTATTGACATCTTATTATTTTCAGGTATCTGAGCCTCTCCCATGAGATCTAATAAAGAATTATGTCATGGTGCTCTTATAAAACATTTGCCTCCTTATCATGACCATCTTGATCATCTGCTCCTCCCCTTCTTCGAGGACTTTTATCTTTGGAACCGATTGGTCTCTTACGCTTTGGGTGTGCTGTAACATCCCAAAATATTGTTGTAACACTACTAGAAATCTGAAAAAAGTGACTAAGGTTGGTCTCTTACAGGTCAAAAAGAGACCAAAGAGGTCGCTATTGCCCAGAAAATTATTTTTTTAAAGAGAAAAGCGACCGAAGTAGAAACTACCTGTTTTGGTATAATTTTGGTAGAAACTGTCTATTTTAGCAGCTGCACCACCTGCCAGCATATCAAATCCCTATGACAAGCAACAACAATAACAATACCAACAAAAACACAACAACAACAACAACATAACAATATTAATAATAACATTAAAACCAATAAAGTATAAAGTTCAATAGAACTAACACAATTAAGCTTACCAAACTAAGTTAACTATTATTACAAGCTCATTCGAAAACTAATTACACTTGTATAGTTCAAAGTGCAAAAAAGTCACAGATTGTTCTGTACATCTTTATCATCACCGTCTGATGAACTTTCATCACCAAGACGGTATCCAGAAGGGTGTACTTGTCGATAATGGAAGAACGATCATGGGGAAGACGGGATGAATGAGCACTTGGAGTATGGGAGGAATGAGCAGGGGGAAGGCGAGCCTCTGGCGATGACTCACAAGACCGGGGCAAAAAATTTCCAGAAGCTAGGAGAGATTTGATCTGCTCTTGCATGCCAATGTACTAAGCATCTCTAAGCTTTTCTCTTTCCTTGGCAGCTTCTAGCTCGGATGTGAGCTTTATCACAGTCTCCTGCATAGTGGAGAGGCTCTCCCCATCAAGTTGCTCGGCTTGCGAGGAAGTCCCTATTCCTTGCATTCCACACTTATAGCGATAAAATTTCATAGTAGGAATCCCATATACCTTCCCCCTTTTTGGATCGCTAGCAGCCTCCGTCCACATTCTTTCAACATCCTCGTTCGAAGGTTGGATTAGCTCGCCCGATTCATTAGGTGGCTAACTGCGTATGAATTCCTCCACTTCAATTGTAAAGGACCCTATAAGAAAAATTACACTGAATTAGTATTTCAAAATTTATATAAAATTAAATCAAAATACTTAATGAAAAGTTAAAACTTACATGTACAGTTGACACTCGGCTCTCGACCCACCTTTCTTGATCCGTCTCTTTCTTCTTCTTCTTTACATTATGAGTCTCCTTGAATAGCTTATCTTGGTTCATCGGACGCCCCAACTTTTTTTCCTGAAAACTCATAAACTTTAGTTATTAAACAGAACAGATATACTTTAAAAATTAAAATAAATAAGCAATTACGTACGATTCTTCTTTTTATTATCCCTAGGCTGATCGCACCTCCAGTGTGCAACGATCCCCCTTCTCAAATGTACGAGCTTTCTTTTCTTTTTCGCTCTAAATCCTCCCATAAATTCTGAAGCAACCGGTCAGGCTTCTGGTTCAACTTTCTAGCTTTGGAGAAACAATGCGACAACCGCTTGCGAGCTATGAGATAAAAATTAACAGTCACTTCCGCACTATAGCGGTGTTTCCATGCACACTTGCTCTGTATTTCAAAAGTTAAGTATTACATGGAAATATCATAAATATATATATAATTATACTACTTAAATAATATTTATACCTTAAAATGATTGTAAATTTGCTCCTTCAGGGAGAATGGAAATTCACTCCAACCCGCATAAGGGTCATCATAAAGCTTTCTGGTAGCTTTGGTGATTATCCTCATTGTAATATTACTAGAGATGAACCTGCAATTTAATAAAAAAATATATTAATATCTTTATAAAACTATACAAAACAATAAACGTAAAAATAACAAATAACTATTACCCATCACCCTTAAAGACTATGATGATCCTGGCATATTAATCATAATGCACCTCCTCACCATCATCAACATCACCATCCGAAGCATGTATATCAGAGGCATGTATGGAAGGTGTAGGGGGGTCAGAGCTAGTATCTTGCAGGCGAAGGCCTGAAATAGATGGAGTCCGAGATGAAAATGGCTGCGCGCCCAGTGAATGCGACATAGTTGTATGGACCGCAAGTGGATGTGACAATGATAGTTGTGACCCAAGTGGCTGTGACCTGAGTAGCTGCGACATTGATGGTTGTGATCCATATAGATGTGACATGGATATATTCTATCCATGCGATGCAGATGGCTACGATCCACGTGGTCGTACGGCAGCAGGATTGTATGTCGACGTACAATTCTATGACCCTTTTGTGAAAGACCTGGTGTCTGCACGAATGTGTAGGTCTGGTGATGATGTGGCAGCTCAAAATAGACCTGGGGTGGAGGAAAAGACATAGGCATCTCTGAAGAGGGTGGAAAAGATTGAGTATTATCTTCTACCTTCCTCTTTGGTTTCCTAGCCTTTTCTCGACCCCTAGAACCAGTAGGATCATTGTTACCTCGACCGTTTTCTGTCATCTGCATAATATAATACATATTTAGATTGAAAAAATATGAATAAACTAGCTATATTCGAGAGTTATTAAATAAACCAACTTTTTAAAGCTCATCGATGTATTGTTCCTCGTTTGAGAATTCTTCTTCCTCACTAGTTTGAGCTTCATTAGTTGATTCTTCTTCCTCATTTTTTTAATTCTTACTGTCTGGTGATGATGTGGCAGCTCAAAATAGACCTGGGGTGGAGGAAAAGACATAGGCATCTCTGAAGAGGGTGGAAAAGATTGAGTATTATCTTCTACCTTCCTCTTTGGTTTCCTAGCCTTTTCTCGACCCCTAGAACCAGTAGGATCATTGTTACCTCGACCGTTTTCTGTCATCTGCATAATATAATACATATTTAGATTGAAAAAATATGAATAAACTAGCTATATTCGAGAGTTATTAAATAAACCAACTTTTTAAAGCTCATCGATGTATTGTTCCTCGTTTGAGAATTCTTCTTCCTCACTAGTTTGAGCTTCATCAGTTGATTCTTCTTCCTCATTTTTTTAATTCTTACTTCATTTATATCAACTTCTCCCAATATGTGTTCAGGATGTTCCAAATCATTTCTAAAACTTCGTCCACAATTTGGTGAACATTAGAAATATCATTTTGATATGCAACATCTAACACATTCTCGACTTCCACCCTACCTATATGCTTAATTTTTATTACAACCCACCAATTGGACTTATTCCCCCACAATGGATAAAGAACATAATACACTTGCCTAATATTATGTGCAATTATGAAAGGATCATAGCGATCATACTCCCTCGTATGATTTACCTCAATTATGTTATATTGATTGTATACTCTTGTACCTCTTGTTGGGTTTGGGTCAAGCCACTTGCATCTAAACAATATCAATTTCTTAAATGGCCAACCTGTATATTCTAGTTGTATTATTTTTCTGAGCACACCATGATAATCAATATCTCCAACTTGGTTGCCATCACTACCTTGAACCCACACCCACTGTTATTCCTAATTTTATTTTTAGAGAAATCCTCTATCTGAAACTTATAACCATTCACAACGTACTTAGAAATTGTTGTGATCTCAAGCCCAGGTCCCCAAGATATATCTTTCAAAAATTGATTTACACTACTATTTGGATCTTATACCTACATATTGTTAAAATAATTCATAAGTTAGCATAACTTCTAAACATTGTTTGCCGAGATAGCATTAGAATATTTTAAGGATAAACTTATAAATTGTTTGAACCACATATCAGATCTTGTATATACAACATCATGGCCAAATTGACCGACGAAGGGACTGTGACACATCAAATATTTTTAGTAATTGCATTGAGATGTAATCATAGTAATTTTTATATTTTGATAACTACTAAATTAATACTTACTTGAGAATTGGTACGACTTCGGAACAATTTAGAACCACATGAAGTGTAGCTGACTTGAACTCCATATCACTCAAACTTCTCTTTCTAACATCCTTAGAACATCAGCCCGGTTGATGGAATATGGACATAGGCAGATATAATGGATCATTCATAAGATCGACTGTGTGCATGTTGGGCCTATTCCTAGCACATGGCACATTACTCTCAAAATAATAAGAACAAAAATGAGCAGTTTCCTTTGCAAGATAAGCTTCACATATAGATTCTTCAATCATATTCCTCTGCTTAACAAATTGTTTGTATTTTCCAATTGTCCTACCTAATTTCAGGTTAGCCAAGAACATTCAAATAAAACACAAAATTATATCAAACTTATAATATTACATCTCAAAAAGATACATCCATCTGCATTAAACATGCCCTCCAAGTCGTGCCTCGTGTACAAGGTTGATTGGAAGGTGTTACATCACATAAGAAAAATCACATGAAAATATCTTTTCCGTCGTAGTAGAAGTTACATGAATGTTCTGATCCATCAACAGTAGGTTTCTTCCCTCAATGTGGAAGCACAAGCCTTTGAAAAATAAACTACTCTATGTGATAGGTTTCCAAATTTTTTCAGGCAAACTACAAAATGCAATAGGAACTAAGGTCTCCTTGA
This sequence comes from Nicotiana benthamiana, assembly GCA_034376525.1. Lineage (NCBI taxonomy): Eukaryota > Viridiplantae > Streptophyta > Magnoliopsida > Solanales > Solanaceae > Nicotiana > Nicotiana benthamiana. The sequence goes on from CM067324.1 coordinate 58,375,696, forward strand.
AAACATGACAGTCATGGCTTTTCAAATGGCATAACTTCCGTACCTCCATATCAACTTTTTTCCAAAAATTTGACGCATATCCCTTATGCATCTTCAATTTAGTTACCCAATCACAAATTTGCCGTCTTTCTTTCAAAGTGAATGTGTAACTTGATTTGAGCTTGAACACCTTACCAGTTTTTGCTATCTGCAAGTATTCTGGCCACCTGCAGTATTCTTGTAAGTCCATACTAGCCTTCGGGTTATTCTTTGTCCTACCTTTAACATCCATCATTGTGTTGAACAAATTGTCAAAATAATTCTTCTCAATATGCATGACATCAAGGTTTTGACGGAGAAGATTATCCTTCTAATAAGGCAACTACAAAAATATACTTTGTTTCGTCCAATTATGAGTAATAGCGTATCCGAAGAATCTATAAGGTGGAGCTTCATAACTTTACTGAAATTCTGGACCCTCTCCCAAACTTCCTCACATGAAAGTAGAAGATGTGGAAAATCATATTCTATTTTATTCTTTTTGAATGTATTTTCCATCCCTCTAAACTCGTGATCAGGAGGCAAGAATTGACGATGACAATGAAACCATGATTGCTTTCGGCCACATTTCAAAGTGAATGCTTTACTATCTTCCATGCAGTAAGGACAAGCTAGATTCCCAACAGTCATCCACTCAAACGACATTCCATACGCAGGAAAATCGTTAATTGTTCATATTAAATTAGCATGCAAATTAAAATTCTGCTTGGTTGATATGTCATATATTTCAACACCATCGTACCATAATTTCTTTAGCTCATCAATCAAAGGTTGAAAATATACATCAATCAAACGTTTTGGATTACGTGGACCGGGGAAATACATTTTAAGAATATATATGGACTAGTCATGCACATCTCATATGGTAGATTATAAGGTGTAAGAAAGACAGGCCAATATAAATATGGTATCGTAGATACAGCAAAAGGAGTGAAGCCATCCGCACAAAGACTTAACCGAATGTTCCTTGGTTTACTAGCAAAATCTGGATATGTCCTATCAAGGTGCTTCCTAGCTTCTTCATCTGAAGGATGACACCTAACACCAGGTGGTCTTCTATTTTCAAAGTGCCATCTCATATGAGGAGCATAACTCATCGACGCATATAACCTCGTTAACCTAGGTGTACGAGGTAAATAATTCATCGACTTGAAAGCAATTTCCAACTAGAAAGCCTCTTAAAACGAGGCTTTTTGCAAAAGTTACAACTTTCCAAAGCTGCATCATCTGTATAATATAATAAGCAACCATCTTCACAACAATCAATTTCCATCGATGAAAGTCCTAACTTAGAAACTAATCTCTTTGCCTTATAGAAATTACCAGGTAATTCGATACCAAGGTCAACTAGTTCATGCATAAGGTCAATGAAAAAGTTCATGACTCCTTGAAAAATATTCCAATCAGATTTGATACTTCATAATCTAACCGCAACAGACAACTCCGAGTGCAGACTTCCTTTACGTAGTGGACGACTTCTAATTGTTCATAAAAACATTTTGCGTCATCATTAGGAATTTATTCAAAATTTTCATTGGGCTCACCCACTAAATGCATCTCAAAAGCATCCACAACCATATCATGAATTATAATCACGATTTTGTTTTATACCGACCTACTACTTTCACTCACAACCATATTATGGAATATCCCATGACTACTATTGATCTCTTCATGATTAGTCAACACAAAGTAATTTTCTATAAACACCTTCCTATAAAGATGATGCTTAACTTCCGACAGTTTTCCAAACTTCATACAGATGCACCTAACACAAGGGCAGCTAATTACTCCTTCAGTTAGGTATGATGGAAGTGACATTGCATGTCTAATAAAGTCATCAACCTCTTCTACAAAATTCTCCCGCAATCTCTACCAATTAGGATACTTCCTATTGTACATCCAAGTACGGTGTTCTATCTATACAAATAAAACAAGAATAAATTAATTTAGTTAATTCATATTCTAATTTTTTTAGTTAACAAAAAAGTCCAATTCATATCCTAAAAGTCCAATATGACTTTTTCTTGGGTAGTCTTTAATATAACTTTTTATTTTTATTTGTATAACATTTTACTAAAAGCTTTCGTGCTATTAATATAATATAGATAGAAATAGATCTTTCAAAGATTATTTTCAGAGTATCCAATCTGATTAGAATTAACAGCTAAAGATAACTATGTTTATATAAAATATTAAGCAGTTCTTTAATTTTTTTTGGAAAATTTACAACTAATACCAACAAAACTTACTGGTAAAGATGAGCATGATTGAACAAAGAATATAATAAATTACAAAACGTTTTCTCAATGAATACCAAAAGAGTTCGTAAAAGTGAACTTATGAAGGTACTAATTTCAGTCCATAGAGAATAAGCAACCTAAGATTTCAATGCAACATTGATTAACACCTTAGTGTGAGACTTTTTTTTAGTTCTAATTTGGAATAAGAAACCTAAGATTTCAATACAAGAGCTTAGAAACACATAATAGATTTAATAGGAATTAGTAAGATTTAGAGTTTCTTCTCTTCAAACCATTTCTTTTTCAAATTAGTAGGTAAAACTAAATATTTTAGATACTAACAATTATCATAGATTTGATTTAGCTAAGAACAATTAATTATTACAAATCAAACTAGGAGAAATTTAAAAAATCAATGTATTTCAAAAAAAACAAAGGAAGGAGAGAGAAACCTACCTGGGAAGTGGAGGTCGCCAATGGTGGAGCTGCTGCTGTCCGTGGGCATCATAAAATTGGACTCTCCAATTTTAACCGTATACAGATAGTCCCCACGTTTCTTATAGTGAAGATGATAAGAAACGGTCTTGAATTATTGCCTCTTCGATACTTCCATCATGACGTCAGCCCGTCAGAAGATTAAATATCATGACTCAAAGGATGTGCAGGGACCGCTGTCAACACGATTACCAAAATGCCCACAAACCGCTATTGGTTTGACCTTTCCGCTCCTCAAACATTGCCCAAATAGCTTCAATAAATACTTCAATTCGTTTGCCTTTCACACTTTTACAATCTCTTCAAGTTTTTAGAGCTAAGTACACAACTTTTTGCTTCTATCTCCTTTATGTGCTTGTTTCTTCATCTTCTTTCTTTGAAATAAAGGTATAGTCATGGCAAAAACTTCAAAAACGGTACCTCATAAAGAGGGTACCACTTATTCATCACGCTCGTCCAAGGGAAAACCAAAAATACCTCTAAGTATTAAGCAATCTACCCCTGACCCTTTCTACACCGGGCCAATGCGAGCCCGGGTCTCGATACATCAGTGTGGTGACCGACATGAAGATAGTAACAAAAACTGTTGATGGGGGGAGACAGTGCAAGTAGAGATCCCTAAAGCTGAGAACAGCATAGTAGAACACAAAGTTGGCTTCCTCAGCGTAAAAACATACCCCTTAACTCTAAGCCCCGTAGACTTCTTCCGTGTCGATAGATCTGGTGATTCTTGACTTTTGTCGCGAGTACCGAGTGACACTCGGTCAGATCTACCCTTCTTTCTGGAGGATTATTTACATGCTCAGATATTTCTCCAACTGAGTCGAGGGAATGACCTTGACCCTCGATCACTTGGTCAAATTGTACGTGCCTGACTCTTCCGAGGTTTATTCAAGCTTCATCCTTGATTTGCCAAGACATTCTTTGCGAGCATCAGTGAGGACAAAGACCGAGGATAGATGAGCCGGTTATACAAATTAAGAACCTTGGACTTCATCCCTGCCGATAGGATGCCATTCCCAAAGGAATGGAATATGAAGCGTAAGTGCCTCTACCTCGAGCATATTTTGTTGCTCCTTCTTCACCTTCTGAAATGATCTTCTTTTGATTATGCAGTCACCTATTGGTAGCCCGTCGTGGTTCATAACCTTTCGGGATAGATCAAACAATTAGACTCTGCTTTTCGTTACAGCGAGCGTGTTTGGCGTGATTTGGCCAAGACGTGGTGGCAGGCCAGGAACCATGGTATGATTTTTAATGTCGTCATTACTAATTTATTTATGAGTATTTTCTATGGCAATGAGTTTAATATGTCATGCTTGTGTAGGCCTTGGGGAAGGTGTATCGATGAGACTGCCTCCTCCAAGTGAAGAAGGAACCTCGAAACTTGGCAACGGTAAGAAGAGGAACATGGAGGCGTCGTCTGAATCTCCAACTAAGACCGACGCAACAGTCTTGACTTTGATTGTTGCGGAAAGTCTTCATGAAGATGATGATGATGGTGATCTCCCTTTGGTACAAGGGCAATACGGATTGGTGATGCTCCCCAAGTTGTTGGTCGGAAAATCGTCGAGTCGGGGGAGGACGATATGAACCAAATTCGTACCCAAGAGACCCTCGAGGAGGGTTTGGGCGCAGTCCCCAAGCCTCAAGTCTTATATGGTATAGTCTATTTCTGCGAATCCTCGGCATGCGATTCTGGAGGGCTTGATACTGAAACCTTTTGGGGTGTAGAAGAGACCCTTATAAAAATTCATGCCATGCGTGGCTTTGAATCGGGCCCTGCATTTTCTTTGGGGGAAATAAGGGATGCCCAGGACGGGAGTGTTGTCGATGTGGGGGCCTCTCAGGGAGAGAATGATACACTCAAGGGCTACTTCGTCAGTGTCAACGAGAATACAGATCTCAATGCCCCCATTACCCTCGAAGAAGCTGAGAGGCTTCAAAAGTAGGTGATATTCGCAACATACCATTTGTGCTTCAAATTTTTACCTTTGTTTTTTTGACTTCTCTATTTTGTTGTAGGTCAAGAAATTGTATGACCACGCCTTTTCCAAGCTTCAAGATGAGCTTTCATACCGTGAGGAGGAGCTTGAAAAACTTACCTCAAAGCTAAATAAGTCAAAGGTTTCCTCTGCCCGAAAGGAAGAGGAGTTGAGTGAGCTTCGTGCGAGTCTGGAGGGGGTGCACCAAGAACGGACTTGCTTCGCTGAGCAGGTAACACGACATTCATGAGTTCATCTTTTTATCTTATAACTTGATGCTTGCTATCTTGATTTTCCTTAATATATTGGGCAAAAAAATGCCCTGGTGGAGTGACTTCAGGAAAAGGTTGTAGCCGAGGATACAGAGATCCTCGAGCTGAAGAGGTAGAATGAGGATGCATTCTTGATTTTCCTTTACATATTGGGCAAAAGAATGCCCTGGTGGGGCGACTTCAGGAAAAGGTTGTAGCCGAGGATATGGAGATCCGAGAGCTGAAGAGGTAGAATGAGGTCGTGGCCTCGAAAAAAGACCTTTCGTGAGGAGAGTTGGCCTCAAGCCATGATCTTTTTCAAAGTGCTCATAAGGAGTCCAACTACATTATTTGTGGCTAAGTGGGAGGCTGAGGAAAATGCATTCTCATACAAGAGAGATGCCACTACCGCAAACGATCGAGCCAGAGAGATATTCGAGAAAGTGGAGCAGTAGCTAGCTCGAGCCTTTGCTCATCCTCGTTTGCAAGCTAGGAGGCAAGCCTGCGCCAAATATGTTGATCTCTCTGTTGATATTGAGAAAGCCAGAGTCCTGGAAGAAGAATCAGCATTGTAAGGCCCCAAAAAATTTAGCTAAGTAAACTAGGATTTCGTGGTGCCACGTAGGCTTATTATAATATTTTATGTATTATTAACATGTTGTACATCAATTGGACTTGGTAAATATGTGTATATTTCTTATGGTAAGTAATTTGGGGTCGAAGGAAAGGCCTAAGCCTAAGGAAAAACTGGAAAAAGTTCATAATATGCTAAGATTCCAATGGTACTTGCACTAGTCTATACTTTGAACAAGCACATCTAAATATGTATAAGGTTTTATGTGGTGAATAACCTATCAAATGAAAGATCTTTGAGTCTAGTTTCCAACACTTCAAACCGTTTGTCATTTGGACATTCTTACACAAAGTTATGATCATATTACCAAAGGCTAGAAAAATGCGATCATGTGTCAGATATGCGATCACAAAATCCATTATGCGGTCTTCATACCTGGTTTGCGATCGCAAATCAGGTCGAAAACTTGACCAGTGTAGCCCTGTTTTGAGAATCGAGCTTTGCGATGCATTTGCGGCTAGCATACCCATTCTGCGATCCATTATGTGATCGCAGACCCGCATCAAAGGGTAAATCTTCCTATTTTCATAACCCGACCCCATTTTAATATATAGTCTTTGTGGCTTCTTTTGGGGTCATTTTCTACTAATTTTAAAGTGAGTTGAGAGAATATTAGATAGAGAAGGATGAACCCAACATTCAATCATCCTACCTTACATCAACCTTCAAGAATCAAAGAACCCAATCACAAGTTCTTCATCTAAGAGGTAAGATTCTATACATTAGACTTTAATTTCGAGTTTGGGGGTACAAGATAGGGTATTGAGGTATAATTCTTGGGTGTAATACTATTATGTATACATGCATTTACCTATTAGGTTTGTGGAAAGATTTTTGAACATAAATAAGTAAAGATTGGGTTGGGGAATGAAGAAAATCTTGTAAAAGAGATTTGAAATCAAGATGCACAACTAGTATTTGATAAAATGCTCGAAAGAGCTGAAACAATGAATACCTTCCTAAATTATGTTCAATTTTGTTACGTCTCAAAGTAGATTGGGATTGCTAGAATTTTTTGAATGTTGTAGTAACTTAAGGAAAGCTCAAACGAGGTATGTATGGCTAACTTTAATCTTTGTAGAATCATCCCGTTAGGGTCCGTGCATTTGATATGAGTTCCTTGCTTGATCATACTTGAATTATTTGTTCTAATGTGTTGATGTGAAAGATTATGTTCCCTAGTTGTCTTAGTTGTTTACCATTTCACCATGTTGCTTGAAGTTATGAATCATGATTGTTTGTTCTCATCCTATTATGTGCACAATTCATCATATGTTAGAACTTATCAACATGAAGGATAATATTATATGAATGAATAAATAAGGGCAAGACTTGAATATTTGAATTGTAACAATGTATCCAAGTGCCAAGAAATAAGCTTACAAAGAGGTGTGTGGTGCCATGTAATGGGAAAGTGGAAAGAAATGTGAACTATGGAATAACATAAAGAGGTTATGTCCCAAGTGAGATGGCTTAGTTGATTGGCCGAGATTGGAGGCCATGCTGTACATATGGTGGCATTTATATTGGGTTCGGGAACATTATTCTGAATATAGATATGTCTCACTTGGGATGGCTTAGCCGGTCGGACCAAGATCGGACTCCATGTTAAAAACCCCACGGTGGCATTAAAAATTGTGGCACTTGATGCTAAGAGACTATAAATCAAAAGGACAAAAAGACGAAATAAGAAGCTATGAAACTCTCACTTGTGTTCTCTGTATTTTGGTGCATTATTGTTTGGTTTCCATGACTGTCTTCTACTTGTATATTGTTTGATTCTACTTAGAGTAAAGTTTTTTCATACATACCAGTGATATTTGATGGTACTAGCATCCTTTTTTCCAGGGGCGCTACGTCCTAAATAGATGTAGGTGTTTCCATAGCAGGCCGTGTTGGTCGCAGCTAGTGCCGCATCATCCTTTCAGTTGACTTGGTGAGCCCCACTTCATTTTGGGGTCCTGTTTAATCTGTTAATCATGTACTTTTTATTTGAGGTATAGCCGGAGCCTTGTTGCCTACATTTCCATATTATTCATCGGTTCTATTTAGAGGCTCCGTAGACAGGTTGTGGGTAGTGTTGGGTATCACAATTAAAGTAGAAATATTGATGTTTGGTAATGATGTATAAAACTTGTAATACCTTTAAAATTGTGGATGAAGGCTCTAATGAAAATGAAATGGAAATCGTTAATGACCTATTTATATTTGATTAATGGAGTCCATCTCCTATTTATTCATGAATTAGTTTTGGTAGAATGAGACATAATAAGCTTTCTCAATTTGGATTACTCGGTTGAGCACCAGTTGAGCTCCATGGATTTTGGGGCATGACAAACTTGGTATCAGAGCCTAAGGTTTTAATGTGTCCTAGGATGTCTCGGAGCCGTGTCTAGTAGAGTCCTTCTTATCGGCATGTAGTCGACCACTTCTATTAGTTGGAGGCTATTCGGACATTTTGAAATTTCATCATTCTTTGGTACTCCAAGATCGTGCAGTAGAGCTCAAGATAGGGAGCTAATTTTCATTCTATGTCTTAATCTTAAGATGAGTAATTCATGATTGTGGAAGCAATAAGGAGGGAATGACCCTACCATTGAATATGAGGGAGATTGACCAAGCATTTGTTAGGAGAATGTATCGAGCCATGGAGGGAATTGTAGAACTTGTTGCCAAGGGGAGTACACTTGTTCCTCTTAATGTCTCTGCATCACCAGAGCATATAGTATAGCATTATGTTACCTATGTATGTTATAGATGTGGAGTCAGGGTGCATCACTTAAGGCACTGCCCCATCAATCTAAAGCTACCAAGTTATCCTATCCTTACTATATCATTATGAACACTCTACAGTTTCCTTTTTGTATATGTACATCCATATTGAAGAGTCCTCATAAACATGGTCTTAATAAGATGTGGTCACAAAGACTTGTGTGTACCTACTCTGTGAAGGAGCCATATTGTTCATGATCCCACTCTATCACAAATTCACTTATTTACATTCTCTTGTGGAATTAAGTTCTATAGATATGTCCTTGAATGGAGTTATAACTCTAGGTTTAATACCTCCCACTTTCTTTTCCTAAATTCTTAACAAGGGACTATCCCTGGTGAATTTCTTACAGAATATTTTATTGAAATAGACAACATCTGTCCACTTGTGCCTATGCATGCACCATCATAAAGTTTTCCTTTGTGGTGTCGAGTAACCTGTAAAGCATCCCAGTGTTGCGATCTTCTTGAGTCACTCTTTTATTCAGTTACGTATATGGCTTATATGGTTTGAACAAGTCAATCTACTCTCTTCGAATATCAGCATGAAAGCTTCTGACTGTCTAGTATCATAAGAGCATACCTTAACACCTCACATGAGTGCATGCCAATTGAAATGGTCACCGTGTGCATAAAGTCTCTCTGAAAATAAAGATCCTCACATCCACATCATAGGAAGATCTTGTGTTACTATAACTTTCGTGTCCACTTGGGACATCCCGCAGTAAGTAGCTCATTTTGTCCTAGTATTATGGTTGCTCGTGGCATGGTCGTATATTGTAGTTGGGAGTTAATATAGCAGAAGCATGTCCAGCTTATGACAAATATTTATTTTCTCTCTACACCTCAATAACATGTGTTAATTGTGTTCTTTAGTTAAGTGAATTCGTTGTGCTAGTTTCCCCACACTTGTTCGATGACCATGAGAGAACATATCCGTCTATGATTCATTGTAACACTTCCTTTCTCGAAAAGACCCTTACTAGGCTCTCCGTCAAGACCAAGCACACCTTTGGGGGTTATTATAGCACAACGCCTATTTCTCATGTTTTTATGTCTGTCATTAGCGTCTTGGTAGTTATCAAGTCAAAATTCATAGAGAACTCATTATGAACATCTGCAAACCTTCCATGGTCATTTTATACAATCCCGTTGGGTTCCCACATCACTTCAAGTTCATCAAGGATTGATAGCATATCGCAATTGCTGAGATTGAATGATATCCTTTTGATAATGGATTATTTACACATGTGCTAGTCCAACGATCTTCTTATCATACTAACTCTCACCTTCGGTTTATGGTTATCCAAGGAGCAATACACCTAGCAACACATTCGCATGACAAAAATTTTCTCTCAATCAAGTCTTATAGCGTCTCCCAATTTTGTTGGTAGTAGTTGGTTGTGTAGACGTGTGCTATAGTGCTTCGTTATGAAGTTGATTTGCTTAACATAATTGGATTTTTGAACTCTAGAGCTATACATTACATGACTTCATACAGAGATCTTCTTTAAAAAATTTAGCTTCTCGTAATAGCTTTATATTACCACCATTCCCAGTGGTTAGAATGTAAAGGTTACTTCCATAAGGCTCTCTCACTTTCTTTTAATTTGTCTTGCATCATATGTTGTTTACCCGTAATCTTCAATACGATACTATCTCAATATCTCGACTAGTTACCCAACTATATGATCTGATTTAATTAACGTCACTTTTATGTACTATACAAGAGCATTGAGAGTGGGCAAATTTCTCCTTCATACAGACTTCTAATGTCTTCAACTTAGTTTAAGCTTGTTGGTTCCAAATGGTGCACAATAGTTTTGCTACCCTACTATCTATTTCATCTGATAACTCTCATTGTAAAATTCATTTATGTTTCATGGCATCAAAGAGGAAGTCTTATAGCATTAAGGATGGGAACATGTTCCTTTGGTTAGGATAAAAAGATATTACTCGCACTCCTTATGAGATGTTCTCCTAAATAATCATCTACCTCTTCTACTTGTCCATGTGACTAGATAACCTAGGTTACTTTTCCCCGATAAATGCATTTAGACGTCTAATTCTTTCAATCTTATCCACGTGGAAACTTTAAGGCCTTGTTTTATACCAACTCATAATGGTTTTAAGTACTTTCTCACCATTGCTATCGAATTTATAGGGCTTCGTGGGCTTGGATCGTGGGTTCCAAAAGTAATTATTTCCCCTAAGTTCACACTTATATTGTTATGATTTCAAACCAAAGTACGTCCCCTTTTTAAAAGTCATAAAAAGGTCGGATTGGATGGGTTACGTGGCCTTCTGCTCACTTGGCTTCTAGGATTATTGACAACGTCATTGTCATGCGTGGGAAATTTTGCTACCCCTGACATTCCACCTCCTTAAGAAGGATATGAGTTATAATTGTCTTTCTTCTCGGAGTATTACGTCAACCATTAGAACTCCTCCAACGAATACATAATTTCACCCCTATGGTAGGATGTCATATGCTATGTAGTTTCACTCGTGAAAGGATAAGATTATATGTCATTATGTTTTTTCACATATCATGAGCATATTGATTTGGAAGACAAGTTGTCGTATCTTTAGTTCTCTCATATAGGATAACCTATCAGGAAGGGTTAAACTATTTGAAACATGATAATCTCATAAATGTTCAACTTCTTTTTATCCTCATGGGCTTGTGAAATAGATTCCTAGTGTTAGTTAATGTTAAGAGTGTAATTCAACTTCATGTATTTGAAACCCATGTCACATTCAAGGTGCCAGAGTGTTCTCATTCTTGATAAATTGACTTTCCCTACCCTCCAAGAAACGATGGGGTCATGTAGTTGAATATTCCTCCTTAATGGTTCTTATTGCCAATGTACGAGTTACCCTTATGCCTTATTTGTCTAATAATTGATGTAGTCACTTGGACTAAACCATGTTATCATCATTAATAGAAATCCTCATGTCTCTTAGTATATAACCTCATGAAATACTCTCCTCAACGTATAAATGGATTCCTGAATAATTCCAGCCCAATCTTGAACTTCGTTGCTCCTTACTGTATTAGATCTATTTGGTATTAAAGATTCAAACTTGTCAAATTCACCCAGTGATCATATACATTCAGTAGGTAAGTTTATGGTCAATTTATGACAGCATATCTTAGAATAACCATCGAAGGTCATCAAGGGTTTAGTGTGAGGGTTCGCCTAAAGAATTAGAATTTAGAAGGGGAACAAGTTATTCACAACTTTTCCCCCTGAAGATATTATGTGAGTTGATAATAAAGGTTTCATATATGTATCCACATTAGTCCGCAGTGGAGTATGAAGATTCCGCATAATTATCCGACATATATTTGTGTTTTCACATGCATATGTCTAAGAAGGCAGTTGGAGGTAAATTGTGTATCATTCAGGTGGAAATTATTGAAGGTGAAGTTAATGGATAGTTAGCTTATGCGAGATATCTACGTGTCATCTTTGTTAGTAAGTTTGGGGGTGGTAATTGCTTCCGCGAATGTGTTATGGCAAAGCTTGTAACCGAGGAGGCCACCTTGAAGGCCGAAAGTATCGTAGAAGGGAAATAATTTCTCTTGATTGCATATCAAAAAGCTTTGACTTGAAATACACCTTCTAGGTATTATGATTTAGAAATATGCAGTTCATGTCCAGGTATCCTCATATAATGTTGTGCTTGTAATAAAAATATGGTATTGTCGATATATACATTATGGTTCTTTGTCTCGTTGTGGAAGTGTTGTTAGGATGGTTTTGGTGGTTCTCTGATAGGTGGATAAACCTAGTTACAAAGGAGACTCTGCCAAAATTTCTAAAACAATTTGGGAGTTAGTCAAATTTAGGGACTTGAGGTAGGTTAGAAAGAGATTTATTATGTTAAGAATTTAGGTTGGACTCTACTCCTAATTCTAGGACGAATGATACTGGGGAGGGGGGGGAATATAAGGCCCCAGAAAATTTCGCTAAGTAAACTAGGATTTCGTGGTTCCACGTAGGATTATTATAATGTTATGTGCTATTAACATGGTGTACATAAATTTTACTTGGTAAATATGTGTATATATCTAATGGTAAGCAATTTTGGGTCCAAGGAAAGGCCTAAGGCTAAGGAAAAATTGGAAAAATTTCATAATAGGCTAAGATTCCAAAGGTACTTGCACTAGTCCATACTTTGAACACGCACATCTAAGTATGTATAAGGTTTTATATGGTGAATAACCTATAAAATTAAAGGTCTCTGAGTCTAGTTTCCAACGCTTCAAACCGTTTGTCATTTGCACATTCCTACACAAAGTAATGATCGAATTACCAAAGGCTGGAAAAATGCAATCATGTGTCAGATATGCGATTGCAAAATCCATTATGTGGTCCACATACTTGATTTCCAATCGCAAATTAGGTCGCAAATTGGACCAGTGTAGCCCAGTTCTGAGCATTGTGCTTTGCGATGCGTTTGCGGCAAACATACCCATTCTGCGGTCCATAATGCGATCGCAGACCCGCATTAGGAGGGTAAATCTTCCTATTTTCATAACCCGACCCCATTTTAATATATAGTCTCTGGGGCTTCATTTGGGGTCAGTTTTCTATTGATTATAGAGAGAGTTGAGAGTATTTTAGAGAGAGAATGATGAATACAACATTCAATCATCCAACCTTGCATCAACCTTCAAGAATCAAAGAACTCAATAATAAGTTCTTCATCTAAGAGGTAAGATTCTATATATTAGACTTTAATTTCGAATTTGGGGTACAAGATGGGGTATTGAGGTATAATTCTTGGGTGTAATACTATTATGACATGCATTTACGAATTAGGTTTGTGGGAAGATTTTTGAACATAAATAAGTAAAGACTGGGTTGGGGAATGAAGGAAATCTTGTAGAAGAGTTTAAATATCAAGATGCACAACTAGCATTTGATAAAATGCTCAAAAGAGCTGAAACTATGGATACCTTGTTAAATTGTGTTCAATTTTGTTATGTCTCAAAGTAGATTGGGATTTCTAGAATTTTTTGAACGTTGTAGTAACATAAGAAAAGCTTAAACGACGTAAGTATGGCTAACTTTAATCTTTGTAGAATCATCTCGTTAGGGTCTATGCATTTGATATGATTTCCTTGCTTGGTCATACTTGAATTGTTTTTTCTAATATACTGAGGCGAAAGATTATGTTCCCTAGTTGTCTTAGTTGTTTACCATTTCACCATGTTTCTTGAAGTTGTGAATCATGATTGTTTATTCTCACCCTACTATGTGCACAATTCATCATATGTTGGAACTTATCAACATGAAGGATAATATTATATGAATGATTAAATAAGGGAAAGACTTGAGTATTTAAATTGTAACAATGTATCCAAGTGCGAAGAAATAAGCTTATAAAGAGGTGTGTGGTGCCATAAAATGGGAATATGGAAAGAAATATGAACTAAGGAATATTTAAAAGAGGTTATGTCCCAAGTGAGATGGCTTAACGTATCGGGCCGAGATCGGACGCCATGCTATACACATGGTAGCATTTATATTGGATTCCGGAACATTATTGTGAATATTGATCTGTCTCACTTGGGATGGCATAGCCGGTCGGGCCAAGATTGGAATCCGTGTTAAGAACCCCACGGTGGCATTAAAATTGTGGCACTTGACACTAAGAGACTATAAATTAAAAGGACGAAAAGATGAAATAAGAAACTATGAAACTCTCACTTGTATTCTCTGTATTTTGGTGTATCATTGTTTGGTTTCCATGACTGTCTTCTACTTGTATATTATTTGATTCTACATAGAGTAAAGTTTGTTCATACATTCTAGTGTTATTCGATAGTACTAACATCCCTTTTACCGAGGGCGCTACGTCTTTAATGGATGTAGGTGTTTCCTTAGCAGACAGTGTTGGTCGCAGCTAGTGCTGCATCATCCTTTCAGTTGACTTAGTGAGCCCCACTTCATTTCGGGGTCTTGTTTCATATGTTAATCATGTACTTTGTATTCAAGGTATAGCCAGATCATTGTTGCCAGCATTTTCATATTATTCTTCGGTTGTATTTAGAGTCTCCGTATACAGGATGTGGGTAGTGTCAGGTATCGAAATTAAATTAGAAATATTGATGTTTGGCAATGATGTATAAAACTTGTAATACCTTCAAAAAGTTGGATGAAGTTGCTAATGAAAATGAAATGGAAATCGTTAATGACTGTTTATAGAATTTGATTAATGTAGTCCATTTCCTATTTATTCATGAATTAGTTTGGGTATAGTGAGACCTAATCTTACTCAGTCGGGTTTACTCGGTTGAGCGCCAGCTGCGCTCTTCGGATTTTGGGGCGTGACAAGCAGCTTCGACTACTTCGGAAGAGGGTTTTAGAAGTGATTCAGACGATAGTGAGGGTGAGGAATAGAATCGCGTCATCATCTCCGCTTCTCCTTTTCTTTCTTTTTGTGTATGGGCTCCTCAAGGGAGTTTTGTAAAGACACATTCTCCAAATGTATTTTTGAGAATGAAAAGAGACCCTATTGTTTCAAGTCATCAAATTATATTTTTTAGTGCTTATACAAAGCTAGTCTTTTGAAGTTTGATGTCGGTCCTTTAGAGCCCATACTTGGGATAATAGAGACCCACGAGATTGGGTGCCATCCCGAGGCTAGGTTGATATTGGTAGCTCCTTGGAGCCCATATTTGTACTGACAGATATACTCGAGATCGTGTACCATCTCGCGGCTAGATTAATATTGATAGCTCTTTAGAGCCCATAGTAACAGAGATCCACGACATCGAGAACCATCTCGAGGCTATATTTATACAGAAATCTGGACCCCTCGAACGTTGTATGACAACATCATTCGTTAGGATCTGGACATGAAGTGACCGAGGTGGTCGTGCCGGTACATTTCCCCAAAAGTGATAATGGCCTAGTTATTATTAATTAGCCATTAGAGTAGGCGAACAGTCGCCACTTGCTCTATATATGTATTCACTTCTTTTTATTTGAGCCGCTACTTTTAGTAGTTATCCTTTCTATAGAGCTTTCCTTCCTCGTGACAGTTCTTTCACCATTTTAACTCAAATCTTTCGCCTAATTTTTCATTTCTATTTTGTTGTTTTACCATAGTTATGGATGTTACACCCAAACTCATTCACCAAGAAGAGGAGAGTTCTGCCTGTGCTTCCCGCTAGGTCGGTGGTACACCGCCTACGTCTGGTGAGCTAATCTCAATACGCTTTGTCTCGTTGAGGGACTTTACGTTAGCGAGACCTCCCAACGTTTGAGGCCATTGGGAGCATGCGTCGAGGTTCATCTCATCAATAGGAGAGAAACACCTCGAGGCAGTAAGAAGAGACTGCAGATGTAGAGAAAAGGTGGTACCGCAGGTACCTTCCCTGGAAGAGAGCATCATGGCTCATGTAGAGGGGTTTTTGAACGTTTATACGTACCCCTTTACATTGGGCCCTTCTCGATAGAGTTGTGCTCGAGTTTTGTAGAAGATATCGGGTTACCTTGGCACATTTTCACCCGTTGTTTTGAAGGATAGTGTTGATGATAAGGTTCTTTGCAGAGAAAGACAGGCTCGAGTTCACCCTCAACCATCTTAGCAGATTGTACTGGCCCTTGCATTACTGAGGCCTAATTACTCTGCGACGTCAATCCACCCAGACCTTTGTTGCTAGTAATGAAGAAAATAGGGACCAAGGGTGGATGCGTCGATATTTCAGAGTGCGGACTATTGACATTATTCCCGTGGAGTTCCTACCATTCCCTAAGAAATGGAATTTCACATGTAAGTGGTACACTTGTGCTTTTGTCATTTTTGTGCATTGTGGACGCAGAGTCTGTAAATGTGTTTTCTTTCCCTTTCCGCAGCAATCCTATTGTTGCCATATGAGGTCCCTGATCATTCAGATCGAACTCGAAAACTAGTAGCTTATTTGATCTACGATGAGCATAAGTTACAAGATCCGTCGAAAGGTAGATGGGAGGCAAAACACCACAGTGAGTACCGTATGATCCCCTTCTTTAAAGAACATTTCCCTTTGTGTTTCCCAACCTCTGTACTATAGGCATTGGAGAATTTTTCAAGAAGAGACCATTCCCTCTTAGAGAGGATGGAGGATCGTCGGCTTTGGGGCCGAAGAGCGACAACAAGTGTAAGGAATCTCTGGCATGCGAGGAGATTTATAGTGAGGCATGGTCTGCCTGGAGGCGTAAAGGAGATGTAACCGTTGAGGTATATCATGTACCTATCGGTTGTTGTGCTAACATTGGTGTAACAGAAGGGAACAACCACACATTGATGGCTCGAGCCGAGAGACCTCTTGGTGTAGTTGAGCTTGCAATACCTGAGATTTCTAGCCTTGGGGAATGGCTCCTCTTTTGCCATCGTCTTATTCCCTGGTCGAAGGTACTCCGAGGGACAAAGATCTTTTGCCGAGAATGTAGCTTGTGATTGCTACTTTAATGTTTACTTATCCTTTGGCTTTTTCGATGTTGAAGGTGTCGATGTGGCACCGCAAACATCACTCTAGCCACATGCTGATCCCCTATATATGGTTTTTATTCTGTCCTTCGTTAGAAACTTTATCATTTGATGAAGGGTTGATGGTACTGCTCTCATGCAGTGTATCCATGGACTTCCGAGCAAGGCATTGTACCTCATGTCTCCTTCGATGACATGAAGCTTGACATTTTGGGTTGTCCCGGCATCATTGACTGGGATGGTGATCTCGCCTTTCATTATCTTGCTTGCCATGTTGAATCCATTGAGGACTCAAGAGGCGAGCACGATCTGGTCGAGAGATTCGAGCAGCTCCACCACCCTTGACTTGATAATATTGGCCGAGCTACCTGGATCCACCAGCACATGTTTAAATTGAATATACTCACAAGAAAAGAAATTACTAATGCGTCGTTATGAGGCTGAGACAGGGCCTCGATGTCCTCTTCGCTGAGTGTGAGAGCATCGGGAATGTAACCTCCAGTTCGTTTTTCCCTGGTGATGGATTTTTCCCTGGTGACGGATATTTTTGTTTATTTGACAGTGGGTTCCTGTGGAATGTCGATTCCTCCAAAGATCATGTGGATAACATATTGTGGCTCTTCTGTTTCTTTTTTCCTATTCGCCTCTCTTTCCTGAAATTGATTTTTGGCTCGATCGCCGAGGAACTCTCAGAGGTGCCCTTTGTTGATTAGTCGAGCTACTTCTTCGGTGTTTTCTGCAATATTCGATCCTATGGCCGTGTCTGCAGTAAAAATTGCACATCAGGTTAGGGTTCCTTTATGACGGATCTGATAGTATAGGTTTTGGCCACCTGGTGTCTTTGATTTTACATATATCCGATACGGTGTCCGAAACATCAATATTGATATTGAACTTAGATAATCGAGGTAACTTCGTCGATCCTGCGTGCCTATCAAATCCAGCTCTTCTCACAAGTCTCCGAGGATTCTAGCCTCGACCTGTCCTTTGGTCATTTCGGGGTATGGTACACCTTGGGGCGTTTCTTCAATCTTAATTGTATGGTTGGTACCTATCCTTGTTTGTCCTTGGTTCCTTTGCCAAGATCCTGGTAGGATATACTAAGCCCGATGGGGCTCTTAGTTGGTCATCCTCTACCCTAATCTTTAACTGTTACCGGTTGTGGACATCCGCCCAAGTTATTGCGGGATATTCAACCAAGTTTTTCTTTTGCTTTTTTTGAAGCTATCAAGCTTCGTTTATTCAGACCTTGGGTGAAAGCATGTACTGCCCAATCATTGGAGGCTGGTGGTAATTCCATTCGCTCTAGTTGAAAGTGAGATGCAAATTATCATAGCATCTCGTTTTCTCTCTGTTTGATTTTGAAGACGTCAGATTTCCTTGTAGCAACCTTGATGGCACCGGCATGTGCCTTTTTAAAAGCATCTTCCAGAATGGCAAATGAGTCTATTGAATTTAGGGATCTGTTGCGATACCATATCCTGGCCCCTTTTGAATGTGTCTCTCTGAATTTTTTCAACAGGACAGATTCAATCTTGTCGTCCTTCAGGTAATTTCCCTTTACAGCACAAGTGTAAGCAGTGACGTGCTCGTTAGGGTCTAAGGTCCCATTGTACTTCGAGAAATCGAGCATATTGAATTTCTTTGGGATGGGCTTTGGAGCAACGCTCGATGGGAATGGTTTTTGTACGAATTTTTTTGAATCTACACCCTTCAGAATTAGGGGTGGATGTGATCGACCCTTGAATTGTAGCTCTCCATCTTTTTGTCGTTAGCTTCTATCTTCTTTTCGCTCGATTCAATCCTCTTCGGGAGGTCCTCAAGAATCTTCATAATATCGAGATCGACTGTTGACTCGTTGTTGCTCGATCTTTCATGTATCTGTTCAGCTCGAGGAGCCATTTTCGGTGTTGCTGTGTTTGGAATTCTTTGGTAGCTTTGCAGTTGAGCAATCGCCAGTTGTTGTTCCTGCAACATCTCAAAAATGACATGAAGGCTAACCTCTCGTTCCTCCTGAGCTAGGATTTTCTAAGCTTCTTGTTGGTTTTCTTGGCGTATAATCCCGTTAGTATGGGAGGTTATATTGATGTGTTGGGTGTTGTGTGAGACCACATCCACGGGGATTGGTTCTGCTGCATCCTCAAGGTTTAATAATGGTACACCAATGCTTGAAACAGCTACACCATTTTCTCTATGATCCTCAGGATCGTTGTTTTCACTTGCATTTACTGAGTTAGACATATTGACCTGAAATCAAAGATTCTTGAACAAGAAAAAGTGTGAAGAATAACTTGTGTTTTTAATAAACCAGCACGAAAACAATCACAATTCTTTAACCCTACAATGGGTGCCAAACTGTTTATCTTGAAAATGGTAATTACAATTATATTTGATTTTGTGGTTTTAAAAATTTGTGATTTATTTTTATGCTTGTTGTTTGGCAATAGATGCCAAATGTGCGTCAAGAAAATAATGTAAGAATTTGAGGACAGTATGTTAAGAAAATCGAACAGGTGTGAATCGGGGTCTCGGACTGGCTTAAGCCGAGCCTCGAGGTTGAGCCAATGAGCTCGATTGGGGATGATCGATGAAGGACTAACAATTCCAAGGCCTCAATGATGGCTCTTTATGATCAATGATGAGTAATAAATGAGGAAACAATCAATGAAACACAATAAATATAAGCAATAAATCTAAGGCAAGAAAATGGAGAATGATTAGGTTAGAGAGCTGAAAATGTTCTTGTTCTTATATTGAATATCATCTGTATTACCAAATGATAATGGTCCCATTTATATATGAGGGAAAATCCCAACATAGTACAGGTACATTTATCATAAAGATATGCGGCTGGTACAACCATTTAATGTCACGGTACGGACTTGTACAAGTTTAGTAGACCTGGTCAGCTCTAACCACGTGTCTTGGTAATTCCGCTTGTCTATCATAGCCACCGATTTCCACTGTCCCGAGATCGAATATAGGGAACCCTCAGGGTCGAACCTCGAGCTGTGCCTCGAGCCATCTGGAGACGGGCTATGGATAATGATCATAAAATTAGACTCTCTAATTTTAACCGTATACAATTTTAAATTGTATATATTTAACTATGATCTGAACATAATATCATGAAAGTACCTTTTGGAATTAACACTAGCGCGCTAGCTTAAAATCTCTAACCCATCAATATGAAGTTATGATTCATGCACTTGATATTGCTACTTCCTGTTGTATCCTGTAAAAATCTTATAAGTTATTTACTCTGATTTCCCTAGGAATATTTTTTTTTCCTTGCTTATGGTTGAGTACTTTTTCATTTGTCACACTGTGTGATTTCTTATTTTGAGTGGAAGTATCTTTGGCTTGTCGTTACTGATGTGGCTAATTATACCTATGATTTGTAGAAATGAGAGTTCAAGAAAATATTATTTGGCACAAATGTTGATACAGAAAAGTGACAGTTAGGAGTTTTCTTTTTGGTAATTGAATTTTTTTATTGATCATCCATGTAGAAGAAACACATAGGCTCATAGCAATACTCTGCTTCCTACTCCAAAAATAACAACAATCTCTAAGACCTATACAAAGCTTCTGTGTGAACAATAAATTAAACCAAAGCTAGATATTACTAGAATATTCTAGACTATTCTAAAATAGTCTAGAATGAGCTAGAATGTTCTAGAAGGTTCGAGAACATTATGGAGTTCTCTGGAACATTCTACAAGATGATAGAAACTCTTTTATGTATAGTAGAGAATGTGAGAATATTCTAGAGTAGTGGAATATTCTAGAACATATGAGAATAGGTAGATATGAATATTGTTTAGGATACTTATATGGAATATTCTAGAATGTCGTAGAACATGGAGGTTGATGCCTCATTTGTATGATGTACAAAAGGAGTGAAACAAAGTGTGAGCCCAAGTGTGTACCAAAGTGATCCCTTGTGTAATAAAAGTTGAAGAATTACAAAAGTCTCTCTCCATATAGCTACATATATTAAACCTTCCAAACTACCTCCATTTCTTCATTTATCAACTAAACAAAATCTCTTTCCTTCTTACATTTAAAGGTCTTCTACCTTTAAATTATTCTCCTACATCTGGTATCAGAGCAATTGGTTCGTTAGGAGGGTAATTCATTAACTATGGTAGGAAAGAATATCGTGTGCATGGTTCCCAAGTTGACGGGGAAACAAAATTACAACTTTTGGAGAATTCAGATGGAGACACATCTGAAGGCGTATAATTTGTTAAAATATACGCGAGAAGAACTGGAGGAAGGTGCCGAAGAGAATGAAATAAGGCGTGATAGTATGGCCTTGTCCCAAATACACCAGGCCATCGATATGTCTGTGTTTGGCAAAATTTCCACAGCCCAAACAACAAAACAGGCTTGGAATATTTTGGCCAAAGCATATCGTGGAGTTGATAAGGTCCAAAAGAATAATATGATGGCGCTAAAAAGAAAGTTCGAGCTTGCCACGATGGAGAAGTCAGAGACAGTTGAGGGATACTTTTCGAGGTTGACGGAGATCAAGAATGAGATGGAGCTCAATGGTCATACCCTCAGCGATGAGACATTCGTTGAAAAGGTACTTAATACTTTACCTATGAAGTTCGATCATATTGTGGCAGTAATTCAAGAGACCAAGGATCTTTCAACTTTAAGTACCGAGAAGCTTCTGGGCTCATTAATTCTTCATGAGAATAGAATTAATGGGAAATTAGAAGAGTCATTGGAGAAAGATCCGGCAGAGAAGGCATTGCAGGCACATACTAAAGTTAAAGAGAGAGGAGAATCTTCTAATGTGGCGGAAACTAGAGGACATGGTTTTCGAGGCAGAGGTCGTGGAGGCACCGGCAACTATCGTGGCCGTGGAAGAGGTAATCATCATTTCCAGCCAAGAGAAAATTACAACAATCCAGGTCAGCAAAAACCTCCCCTTAAATGTTATAACTGCGGTAAATTGGGTCATTATGCTAAAGATTGTTGGAGTAAAAGAACTGAAAATTTTACAAGTTCATGCTCGAGTAGCTGAGGATGAAGAGGATAAAAGTGAAACCACTTTATACTCCGCATCTATGGCTGCTGTTAGTGAAGAAACTAACAATGATGTCTGGTACGTTGACTCCGGATGTAGTAATCATATGTGTGGTAAGAAGGAGATATTTGCGCTGATTTGGACGAGTCTTTTAAATCCACGGTTAAATTTGGAAATAATCAAGTTATGCAAGTTGTCGGGAAAGGGAGAATACCTGTCACCATGGAGAATGGGCTTGGGTGCTCCATAAAAGATGTTTACTACGTGCCTAACCTGCTGCATAATTTGTTGAGCTTGGGTCAGCTCCAACACAATGGATATGAAGTGCATTTCAGTAATGATATATGCACTATAAGAGACAAGAGTATGAAAATTATAGCCAAGGTAAGTATGACCAAAAATCGGATGTTTCCAGTAACTTTCAACTACGGTCACTTACCCTGTTACAATTCAATTGCTCTTGATGATACTTGGTTATGGCACATGAGGTTTAATTTTGGCGGTTTACAATATCTTGTGAAGAATAAGATGGTGTCAGGTTTTCCTTCACTTGACTTTGCTCCAAGACAGTGTGAAGCATGCATTTTAGGGAAGAAGCATAGAGAGCCATTTCCCAAAGGCAAAGCTTGGAGAGCAAAACACCCATTGCAGCTGATACATTCTGATTTGTGCTCGGTGGAAGTTCCTTCGCTTGGTGAAAGTAAGTACTTCATTACTTTTATTGATGATTTCAGTAGAAAAGCATGGGTGTATTTGCTGAAAAATAAGTCTGAAGCTTGTGACACATTCAAAAGCTTCAAAACATATGTTGAAAAACAAAGTGGTCATTTTATAAAGACTCTGAGAACAGATCGAGGCACAGAATACACTGTGTGCGATGATTTTTTGAAGAAGCATGGGATTCAACATCAGTTGACTGCAAGGTACACTCCTCAACAAAATGGAGTTGCGGAAAGAAAGAACAGGACTGTGATGGATATGGTGCGGTCAATGCTGGCAGCAAAACAGCTGCCTAAAGAATTCTGGACTGAAGTTGTCTCTACTGCAATTTACATATTAAACAGGTGCCCTACGAGAAGCAACCATGGAAAAACACCTTATGAGGTATGGACAGGTAGAAAACCAAATATTTCTCATTTACGAATATTAGGTTGTCTTGCATATGCGCATGTACCCGATCCACTGCTAAAGAAGCTTGACGAGAAAGCAGAAAAGAGCATATTTGTTGGCTACAGTCGACAGACAAAAGGGTACAAGCTATATAATCCAGACAGCAAAAAGGTTATTGTCAGTAGAGATGTCACCTTTGATGAACGTGGAGCATGGGATTGGAAGAAAAAAGCAGTTGAGCCATCTCAACCTCCAGCACCATCATATCTTGATGACGAGGAGCATGATGAACCTGCGCAACAACAGTCTCCCTCAGAAATACAACCAATACAGCATGGTCGATCACAGAGGCAACGACGTCTACCGGCTCATTTGGAGGATTACGTTGTCGGTAATGATGTTGATACTCTAACTGACGAAGATATTTTGAACTTTGCCTTGTTTTCAGATTGCGATCCTGTGGATTTCAAGGAAGCAATTGAAGAAGAACGTTGGGTGAAAGCAATGGAGGAGGAAATCCATTCTATTGAGAAGAATGATACTTGGGAGCTTACCGACCTTCCAAGAGGAAAGAAACCCATTGGAGTAAAGTGGGTATACAAAACAAAGTACAGACCAACGGGAGAAGTCGACAGATACAAAGCAAGGTTAGTTGTCAAAGGCTATAAGCAAAAACTTGGAATTGACTATTTCGAGGTATTTGCTCCTGTTGCTAGACTAGACACAATTCGTTTGATAATTTCTCTAGCTGCTCAAAATAACTGGAGAATTTATCAAATGGACGTTAAGTCAGCCTTCCTAAATGGTGTTCTTGAAGAAGAGGTCTATGTGGAGCAACCCCCTGGCTTTGTTAAAAGGGGTAATGAAAACAAGGTCTACAAGTTAAAGAAAGCTCTATATGGTTTGAAGCAGGCTCCAAGAGCGTGGTACACACGCATCGACACCTTTTTCGTTGAAAGCGGTTTTCAAAGATGTGCTTATGAGCACACACTATATGTGAAGACTTCCAATGTTGGCAATGTTATGATCGTCTGTATATATGTGGATGATTTGATCTTCACAGGAAATAATGAGAAGATGATGGCGGATTTCAGGGAGGCTATGATCCATCAGTTTGAGATGACTGATTTGGGTCTTATGTCATATTTTCTTGGGATTGAAGTTTCTCAATTAGATAAGGGAATCTTCATTCTCAAAGAAAGTATGCTGGAGACATTTTGAAGAAATTTAAGATGGATGGTGCGAATCCGATTGCGACTCCAGCTGAAGAAAGATTGAGGCTGACGAAGGATGGAACAGGTGATCTTGTGAATCCATCCTACTTTAAGAGCTTGGTTGGAAGCTTGAGGTACTTGACCTCAACAAGACCTGACATTGCTTACAGTGTTGGCGTAATAAGCCGATTCATGGAAAAGCCACGCCAATCACACTTACAAGCGGCTAAGAGAATTTTGAGATACATTAAAGGAACTCAAGGAGATGGAATCTGCTATCCTAGAGGTGAGTCACTTGAACTTCTTGGATACACTGACAGTGATTGGGCTGGTGATACGATCGAGAGAAAAAGTACTTCCGGCTATGCATTCTTCACTGGTTCGGGTGTGTTTTCTTGGAGTTCAAAGAAACAACCAGTGATAGCATTATCCACTGCTGAAGCCGAGTACATTGCTGCATCAAATGCTGCTACACAGGCGGTATGGTTGAGAAGAATGCTCAGGTTTCTTCAACACAAACATGATGATCCAACCACGATATTATGTGACAACCAATCAGAAATCGAGTTGGCGAAGAATCCAGTACTTCATGGTCGCAGCAAACACATTGATATCAAATATCATTTCATTCGAGAGATGGTACGAGAAAATGAGATCCGAATTGGCTACTGCAGAACTGGTGAACAGGTGGCAGATATTTTCACCAAGGCATTGAAGATGGAGACTTTTTCTGAAGATGAAAAAGTTCTTAGGAATGACCACCTACGAGGCTTTGGTTTAAGGGAGGCAATGTGAACAATAAATTAAACTAAAGCTAGATATTACTAGAATATTCTAGACTATTCTAAAATAGTCTAGAATGAGCTAGAATGTTCTAGAAGGTTCGAGAACATTATGGAGTTCTCTGGAACATTCTAGAAGATGATAGAAACTCTTTTATGTATAGTAGAGAATGTGAGAATATTCTAGAGTAGTAGAATATTCTAGAACATATGAGAATAGGTAGACATGAATATTGTTTAGGATACTTATATGAAATATTCTAGAATGTCGTAGAACATGGAGGTTGATGCCTCATTTGTATGATGTACAAAAGGAGTGAAACAAAGTGTGAGCCCAAGTGTGTACCAAAGTGATCCCTTGTGTAATAAAAGTTGAAGAATTACAAAAGTCTCTCTCCATATAGCTACATATATTAAAGCTTCCAAACTACCTCCATTTCTTCATTTATCAACTAAACAAAATCTCTTTCCTCCTTAGATTTAAAGGTCTTCTACCTTTAAATTGTTCTCCTACATTCTGCCTAATCTCCTGATGTGATAGTGAATGGCAACTGCATAGATCGATAGGCTAAAAATAAAAGCTTCTGCAGCATGTGACTCATGTCTCCAGTGACTCTACCGCTGCAAACACGTCCGAAACCTAAATGTCTAACATATGGACTCAAAACATGTTTTTACAATGTAAAAAAAAAAGTTATGTTTCTATCTAAAACTTGGTATTATAATGCGTTTTACATTAACAAAATTTTAGTCATTAAAGTAAAGCACAGTATAATACCGCGTTTTACATATATCACGGTATTATGCAGTATTTTGCTTCTTTTTTAGATCCACCAATAAATGTTTTGTGGTTAACTGATATAACAATAATTTAAATAGATAAAGTGCGGTATTATACTGCATTTTACATAAAAAACAAATGCTGCACCCTGATCTAGGACTTGCCTTATTTAAAGGGGTAAGGATATTATGAAAATCCATTCAAAACTTATCTTCAAACTTCCATTCATACTTTTCTTCTTGTTATCAAGCATTTGTATTTATAATGTCTGAAGAGCCAAAAATAAGAATTTCATTATATTGGGAGGGGAGGGGTGGGGGAGGGGGGAGATGAGGTTGTAATGGAGAATAACTCTGTGAGGTATAGTTCATGTCCATAATGTCATGTTAAATTGTCGCTTACAATAGAGTACGATAAATTGGTATCGTTGTTACTTAAATCAATGAGTGTGAGAAAACGTTCAGTGAACCTTAAAGTATATTTTATGTCTCATCGGGCGGTTGCTTATTATTCTGAGTTTAACATCGAATGTGATGAAACTCTTAGAGATTTTTTGTGGATTCTGGATGAATACATGGAATCTATCATAATAAAATTGTTGAAAATATACGTCAATAGTGAAGACATTCCCAATAATGAGGTTGTGCATAGTAGGGATAACCTCCAGTCATCGGGTGGTTATTCTGGAGCAGGTTTTGCAGGACAGATTCCTGATGAAAGAGTTTGTCTTGATTTAAACTTATTACCACCGGCGAATAAGCAACAAGAAAATAACTTTTTTGACTTTATATAATCCACAAGACGACTGGTAAACTATAATCTTTCTATGCTTTAGAGATGTTTATTTTATGTTTGAATTGGATTTGTATTAATACTCATATTTTTCATAGGGTACCGTCCGGATATGAATATTACAAGTTATGACCATGCTCCTAGTTGGAATATGCGTAGTTCTGGCGTGTTGGACCACAGTGGTCCATCCGGGAGTCATCACTTGCAAAAAATATTCATCATGGAATAGTATGACTTGTAAGTGAAGTGATATAACTATATGTAAAGTATTTATCAATTTGAGTAGCTTATCATTTTGTTCTTTTTGTGCAATGAAAACAAGCAACTTAATGTTCCTAACCTCACACACTTTCCTATAGACGGCGTATTGACTCGTGATTTAGCAAATGCCAAGAGTCAAGAAGATGATAGTAATTATGAAAACAATACCGATGAGTCTGGAGATAACACACCCTTCCCTGATAAGGGTGATGAGGAGGAGGAAGTGAATGTCGAACCTGAGCTGATGAGGGACCATGCTCCTCCACCTCTCGTTAGACCAAGAGTGTACGAGTCCCACGTGTCGTTTCATGAGCGAAATATTCCCTACCTTGATAATTTTCCAAGTATGCCGGATGTAGATGCCCTCACAATGGGTGCTGACGAATTTCGATCAGCAATGTGGGATGAGTCTAGACCAGCGGTGCTAGCAAAAGGCTTGTATTTTCCCGATAAAGATCTCCTTATCAAGGCTGTAAACACCTACAGTGCAAGAGAGTGTTGTGAGATGATAGTAAGGGAGTCAACTCCGGAGGTATACAAGGTTGTATGCCGTAGAGACTTTATGGGTTGTCACTGGATGTCGCGTGCCAGGAAGAAGAAATCAGAGTTGTGGAAAGTGGATAAATATATTAGCACCAACAGATGTGAAGTGAACACATTCAATGAGAATCACTTCAACTTGGATGTAGACTTAATTTCTCTTGTCTTGATTCCATACTTGGAAGTGCCCATTAGGTTCAAGATTAAAGAGTGTATTGCAGTCGTCTACCGGGAATATGGGTGTATTATAACCAAATGAAAGGTATATCTCGAACGCAAACGTGCTTTTGAAATTATTTATAGTGATTGGGATAAGTTATTTTCACCTCTACCCAGGTACATGGCCGCACTGAGACACTTTAATCCCGGGACTGTTGTTGAATGGAGGCGTGAGCAGGAGTCCGGGAAGATCGGAGTATATTTTCAGTTATATATTCTGGTCATTTAAACCAACAATTGATGATTTTATGCATTACCATCCGGTAATTTCCATAGAAGGTACTCATGTCTATGGGAAGTATGATATTAAGATTTTGATAGCAGTTGCAGTATATGCCAATGGACAAATATTTCCACCCGATTTTGTCATTTGTGCCAATGAAAGCGAAGAGACGAGGACACTTTTTTTGAACCAGTTGAAGTAGCATGTTGTCAAACAGCATTCAGGTATTTGTCCAATATCTGATCAGCATGGTGATATTTTATGTTCTACGCGGCATTTTCCTGAATGGCAGGAACTCTATGCATACCACTATTACTGTGTAAGGCTCCTGAAGGCCAATTTCTAGAAGAAATATCACAACAAGGCCTTGCATGATTTAATGTAGATAGATGCAATTGATCACCAGCAGTGCAAATTCATGAGGCACATGGAAGCGATCCGGCAGTTAGATCTACAAGCCTATACTTGACTGATAGAACATGAGCTTCACATGTAGACATTGCATGCGGATAGTGGCAGATGATGCGGAGCCCGGACTACAAATGTTTTCGGAGTCATTCAATGGCTTATTAAAGTCTGCACATGGATTGCCTGTCATTGTCATGGCCGAATGACATTCAAGCAGATTGCGGAGAGGTTTGTTGAAAGGCATAGAGCTACATCGAAATTGATGGACAGGGGTGTTTAATTTATGCCAATACTGATGAGAAGATTTGAGAAGTACAGTAGGCAAGCACAGGGGCATTCGTATTTACAGTACGATCACGACCGGGGTGTTTTTGAAGTTCACACTTCTATTGTGGACAAAGGAATAATCTATAGATGGTGAATGAAGTAAGCAGGTTGTGTTCATGTGGAAAATGGACCATCTACCACATGTTGTACGCACATGCCATGAATGTTTTTAAAAAGTTGGTTTAGGGGAAACCAACTATGTTGATAGACAATACAGTGTTGCTGCATATATAGTAGGTAGTTACAGCTATTTGCTGCTAAGCATTATCGCCGCTGGAGCCATTTAAAATGGTATGTAAC
The DNA here is from genome assembly GCA_034376525.1 of Nicotiana benthamiana. NCBI lineage: Eukaryota > Viridiplantae > Streptophyta > Magnoliopsida > Solanales > Solanaceae > Nicotiana > Nicotiana benthamiana. The sequence continues at coordinate 58,404,606 of CM067324.1, forward strand.
AAGGACTATTTGTGCAAGATGCAAGTGTAAAAGAGAACACGTATACGGAACCAAATGTATGTTGGTGATACTGTTTATGCACGTAAATATGGCATATGCTCGCAAACAGGATACGACCGTCGTAAATGTCTTTCAGCTGATATAGGTGGCGGTGGTATTTCAGCTCCTGGTGAAAGTTCATTGAATGTATCTAACTATCAAGGATACACCTAGTGGTTTGTTTTCGTCATGTTTTTGTAATAAGTGTCTGTACTTGTGTATGTTGCAATATCTATCAAATAAAATTATGTTCCACAATCTTGTTACATCTTATTTTTTAAAATGACCTTTTGAATTAGGATGATGATATGGTAGTTCTAACATTCAACTTATTGGTGTTAACAAAGAAGATCAATCTGAAGATCAAAATTTCATAACATAATATTTGACGAGATAAAAGCACTACAACCATAAATAAAAAAACATTCACGAAATAAAATATAATAAAGGATGAATCAAGATATTGTTGTTTTGTTTCAGAAAAATTTCAGAAAAATTAAGTATATAACAGCGTGGTACAATACTACGTTTTGTGTGTTGTCTTGTCGGTCTGAAAAGCTGACCGACTATGCAAAAGCTGTTTTGTTTCAGAAAAATTGAATATGTATAGTGTGATACAATACTACTTTTTATGTGTTGTCTTGTCATTCTAAAAAGTTGAACCACTATATTGTTTTGTTTCAGAAAAATTGAATATGTATAGCGCGGTACAATACTACGTTTTGTGTGTTGTCTAGTCGGTCTGAAAAGCTGACCGACTGCGCAAAATCTATTTTGTTTTAGAAAAATTGAATATGTATAGAGCGGTATAATACTATGTTTTATGTATTGTCTTGTCGTTCTGAAAAGCTGAATCAAGTGTGCAAAAGCTATTTCGTTTCAAAAAAATTAAATATGTATAGCACGGTACAATACTACATTTTGGATATTGTCTTGTCGTTCTGAAAAGTTGAACCAACCTTACAAAAGATGTTTCCTTTTAGAAAAATTGAATATGCATAACGCGGTATAATACAACATTTTGTGTGTTGTCTTGTCATTCTGAAAAGCTGAACCGACTACGCAAAAGTTATTTTGTTTCAGAAAAATACATTATGTATAGCGCGGTATAATACTACGTTTTGTGTGTTCTCTTTCCTATATATAATGGGCATATTCTAGTTATTTTATGCGTTTAACAATAACCAATAGCAAATATTCCATAAAAGCAAGGTTTTTCTTTACACTTTAACAAATGTCTCAAGTGCTTTATGTCCCAAGGTGCGAGTGCGGCAAAAAATGCATGACGCATGACTGTTGGAAAGAAACTGGACGCCGCTACTAGGCGTGTATGAACAAGTTTTATAGGGTTCCAGACGAACCTTTTTGCAATTCTAAGGTATAAATTGATGAACCCTGTCAGCAGGAATACTACAAAGAAAATTTGTATTCTCTTCATTGTTTGTGTTTGAAGTAGTGGGAATATTAACAGCAATACAAACGAGAAGTTGAAGGAGGTGGAAGAAGAAAAAATAAGTTGGAAGATAAATTTATGTGGTTGGAGTAGAGAATACTAAGCAATCGTGACTAAACAATGATATGTACGTATTGAGCGTAGTAATCTATCTTTATCTTTCATATGCTATATGTTTTTATTAGTTGTATTGCATTTATGTTATGTTAAGTTTGCCATGTTTGTGTTTGTGTTGTAGTGCTAAATTAAAGTTGTTGTTCAAATTGTGTTAAAATAAAAAAAAATTAAAATAAATTCTTTCCATTATTTACATAATGTATTATTTACATAAAATACAAAAAAAGTCAATGTGTCCCACAACCTATGTGCTTGAATGCACGCGCTGGCCTGAGGCGCATCCCTTGTTGCCTGGGTACACTATTAGGATCTTCTTCATCTTGTCGCCTCTTTATGTGAGGATGCATGCAGCATGATCATCAATAGATCTGGCAGGATCGGTAGAAGGGGAAGTCGGTCTGTCAGCAACCTACAAAACAATGAGCAAGCTTAGTATATGAAAATGTATATTAGTAATGTACGTGTTAGGTCAAAAATATTTTCATACCATGGTCTCGTCGAGCTCCTGAATATAAGCATCTATGGTGTTCTGATCATCACATAAAGTGAGCTCCATGATTGGCTGGGACGAAGCCTTAATAAGAAAAATAAAAGTTAATTTATGGAAAATTATTAAGGGAAAAAAATTAAAATTTAATAGTAATACAAACATACATGCGCCTGTGATAGATCCGTCGCAACCACCAAAATGAGCCAAAACTCAACTTCCGCCAACCTTCCACGTCTCAGGTCAGCCAATCCTCAACTGCAGTAGATGGTCCTGAAAAGAACTGCGCTACATTTGCATCAATTGTACCCGTGATCAATAATGGATCTGACATGTGACATGCGATGCTGGCAGATCCAGCTGAAGGATGTAAGATGGCATGCTGCTGCAAAGCTCGTCGTGCTAAGGAATGTAATCCCGATAATCATCTCCAAGATCCTCATCAGGTGCCTCAACAGGTGGCTCAACAGGTGCCTCAATGCCCCCTTGCTGGGGACCACCTCATCGCTATCCCCCACGACCCCAGGCACCTTTGCCTCATAGGACAACCCTGCCTCATGGGGCATCCCTCGCTCATGCTCGTTCCCTCGAGCATGCGACAGGCCTACCCCGATGGTAGTGCTCTGAAGCCACATACTCAGCATCATGATCTAACCAATCGTCCTCTGTGGCTTGCTGAAATATCCGGAGAGCCAACTCCACTACTTGCAGACCATACTTAGTGACAACAGGATTGTCGGCATGCATCTACAGTCCCAACCAGTAGAATAAATGATTACCAATAGCCTGCACAATATTTAAAATATTTATTACAGAACGCTATAACACAGTTAAAAGTATGGGTTCCAAAAAAACATACCAGTGCCTTGTGCCTCCTGGCGTATGGTCTGTACCTACCGCCAGCTTGATGAACGGGCTTCCTAATCATCAAGAGAGTAACGCGGCGGTGTCAGGACGTATAAATCTCAGTAGTCACTTCCTGGATCTGTGAAGGTGGAGGCAGAATCTGGTCCTCTTGCTGGTCCCAAGTATGAACTTGCGCCTCTATCCATGCTACAAATATGTCGTCCGTCCTTGAACGATCAACCCACTGATAATGTGTAGCCTCCTATGTAGGCTCCCTCGGTATAGTCTGCGGATGGTCAACTAGCAAAGTACCCGCTCTGTGGCATGATGCTCCATAATATCGAGGCACATCAGCGGCACGGAAGTGCTCCAAATAAGCCGGCAGACCGAGCAGTAATTGAGCAGGCTAACTATCAAGTCATTGTTGTATGGTGTCCAGATGAGCTATCAAATAATAACATAAAAGTGAGTATGTGCAACATAAGTGAATTTATAACAAGTAAGTTTAGGTAAATATTTACATGTGCGGCCTTTAGCATATCTAGCACATCCCTGACAAGGGGGATATTATGATGAGCATCAATGGCTCGATAATTTTCACATCGGAGAACCTACCTCCTAGTTAGAGGGAGAAATAGATGTGCTACATCCTGAGGTAATGGTAGTAAAGGTAGTTGCAGCGGCAGGAACCACTCCAGGCCCAAACCTAACATACATGGTCGGTGCAAAGTTTAAGAGTCATTTTTACTATATAGAATTGGAAGAAATGAACACAGTATTCGATGTTATCACCTCTAGAAGCGGCAAAAAACCACATACGTCACTATGGGTACCCATGCTAGCCCAGCACATGCTCATGTACAGGTAAGCGAGAACAACAACACACCAACTGTACTGGGGTAACTCATCAAGCTGCTGAAGATGATGTAGAAACTGCATACTCACTAGATTTCACGAAGTGTTCAGGCACAAGACACCCCCAAAAAGAAGAAGCAGAGCCAACCTTGTTTACTGGTGAATATGTAGATCATCTGTCCCGCCCGTGATGTCGGGGTGCAATACCTCCAAATGATATGTAATAGATGTCACAACAATGCGACTGCTCTCTGAAGCTGCAACCTCACCTTGTGGCCTAAAACCAATGAACTGTTCCAGCAAGTTCAAATACTGGCCACGCATCATAGATCTCATATACTGAGGCAGCGCAACGGCCAGTCCATCAGTAGGTAGCCCATATAAAACCTAAACATCCTGAAGCGTGATGGTGGCCTTGTTAATGGGCAGGTAGAAACTGTGCATCTTTGGTCGCCACCGCTCTATCAAGGCTGTGATCAGAACCAGTCAAGCTGCAGCTGCCCAATCTCAAAAATCCTATGGAAGCTCGTATCACGTAGGCGCTAGACTATACGGTGATGGAAATCTCTGCCCCTCATAAAGTCGCACATGTCATCCACTTTCCTGGCACGAAGAGTCTGCTCCACTAGCTCTCACTCCCATACGTAGGCGGACCTATGATCGCCCTGTAATACTAATATTTCATCTGATAAAGGTCCAGGATGCACAGGAAGCACGTCCATATCGTCTACTATAAATTAAACAATATCAATTGTGTGTTTGTATTATAATAATTACTATTTAAATTTTTAATTGGACAAACTATATATCTATGGGTTCCATGCTCGATATTTGAGGCCCAATAGTATTGCGTTATCCTGAATTCTAATGTGTCAATTTTAATATTTTTAAAATTTTATTTATGTTATAATAATTACTATTTAATTTTTAAGAAAATTACTCAAACTTTTAAGTTAATTTTCGAATCAGTGACAGTAATCCAAATATGAATTCAACAAAGAAATCCATTTGGATGGTGAAAATTAAATTTTTAACAAGCTTAAATATATGAGTTTAGATTCCGAATTTGATTTTGTGAAAAATTTGGAGAGGATATTATTTAGAATTGTTAGAAATAGTATAAAGAGGTTGTATATAAAATCCGAAGTCATTTAACGGAGATTTGGACTGATTTTGAACAAGAATTGCAACTGAAATCATGGAAGAAGCTCGTCTACTTATGCTTGTATAAAAGTATATAAGATGTGTTTATCCACTATTATACAAGATTATACATAATTATACCAAAAACTAACTTCGTCTTCTTCCTTCCGTTTTTCTGAAATTTAGCTCAAATTTATTCCAAATCACTTCAAATTTAAAAATTAAACCCCTTTTGATATTTTCAATCAATTGGAACAACACCCAATCCAAACAACTAACAAACTCAAAAAATCTTATTTTCTAAAGCCAAGCTCTAATGGCCTTCAATGGTGGAATGTTGAATCTTTAATTTCTTACAGCCAAATGACATAGCGGACAAGCAGTAATGACGGACGACCCCTTGAACCATATGTGGAAGAAGTGAGGTGAAAAGAGAGTGAAATGCAATGTTTGTGAGAACACATATTTAACTTCATAGCTGCAATGGTTGTAAGAAAATAGATTTTGAATTTGCTAGTATTTTTAAAATATGTACAATATGGGTTAGATAGGATAAAATATAAAAATATGAATTATTTTTTGTTATGGTGTGAAATCAAGTATCTTTTCTTGTAATTCATTCAAAAATAGAGTGAATATCAAATGAAGTAAGCTGCAGAAGTTTGACGAAATGGGTGTAGTACTTGAGAGTATAGGGGGCATCCTGATGCTGAAATAAAACCTCCGAAAAATGAATTCTCCTTTATGCAAACTAAATTCTCCTTTGTGGTGCAGATTGTAGCCATATTTCACGTGATATATTAATGCTCATGTGTGGAGAAATGAATTCTTGAGGTAGAATTTTGTCCTCACGATGATGGAATTAAAATTAAACTTTAGAAATATCAAGTTCTTGGAGCCACAAAGCATAAGTAATGGAACAAAAATTAAACTCGCAATATGGAGTTTCACAGCTGGTACAAGTTATCATCTTGACATATACCTCTGGCCCTGACTTATTTTCTTTTTTTCTGATAAAATGATATTCTATAGTTGCTCTCAAAATTTATATTTAAATACCACGAAAATAATATAAATTTTATATATTTTTTCGGCTACCAAATATAAATAACTTTTGGCGCAAACTAAAAGTAAAAATCCCTTGACTGAAATCGGTTTCAACCTCTTAACTTTCTTTTTCGAATTTTTGGGGGGGTTTTCTTACGTTTCTTGTTGTCTCTCGAAAAGGGAGGTAGGATGGTTGCAAGTATTTTTGCTCTTTTTTTCAGCAGGGAAATATGATTGAAGAGGTGTATTTTTATGAACAGATTTGTGTTCAAGAGCCAATACGATCAACTACTAATTAAAGATTACTGGTTTTGTAGACCAAATGTACGAGATGGAGAAATTTTTTCTTTACTTTCATATCACAAGGGAACCTTATGGCTGTGTTGTGAATCTGATGGTCACATCATCTTTCTTTGTTTTTGGAAGTATTTTGGCAGGAAAGATAGTGAAAACAACCATTTTAAACTGAATAGTATGGTTTTAATTACTATAAAACATCGCTTGCACATAAGTAATTACAGGTAATAGATACCACTTTCTTTCTATCTACTTTCTCCTGTGAAGATGAAAAGTGTGTATGCGGTCGAAATGCTCGGTTATTGCAGGACAGATGTTGATAAAAACGTGAACGGTTGAAGATCGACTACGGACTCAATCGAACTAGAATACAAAGTCAAAACACCTATTTTCGAGAACATTGAGTCCATGACCTTAGAATTGATTCTGGCCCGGAATGAGCTCAAGGAAACATTACCGGGGCGAATAACAGAAGGCCGAAATACCTGTAACTTGTCGGGTATCACGACGAAAATCTCAGCATCAATGAGAAACCGGCTAATTAGCAAATCATGAGATTTTTAACTTTTGTAGAATTGTATCTAAAGTAGGATTCCCCTACTAAATAAAGGGGGTCTAATTTTTTGTAAAACACACACATCCCAAAGCAATATACTATGATTTTCACTTTAAAGTTCTTATACAAATGTATTTTAATACTGATCAAAGTGCATTCTGTTCAAGGGCTATCCACCTCCTCATGGATGTTACTGTTCAATTCGTGTGGTTTAAATTTACTTTATCATACTTTATTCCAATTGCAATTTAATTAACCGTTTTTGTATAAATTTAATCCATGTGTCCTTAAATCACTTACAAATTCAATTATTATCCGATTGTGAGGGTAAACAGTTTACCCCACCTGGTGGGAGTATACTGGGTAGTTGTTGTTTTTGTTGTTGAAGGTAAACAGTTTGGTGCCCACTGTGGGGCTAAGGATAATAGTGGTTATTTGATAAAAGTTTTCATAACACATATTATTTTTCACTTGTTCTTTAAAGTGTCACTAATTTCAGGTTAAAGCTCAAAATGTCAAACTCACAATTGACACCCCTACCTGCTGACAATTAATGAGTTTGGTCACCACAATGAAAATAACAACATAGCCCTGCAAACGAGATACCACCTGCGAGTCCCATCAGAATCCCAGTCGTGGATCCGTTAGACACTAACTCGCATGTGGCTATCGACACAAACCTGCCTACCGACCCCAATAATAACATCCTTGGTGGAGTCTGATCAACAGCGTAAAATACCTAAAAAGAGGAGACAGAATCAATCTACAAATGATTTCGAAATGTTACATGCTTAATGGCGGCAATAGCTCAGTTATAAAACCAAAGCCGCACAGCAGAATTAAACCCGATCAGTCTTGAAAAATCACCCCATGGGGAAGAATCGGTCGCGAGAGGTCAAATAGAGATAAGTTGGGGACTAAACACGCGATTATAAAAATGCTCGAGGAGCTGATGAAACGGATAGAATCGAGGGAAAAGAAAATCAAGGTAAATGACAAGAAGGTAGAAACCTACAGTTCCAGGGTCGACCAAATTCCAGGAGCACTATCAGTACTGGAAGTCTTGGATTCTAAGAAGTTTATAAAAAAACCTTTCTCTCTGAGTGCGACCCCAAAACCGATCCTTAAAAATTCTGTATGCCCGAGATTCCCAAGTATTTGGGACGACCGACCCAAATGAGCATGTCACTTCTTACACATGTGTCATCAAAGGAAACGACTTGGAGGATGATGAGATTTGTTGAAGAAACTCAGGGAGACCCTGTTAAAGGGAGCTATAACATGATATCATAACTTACCTCCTAATTCTATTGACTCATTTGCTATGCTTGGAGACTCTTTCGTGAAAGCACACATCGGGGCCATCAAGGTCGAGACCAGGAAGATAGACCTCTTCAAAGTAACACAAAAGGATAATGAGATGCTCAGAGAGTTCGTGTCCTAGTTTCAATTGGAACACATGGACCTACCACTGGTCGCTGATGATTGTGCAATTCAAGCTTTCACCCAGGGACTCAACATTCGAAGATCGGTGTCTTCACAATAGATAAAAAAATATTTGATAGAATATCTGGCTATCACTTGGCCCGACATACATAACTAATATCAATCAAAAATCAGTCGAATACGGCCAACTCGAGGCTTCTTCGGGGTCCATTTATAACGTAAGAACCGTTGACAAAGTCAATAGAGATATCAAACATGAATCAAGGTCAAATGGGGATCAGTATCAACCTTACAATGTTGATTGAAGAAGCATTGGGTCCGGGCAGAATTCTATAAAAAATAAAAGGAGAAGTGATCGAGGTCAGAACAATTGGGGACTCATGAGCAAGAACGGTTTCGACATGCCTACCAGGCATAAGGATACATCGATGTTCTTATAATATAACTTTAATGTTGATGTTTCCACCATTGCATATGCTAGAGAATGCATCAAAGATACCAAATGGCCTCAACCCCTACAATTCGATCATGCCTAAAGGGATGCTAACTAGATATGCAAATATCATGGTACTCATGGCCATAGAACAGAGTATTGCCAATAATTGAGAGAGGAAGTAGCCCGACAATTCAACAACGGGCATCTTCGAGAATTACTTAGTGACCGAACCAGTAATCATTTCAGAAATAGGGATTCTAATCAACTGACCGATAAATAATAACCTCAACACGTCATTAGCATGATCATTGGTGGGGTTGATGTTCCCCAAGGACCGATGATAAAATGCACCAAAGTATCCATTACAAAGCAAAAACTGACTCCAGATTAAATACCAGAAGGAACTTTGTCTTTCAATGATGAGGATGCAAAAGGGATTGTGCAGCCCCACAACAATGCACTAGTAATATCCGTACTCATAAATAAATCTCAAGTTAAGCATGTAATTGATCCAGGTAGCTCGGCCAATATTATGCAATCGAGGGTCAAAGAATAGCTCGGCCTACAAGATCAAATCGTGATTGCATTCCAAGTTCTAAACAGATTCAACATGGCATGTGAAATCACTAAGGGAGAGATAACATTACTAGTAAAAGCCGCCAAGACCAAAGTTTTATATAATTGAAGGAGACATGAGGTACAATGCCCTGTTCGGGAGGTTGTGGATCCACAACATGAGGGTGGTGCCATCGACTCTTCACCAAGCGTTAAAAATCCCAATGCCAGGAGGGATTAAAACAATCTACGGGAAGTAACTAGTCGCAAAGGAAATGTTTGCAGTCAAAGAAGTGATTCTGTTATCAACACTGGAAACGTCAAAGGTACCGAGTTCAAATATAAAGCAAGAGGCTAGTAGCAATTATCGACACCGGCCACGACCCAATTGGATAAGTAGAGGATTAATGAAGACGATGGTTATGGGGTTCCCATATCTTTTATAGTCCCTAATGATTCTGACGCTACTAAATTAATGGTTAAGGAGCTGGAACAAGTCACATTGATCGAGCGTCTACCCGATCAGAATGTATTCATGGGCATGGGTCTAACCCCCAAGCTCGGTAAAAACCTCGTTCTATTTCTTGTAGTTAACATAGACTATTTCACTTGGTCTCATCTCGATATGATAGGGATCCCACTGAAGAGTACTACCCACAAGCTGCGCCTGGGCCTGAAATTCCTCTCGGTCAAGCGAAAGAGGAGACCCCAGTCCGAGATCAAACATGCTCTCATCAAGGACAAGGTATCTAAACTCTTCAAAATAGGATCCATTCAGGAGGTGGAATACCTGAAATGGTTAGCAAACGTAGTGGTAGTCCCTAAGAAAGGGAACAAATTAAGAATGACATTTGAATAAGGCACGTCCCAAGGACTCTTTCCCTTTTCCCAACATCGATAGCATGATCGATGCCACGGCCGGCCACGAGATCTTCAATTTTATCTACGCCTACTCTGGGTATAACCAAATATGGATAAACCCGGTGGATCGGGCAAAAACCTATTTCATCACTAAGTACGGCACATACTGCTATAACGTGATATCATTCGGATTAAAATATATCGGTGCCACTTATTAATGCCTAGTAAACTGTATGTTCGAAGAATAAATTAGGAAATCAATGAAATTTTACATTGAAGATATATTGATTAAGTCCCTGCGAACAGAGGACTATTTAAAGCATTTCCAAGAAACCTTCAGCATATTAAAGAAATACAACATGAATCTGAACCTGGAGAAATGTGTGTGCGGAGTAGGATCAGGTAAATTCCTCGATTTCATGGTATCCAATCGTAGAATCGAGATCAACCCTGACAAAATAAAAGCCATAGAAGATATTACGGTAGTGGACAACGTGAAGGCTGTACAAAGGTTAACCAGGTGCATTGCTGCCCTGGGATGATTCATCTCGCGGTCTTCCAATAAGAGCCACCAATTTTTCTCTCTACTGAAGAAAAAGAACAACTTTACATGGACCCCGGAATGCCAATGGGCCTTGGAGGAACTCAAACAATATCTATCGAGCCCACAGTTGCTTCACACGTTGAAGATAGATAAATAACTAAACATATACTAGGCAGTATCACAAATAACGGTAAGTGGAATCCTGGTCCAGGAAGAGCAAGGTACCAAATTTTTTATTTACTATGTTAGCAGGACTATAGGTGAGGCGGAAATTAGATACTCTCACCTAGAAAAACTGGCACTCGCCTTTCTAAGTGCCTCTAAGAAACTGAAGCCATACTTCCAATGCCATCTTATATATGTTGTGACTACTTACCCATTGCAAAATATAATGCGTAACTCAAACTCTCAGGACTATTGGCCAAATGGATTATGGAAATCATCGGGTACGATATAGAGTATCAACCCCGGATAACCATCAAATCTCAAATTTTATCAGATTTCGTAATTGACTTCATGCCTCGAACTTTATGCCTACCCTAATACCCGAGGTCAAAAACGATTTATTGGTAAAATTGTGGATGTCTTCGAGAATCTGAAACCTCTTTACGAATGGCGTGTCGAACGCAAAAGGGTCCGAACTTGGCATCATGTTGAAGCCACCCACATGCGATGTAGTTAGACATTCTATTATAACTATGAAATTGACAAACAAGGGGGCTGAATATGAGGCCATGATAGTAGGTCTCGAACTAGCCCAAAGCTTGGGTCATAGGTGATCGAAGCTAAGAATAACTCCCTCCTTGCGGTGAACCAAATTTGAGGTTAGAAAAGAATGAATGCAAACGTACCTAGATAAGTTGCAGGTAACATTACATCAGCTCAAGGAGTGGACTTTGCAACACGTACCTCAGGATAAAAATAGCGAGGCTGATGCCTTTGCAAACTTAGTGTTGTTAGTCGAGGACAACAAGCTTCACCCGGGGGTAATCGTACAACTCATGAGATCGGTACATGTAACAATCCAACTGGTTATTTTGAACAGTTGCATCTGGTTCGGCAGTTTGAGTTCAAGAGAAGCTTCACATTATGTATATAGACTTGTGTGCGGGGTTGGATTCAGTTTTTGGATGAATCGGAGTCGAATTGGAAAGAAGGAATATAGTCCTAGAAGCTTAAGCGGAGAGAATTTCACCGGAATTTAACTTTTGAATAAACGGCTCCAGAATGAGTTTTGGATGATGTCAGTAGCTTTGTCTGGTAATTTTGTACTTGGGCATGGATTCGGATTTGGGTTTGGAGGCCCGTAGGACAATTTGAGGAATTTTAGTGAAAGTTGGAAAAGTTAAAGTTTGGAAATGGAGAGGTTTTCCCATAGTTTACTTTTATGTTATCAACGTCGGAATGTGATTCCAAAAGTCACAAAAGCTCTATTATGTCATTTGGGACTTGACTGCAAAATTTGGTATTGTTTGGAGTTGATTTGATATGGTTCGAACGCTTGGTTGCAATTCTAGAGGTTCTTGAAGTTCACAGTGATTTTCATGCGTTTGGGCATCTGATTCGTGGTCTTAGTGATTTTTGAAGTGATTTGATGGTAGGTCTAAGTTTCTATGCTTTTATAAAATGTGTTGGTACATTTGGTTGAGGCTCTAAGGCCTCGGGTGTGTTTTTGTTAATTTTGAGCGAGTCCGGGCATTTTGGTACTCTGAGATGGTTATGGCACTTTTGGAAGTGCAGAATGTTCCAAATATATATATGGACCGCACAGGAAAGTGCATACTGCACTAAAATTTCACAGACCTCAGTGCGGACCGCACAATTTCATGTGCGGCCGCACATTAGATGTTCAGCAGGATCGTTGGTCCAACTTCAGAAGCTTATATCTTTTGATCTACAAGGAATTTTGAGATGATTCAAAAATGAAAGTTGTAATACTTCATGTCTAGTTTCCAAAATGGTAAAGAATTCACAATATGTACATATTAGAGAAAGTTATGGCCAAAATATGTCACTAAAGTCAACATTCTCCGCAGTCAGCAGTGATGGACCACGATTAGCGGTGGTTTTCTTGCGGTCAGCAGTGATGGAAAGTAGGGAGGTGCACTATAAAAAAGAGGTTTAGGGTTTTATTTCATATTTGACCTAGAGAGCTCAGATCTTGGTGATTTTTTGAAGGTTTTTCAAGAAATTCATTGAGGTAAGTGATTCTAACTCGAATTTGGCTGGAATACATGAATCTATGATTGAATTCATCATTTGATTCATCATTTGGAATGGGACTGGGAAAAATTGTGAAATCTTTCAAAAATATGAAATGATGATTTGAAGGACCAAATGGTATCAAAATTGGATAATTTTTGTATGGGTAAAGTCGCATCGGAATGGGTATTTGAGTTTTGTAAATTTTGTCGGGTTACGATGTGAGTGCTCGGAGATTTGAATTTTGTTGACTTTTTACAAATTGTATAAGAATCATAGTTTTTAAATTAGAATTATTTTCTCTTGCATTGTTAGATGTATTCAAGTCGTATTTGGCAAGACGGAGCCGAGTATTGATGAATTTGTAAAGGAAAAGCTAAATTGAGTATTGAATTGGATGGATTGAGGTAAGTATCTTTCCTAACCTTGTGTGGGGACTTCCTTTTAGGAATTGAGTCTTTTATGCTAATTATAGTCCATGCATGCGAGCTGACGAGTGTGTGCTCGGAGTTATTTCTGGGAAATTTTCCTTTAGAGTTCTTAGGTCCTTATGTGGAAAGTATCTCATTATGATTGGGTTTCCTAGTTGCTTAAATTGCCTCTATATGTTCCATATAGCGTTGTTAGCTTTCCTCTAATTCTTACGTGTTACATATAGCCTTAATTGCCTAAATTGAAGTGATTGCATTCCTCATTGTTTTGATACTTATTGATTGTGAGTTCCTCTATGACTTCGTGCAAATAGGTTACATGTCCAATTGTTGTTGTTACCAGTGCAGTTATCACGTTCTTATTCTGTCTTGTTGTTTAGTTGAGGTTTCATTTTCAAGTTAATTGTTGGTACAAGTTTGGTTATAGTTGATTCCCTTACTGGGACATATTTAGTTCTTAATGTTGGTTCCCTTGCCGGGACGTGTGTATTCTTGTTGTTGATTCCCTTGTCGGGATATTGTTATTTCTTTATTACTCCCTTGCCATGATTCTTATATGATTGGTGTTGATTTATATATTTGGATCAGATTGCACGCTGTAACAATATTATATGGGATCAGATTGCACACCGCAGCAATATTATATGGGATCAGGTTTCATGCCACAACATCGGTATATGACTTGGATCGGGTTGCATGTCGTAACAATATTATATGATTCGGATTGGGTTGCACGTCACAACATCATTATATGATTTGGATCGGGTTGCATGCCGCAATAATATTATATGATTTCGATGGGGTTGCACACCGCAATATCAGTACATAACTTGGATCAGGTTGCATGCCGGAACAATATTATATGGGATCGGGTTGCACACTGCAACAAAAAAGAATAAAAGTGAATATTGATTCTTATGGTGAGAACAAGAGCAAAAGCACGTAGGGCGATGCCGTTCACTTTCTGCTGTTGTGTTTATTTGTTGTTATCAATTCAAATGTTTAAACTGTTTAATTCCTTTGTTGTTGTTATCCTTTGTGTTAGAATCCACAATTTTTAATACCTCACTTATATATATATATATATATATATATATATATATATATATATATATATATATATATATATATATATATATATATATATATATATATACACACACAAACACACAAACATGTTCCAATACTTCAAACTTTAATAATTGTTACATCCTTGATTTAAGTAGTTTCGCAATTATATCCCATTAAACCTTCTGAGGTTGTATATTTCTACTAACTTTTAAGTTATTAACTCTCATTTTAAAGGTAATAGTCCATTCGATGTTGTATTTTAAATTAACAGGGGTACTTTCTTTACTCAAAGGATTTCCAAAGAAACAACTTCATCTTTTATCGTTGGCTTTCCTAATTAGCTTAGAAGTTGTAATTTTACTTATATTAGGCAAATGGGAATTGTTAGACATATTGAGTGCATTGTGAGGACATTATGTATTGAATAGCATGTGGATTTTGTTGTTAAAAGTGAAATGGGAAAAAATATGGGGGGTACAAGGTGCTATGTGTGCTGAAGGTTCGAAAGTTTAGATTATGATGTGAGAAATATAGGGTTGAGATGGTCGGGATTGTGTACTATACATGATGTGATTGATTTAGTTGGAATTGCCTTCTTTATTTTAGAATACATTCTTACTTGTCTTTGTTCTTGTTATGTCAGTGTTGATTTACTTGGTTATCTGATTTACTTGGTTACCGTCATTCTACCTGTGTTCTCCCTTTATTCTTCCTACTATTTGTATTTTGATTTCTCTCTATTTTTGGTATCACCTCATTATCTTTATCTTGATATTTTATTATCATATCTTGTTCATTCATTTGACCAGTAGGTGTCTTGACTATTCCTCGTCACTATCCCACTGAGGTTAGTCTTGATACTTACTGAGCACCGCATGGTGTGCCATACTACACTTCTATATATTTTTTTGTACAGATCCAGGCATTTGATCGGTAGTAGCTGTGCGGGTCGTTGTGATGGAGACTCAAGGTAAACTTACTATAACGTTCGCAGGCCTCATAGTCACCTTCATTTGTACCTATTTTCATTTGCTCCTTTTGTTTTGGAGCAGTGATGTATTTGTTCTGTATAACTACTCTTAGAAAGGCTTGTGACTTGTACCACCAGTTTTGAGAATTGTGAATTATTCGGAGTAATTTAATTGAAAGTTAGTAAATACCAATGTTATTTCAGTTTATGTTAGGCTTACGTAGTTTAGCGACTAGGTGTCATCACGACTCCATTGGAGGGATTTTTTGGTCGTGACAGTAGTGGAAGAAGGTCTTACTGAAATAAACTCTACAAGCTTGACTTGGGATTGGAGAAACAAATATGCAGAATATTTGAAGACTGAAACTTCCTCGGATATAAAAGAATCAAGGACCCTGAGTACACAGGCTGCCTAGTTTGGCTTGTCTGAAGATAGAACCTTGTTCAAAAGAATGTTCGATGGCCAACTAGAAATATGTCTAGGACCAGGAGATACTGAGTACGTTTTGAGGAAAGTTCATGAGGGCACCTGCGAAAACCATTCGAGCGCCAAATCATTAGTTCGAAAGGTAATCAAAATCGGCTACTAGTGGATAGATATGGAAAAAGACGCAAAGGAGTTCGTACGAAAATGTGATGAATTTCAAAGACATGCTCCAATAATACATCAACCCATAGTGTTGTTGCATTCAATTTTGTCACCATGGCCGTTCATGAAGTAGGGAATGGACATTGTTGGCCCCCTTCCATGGGCACCCGGTAAGGCTCAATTTATATTATTTATGACTGACTATCTTTCTAAGTGGGTTGAAGCCCAGGAATACAAGAAGGTCAGGAGAAGGAAGTTATAGATTTCGTTTAGGACCATATCATATGTCGGTTCGGAATGCCATCCAAAATCGTATGCGACAACGGAAAACAATTTATTAGCAGCAAAGTGACCAAATTTCTCAAAGACTATAAGATCAAAAGGATCCTATCAACACCTTATTATCCTAGTGGGAACGGAGAAGCAGAATCGACCAACAAAACCATAATCCAAAGCCTCAAAAAGAGGTTAACTGACGCTAAAGGAAAATGGAAGGAAATCCTACCCAAAGTCCAATAGGCATAACGTACGACCTCGAAGTCCAGTACAAGGGCCGTCTTATTCTCGTTGGTTTATGGTACCAAAGATCTAATATCAATTTATTAGATTTTGATATGCTACAAAGAAATAGAATGACAAGGCCATGAGTACGAGCTTGGAGCTATTAGATGAAAGGCACGAAGCTGCCCTTGTCCGGTTGACCGCCCAAAAATAGCAAAGCGAGAGATATTACCATCAAAAGGACCAACCTTTGACACTTCAATATCGGGGAGTTAATGCTAAGGAAGGTCACAATAAATACCCAGAACCCGAATGAAGGGAAGGTAAGGTCAAACTCAGAAGGTCCGTACAAAATTCTCGAGATTAGAGGAAAACAATCGTACAAACTCGGGGCAATGAACGGTGAATGGCTGCCGAATAACTAGAACGTAACTCACTTGAAGCGATACTACAACTAAGGTATGGCCCCATTCATTTCTGTTTACTTGTTTTTGAACTAACATTTTCAGGTAACCAACAAGAAGTGGTACAGATTAGTAGGCCCGAAAGCACACGCTGCGCTCTTTTTTCCTTAAACAGGTTTTGTTCCAAGTGGGTTTTCCGGCAAGGTTTTCAACAAGGCAATAGTGTATCATGATAACTTATAATAGAAGGCCGATCATGAACCGGTTTCAAAGAGTTCATCAACAATATCCAAGGCTTCTCTCTATAATCAACCTCGAATACTGAAGGCATTACCTCGTATATCAACTTTAGAAAGGAAAGAAACTTCGTGATTGAAGAGTCTTGATAGCTAGGATTTATTTTAAGGGACAAACAGTCAAATTAACCATGCCCACATAGACTACTCGAGCTCTGGCACAAAGTATGTACACATGTATAATCAAACCTCTCTGTAACAACCTCGTTTGTGCTGAATATTTTTGGATATTATAGCCAAGTTTAGTTATATAGAACCCATATTATAACATGACATAAATATATGTTTCGAAAAAGCATGGCTTCTATTGTGAAGTGTTGTTATATAGGGATGTTATTATAGAAAGATCTGACTGTATAACTATTTTACACAATAATAAAAAGAATTCTCTTCCTTGC
Source organism: Nicotiana benthamiana (assembly GCA_034376525.1). Taxonomy (NCBI): domain Eukaryota; kingdom Viridiplantae; phylum Streptophyta; class Magnoliopsida; order Solanales; family Solanaceae; genus Nicotiana; species Nicotiana benthamiana. The sequence continues at coordinate 58,422,150 of CM067324.1, forward strand.
AGATAAATATCTTTCTTTTTTTTTTAATCTTGCATTTCTCAAGGAATTTCCTATATGCGATCCCCTAAAGGTATCGAGCCCAAGGGCAACCTTAATTTGAGTTTGAACAATCACTCTAACTTGGGGACTACGTCTGAAAACAAGCTTGAATGGTATGTGCTATCGGAGTTCGGGGGCATAAGACCTATCAGGAAATGCCCGAATATTAAAGGCCATAGACATCCCCACTAGGGGACTGTTTTCTTAGGTAAGTCCGGATAACTCAGGATGACAAGCCCACTAGGTAGCACCCAAACTAAAAAGTCTACGGCCGAATTAAAATGGTTCGGAGACATCTGAGACTCATAGCAAAACAACAAGGCCTTAAAATTTCTTAACCGATTCTAAATGCTACCCTTGCAGACGATGATCTAAAAAAGTCTAAGTACTTGGTGGAAAAAAATTCAGCCATGCCAAACCACTACGAAACATTAAAACAAAATAAAGTTAAAGGAAAGGTTTGTTCGGACATCGGAACATAACCTAACTATTTCATGCTACGGAATTTAGATAAATATAAGTTAATAAAGAAAAGAGAAAATTCAAAATTTGTTGAAGGAAAAAAACCTTATATACATAATATAAATTCTTTTACCAGGGACAAACATACCCGATGCAAATTTTTACAAAGGCCAAATGGCCTCAACAAAAACATAATACAAAAAACAAAAACATTTAAAAGGCCTAAGTGGCCTAGTCTTCGTCAGTGGCAGCATCATCATCTTCGGGGTCTCTGTCATCCTCGGACTTGCCCAAATCTTTGGACTCCTTGTTACCTTCGGGATCGGCCAATTTTGTCCTTGGCTTCAAGAATTTTGGCACACTCAATCTCAACCGATAAGTCAAAACCCCAAGCATAAATTTCCTCAAGAGCCTCCTTCGAGATTGCCACTTCACGTGCTCGATGAGATCTTTCACTCAAACCTGAGCTGCCTCGGCATCAACCTTATAAACGGCCACCATCTCGTTGGCATCAACTTTAATTACTTTAGCCTCGAACTTGATCATTTCAAGATCCTTGGTCAGATTTTCTTGTTTAGAGACGATCGAATTCAACTAGAGACGGCTGAAGTCCTTGACCTACACCAAAGACTTCTCCTTTACAGCTCGAGGTGGGCCTTAGCCAAAGCCATTTGTGTCTGGGCATGCTCTTTTGCTGAGGCCAAGAATCCTATGGTCTTTTTCCATTCTTTGTCCTTTCCGCATTCAAACTGCGGGTTCACATCATTAGCCACCGTATCTGACTCATCGTCACTAAGCTCAAATACTATCCTTACCTACTCGACCAGGTTGGCATACTCCTTCCGAGCAACCTATTACTTAGCTTGGAGTTTCTTGACCTCCCTCCCCTCCACCCACCCACTTTGCTCACTGAGAAGTTTGTAAGCATCCCTCTTCTCAATGAGACCTCAAGTCTCGGCCTTATGTTAGTTTAACTCTTATCGATATTAGAGAATAGACTTGTGATGAAGAACCGAGGCCTATAAACACAAAGGGAAAGGATACAATTATTTATTACTTACTCTAAGTACATAATAAAAGTCATCAAGAGACATTTAGAGTTAGCTAGTTTAACGTTTGTTGGGCTTCGTTGAAAAGGTAGGGCGCATCCACCTCGTTCAGCTTTGCTTGATAATCTTTGGTCACCAGGCATCGAAGATAGCTTGAAACCCCTATCGGGGTCGATAGGACCCGGGCATACATAAGTAGGGATTTTGACCACTAATTTGCTCTTTTTACTTGTGTTTTAGCTTAAAAATTCTTAAAGGTATTCCTGAAAACTAACGAAATGTGCTTACTTGCAGAAATATTGGGAAACAAGCCAAAGAAGTCAAAATCAACTCAAAAAAGAGTCAAAAGTGAACGAAAACCAAAACCAGGCAAAAAGGGCTAGCAGTGCGGACCCCATAGTTCTAGTGCGACAGCACAAGGGAGATATAGAGATAGTGTTTTGGCCTGCTTAAGGAGTGTTGATACCCATTTTTTTCCTATGTACTTTTTCATATACAAAAATTCTTTCAAAACAACATATATGTGCATATATAAGCATACCCAAGTGTTTTAGTATTATTTCAATTTTTTAAATATTTATTAAATCAATTTATTCTCTATTTTTAGCAGTGCAAAATTCATATTTATTCCAAAAAGCATCAATTTGGTGATAACTTATTTTTATTCACATATTTATACCAAGATATAGCTAAGGTAATTTTGGCATATTTTTTACGAATTTATTTGGTATTTTAAAGCCAAATTGCATATAATTGCAATTTTAGACTACTTTAAGATTTAATAGCATTTTATAACTGTAAAATTTGTTCAATTATTTTTTTATTTAATATTTATATATTATTAACTGGCTCAGTACTATTAATTTTCTTTTAAAATCATTTTTACTATTTTTTTATAAAATAAAGGGGAAAACTGGCTATTTAACAATAAGCCTCATTCCATTTCAATTACAGCCTATTTATATTTCAATTTTAGCCCTTAAATTGATCTAATCCTAACCTCATCTAGACCCAAGCCATAACACAATTCAAATGACCCAACCTGGTTCCCCACCTACCCTCTTAAATCTAGGCCGTTGATCGCTCAAGATCAATGGTCATTATTCACCCTTCCATAATTAAACCTAAACGACTACCCTAATTCCCCTATTTCCATCTCTCAGCTGCCTTTGAATCCCATTATCTCACAAACTCTCCCAAAGTTCTTCGGAACCCTAGTCGACTTCCACCCTTTTCAATCGTTACTCCACCTGAATCCATGACTTCTCAGTCTATAGATGGACTGTACTCACCCGCCTCCACCATTAGACCTTGGGTGTTTGAAGCTTTGAAGACTTACCTTGATGGTTCTCCTTCATATCCTCTCAGATCTACAGTTCTATGGCTTCTTCGGCCTGCTCCACCGTATCCAAAGCAATAGAGTCTGTTTCTAACTCAACAGACTCCGGATCAGGTTTTCTTCCAAACCTTTCTCATTTCTATGGTTTCTCTGAAATCCTAAGCTATTTGAGGTTTTTCTCTGTTAGTTTTTTTTCTTAGATCTATGCTATATTTGTGTTCTACTAGACTTTTAAAGACCCAAATTTTTTTTCCAGAAAATTGCTTCTCTTCCATTTAAGGTTTCTGAAAGATTTTCAAAACATCTTTCTGATTCTTACTGTTCTTTTCCTAATATGTATTTGTCTGTATTATGCTCGTGTGTTTTCTTTTCTTCCACGCATATATTGTTCTTCTGTTTTCTTTCTAATACATATGACTCTCATGTACCTTCATACTCTACTGCGCCTCTAGATTAGGCTCGCATGTTAATATTTGTTATGTTTTCCTACATGTTCTTTCCTATACTTTCCAGTATTCTTCTACTGTATGTGTTTCTTGATGGGTCCTTTACCTCTATTTGCTTTACTGGACTTTAGTTTGAGTTCTAAGCATGTCTCACTACTGTTTCTTAAGCTTATATCACCCTTGTTCTCTTCTAAAATTGCTTAAGTTCTGAATTTTCTTAAATATGTTCTTTATGCTCTTTAAATCAACTTTTTACTCTATTTCTTCAAACCTTCTATCATGTCTGTTGGTTTCGCATGAGTCTCTAAAAGAGACCTAAGAGTCGGTTTCAATGGCTTGCCCTCTCATCTCTGTGTCTGACTCGAGTTGAAATCCTAGGATTTGGGGGTTTTCTTTGGCAAGTTTGATTTGGTGTTCAGGTTATGTTTCTACTTTGGAACCCTGGACTCTCAGACTCATTTTGAGTCTATAAATTGAACTGGAACTTTTGTTATGACTCTGAACTCTTTCTATGATGATCTTTTCTAATCAACTTGACAATCCCTTCTTGTTTGATATTTGTGTGCTTTATATATGAGAAATTCTTCTTTCAAAAGAGGTTCTACCAAATATTGATTCCTTTTAATAGGGCTTGACTGATTATTACTGATTTTCTCTAATTGAACCTCCTTTACCTTTTTCCTAACTTGGTTCCTTCGAACAAAGCCTGCAATTTTGATTTTTACTGGCCGTTTGATTGATTCCCTTTCCTTATTTTTCACAAACCATGTACCATTGGACTTTTTCCTTAAATAAACCCTATGTATTTACCCTTCTGGTGTTACTTTGGAAAAGATTTAATCAAATTCTTTCCTTAGTTGTCTTCTACCGTTTGAAATCAGAATCCCTTAACTAAAGGGAGACTTTATGTGATTGATTGCAGAACTATTTTCTTACCTTTTTTTACTTGCCTTCTGCACAATAAAAGGGGATTACCCTCCTGCACTTTGACACACTTCGAGTTGACTACTTATACACCTATATCTCCAATTTTACAATTATAATTTTCTTTTCTCTTCTAAGATCTCTTAGACTGTTTGCTTGCAATTTGGTTTACAAGACATCTAATTTTTGTCTTCTTATTTCCTGAAACTGGTATGTTCTAAATTAATTTCAGCCATCATCCTAATATGTTTAGATACAGCTTCTGCAATCTTTTTTGCTTTACTATCCATGCTCGGTGATTAATATTAACTATGCATGTCCTTTTCTTTACATATGTTCCTATTATGAATCCTTACCCCCTTACTCCTTTTTATGTGTTTGAGTTAAGGTTCAGGTATGGCAGTGTCCAAATTGCTGCTCATGTGTGGACCTGATCCTTAATGGATCCTAAATCCCAATAAATACGGCTAATAGGCTGGGCAGGGGTATGCCAACACTCCTAATTGTTGGGCATGACCACCAGCCTGCCACGGCCTTCCCTAAATACCCTCTATGCACTTTCACTCTCTCTTATATTCTAAGTTCTGCCCCCTTTCTATGAGCCCTTCTTTTGGACCTTGAGTTCCCTCTCAACTTGGACATTTGAGGACTGGCTCTTCCACACTGCACTTTGCTTAATTTTGCAATATATTTGGGGTGTAAGCGCTGCCCAGAGTCCACCTGAGACTCTTAGCAAACTCTGACACATCCCAAATAAAATAAAGGCTTTGAAAATCCGATCCTAGAAGTTGGTTCATCTCATATTTTTAGACCTCGAGTCTGAATTAGGATCCTTGGTTGTAGTTTAAATTCCTGATGTAATTTTACTTTTTTCTTGATTTGCTGGTCTATAATATTTTGTAATGACTTATGAGGTTTTAGAAAAAGGGGGCGCGACAGCATGGTGACTCTGCTGGAGATTTTGTTTAGGCTTTTATCATTTCATGTTACTTGTGACTTTACTGCTTTTTTATCGCCTTTATTATCTTTATCTCCCCTTCTACAACGAAACTGAATTGGCTCTTTGTTTCTTTTCTTTAATTCTTTCTTTTACCGCATTCCTTTAATACTATTATAACTATGAGCAATTATTGTAATCATTACTTTATAAACGTGCAAATACATGAAAACTTATTTAATTCTTGTAATTGCATATTCAACATATTCCACTCGTGCCAAATAAAATGCCATAGCAATGCTTATAATGAGTGGTTGTGCCCTTCCGATGTTATTTCTCCCTAAATTTGGTAAAGGTGTATTTTCGGTAAAACTAGTTGATCAACGGTGTAGTCGACGATTCTGTGCCTTTCCTCTTGAGTTGTCCGCTCAAGGGTACCGGTCTAATACCCCATAGAAACCTTACTCTGTTCAATTATGCAAGCATCACTGTCAAACCTATCTGAGTCAATTATGTTGTCTGTATAATGACTCTTTAAGATAGCCTTGTCCAAAGTCCACTGGGTTTCCTTGGAACCCAAATGGACACTATCACGTCAGTGCATTTATTTGGAAAACTAAATACTGCTTATGCCAATTATTGATATTTAAATAGTTGAGTCTGGCGGGGGTACGGGCCTAACACTTTTGTTTTACAGAAAATGAGGCATGAGGTCCCCAGATTCGGCATCGTAACCAACATCCATCCAAGGTTGCTAAGATGGTGAAAAGACCTTCACTCTAGTGATCAGACTCTCGTCTGCAAATATTTGGGAAATTTGCCTTCTCTTTTGGAAATCCAACCCAACAACAAAATCATAGAGGCTGCAACTCTATTCTGGGATGGCGATAGGTCTGTGTTCCGCTTCGGGGACCTTGAAATGACCCATTTGCTAGAGGAAATAGGAGGACTAGTTGGTATCCCATGGGAGACTCCGGGTTTGCTTATGCCGGAAAACTGCAAGGGTAGAGGTTTTCTCAAAATGATGGGGCTAAAGAAGAACCCAGACTTGACCTGTTTGAAGGATTCCTATATTCATTTCGACTATTTGTACAAAAGGTACGGTAATAGCAAGTCCTATCGTACTTAACCGGATGAATTCACCCTCACATCATTGGGGCTTATCCACCGAAGGGTTTTCGTCTTTATGTTCTACTTTTTAGGGATAATAGTGTTTCCTAAGAAGAAGGCTAGGATCCACACCAGACTAGCCATGGTCACCAAAACTTTAACGGAAGGAATTGGTGGGCAGCCATTTAGCATAGTGCCCATGATTATTACAGAGATGTACCGAGCCCTAGAAAAGTGTCAACGAGGGGCCAAACACTTTGAGGGTTGTAACTTACTACTCCAACTCTGGCTCATGGAACACCTCCAGAAAGGTGAATATCAGCAAGAGATTCTGCGTAGAGATTGGGATGATCATTACGCCTTCTATCAGCCAAGGCAAATGAACTATATGCCTAACATGTTTGCGCAACAGAAAATGCCAAAGGGTGGGTAGAGTTGTTCGAAAATCTGAAAGAGGACCAGGTACAGTGGATGTTCGAGTGGTTCCTCACTGGAGAATTCATCACCCGATCTAGGGATGCACTATTCCTAATACTTATCGGTTTGAGAGGGACCTACCCTTACGTTCCTCTCTGAGTTATGAGACAGGCAAGAAGGAAGAAGGTTATACCAAGGGTCAACAAAATAAGTCACTTCAATGATGGCTTACAGGATGACGATAGCCCTTACAAGTGTTAAGCTCAGCAAATATGGCACTGTAAAATCATCATGGAAAGAGATACTATTGAGCCGGACAGGTACAACGCTGGTTATACCTCATACTATCCAAGCTGGTTGGAAGATGATCATAATAGGTTAGGACAACCTGGGTTTGTTCGAGGTCATAGGATCATCGATGAAAAGGCCAAAGTATAGGTTAAGTACAACCAATTGTGCGAGAGGATTCGGGAATGTGAAAGTGAGCACCAGGGAATTTAAGAAGCCCACCAAAAGATGAATGAAGAGTGGATAGACATGGCTGTCAGCGCCAACATGCGACTGGGATACTTGGAGCAGGGTTAGGTGGAGCTAGAAGAGAAATTCATCAAAAGGATCAAAGACTGCCAAAATGCTGAGGGAAACGAAGGTGGACACCTGGCTATAGCTTACTTGTTGTTGGGACATCGTGAAGCTGTTAGACGGAGCTAAAGATGCCGAGTCTGGGGAAGGTCCATCTAGGACCAAGTAGGTAGGATTCCTTTCTTTGCTTTAAATGTAATGAGGCCAATGGCCATTAGTGACATTTTATCTTCCGCTATTTTAGTGTCATTTTGGCATTCATCTTATTTTCATCAATAAAAAGAGGCATTTAGCATTATAAGTTCTCCAAATCAACATGTCACTAGGCCTACCTCAGGCACAACGAGGCTCCTAAATAAGGACACGAATTATAGTCCCGCATTATGTGTTTAAATGTCGCAACTTCTTTTTTTTATGATCTTCACTAACTTGTTACCTTTGTATTTTGCTTTTTATTTTATTCCCCTCCCCAAAGGTTAGTTCGTGCACTCTGGCATCGTCATCATACTCCACAAGATCCAAGGGCCCTCCACCTACTCCTCCTCCGAGTCCCATCAGAAATCGGAACAAGGGAAAGATGGAAGATTTAAGCAACATCATAAAAGAGAACTTAGAGGTTACTCAGGGTATTCAGGTTTCCAAGGAAGGTGACTCCCAATTCGAGCAGAAGTTGTTGAAATTTCAAGAAGAACTGGACCAAGTTCGGAACTTGGCAAGTTTTTTGTTTTCCCTCACCACCCCAGATGTCAACTTTTCCAACACTCAAAACCCCACACCTCCACAAAACATCCTGAAACCACAAAATCAACCCGCCCCCCACCACCACAATAACACTTGCCACACTTTAGACAATACCCCACTGCCCATCCCTGAACAACGGAACTCCACAAATGATCATCCCCACACTCACCAAAATACCCCTATCTATGTGGAAACAATACCACATCCCATTCAACCTGTCTCAATCACACCTGAGCCTGATGACAAAGACTCTTTTATCAGGAATTCGATCGCAGAACTCAAGAAGCTGACTCGCTGAGTTCAGGATGTTGAAGAAAGCGAGGGTATCAAGGGACTTAATTACGAAGACCGTTGCATTCAACCATATGTCGAACTGCCCAAGGGTACAAACCTCCCAAGATTGAGATATTGGATGGCACCAGGGATCCCAGAGTCCATTAGAAGACATACTGTGACAAGCTGGTCGGAGTAAGAAAAGTAGAAAAGATTCGCATGAAGCTCTTTTTGAGAATCCTGAAAAGAGATGCTATGTCTTGGTACATTAGCCAAGACAGGAAGAAGTGATAGAACTGGGTAAGTATGGCATCTGATTTCATGGACAGGTTCATATTCAACACGGAGAATGCACCAGATGTGTTCTAAATCTAGAACTTAAAGAAGAGGCCTACGGAGACATTCCGTGAGTATGCTACTCGTTCAAAATCAGAAGTTGCTAAGGTTAGACCAGCTTTAATAACAAAGGAACAGGTTTTTCGTTCGAGCTCAAGACCGGCAGTACTATGAGAGGTTGATGTTGATCAAAAGCCAGAAATTTTCCAACAACATCAAGCTGGGGGGGAGGATTGAGGAATGTATTAAAAGTGGTATGGTCACAAACCTTGAGGATTTGCAGGCTACTAACAAGACTCTACAGTCTGGTGGCACATCCAAGAAAAAGAGCGTAAGCGTCTTGATGTTGCACAGAGAACAAAGTCCCCAATAAAATACCAAACATACCCAATATCTCCTCTCACATATCAACCTACCCCAAATTACCTCCCTCGCCTTCTTACCAAGCTCCTACTTACCAATCACTTCCGCCTACTTCACCCAAATACCCCTAACCCGCACACATCTACCAAGCGTACAACACCCAACAATCCCACTATCAATCACATCCCCCTCGCCAGAACTTTCCTAGTCCCCGAACAAACTTCGACCGCAGACCTCCCAAATAGTATACTGCCATTGTCGAACCAATCGACCAGATGTATGAAAGGTTCAAAGCTGCTGGTTATGTCACCCATATCCCTACTATAATCCTCAAAAACCCCTCCCAATTGGTCAATCCAAACAAAACCCATGCATACCATTCCGGCATGAAGGGGCATACCATTGATGAGTGCCGTTCTCTGAAGGATAAGATCCAAGATTTGATTGACAACAAGATCATCGTGGCAAAAGAGCCTACTTTGAATGTCCATAATAACCCTCTACTAGACCACAAAGGTGGAGGCATTCATATGATTGAGATAGAAGATGATTAGAACCCCAAGGGATCGATCGGGTTGAGAGCAGAAGATGATGAGCCAAAGAAACCAACAGTCACCCTTAATATGATCGTGGTCCAGATTCATCCTTCTAAAGATGCCGAGGTGAACATGTCCATACCACTTGATCTTGAAACACCATCCTCCGCAAAGACGCTAACACCAATCGAGGTCGATTTTGGGTCCCCAAAGGAATCTGTACCATTTGAGGTTGTTGTATTACCTCCCAAAGCAAGGGAGCCCATTCTGGTAGCCATGACAGCTGTAACACTATTCCATGCAAAAGCCATACCATGGGATTACACAACCGAGGCAAGAAAGAAAGGGAAAACCAAATCCGGAAAAGCACTTACAGCACAGGGTATGACTAGATTTCGCAAAGTTTATATCCCGAAGCATTTGGCTGAGTCGAGTAAGTAGGCCTCTGGTCGGCCAGCCATCAATGAAATTGGGCCTAATGACCTCTGGAGGAAGATACAGGCCAAAGACTATTCAGTCATTGATCAGTTGAACAAAACATGAGCCCAGATCTCGATCTTAGCTCTACTTCAAAGCTTTGACACATATAAGAATGCCTTATTGAAGGTGTTGAGCGAGGCATATGTACCCAGAAACATCACTGGAAGAGAACTATCAAACATGGTAGAGCAAGTATTGGAGAGTCACAAAATCACTTTCCATGAAGATGAACTACCACCGGAAGGGCTGAGCCACAACAAGGCTTTGCACATCACTGTGCAATGCGAGGATTATTTCATCACTAGAGTCTTGATTGACGGAGGGTCCAACCTCAATATTTGTCCGTTGGTAACACTCAGAACATTGGGGAACGGTCCGCATGAGATCAAAGACGTGGCCATCAATGTCAAAGCCTTCGATGGTTCCCAAAGGTCCACTATTGGGGAGATTAGCATGTGTTTACAAATGGGGCCTACTTGGTTCGATCTTGAATTTCAAATGATAGATGTGCTGGAATCTTACAAGTTGCTGTTGGGACGGCCTTGAATTCATGCTGCTGGGGGTGTCGCATCAACCCTACATCAGGCAGTGAAATTTGAGTGGAATCACCAAGAGGTGATTATTCACAACGATGGTAGCAATCCCATATACAGTCGCCAAACCATCCCAGCAATCGGAGGAAGAAGAAAGATAGGCGAAGAAACCTACCATCACATCGAGCGAGTCAACGCTGTTGACAAAGATAAATGGTGGGACAACAAGATTGAAAGCATATTGAACTGGTGCGGGCATGAACCAGGCAAAGGACTCGGAAAGAATCTCCAAGGGATTGCTAAGCCCATCAAGCTAAAGAAACACGGTACCACCTTTGGATTGGGATATGAGTATAATTGGGAGGAGTTCAACCACTGGTCTCCATTATGGAGCTGTCCTTATTACCCACTGAAATAGCTGATACCTCACTTGGAGAAGACTTTTCAACTAGTCAATTTAATAAATGGGTCAGAAGAGAAAGAAGCACTGGTAGTAATGAGGAGTTCGTTTTGGAAGATGATAACATGGACTGTTGCGTCATTTTCGAGGACGAGGAGGGGGATGAAGGCCCTTCCATACAAGCCATGAGCCGAGGAGAGCGCCTCAACAATTGGTCCCTCAAAACCACCAGAGCCCAAAAAGCTTCACGGTAGCAAGGCTTAACAAAGCATCACGCATTAGATTTTTTTTCGCAAGTTGACTCACTTCTTGTATTTTTTTATTTTTAAATAAAAACTCAAATGTTCAAAACTATTATGAAATCTATCAAAGGGCTCCAGTTTCTTATATTTATTATTCTTATTAGTTTCTCTCGTTTCCTTTATTTACAGTTTTACTATTACTTATCTTAATGAACCAACGACTGTGACACGCAACGAGACAACGCAACAAATGGATATAGACTCAGAGGAAGATGATATACCAGAAGAGGTTGTTAAAGAGGTTTAGGATTTTGACGATAGACCTAAGTCCAACCTAGACGAAACTGAGGTTGTTAACTTGGTAGATGCACAAAATGTCAAAGAAACTCGCATCAGTGTTCATTTGTCACCAACGGAAAAGAAAGAGTACACAGAATTTCTAAGGGAATATGAGGATATAGTTTCCTGCCAATATGAGGACATGACTGGTTTGAGTACGTCTATTGTGGTACACAAACTGCTAACTGATTCGACATGTCCACCAGAATAGCAGAAGCTCGGAAAGTTCAATCCTGATATGAGTTTGAAAATCAAGGAAGAAGTTACCAAGCAAGTCAAGGCTAAGGTTCTCAAAGTAGTAGAATATCCAACATGGTTAGCAATATCGTGCCAGTACCGAAGAAGGACGGGAAGGTTAGAGTCTGTGTCGACTACCGGGATCTCAACTAGGCTAATCCAAAAGACAATTTCCCCATGCCAACCATACACAACCTGATCGATAACTGCACCAAGCATGAGCTGCATTCATTTTGTTGATTGTTTTGCTGGGTATCATCAGATCTGGAAGGAGGAAGAAGACATTGAGAAAATGACCTTCATTATACCATGGGGGATGTACTATTACAAGATGATGTCGTTCGGGTTAAAGAATGCTAGGGCCACCTACATGAGGGCCATGACTACTATTTTCTATGATATGATACATAAAGAGATTGAGGTATATGTAGATGACATCATTGTCATGTCCAAAAAAGCCACTGACCATATGGAAGATTTGAGGAAATTCTTCAAAAGACCGAGAAGGTACAACCTGAAACTGAATTCCACGAAGTGTGCATTTGGGGTTCCCACTGGAAAACTACTTGGTTTCATTGTGAGTCACCGAGGGATAGAACTGGATCCGTCAAAGGTCAAAGTCATTCAAGAATTACTACCGCCAAAGAACGAGAAGGAAGTAATGAGTTTCTTGGGGAGAATTAACTACATCAGTTGGTTCATAGGTCAATCTAACGTCATCGCCAATATTTAATATGCTGAAGAAAGACGCGGCTACCAAATAGACCGATGACTATCAGAAAGCCTTCAACAGAATTAATGAGTACCTGTCAACGCTGCCAGTTTTGGTCCCGCCCGAGCCGGGCAGACCTATATTGCTCTACCTTGTAGTATTGGATGGAGCATTCGGTTGTGTTCTGGGACAGCATGTTAAAACGAAGAGGAAGGAGAAAGCCATCTATTATCTCAGCAAGAATTTTACCCCGTACGAGGCTTGATATTCTATATTAGAACGCACCTGTTGCGCTTTGACTTGGGTAGCCCAGAAGCCGGGGCACTATTTCTATGCCTACATCGTATACCCCGTATCAAGAATGGATCCGCTGAAGTACATCTTTCAAAAGCCCATGCCCACTGGCAACTTGTCCAAGTGGCAGATCCTGTTAAGTGAATTTGACATTGTCTATGTGAATCAGAAAGCAATCAAGGGACAGGAATTGGAGGATCATCTTGCTGAAAATCCCGTGGGCGGAGAATACGAACCCCTAAAAATGTATTTCCCCGACGATGAGGTATCCTTCATAGGAGAAGACATAGCATAATCCTATGATGGCTGGAGAATGTTTCTCGATGGAGCCGCAATTTCAAAGGAGTGGGCATAGGAGTGATCCTAATATCGGAAACCGGCCAGCATTATCCGGTGTCTACGAAACTCAAATTGCCATGCATCAATAACATGGCCGAGTACGAAGCTTGCTACCTGGGGCTCAAGATGGGCATTGACATAAACATCCAAGAGTTGCTGGTAATTTGGGATTTAGACTTGCTTATACATCAGGTATGAGAAGAATGGGCAACTAAGAACTCCAATATACTCCCGTATTTGCATCATGCACAAGATTTGAGGAAGAGGTTCACAAAGACAAAGTTCCGGCATGTTCCCAGAGTACAGAATGAGTTTGTCGATGCATTGGCTACCCTATCATCTATGATTCAGCATCCAAATAAGAACTTCATAGATCTCACTCAGGTAAAGATTCATGACCAGCCAGCTTACTATGCGTATGTAGAGAAGAAGCAGACGGAAAACCCTGGTTTAATGATATCAAGGAATATTTGGCAAAAGGAGAATGCCCAGAGCTTGCCAATCCCACTCAAAAATGCACACTGCAGAGGTTAACTAACAATTTCTTCCACAGCGGACGAATCCTGTATAGGAGGACTCCTGATTTGGGATTACTAAGGTATGTCGGCGCAAAGGAAGCATCTAAACGGCTAGAATAAATCCATGTTGGAACTTGCGGTCCACATATGAGCGGTTTTGTCTCCAAGAAGATACTGTGTGCTGGTTATTTTTGGATGACTATGGAAACGGACTGCATCTAATATGTTCGAAAGTGCCATCGCTGTCAGATACATGTAGACATGATAAAGGTGCCTCCAAACGAGCTTACAAAAATAAGCTCGCCATAGTCGTTCACTGCTTGGGAAATGGATGTCATCGTACCTAGTGAGCCCACCGCATCAAACAGGCACAGGTTATTACTAGTGGCGATTGATTATTTCACCAAATAGGTTGAAGCAGCATCATACAAAGCAGTGACTAAGAAAGTTGTGGAAGACTTTGTCTGTGACCACATTGTTTGCCGATTCGGGATTCCAGAATCGATCGTCACTAATAATGGTTCCAACACTGACCTGATGAAGGCCATGTGTGAAACCTTCAAAATCCAACACAAGAATTGTACAACTTATAGACCTCAGATGAACAGAGCCGTAAAGGCCTCCAATAAGAATATCAAGAAGATACTAAGGAAAATGATAGAAAAACATAAACAGTGGCATGAAAAGATATCATTTGCTTTATTGGGTACCATACCATAGTTTGCACATCAACCGGGGCAACCCCCTATACACTGGTTTATCATACTAAGGCAGTCATTCCTGCCGAAGTAGAAATTCCATCCTTAAGGATCATACGGGAAGCAAAAATAGATGATGCAGAATGGGTAAAGAGTAATTACGAGCAGTTAGCCCTTATAGATGGAAAAAGTATGAATGTAGTTTGCCATGGTCAACTTTATCAGAACAGAATATCCAAAGCCTTCAACAAAAGAGTCAAGCTGGGACAATGTACACCGGGGCAGCTGGTGTTAAAGAAGATTTTTTCACACCTAGATGAAGCCAAAGGGAAATTCTCTCCCAACTGGCAAGGCCCATACATGGTTCACCGACTTATGAAGGGAGGAGCTCTTATACTTGCACAAATGGACGGAGAAAGTTTGGCCGAAGTCGATCAATTCAGACGCAATTAAACGATACTATGTGTAGCAATTATGATTTCCCTGTATGATGTAATACGAACTACGCCTGACCTAATTCCCATACGTAGGAAGCCTTATGGGTTCAGTCACAATTCAATAAAACTTTCATTTCCCTCTCCGCTATTGTAAACTAAGTAGAATTTTGAGGAGGACCGTCAAAATTTCAAAGTCGATTTTAGCAATTTATTACACGCAGCCATCAGGAGCAGAAACCCAGTAAACTGGGGCAGAATTTTACAGAGGACCCTCAAAATTCCGAAGCGAGAAAGGTTGTATTGTCTTGAACAGCGCCACAATCGTCGGTTCATCTAAAGAAAACTATTCTCCATTATGTACTTGTGTTATGTTTTTACTAAATCATGCATGACTATTATGAAAATTTCTTTGTTTAGCAACACTACCCTAATGATACACAACATCACTGAGAACATAGTCGAGCAGGACAAGCAAAGTCCACAGCGATACGAACTAACCTTCCCCCTTTACAAAACTCACAATTTTTCTTTGGATACAAGCACCAAAGTCGCAAAATCCTCTACTCACACTTCTCGAAAATACAACCCTCAGAAATAGCTATCCATACATGATATCCCTAACAGCCACAATATTGCAATCAGCTAGCAGCTAAGAGATTTTACTACTATTCGCCTTTCACTTTTCTGCATTGCATAAGGCTACCATTCTACCTTCCGAGACTAAGCTTTGTCTCTATCTGCATTTTCTTCATTGCCTAAGGCTACCATTATGTCTTCTGAGACTAAGCTCTGTCTCCATCTGCATTTTTTGCATTGCATAAGTCTACTGTTTTTCCTTCCGAGGTTTAGATCTACCTCCATCCTGCATTTCTCTGCAATGCATAAGGCTACCTTTCTGCCTTCAGAGGTTAAGCTCTACCTCCATCCTGCACTTTTCTGCATTGCATAAGGCTACCATTCTACTTTTCGATACTAATCTCTGTCTCTATCTGTATTTTCTGCATTGCATAAGGCTACCGTTCTGCCTTCCGAGACTAAGCTCTGTCTCCGTCTGCATTGCATAAGGCTACCATTCTACTTTTCAAGGATAAGCTCTACCTCCATCCTGCATTTCTCTGCATTGCATAAAGCTACCTTTCTGCCTTCCGAGGCTAAGCTCTACCTACATCCCGGATTTCTTTGCATTGCATAAGGCTACCATTCAGCCTTCTAAGACAAAGCTCTATCTCCACCTGCATTTTCTGCATTGCATAAGGCTACCGTTCTACCTTCCGAAGTAAAGCTCTACCTCCATCTTGCATTACTCTGCATTGCATAAGGCTACCTTTCTACTTTCCGAGGTTAAGCTCTACCTCTATCCTGCGTGGCTGAAATATCGCCGTTTTATTTTCTTGTATGACTGAAATATTGCCGCCTTTATTTAAACTCTGCATGGCCTGAAATATTGTCACCTTCTAAAATTCTGCATTACCTGAAAGATCGCCACCTTTTAAAATCCTGCATTGGCTAAAAGATCGCCAATTTATTTATACCTTGTATTGGCTGAAAGATCGCCACCTTTTGCATTTTCATTGGCTGAAAGATCGCCACTTCATTTATACCTCGAATTGGCTAAAAGATCGCCACCCTTTGCATTTTCTATGGGCTGAAATATCGGCACGTTTTAAAATTCCGCATTGGCTGAAAGATCGCCACTTCATTTATACCTTGCATTGGACAAAATATCGCCACCTTTTAAAATCTTGCATTAGCTGAAAAATCACCACCTTTTAAAATCTTGCATTGGCGGAAAGATCGCTACTTCATTTATACCTTGCATTGGCTAAAAGATCGCCACCTTTTGCATTTTCATGGGTTGAAAGATCGCCAACTTGTCCAAGGGAATCATTGTTCGAAGGCACCATTTTTATAGCCCGAGAATGCCATGCCTTGAATATCATTATTCAAAGGCGTCATGGTTCGGAGACATCATTCTTACAGCCCGAGAACATCATTTTATAGCCCGTGAATCCTTTATTATACTACACTTCATGGCCCAGGACGTCGTGGTCTGAGGACGTCATCCTAACTATCCAAGGACCGCATTCATGCTCCAACAAAAACTTGCATCATGTTTAAGTTTATGCATAATATATGCTCGTGTTTCTCATTTGCAAGTACACCGGCTCGCAACGGCCCTCTCAGCAGGAGCCATTCCGCTTCGGTTCCCACAACCTATTGGATTTTGGCCGTCTTACGTATCCGTTCTTGGAAAAATCTCCATCGGCATATTCCACCGATGGGCTTCGAACTACATATGGCCTGATTCCTGTAAAACCAGGGATAAGTAGGCAGCTCAGGAACCAGAGCTCGGTCAAATTGGTCAAATATCTTTACCTGACAACTCTTTTATCCTTCCCGTGTAAAGACGACGGACAGTTGTTGATACAGAATTTTTTCCTATGAATTTTATCATATACAAAAATGCTTTCAAAACTGCATATATAAGCATACCCAATTGTTTTAGTATTTTCTAAATTTTTGTAAAGATTTTTAATTAATTTATTGTCAATTTTTAGCAGTACAAAATTCATAATTATTTCCAAAATCATAAATTTGGTGAATAACTTATTTTTATTATCATATTTATATCAAGATATAGTCAAGTAATTTTGGCATATTTTTTATGAATTTATTTGGTATTTTAAAACCAAATTGCATATGATTGAAATTTTAGCCTAGTTTAAAATTTAATAGCATTTTATAACTATAAAATTGGTTCCTGTATTTTTTTAATTAATATTTATATATTATTAACTAGATCAGTACTCTTAATTTACTTTTAAAATTATTTTTATTATTTTTTAAAAAATATAGGGAAAAACTTGCTATTTAACATTAAGCCTCATTCCATTTCAATTACAGCCTATTTACATTTCAATTTTAGCCCTTAAATTGACCAATCCTAACCCCAGCTAGACCTAACCCATAACCCAATTCAAATGACCCAACCCAGTTCTCCACCTACCCTCTTAAATCTAGGTCGTTGATCATTCAAGATCCACGGCCTTAAACATAAACGACGACCCTAATTCCCTCATTTCCATCTCTAAGCCACATTTGAATCCCATCGTCTCTCAAACTCTCTCAAAGTTCTTCGGAACCCTAGTAGACATCTACCCTTTTCAATCGTTACTCCATCAAATCCATGGCTTCTCAGGCCTTGAATGGCCTGTACTCACCCCCCCCCCCCCCCTCATTAGACATTGGGTGTTTGAAGCTTTGAAGATTGAACTTGATGGTTCTCCTTCTGATCCTCTCAGATCTATAGTTCTATGGCTTCTCCGATCTGCTCCGGCGTATCCAAAGCACCAGAGCTTGTTTATAACTTAACTGAATCAGGATCGAATTTTCTTCCAAACCTTTCTCATTTCTAAGATTTCTCTGAAATACTAAGCTATTCGAGGTTTTGCTCTGTTTGATTTTTAGATCTATGTCATATTTGTGTTTTACTAGACTTTTAAAGTGGTTTCCCCAAAATTTTCAAACAAAAAATTGCTTCTCTTCAATTTAGGGTTTCTGAAAGGTTTTCAAAACATCTTTCTGATTCATCCTTTTCTTTTCCTTATGTGTGTTTGTCTATATTATGCTCGTGTGTTTTCTTTTCTACCATGCATGTGTTGTTCTTTTGTTTTCTTTCTACTACACATGGCTTTTATGTACCTTCGTACTATACTGTGCCTCTAGACTAGACTCGCATGTTAATGTCTGTTATGTTTTCCTACATGTTCTTTGCTATACTTCCCAGTATTTTTCTATTGTATGTGTTTCTTGCTGGGTTCTTTAACTTTGTTTGCTTTAGTGGACTTTTGTTTAAGTTCTAAGCATGTGTCGCTACTATTTCTTAAGCTTATATCACCCTTCTTCTCTTCTGAACTTGCTTAAGTTCCGACTTTTCTTAAATATGTTCTTTATGCTCTTTAAATCAACTTTTACTCTGTTGCTTCAAACCTTCTATCATGACCCTTGGTTTCTCATGAGTCTCTAAATGAGACCTAAGAGTCGGTTTCAATGGCTTGTCCTCTCATCTCTGTGTCTGATTTGACTTGAAACCCTAGGATTTGGGGGTTTTCTTTGGCAAGTTTGATTTGGTGTTCGGGTTAGGGTTCTACTTTGGAACCCTGAACTCTCAGACTCGTTTTGAGTCTATAAATTGAACTGGAAATTTTGTTATGACTCTGAACTCTTTCTATGATGATCTTTTCTAATGAGCATGACATTCCCTTCTTGTTTGATATTTGTATGCTTTATATATGAGAAATTCTTCTTTCAAAAGAGGTTCTACCAAATATTGATTCCTTTTAATAGAGATTGACTGATTGTCACTGATTTTCTCTAATTGAACCTCCTTTACCTTTTTCCTAACTTGGTTCCTTCGAACAAAGCCTGCAATTTTGATTTTTATTGGCCGTTTGATTGATTCCTTTTCCTTATTTTTCACAAACCGTGTACCATTAGACTTTTTCCTTAAATAAACCATGTGTATTTACCCTTCTAGTGTTAATTTGAAAAAGATTTAATCAAATTCTTTCCTTGGTTGTCTTCTACCCGTTTGAAATCAGAATCCCTTAACTAAAGGGAGATATTATGTGATTGATTGCAGAACTATTTTCTTACCTTTTTTTACTTGCCTTCTGCACTATAAAAGGGGACTACGCTCCCGCACTTTGACACACTTTGAATTGAATACTTATACACCTACACCTCCAATTTTACAATTACAATACTCTTTTCTCTTCTCATATCTCTTGGACTATTTGCTTGCAATTTGGTTTACAAGACTTCTGCTTTTTCTCTTCTTATTTCCTGAAACTGGTATATTTTGATTTAAATTCATCCATCATCCCAATATGTTTACTTACAGCTTTTGCAATCCTGTTTGCTTTGCTATCCATGCTCAGTGATTAATATTAACTATGCATGTCCTTTTCTTACATTTGTTCCTATTGTGGATCCCTACTCCCTACTCCCTTCTATGTGTTTGAGTTAAGGTTCAGGCATGGCAGTGTCCAAATTGCTGCTCATGTCTGGACCTGATCCTTAATAGATGCTAACTCCCAATAAATGTGGCTAACAGGCTGGGCAGGGGTGTGCCACTTATTTGCTCGGCATAACCACCAGTCTGTCATGGCTTCCCTAAATTTACTCTATGCACTTGCACTCTCTCTTAGATTCTAAGTTCTGCCCCTCTCCTATGCCCTTGCTTTCTGACCTTGAGTTCCTTATGGACTTGGACATTTGAAGGCCTGCTCTTCCACACTGCACTTTCCTTCATTCTGCAATATATTAGGGGTGTAAGCACTGTCCGGAGTCCACCTGAGACTCTTAGGGAACACTAACACTTCCCAAATAAGAGAAAGGCCTTGGAAATCTGATCCCGGAAGTTGGTTCATCTCATATTGTTACACCTCGAGTCTGAATTAGGCTCTTTGGTTGTAGCTTAAATTTCTGATGTAGTTTTACTTTTTTTCTTAATTCATTCTGGTTTGTAATATTTTGTAATAACTTATGAGGTTTCAGTAAAAAGAAGGCGCGACAAGCCATATTGAAATTATGCCGCCGTAGGAGATCAAGTGCGACCGCATCCATTATTATGCGGTCTGCAGGATTGAAGATTCGGAGAATTGGAAAGTAAAAGAGTGTGAACCGCATCAGTTTTGTGCGGCCACATAATCCTAAGTGCGGTTGCACCCACTTTTATGCAGATCGCATAAGCTTGAAGCTCTAAGCCCAAACTTCCATGACTACTGAACGCACGATAATTGTGCCACCGCAGAAGCCCATTGTGCGGACCACACCAGAATTATGTGGCCGCACAACCTTTGCAGTGGCAAATTTATCAGATATTTTCAGCTTAGTATAAGTATAACCTTTTGTCATCTTTAGGTGAAGTTTAGTCTGCAGAGGTGCATTTGAGAAGTTTTCTTTACTTCTTTGAGTAATTTTGTACTGGATTGACTTCTTAACATTATATTTTCTATGTTTAATCAATTATTATGTATTCTATTTTAATTTCTTCTTGTATTTTTTTATTTTTCATGAGTATCTAAATCTTTAGCTAGGGTTGTGGCTTAACCCTAATGTGGGTACTTAATGGGTATCTAATTTTAGGGCTTGTTTGTGATTGGGTTAGTAATATTTAGCCTTGTTTATGCTTAAATTCTAGTATTAATGGTTGCAAACATTAATTCATGCCTATTTGACCTAGGTTTTGCTTGAGAAAGAGAGACTATCCTTAGGAAAAACTTGGCTAACAAGGAATTGGGGTGAACTCAAGAAATTGATAGTCCCAATAAAAGGGCCAAAATCTAGAGATAGTAAGACCCGACTTGAGCATATATCACTTGATTTGTGCAATACCCATTTGGGCTTGAGAAGACTCACTCAAACTACTGAGAGGTATAGAGTGAGCAAACTAGACCTATAGTTTACAAGACGTTAAGGAAGTCATGACTCTAGATTCTTTACCATTTGAAAACCAACCAAAACCAAAAATATTGTCTTCTAGTTTACTATTTGCAATCACTAGCTAAAAGTAGAAATAGAAACAACCAAAGAATATGTGGAAGTGCAATCTGAGGAACATCATACATTTACTGTAGTTATATACCTAATCCCAAATTCTAAGTCTCTATGGATTCGACCACGACATGTGTTGGGATTTATTATTGTTTCAACCGCCTCACTACCCATAATCTTGGTGTGAGTTTGGGCGAGATCAGGCATCCTCAGGAATAGACATAATAATCAACCGCTTCCGGTCAGGATCTACACTCAGAGCTGGGAACTGGTTTACTAGTTTCGAAGTCGAAGAAGGCCCACTAGTTCCCGAAGATGGACTCTTCTTTGGTACCGGTAATTCACCCAACCCAGTGACATCCTCTGAAGCGCTAGAGTTTAAACCATCAAAGAAGTTGTGAAAGGGGTCTGCCATCCATTGGGCCCCCTCATTTGGGTGTCCTTTCAGCGTCCAGGCCTCGTAGATCATGAAGTCAATAAATGAAGGCGACTCGGAGAGATATATCACTCCAAGTTCATCCTTAGGTCATTATTCTCTACCCGAGAAGCACCGATCACGATTTCTTTGTCGACCTCCCAAGCTTGGGGCAAAACCACCTCGCCTCTCTCTAGTTCGGAGGCCTCAGCCACTGCCTTCTTATCGGCTCTTCTAGTTTGAGGAGGTTCAGTGTTTCCTCGCACGCGGGCCACTACATTGGAATATTCTTCTTCAGACTCATTCCTTAGCTGGTGGATTGAGCCTGATGTGAGCTCTCCGGTGCTGATGCTTTCCTCAGATTTGTGCACCAACCTCTTTTTCAATTTTTTCTTCTTCGAGTCGGAGAACTCAGAGTCCTCCTCATCTTCTTCTCCTGCCTTGGAGCAGGGGACTCGGCGGGGCTATCCTCGTCACCAGATAGAGGCCTTATGGCGATATCCTTAGAAAGACTTGCAAAGAAAAAAGAAATAATTAAGAACTCAGCAGCACGAGGAAACCCAAGTGTTGTTCACTTAAGAAAGTAATCTCACAGTGAGAACGTGCCTCCCATCGGACCTTCTAATTAGTTTGTATGAGTCTACCAAATAGTAGAGTACATGGTTCTATATGAGGTTATGTTGAGAATTCTTAATAAAAACTGTAGGTGAAGAAGACAAGGGACATTTACGTGGAAAAGTACCACACAAGGGGATCAAAAAACCATGACCTATGCCTGTAGGCTTTTAACTTCACCAACTTGTAATGTCACTATTACAAGCCAATTTGTAGTGACTCTAACATATACTTTGAATAACTTGTGATGCTCTCACCACAAGCCACTTTGTGACACTTCTAATTACAAAGACTTAGAACTTATGACTAAACCTAGTCACAACATTAACTCGAAAGTTTGCGGATTTTTGGTTTTCCTAAGACAAAGATTCTGAAAAGCAGGATAGGAGATACAATGAAAAACAAATAACAAGATTACAACTCAACTACGGATACACATAGACTCATTATGAAACTGATCCTTATTGGACTTGTCTTCTTACTCTTCACACACCAGTGACTTTAATGCCGAATGAACACTGTTATGCTTGAGAGAATATCACTAAATACACAAGTAAATTTCATGTACCTTCCACCAGGTTGTTATACCGTGAAAGGCATCAGAATAGATGGTGATGTCAATTTTTAATACATGATTCTTCCCAATGAGAAGTGATTGCTGCACAAATCACATTTGTGCAGTTGCATTCTAGCTATATAGTTGACTTGTACTTCTGTCAGTAAACACTAAGGGACTAGGTCCCTATTGTGTTCCTCTTTTGTAACAGTTGCGAGATAGTCACATTCTATTGTTACGTTCCAGCTGTACAGTTGACTTGTACTTCTGTCAGAGAACCCTAAGAGGCCAGGTCCCTATTGTGTTTCTCTTTCTAATACTTGCGGACAGTCACTGACTTGTACTTCTATCGGAGAACCCTAAGGGACCAGGTCACCAGGTCACTGTTGTGTTCCTCCATGTGGCTATTCATTCATATTCTGGAGTCCCTGATGTGTTCCTCCATGTGGTTGTTCATTCATTTACTGGAGATCATACTGAACATTATTCATTTTAAATGTATACCATGTGGGTCAGGGTTCTCTATCTGGTTCTTCACAATAAGTTTGTTAGATCATCAAAACATAAGAAGCATAAGGCAAAGACATTGAACCCATCACTTCTAAATTTTGCGCCATGCTAGCTCTGAATATGATTTCTATGAGACGATACCCTCGACTCAGTCCTGAGTCCAGGAACTGCATTCGTAACCCGAGCAACAGCTCAATCTCTACTTAACATCGACAAGAAGGAGAAAAATAGAGCATAAATAAAAAATTCTGGGATAAACAAAACTCTACTTATATTTTGTGTTCCACTCCTCGGGGAACCACATGTACTTGGCTGGGATCAGGTCCAAGGTCCTCACTCAGACAAATCGGCCTAGCCAACCTTGGTCCGATCTTTATTGATGCTCCGGAATAGGGCTATAGTAGCCCGGCGTGCAAGTTTAATTAGTCTTACCCCTCCCCAAGATAATCGGGGACTGTATAGGCGCATCAAATGGTCAACAGTGAATGGGAATCCATCAATGTTACTCACGATGAATCGGAGAAGAATGACTATCCTCCAGAATGAGGGGTGAATATTTCCAAGGCACACCTCGTACCTTTTACCAAATTTTATAATCATCGTGTCCAACGGGCCCAACGTAAAGGGATAAGTGTAAACACTTAAGTATCTATTAACGTGGGTAGTGATATTTTCTTCAGGGCTAGGAACCACCACATCTTTTCCGACCCAATTACAGTCCTTGACTGTTCTCTTTGGTGAGCAAGTAAATATACCTCGAGACTTTCCCACCCTATCCCAGAATTGTTGAAGGTTTTCAACCCTGAAGTTGGCAGTCACCGAGCACCCGCCAGGAATAAACGCGCTAAGAAGAGGTTTTGCCGCCGGTTCATCGCTGGCCGGCCGTGATGAAGAAGCAGTTTCTTTTTAGGAAATGTCTTAGAAGTCTTCGCCATTTTCTTTTAAATAACGATGAAGGAGAAGAAGTTAAAAGGGTACGCTTCGTGGATTGGAGTGAAGACAAACGAGAGTTCTTACAAAGATCTCAAGAAATCTGGGTACAAGTGCTAGAAAATGCAAAGATTTTTAAGAATAAGAGAAGAAAAGGTTTGGATGTAAAGTTTGAATGAATGAAGAATAGGGTATTTATAATTTTCAAACAACGGTTCAAAATCAGGAGTGGCCAACCAGTAACTGACGAGCATTTAATGCCATTAAGATGTGAATAACAAGACGTTTCGTTCTTTTTGTCATTTCCGATGCGGAGTATCAAGGCAAAAACCGGGAACTCATATCGTTTCTCATCGTTTATTCTCCAAAAAATGAGGGGACTATCTATATACAGTCTAAATCGGGCTCGGCTATTGCATGACATATCAGGATAGAAATGTGAAGGGTTGAAGGTCGACCCCAAGCTCCATCGAACTAGGATACAAAGTCAGAACGCCCATCCTCGAGAACATCGAGTCCATGACCCCAGAATCGACCCTGACCCTGAATGAGCTCGAGGATGCATTTCCAGGCCAAATAACAGAAGGCCGAAATACCCATAACCAGTTGGGTATGATGGCGGGAATCTCGGCATGTATGAATGAGAAACCGGCTAATTAGCAAATCATGAGATTTTTACCTTTTATAGAAGTGTACCATAAAGTAGGATCCCCAACTATATAAAGGAGGTTTGATTATTTGTAAAACACATTGTAACACGCATTTCAGAGCAATATATTGTTATTTTTTCTTTAAAGTTCTTATTCAACTGTATTTTGATACTGATCAAAGTGCATTCTGTTCAAGGGCTATCTACTTCCTCAGGGTCGTTACTGTTTAATTCGTGTGGTTTGAATTTGTTTTATTATATTTTATCCGATTACAATTTAATTAATTATTTTGTATCAATTTAATCCATATATCTTTTAAAACCACTTATAAATTCAATTGTTATTCGATTTTAAGGGTAAACAAAGAGTCCTAAATCTTGTGATTTACTGAAGCATTTCGATTGACCTTCAAAATGACACAAAAACATGACAACTTAATGGAAAGAAAGCTAAACGAGTAAAAATTGAGTGGGATCTTCCAAATTCAGTCCTAGTCACTCCACTCATGAACATTTCAAAAGATAACGACTAGGATTCACTTCAAGATTTTGCTCTTTTAGGGGACGGATAAGGTCGTGATTAGAAAAGAGAACAGAAGTTTCAATTCTGCAACTCTCATATTTAGTCAGAAATAATATAGTCATGTTACAACTATTATACTACAATCTTAACTTTTAATCAAAACAAGAAACAAAAAGAGATCAGATTTATTATCTGACATTTACAGTTGACAACCAAAAAGCTCTAATTATAATTAACAATGCATCATAATTCATCCACATCGTTTAGACCCACTAAAGATAAATTTTATTAAGAGTTTTTACATTTTTAAAATTCGAACTTGAAATGTTCGGCCTTGTTCTCTCTAACGGCTCTTTCCCCCTCTCTCTCTTCTCTTCTCTCTCTCTAAGCTCACACCACCAGCTCCACCACCACCACCGGGCGGGTCGCCGGCACCCCCAGGTAACCACCAGGTAAGTGTCACTACCCCACCTTCTCCCCCCTTACCCCCACTGCCCGGAACACTGTTCCGACAGTGTTTCGACATCCCTCGGGAGTTTCTTGGACTCACCTCCCACACCATTGTGACACACAGTGTCTGGCGCACATTTTCTGAAAATTTCGTCGCCGGAAACCACAGCACGCGCGCCCACGCGCCGCCCACGCGCCGCCGCTTCCCCACACGCGCCGCGCGCGTGAGCCCACTTCCGGGCACTTTTTTCGCCGGCTTCTTTTGGACAGCTTTCTCACCCCATTTTTCCGACCCACTTGGTACTCTCGGAATTTTTTATTGGTCACTTTCATTCTTCATTGTTCATTTAGCCACCTTTCTTTTCGCCGGAAATTTTACCGGCAACTACTGCTCTTTTCCTTCTATTCTACCCCTGCTTTTTGTGGGTGTGTTCTGTTTTCTTGGACAGGTACCTATTTCAACGGCGAGGATCTCCGACAACTGTCGTCCAAGCTCTCATTCAGACTCACGGCAGGACGCAATAGAGCCGCGCACTTTGCTAAGATTCAGGAGAACTCGGGCGCAGCAAAGCACACTTCCAGGTTTTTCCACCGGGAGTTGGTACCTCCCGCTCTCTTGCTTATTTTGTGCACATTCTTTACGTATTTTTACTAGCATTCCGAGTGTGGTCTATTCTGTTGTTATCTAGTTTGCTACATTTGCGTTTTTAGCCTTAGTGCGTCTGTGTCACTGGATAGTGGCCGCAACGAGTAATGATAGCGTAAGGTCATGTCCTCAGGAGGGGGTGGTGGTTGCGGGGGTGTGTAGGGGTGCAGGGGGTGGCATTTCGGGCAGGGCAGGAGGTAAGGGTGGGAAGAGGGCGGCGGTCGCCCGTAGATTAAGGATTGGGTCCTGGAACATAGGTACTCTGACGGGTAAGTCCATCGAGTTAGCGAAGGTTCTCCAACAAAGAAGGGTTAACATAGCGTGCGTCCAGGAGACTAGGTGGAAAGGGACTAGGGCGCGGGACGCTGATGGGTTTAAGCTGTGGTACTCTGGGCTCGAGAGGGGTAAGAATGGAGTAGGCATCTTGGTTGATAGGGACCTAAGGGAGTCCGTGGTCGAGGTGAGGCGAGTGAACGATAGGTTAATGGCTATTAAGCTGGTTATTGGGGGTGGGGTCCTCAATGTGGTCAGCGCTTACGCGCCGCACGCAGGCTTAGACGAGGAGGTTAAAAGGCGCTTCTGGAAGGACTTGGACGATCTGGTGAGGAGTATTCCCCAGTCGGAGAAGTTAGTTATTGGAGGGGACTTTAATGGGCATATTGGGGCCGAGGCCGGTGGCTACGATGAGGTGCACGGGGGCTTTGGCTTTGGGGCTAGGAACGGAGGAGGCACTTCGCTGCTTGATTTCGCCAGGGCTTCCGAGCTCCTGATTGCGAACTCATCATTCCGGAAGAGGGAGGAGCATTTGGTCACCTTCAAGAGTGCGGCGGCGAGGACTCAAATTGATTACATCCTCATCAGAAGGAGCGACAGGGGTCTGTGCAAGGATTGCAAAGTTATCCCGGGAGAGTCTCTTTCAACTCTTCATAGGCTCCTAGTGATGGATGTTGATCTCTGGGTGAAGAAGAAGAGGAGGGGCGCCCGGGGTCAACCGAGGATTAGATGGGGAGCTTTGTCCAAGGAGAAAGCTCAGGAGATGGAAAGGAGGTTAGAGGAGGGCGGAGCTTGGAGAAGTTATGGGGAAGCGGACGCTATGTGGTCAGCGACAGCTAGCTTGGTTAGGGGGGTAGCACGGGACGTGCTCGGGGTTTCTAAGGGATATTCAGGTAGGCATCAGGGTGATTGGTGGTGGAACGATGTAGTCAAAGGAAAAGTGGAGGCGAAGAAGGCGGCGTTCGCAAGGTTGGCAGGGAGCACAAGCGAGGAGGAGCAGAGAGTGAACAGGTTGTCCTACAGGGAGGCGAGAAGAGAAGCTAAGATGGCAGTCACGGAAGCTAAAAACGCGGCGTTCGGTCGCATGTATGAGGAACTAGGGGAGAAAGGTGGGGAAAAGAAGCTATTTCGGCTGGCTAAAGCAAGGGAAACGAAAGCCCGTGACCTAGACCAGGTCAGGTGTATCAAGGACGAGGATGGTAGAGTTTTGATGGGGGAATCGCAAGTCAAACAGAGGTGGCAGGCGTACTTTCGGGACCTTCTTAACGAGGAGGGGGATCGGAGCATAGAGCTAGGGGAGCTGGGGCATTCAGAGCGTCATAGAGACCTTGGGTACTGCAGGCGCATTAGGGTGGAGGAGGTCTTAGGGGCGTTGCGCAGGATGAGTAGGGGTCGAGCAACCGGGCCTGACGAGATCCCGGTGGAGTTTTGGAAGTGCATGGGTAAACCTGGAGGGGAGTGGCTCTCTAGGCTATTCAACGTGATATTCAAGACTAAGAGGATGCCGGATGAGTGGCGGTGGAGTACAGTGGTGCCCTTGTACAAGAACAAGGGGGACATCCAGTGCTGTAACAACTATAGGGGTATTAAACTAATGAGCCACACGATGAAGGTTTGGGAGAGGGTGATTGAGGCGCGAATGAGGGGGGCGACGAATATATCGGGGAACCAGTTCGGTTTCATGCCGGGCCGCTCCACCACTGAGGCTATTCACCTAGTCAGGCGGCTGGCGGAACAATTCAGGGATAAGAAGAAGGACCTGCATATGGTGCTTATCGACTTGGAGAAGGCGTATGACAAGGTTCCGAAGGAGGTGCTATGGAGGTGCTTGGAGGCGAAGAGTGTGCCAGAAGCCTATATCAGAGTTATCAAGGACATGTACGATGGGGCTAAGACTAGGGTGAGGACGGTGGGTGGCGATTCAGACCATTTTCCTGTGGTAATGGGGCTCCATCAAGGATCGGCGCTGAGTCCCATGTTGTTCGCCTTAGTGATAGATGCTCTGACCCGTCATATCCAGGGGGATGTGCTCTGGTGTATGCTCTTTGCTGATGATATAATATTGATAGACGAGACGAGGGCCGGTGTTAGTGAGAAGTTAGAGGTATGGAGACAGACCCTCGAGTCTAAAGGTTTCAAGATAAGCAGACCTAAGACAGAATATCTGGAGTGCAAGTTCAGTGACGAGCCGAGTGGGGTGGGCAGGGATGTGATGCTTGGTTCTCAGGCCATCGCCAAGAGGGACAGTGTCCGATATCTTGGGTCTGTAATTCAGGGGGACGGAGAGATTGACGGGGACGTCACCCATCGGATAGGAGCAGGGTGGTCGAAGTGGAGGCTTGCTTCTGGGGTCCTGTGTGACAAGAAAATCCCACACAAACTCAAAGGGAAATTCTACAGAGCCGTGGTTAGACCTGCGATGTTGTACGGGGCAGAGTGCTGGCCCGTGAAGAACTCCCATGTCCAGAGAATGAAGGTTGCTGAGATGAGGATGCTTAGGTGGATGTGTGGGCACACCAGGCTGGATAAGATTAGGAATGAAGTTATTCGACAGAAGGTAGAGGTGGCCCCAGTGGACGAGAAGATGCGGGAAGCGAGGCTGAGGTGGTTCGGGCATGTACGGAGGAGGGGTCCCGATGCCCCGGTGAGGAGCTGCGAGCGGCTGGAGATTGCTGGTGGTCGGCGGGGTAGAGGGAGGCCTAAGAAGCATTGGGGAGAGGTGATTAGGCAGGACATGACTAAAATGCAGGTTACCGAGGACATGACCCTCGATAGGGGAGTCTGGAGGTCTAGAATCAGGGTTGCAGGATAGGGGCTCTTAGAGTCCTTCGTTCGCCTCACCCGGGGTTGGGTGTGGGATAGTAGGGTTACCCATCGATGTCTAGTGTTTTAGCCTAGGTCCCCTCTTGGTTGCGACGGTATTTATGTTCCTTATGTTTACATAACCATTTACGTTATTTCTGCAGGATTACTTATGCTTTGTTTTGTTATTTTGTTTTGTCTTGCCTTGGTTACTAATGTTGTCTTTGTTTTCCAATGCAGCTTTTCATTCTGTCCTATGCGCCGAGGGTCGCATGGAAGCAGCCTCTCTGCCCTTTTGGGTAGGGGTATGACTGCCTACATATTACCCTCCCCAGACCCCACCTGGTGGGAGTATACTGGGTAGTTGTTGTTGTTGTTGTTGTTGAACTTGAAATGTTCAATTAAGATAGTAAGGATCAAAATTTGTTCCATCACACCCTTTAGTGATAGAAGATGTTAGGATCAAAAGTTGTTTTTAAAGTGCACTTGTAATAGGGAAAAGATATAATTATTGGTGATATATAAAATATTTTGTTACTCTATATCTTTTCAAGTACACGCTCGTAAGAAAAAAAGAGCTATGTAAGAAAAAGATAGGGGATCTTTACACAAATATTTGCTCGAATTGATTGATTATTTTTCTTAGCTAGTATATATAAATTATATACTGGTGATATATATATATATATATATATATATATATATATATATATATATATATATATATATATTATATATGCCATCTCATCTCCACCTACCTCCTCCACCAAAAACTCAAACACCGTCATCAACTTTCATATTTCTTTTCTTAAATCTCCTTCCCTTTTGTACATACAAAATCAATTCAATTGTTCATCATAAAACCGTCATTTCTCTCTATCTTCTAGTAATTAATAGCAATACTAACATTTTTCTCCAATCCAATTGATTATTCTTTTTTTCTTTTGCATTATTTGTACATCTTGTATAATAATTCAAAGGCATATTGGTCGAATTTTAGATGTTTCAATGACGAGTGCCATCGGAAATGGTTCGTTGTTTTATCGTACTCCGTCAAAATTTGATGGCGCTGACACCTCGTCGGAAAAGTTAGGAGTTCTAAACCTACGGGCATGTAATTTTTGCAAAGCTAAGTTATTGGGCTTACCGCCCTTAAGGGCAATGGAGGCTTCTAGAACGTCTCATATCAATGGAAAAGCCGAAAATGTTCATCAGCCGGGATACAATTCAAACGATCAAGTGCCTGCAAATGATTCTGGCTTTTCTGGTATTGATATTTCGCTTTTGTTTTTCTGTATGTAGCTTTTCAGCAGAGGGCACGGTTTTCGACAAACTATATATAGCTAAAAAAGAAATTAACAATGTATGTTGTAGAAGAAAATTTAACAATGTATACTTAACTATCACTCTGAAATCTGAGCCCGTTATAATGAAAAAGTAGTTGATGCAATTAGCACTCGCATGCTGGTTTTAAATCTTAAATCTATGTTTCTGTTGAAAAACCGTGAAATTATGCCTAGCTCATATTGCTATTTCCTATTGTGTCCTGTAAAAACATTAGAAGTTGTTTACATCTGATTTTCCTGGATTGATTGGACATAATTTTTCTCGCTTACCTGAATGAGACAACAATTTGAGTGAAGGTAGTTTTGGTGTCAAAAAAGTTGCAGTTACTGATGTGGTGAATGATCTAACTAGGTAAAAGTATACCTCGGATTTCTACAAACGGAAATTCAAGGAACATTGTTTGGCACAAATGTGCTGTAGAGAAAAGTCACAGAGAGGATTTACTTCAGCAAAGGGGTTGTGTTATATGGATTACCGGTCTCAGTGGTTCAGGTTTGTTTAACATCCCATAAGCTCATTGCAGCTATCAAATTCCTCTCTGCCACTTTGTATTTTTGTGGGTATATTTTTCATATGATGTACTGGCCGTTTCTGTATTTTCTGAGTTCTTTTTTTTGTTTAGTATTTTGTACGTGCGTGTGATACTTCAGAACAATGCACTATGTACAAGGAAGCACAATGGGGTGCTATATGACTTGAAATATTTGTGATGTACCAAGTCAAATGGTAAATATCCAATGAAGTAAATTGAAGAAGTCTTAGAAACTAGGGGTAGTGTCGCATTCAATGGGTTGGGCATTTAGAAATCTGTATTCTTTTGGAAAAAGACAATGGGAGACCTTTAATGGGTTGTTCCCCACAAATCCATTTAAAGCTAGTGAACAAGTCTGAAGTGCAAATTAACCTTCCATTTTGTTACCAAGAAAAGCATTTCTAGTTGCTCCATCATCTATTTTGCCAACATATTGTGGGTCTTAATGTAAATTCAAGACTTAAATGTTGCAACCTCATATTTATTTATTTTGAAGTACTAATTGGATTGGGTTTTTTTATATTTACTTGTTCTTTTTCTCTTTTCGGGCTTGGTCAATAGATTCATCTGAAACTAGCAGAGTTCAGAATGCTTTTTGTAGATCAAAGATTAGGCTGTCTTTCTTTAGGCATGACATTCAGGGTATTTGAAATGATCTCATTTGCAGTAGCATGTTGATATTTGGCTATAATTCTTTTGGTTATTTTATGGTTATTCTGGAAGTCATGCTAACTGCTTTATTGCTACTTGAAAATCATAGATCAGCACGACAGCATTCAGCTATAATATACTCTTGCATTTTTATTTTCCCCGGGTATGCTTAGCTGATTACAATACAACATTAAGAAATGACAGAATCATATGTCTACCAGATTTGGATATTTATCCTAGAGAAGTTTGCTTGCCAAATACTGCTTTATCTAAGAAGCCATTCATCAGTAGACCAGGGAATAAGTATCTGAAAACCTGGAGCTGTAGCTAAAACAATGGAAAACATTATATCAAACATGTCAGCATCAATTCGATTTTAACCTGGTCTCTTTCAGACTGCTCAGTTGAATTCAGACATTATGTGTGAACAAGCTGGTTTGAAGTTATCATGCGAGTAGACATACTTGGAAGCACATGACTGATTGTTGCAAAACATCTTAATACACGGCCACTTATTTTGTTTTCATTGCTTGATTTCTTTGTTTTTTCTTTTTTATTAGCACCAACCACATTACCCCCACCCCACCCCAAACCCCCTTAAAAAAAAAAAAGAATACATCAAGCAGTACTGTTATCCTTATAGCTCTTATTGCCTGTTTTCTTTCTTCAGTCTATGAGCTGTTAGAATTTACACTTTATATTTTTCCATTTTTAAATATTAAACATGACTTCAGGGAAGAGCACATTGGCATGTGCTCTAAGCCGTGGCTTACATGCTAGAGGAAAACTCACCTACATCCTTGATGGTGATAATGTTCGCCATGGTCTGAATCGTGACCTTAGTTTTGGAGCTGATGATCGAGCAGAAAATATAAGACGGATTGGTTGGTTTCTACCTTTCCCATGTTGTAATCCCATCATGTTGTTCCTTCTGGGATCTAACAATTGCATATGATTATTTCACAGGGGAAGTGGCTAAGCTTTTGGCGGATGCTGGAGTTATTTGCATTGCCAGTTTGATATCTCCCTACAGAAAGGAGCGAGATGCCTGCCGTGCTTTACTACCTGAAGGAGATTTCATTGAGGTTCGTAATAGGAATGGTACCCAAAGGATTAGCTTCTCAAGTGAGAGTTTGCTTGTTTGGCACATCTAAACAGCTGATTGAGCTGGCTAATTTTTAGGTGTTCATGGATGTTCCTCTACGTGTATGTGAGGCAAGGGACCCTAAGGGATTGTATAAGCTTGCTCGAGTTGGAAAGATAAAAGGTGATATCTGTTGTATCAGCATTTCCTCTTTTTTCTTTTTCTTTTTTGCTAACTAGGAAGATATATTATATACTAGCTGCTTACAATCTTGCACCTATGAATTTGGTTAATTTGAAAAGGAAGATCATGTCAAATAGGTGGTCTGAGACTTGAGTTTGCTTCACACGTAGCTATTAAGTTAGCTGTTACTCTGAATTTTTGTGGCCCTACTGTAGCAGGCAGAGATCTTCCTCTCCTATGTTGTTTTCAGCTTCGTTGCATCCGCTTCAGTCTTAGTTCTTGAGGATGATCATAATATGGTACTTACGCAATTTTACAGGTTTTACTGGTATCGATGATCCATATGAGCCACCCCTGAAATCAGAGGTAAGACAAGTCTCTCTTCTTCTTTACATGATATGCTATATTGATTGAGGATCGACTGCTAAATTCGGTAATTGCAATATCCAGATAATAAGCATTTCCTGACTTCATGACTAGACCTATAATTTTTAAATTTGGGATAAACCAAATAAGCAATTTATACTGTAAGTTAATGTAATCTTTCAATCACCTCAGCTTTGTTGGAGCAGATTCAATTCCACCATGCTTTAATAAAGATGATAGAACAGAACTCGTGGCTCTTCTCTAAATTCTGATTATTCCTGGTCTTGTATCTCTTCATTGTGCAGATAGTGTTGCGTCAGAACCAAGGGCTATGTGATTCTCCTAGTGACTTGGCTGATGTAGTGATCTCGTACCTGGACAAAAATGGATACCTGAAAGCATAACTGCTTATGACCTTATGTTCAAACTGAGGTTTCGAGAGAGCTGTGTTTACCTTGTGAATAAGTGGATATGTAGATTGAGTTAATCTTTAAACTAAATTAGCGGACATTATGTTCGATAGGCCCTATCACTTCTGTTGTACAAGGTTAGGATCTGATCGCCAAAAGAAGCACTGCATTCATGTGCCAATCCGCCCAATTGACATCCCAAACAAAGATAAAAACATAAAAAAAATATGAGAAATCCCCTCCCCATAAGCTACAAGTTGTGAGGAAAGACTCCGTCCGTCATAGACACATAGTTACAAGATGCTTTTACTGCCAGAAAATACAAGTGCTGGAAAGCTAGTCTATTTGCATTTTGTTGTGCGCTAGGTAAGGTAAGCAAGTGATTGAGAAGTTTCCTCCAAATTGTGTTATATCATGTAAAAAGATTAGTGATAACTGGCTTATGGAAGCATTCAAAATGGTAGACTTTGACAACACATTGGCACAATAATCAAAGTTATATACTCCATTTGTGTTGTTTCTTTTCTTTTTTCATCGAATGTAATATAAAGCCTCAGACATTCTGTGTTATGTATCAAGTTACAGCTTGAGGCAATCAGAATATACTCCCAATATTATAGACGAAACACTTGAATGGATAACCATCAATGCTATATGAAAATCACAATAAGACAAAATGAGAGTTTACGTATCACGTAAAGAAACACGAGTAACTGTCAATATACAAATATTTTTAAAGAAGCATCCTCATGAATGCAGGCAGTCACGCAAAGCGTAAGTAGGTGAAAGTTCTTAGATTCAGAGTGTTATACAGTAGTACAATTTAGAAAGGAAAAATAGATATTTTGCTCCCTAAACTTGAGTTCTGAAACTTCTTATACATCTAAACTTTGAGGATGTCTTCTTAATCCCCTGATCTCATTCGAAGTGAACCTATTCCTGACGTTTAGTTTCTAAAGGCAAGACGGGTTGTTTCGGCCTTTGGGTTTGGTTTTCAAATTAAAAATATGGGCTTTTGCTATTTTATTGGACTGGATACTTCATCTGACCAGTCAACAGGAAAGATTGGACAAAACAATAGCAGAATCATAAATAAATAAATATCAGAACTTAATTTTGGATTTGCAAAGAGAACTTGCATTCTGGGATTTGGTGAAAACTGAGATGTCACATGTGCTAACAGTTGTGGCTTTGAGCTTCAAGACTTTCAACAAAGTGACTTTTCCGTGTAAAGTGGTTGATGAAGTAAAATTCATGCACCCAGAAATAAAATCTCCTAAGAAATTAGGATTCTTACTGAAACCATCTGAATTAATTTGCACAGTTGTGTTCACATCATGATCTTTTCTAGCTGGGATGGTGTCTGCTTCAATTGGTGCTTCAGCTGCTGGATCGTCGCGATAACTCACATAAGCTCTGCTACTATCATACTTGAAGCTTCCATAATTCCTGTTATGGATAGTGAGGATCAGCC
Source organism: Nicotiana benthamiana (assembly GCA_034376525.1). Lineage (NCBI taxonomy): Eukaryota > Viridiplantae > Streptophyta > Magnoliopsida > Solanales > Solanaceae > Nicotiana > Nicotiana benthamiana. The sequence goes on from CM067324.1 coordinate 58,457,907, forward strand.
CAATTGTTACGTTGAGGTGAAATGCTGGAAATGGCTCAAATCTTATGGACTCTAATGTGACAGACTGAACTGTGACTTTTGGGTCTTTTGGCTTAAGGATAGTGAAATATAGGATAATCCCAACGAGTAGAAGAATAATTAGGAGAATGGCTGTGATGCCACAACCTATTTTGAGAGCCTTTATGATCTTTGGGGTGCAGCATCCCATGGTTCAATTTCTTCAGATATGCTGAGAAGAACTAAGGGGAGGTTATTGAAGGTATATCCACCATAAGCGTTGATGATTGAACATTGAGAAAACACCAGTGGGAGATTATTCCTAGGTGGTTTCGTATTAACCAAGGATTAGGAATTTCAATACTTTCTGTTTAAGTTTTCTGAGATACTTTTGGCTTGTATCTGATTTGTCATTGAGAAGGAGATGATAACAATAGAAGAAAAGTTGTTTAGTTGAGATTGTACACTAATAAGTAATAATCCACATGTATTGTTAACTTTTTGTTTCCATCTATTTGCATTGTACATGGTCTACTTATCAAAGCTTGACATCGTTATTAATGTTCTCATGGCACTCAAACCTTCGATGGATGCTCCTTTTATTTGAGAAACTCAAGTCGTTCTTGCTGGTCAAACATCTGTGCCTTTTAGGCACATATATCAACTATCTAAATCGTCAAAAAGACAGCTCAATTAGGTCCGAAAATCTGATGTACTATATAAGCACGATAGACACATTATCAAGACCATAGAATCACTGGCCGGCATTTACTATCACGAGCAATCTTCAGCTGCTGCAAATGAATACAGAAACGCTTTGCCTTGATACCAATTGTTCGCCAGTGGCAGCCCAAATAACCAGACTTTTTAACTGTTAATCAGAACAAACTTTTCTTCTTTTTGCAATACTAGAATATTGTCGACGTGTTTTTCTGAGGCTCAGGTAGCCTAACCATAAACACAGGCTGTAATGAGCAATAGAAACCTTAAAGAGTACAACAACTACCCAGTATAGTCCCACAAAGTGGGGTCTGGAGAAACCTTAAAGAGTAAAAGAATGAAATATGAGTGCTGAATAATGGAAGCCTAGTCCATCTACAGATGTCAACGTCGTTGAAGCCTTAACTGCATATCTCTGGCAACAGAAGGGAGCCATCTCTCCCCCCTAATTCCTTTTAGTGCTGCAACTCTTTCTTCCTCACTTTTAGCAGCAGCTTTAACTGCTGCTTCTCTTGCTTCTAGTCTAGCCAATGATTTCTGGCAAGCTTTTTTTGATGCAGCTAAAATATCCATCCCATCAACAGCAACGGACTTGATTTGGTACTTAAACTGTTGGCAATAACAATGGGGCAAGTGAGAAGGTAAAATAACAAAGTACTGCAGGTGGAGAATTCAATATAAAAGTTTTGACGAACTATGAATCAGAACAAGTAGAAAAGACAAACCTCTTTTGACTTCTCCTCAATTCTCTTCCCAGGATGAATTCTTGGTTTCTTTCTGGGTTGTTGGAGTTTATCTAGCAGAAATAAGGGACATCAATGTTTTAGCTTTAGACTCCAGTCTAACTACTGATATGAGGGATTTACATAATATGCCCTCTCTCAATAATATGCAGCTATAGTTGCCCTCATATTAATTTGTGAAGGAAGGAGGGCAAGTAACGGTTGAAAACCAGCCCATTCACCTAGTTTCTCCCTCCTGTAAGCCATCGGGGAAAGAATCCATTCTGCAGCGGATTCCATCCAAGTACAGTTATTTCTCCACACCCATCCTTCCCGTGCCCCCTTATCCAAAATAAAATCAGAAAAGGGAGAAGTCCAAGTTTATGTCCACGCATCTTGTGTTCACCCCACTATATGCCTAATACTTTTGCCCTTACTACATCAGCTTTATATGCAATTTTCATCAATTCCTTTCAATGACATAATTGACTTTCTCCGTCAAGCAGTGACGATAAAAAAGAATTAATTCCAAGCATATTAGTGTATTAAGTAGAGTGGAATGCACAAAACTCCTCAAAACAATTTTCTGATGGAATTTAACTGCAGCAACATATAAGGATAGCAATTCAGCAGATTATTCCTTTTGTTGGAAAAAAAATGCGTAAAACTATTATCAATTATTTGAGTAATTGTCAAGCAGGTCCAACCTCCTTTCTTGGTGTTGGTTAAAAAATTGTCTGCCAGCTATAATGTATATACTTGTGATACCGACTTGGTATTCATTAGTCACAGTATTTTGATTTATTAAGAATAAATAAATAGGTAAACAATATGCCTGTACACTGTACCACGGCTTTTCCATTATGCATCTAATAAATTTTTATCCTACAAGTGGAAGCAAGTTAACACAATAACAACCTTAGCCTTCTATTTCTACTAAACACGGTCGTCAATGATTCTTTTTTAATCCAGTCAAATTTGGAATTTAAGCATGCTGACCAACAAACAAATTTAGCAGCACAGTGATGTAACAACCGCCAAATTACTTGCTTGAGATTTTCTTTTCTTTTACCTGTGTGATCAAATACAATCCCAAGTGGAGCACGCTTGAACAATCGGACTCCGCCTTCATTCGTCAAGGGAGCTTCCTGCGAAGCACAATCATTGTCTTTCACTATTTCTATAGTCTTGTCTAAGATGTCTTCCAAAGTCTTCTGCGCCTGTTAATGTTCATTGAATTTGATTCATCAAGCAGTGACCGTAGAAGTAAAAAATATGTTAGACTAAAAAGTGGTTGAAGGCCCTTAGGGAAAATTACTATACTGTTGCACCATGAAAGACATGTATTTTCAAAACACCGTTAGTTTAATTTTTTTCACTCGGAGGTGGTTCCAAATTTTTAAGGCAGCGGCTAAGGAGTATCACAACCACAATATGATCGGACTCGGCACATACTGTAGAGAGTTTTGGGAGAATTGATTTTCTCGTATTGCTCACAAGTATATATAGAGCACAGAGAGGTAACAAATCCTACCAACTATAGGTCTGTACAATAATGAAAGAAATCAAATCCTACCAACTATAGGACTGTACAATAATGAAAGAATATTCTACCAATAATAAAAAGATACACACAATATATTCTAATACGCCCCCTCAAGATGGAGGGTCGGAGGACACGCCAATCTTGGACAACAGCAGAAGAAGTCGAGGACGAGATAAGTGCTTGGTGAGAGCATCAGCAAGCTGATCAGCAGAGGATACGTGAGCAACACGAAGAGATCCATTCTGAACCAGTTGACGAACAAAGTGATAATCAATGAAGATGTGTTTCATGCGCGAATGAACCACAGGGTTGGCACAGAGGTAAGTGGCGCCAATGTTGTCACTGTAAATGACAGGAGCAGCCGGAAGAGGGACATGAAGCTCGCGCAGCAGTGAATGAAGCCCGCGCAGCAGTGAATGAAGCCAACGGACTTCAGCGGCAGCAGAAGCAATGGCACGATATTCAGCCTCGGTAGAAGATCGTGCAACGGAACGCTACTTTTTTGAGCTCCAGGAAATAGGATTAGGCCTCAGAAAGACAACATAGGCACCAGTTGAGGAGCGGTCATCACAGTTTCCACCCCAATCAGCATCAGAGAAACAATGCAGAGGTATAGCAGATGAAGGACGCAGCTAGACTCCGAAGTCACGCGTCCCATTCAGATACCGGAAGAGGTGCTTAACTGCACCCCAATGAGTGACAGTAGGAGCGTGCATGAACTGTGAGAGTTTATTCACAGCAAAGGAGATATCAGGACGAGTGAAGGAGAGATACTGGAGGCCCCCAAGGGTCTGGCGATAGACGGACGCGTCGGCAGGAGCCGAGCCGTCGGCCAGATGAAGGCGGTTGACGCCGCTGTTGGCGTCTGAACAGGGTTGGATTCCAGCATATTATGACGAGTCAAAAGATCAACAACATATTTACGCTGAGAAAGAAAACACCCGTTGGAGCTGCGCAGAACTTCAACACCAAAAAAGTAGCTTAGATCACCCGTGTCTTTAAGAGAAAATTGAGTCTCAAGAGAGTCAATCACACGGTTCAAGAAAGCAGAATCATTACCAGTCAATATGAGATCATCAACATATACCAAAAAATAGGCCGTAATACCAGAATGCTGAAAGACGAAGAGCGAAGTGTCAGAAGTAGTGTTGACGAAACCCATGGTCAGAAGGCATTGGCGGAGCGCACTGTACCATGTCCGGGGTGCCTGTTTAAGACCATAAATAGCTTTCTGTAACTTACAGACATAAGATGGATAGGCTTTGTCAACAAAACCCGATGGTTGTGCCATATAAACATCCTCTGTAAGCTTCCCGTGGAGAAAGGCATAGTTCACATCCATTTGACGAAGAGGCCAGCCCTTGGATACAGCTAGACTGAGAACCAAACGCATTTGCCGTCTTAATAACCGGACTGAAAGTCTCCTGGAAGTCTACACCTGGACGCTGATGAAAGCCCTTCACAACAAGCGGGGCTTTGAACTTATCCACAGTACCATCAGGCTTTCGTTTGATACGATAAACCCACTTGCAACCCACAATATTCTGTGAGGAATCGGGCGGAACAAGATCCCAGGTGCCATTCCGTAGCAGAGCATCAAACTCTGATGACATAGCAGCGCACCAGCGCTCATCAGACATAGCACTAGACAGAGTCTGAGGTTCAGTAACAGCTGGAGAGGTGACAGCAGACATACCAAACTTCTTGTTGGGCGTAAAGATGTTATTTTTGCTGCGAGTTTGCATATGATGACCACCCTGAGAGGATGTAGGTGGCGGCATAATGGGTGTAGCGGCGGCAGGGGCCGCTGGTGGTGCCGGAAGGGGCGCTGGTGGCGCGGGCAGTGGCGCCGGCAGTGCGTCCGGTGAAGGATCGCTAGTGGGAGCGGCGGCAGGTACTGGTGGGGGCAGCGGAAGGACTTCTAGGGAGACCGGAATGGGTACAGGGGGAGACTCGGGGTTAGACAATATGGAGAACGGGAAGACGTCTTCATGGAAGGTGACATGACGCGAGACGAAGATTTTAGACGTTGAGGGATCAAAGCATAGATAGGCGCTTTGAGTAGTAGAGTAGCCGAAGAGGACACAGGCACGAGATCTAGGTTCCATTTTGTGTGAGGTGTAGGGCCGAAGCCAAGGGAAGCATTGACAGCCGAAGACACGAAGTTTGGCAAGGTTGGGGCGCTTATGGAAGAGAGACTCAAAGGAGGAGAGCATCGAGAGATTTGTCTTGGGAAGACGATTAATGAGATAGACCGCAGTGGCAAAGGCATAAGGCCAGTAAATGAGAGGGACAGAGGCATAATGAAGGAGGGTGAGACCAGTATCGACAATATGACGTGACGGCGTTCAGCATAGCCATTGCGTTGAGGTGTATGAGGTGAAGTGAGATGTGAGATGCCATGGGAGGCAAGGAAAGAGCGTAAAGTTAGGAATTCACCCCCATTATCAGTATACAGAGTAATGATTTTAGTAGAGAAGTATTTTTCGACAACAACAACAACAACAACTACCCAGTACATTCCCACCAGGTGGGGTCTGGGGAGGGTAATATGTAGACGAGCCTTACCCCTACCCGGAAGGGCAGGGAGGCTGTTTCCAATCAACCCTCGGCTCATATGGTAAGGTGAAAAACTGCAGTAAAACAAAACAGAGACAAAAACAAATCAGAAACAGTATAGCATTAGTGCATTAGGAATTCCAGTACAAATAGCGTTAATAATAAACCGAACAAAGGAAACAAAATACCAACATGCAATAGCAAGTAATAGTAACGTACAATAGACACAACTCATCTATGAGTAACCCTGCTGATCCACGCCCATCCCCGGGATGGGCGAACGGAAAACTCTAGGGACCCCTATCCTACAACCCTGATTCTAGACCTCCATATTTTCCTATCAAGGGTCATGTCCTCGGAAACCTGCATCCTAGCCATGTCCTGCCTAATCACCTCTCCCCAATACTTCTTGGGCCTCCCTCTACAGCGCCGACCGCCAACGATCTCCAGCCGCTCGCATCTCCTCACCGGAGCATCTGGACTTCTTCTCCGCACATGCCCGAACCACCTCAGTCGCGCTTCACGCATCTTCTCGTCCACCGGGCCACCCCCACCTTCTCTCGAATAGTTTCATTCTTAATCTTATCTAGCCTGGTGTGCCCGCACATCCACCTAAGCATTCTCATCTCCGCGACCCTCATCCTCTGAACATGCGAATTCTTCACGGGCCAGCACTCCGCCCCATACAGCATCGCAGGTCTAACCACGGCTCTATAGAATTTCCCCTTGAGTTTGTGTGGGACTTTCCTGTCACACAGGACTCCTGATACAAGCCTCCACTTAGCTACCCTGCTCCTATACGGTGTGTGACGTCCCTGTCAATCTCACCGTCCCCCTGAATCACTGACCCAAGATAACGGACGTTGTCCTTCTTGGCGATGGCTTGAGAGCCAATCATCACGTCCCTGCCTACTTCGCTTGGATCGGCGCTAAACTTGCACTCCAGGTATTCTGTCTTAGATCTGCTTATTTTGAAACCTTTAGACTCGAGAGTCTGCCTCCATACCTCTAACCTTTCAATAACTCCTGCCCTCGACTCATCAATCAATACTATATCATCAGCAAATAACATACACCACGGCACATCCCCTTGAATATGATGAGTAAGAGCATCTATCACTAAGGCAAACAAGAGAGGGCTCAGCGCCGATCCTTGATGGAGCCCCGTAACCACTGAAAATGGTCTGATTCACCACCCACCGTCCTAACCCTAGTCGTAGCTCCATTGTACATGTCTTTGATTACTCTGATGTAGGCTTCCGGCACGTTCTTCGCCTCCAAACACCTCTATAGCACCTCCCTTGGGACCTTGTCATACGCCTTCTCCAAGTCAATAAGCACCATGTGAAGATCCTTCCTCTTATCCCTGAATTGCTCCGCCAGCCGCCTGACAAGGTGGATAGCCTCTGTAGAGGAGCGGCCCGGCATGAAACCGAACTGGTTCCCAGATATAGATGTCACCCCCCTCACCCTTGTGTCAATCACCCTCTCCCAAACCTTCATGGTGTGACTTATTAATTTGATACCCCTATAATTGTTGCAGCGCTGGATGTCCCCTTTGTTCTTGTACAAGGGCACCACTGTACTTCATCTCCACTCATCCGGCATCCTTTTGGTCCTGAAGATCGCATTGAACAACCTGGATAGCCACTCCCCCCAGACTTACACATGCACTTCCAGAACTCCACCGGGATCTCGTCCGGCCCGGTCGCTCGACCCCTACTCATCCTACGCAAAGCTCTCATGACCTCCTCCTTCCTAATGCGCCTGCAGTACCCAAGGTCCCTATGACGCTCTGAATGCCCCAGCTCCCCTAGCTCTATATTACGATCCCCCACCTCGTTAAGTAAGTCCCGGAAGTACTCCTGCCACCTCTGTTTGATTTGAGATTCCCCCTGCCACCTCTGTTTGATTTGAGATTCCCCCAACAGCACTCTACCATCCTCGCCCTTGATACATCTAACTTGGTCTAGATCGCGTGCCTTCCTCTCCCTCGCTTTAGCTAACCGAAATAACTTCTTATCCCCGCCTCTCTCCCCTAGCTCTTCGTACATACGACTGAACGCCGCGTTCTTAGCTTCCGTGACTGCCATCTTTGCTTCTTTCCTTGCCTCCTTGTAGATCGCCTGTTCGCTCGCCGTTCATCGTCGCTTGAGCTCCCTGCCAACCTAGCGAACGCCGCCTTCTTCACTTCCACTTTACCTTTGATTATATCATTCCACCACCATTCGCCCTGATGTCTGCCTGAATATCCTTTGGCCACCCCGAGCACGTCCCGTGCGGCCCCCCTAATCAAGTTCGCCGTCACTGTCCACATAGCGTCCGCTTCCCCAGAACTCCTCCAAGCTCCGCCCTCAACTAACCTCCTTTCCAACTCCTGAGCTTTTACCTTAGACAGGGCGCCCCATCTTATCCGCGGTTGACCCCGAGCGCCCCTCCTCTTCCTCTTCACCCAGAGACCGACATCCAACACTAGGAGTCTATGGAGAGTAGAAAGAGACTCTCTCGGAATAACCTTGCAGTCCTTGCACAGGCCCCTATCGCTCCTTCGGATGAGAATATAATCAATCTGCGTCCTTGCTGCTGAGCTCTTGAAGGTAACCAAATGCTCCTCCCTCTTCTGAAAGGTCGAGTTCGCAATCATAAGCTCAGAAGCCCTAGCGAAATCAAGCAGCGAGGTGCCCCCTCCGTTCCTAACCCCAAAACCGAAGCCTCCATGCACCTCATCATAGCCACCAGCATCAGCCCCAATGTGGCCATTAAAGTCTCCTCCAATAATTAACTTCTCAGATTGAGGAATACTACTTACCATATCATCCAAGACCTCCCAAAAGCGTCTCTTGGCCTCCTCGTCCAAACCCGCTTGCGGCGCATAAGCGCTGATGACGTTGAGAACGCCACCCCCAATAGCCAGCTTGATAGACATTAACCTATCATTCACTCGCCTAACCTCGACCACGGACTCCATTAGGTCCCTATCCACCAAGATGCCCACTCCCTAGAGAAGTATTTTTCGACAATGGACTTAAAAGTGGGGAAGGTTTGTAAGACATCAGATTTACGACGTAAAGGAAAAAACCAAACGTACTTAGAAAAATGATCAACAAAAATGACATAATATTTAAATCCTTCATTAGAAATAATTGGAGAGGTCCATACATCAGAAAAAATAAGCTCCAGCGGAGCAGTAGAAGATAAACTTGACTTAGAGAAAGGTAACTTATGACACTTATAAAGCTTGCAAGAAACACAAGCAAAATCAGACACACTACTAGACGTTATACTGCTAGAAGACACTAAATGACGTAGGATTTTAGCTGACGGATGACCAAACCGAGAATGCCACAATGACGCAGGGAGTTATTGTGCCGTGAGGGCGGACGGTAGACGGGAAGCCGCCGACCAGTAGTAGGCGTCGTTCCTACGTGGGCCGCTGACGAGTGTTGCCCAGAAAAAACAACATTAACATTATTGTGACGACATAATTGAGCAACAGAGATCAAATTTTTACGAATATGTGGAACACAGAGAGCCCCAGGCAATATAAGAGATGAATAACTGAAAAGTTGGCCAGTATGTGTAATTTTTAAACCTTCACCGTTACCAATAACCACATCATCGAAACCAGTGTAGGGACTGTGAAGAGACATGTTGGCAAGATCATTGGTTATGTGATGAGTATCACCGGAGTCCAGGATCCAATCAGATGGAGAGTGATGGGCTGTGTGAGCAGCCGGATAAGATGACGCAGCGTATGCTGGTCGCGGCTGTGGTCCACCGTAAGGGGACTGATTTGCGCCGGAAATAGGATAGGACGGACAGCGGCGCGCGGAGTGGCCAAATTCACTGCAGAGCTGGCACTTCCCATTGTACCCGCGATATTGACCATTGTTGGAGTAACCACCGCGGCCGAAGGATAGACCACGGCTGCCACGGTCGCGCCCGCGGCCACCGAAGCGGTTACGGCTGGACTGCTGTCCGGCGACGAAGGCAGCCGACGGAGCCAAATCAGATGCGGCGGAGGTGGCCGGCGCACGAGCAGTAATCTGAGCCTCCATGCTTAACAGCTTGTCATGTAATTCAGCAAAAGAGATTGGAGATTCACGGGCTTGGATAGCATGAGAGAGCTCCATATACGGATCATCAAGACCATTTAGAACCTTAATGACAAGATCCTCAGAATCAACAGTAACACCCAGGAGAGATAATTCATCCACAATCACGCGAATACCGTGCATAAAATCAGTAACAGATTTAGAACCTTTTACCGGATTATGGAGTTGCTGTTTGAGAGTCATGATACGACCACGAGAAGCAGTGCCGTATGTGCGCGCGAGGATGTCCCAGGCCTCTTTAGAGGTTTCCGCAGCGGCAATAAAGGAGATGATCGTCGGTGTGATCGACGAGATGATGGCACTGAGAATAAGATTGTCCTGGCGAATCCAGTAAGGATATGCTGGATTGTGGAAAGTTACCTCCTTGTCGACGATAGTGGCTGGTGGGCACGGCTTCGATCCGTCCAAGAAGCCGAGGAGGTCGTAACCCGTAAGAAGAGTTCGGAACTGGAATTTTCACGCCAGGTAATTAGTGGAATCCAATTTAAGTGGGATCTGAGTCGATGCATTGATGGCAATCGGCTGGAGAAGATCGTTGGATGTCGTAGCGGCCATGAAGCGCGAGGCAGAGGAGGCGCTGATCGACGTCGAGAGAGAGAGGGTTGCCGGTTAGTGCAGTGATGGCGCGAAAAGACGCTGGAGAGAAGCGGTGGACCGAGAAGGTCGGCGGCGGCGGGCTGCCGATTAGTGCAGCGAAGGCGGCGGCGCGGGGAAGAATTAGGGTTTCTTTGGCGATAAGCCATTGGCGTATGATACCATATAGAGAGTTTTGGGAGAATTGATTTTCTCGTATTGCTCACAAGTATATATAGAGTACAGAGAGGTATCAAATCCTACCAACTATAGGACTGTACAATAATGAAAGAGATCAAATCCTACCAACTATAAAACTGTACAATAATGAAAGAATATTCTACCAATAATAAAAAGATACACACAATATATTCTAATACATACTACACATATATAGTTCTGAATTTTTTTATCCAACCTTGTATACTATTTAAATGAAAGGGACTGCAATTATCAAAAAGAGGGGATTTCTAGAATAACATTTTTGGAGCATTAGCTGGTTCAGTTAACAAGGATTACAATTAATAATCTTCAGGTAAGCAAATGAGAAAGAAAAAGGGCAAAAGTACCTTTATTTGATAATGTTTGAGGTTCTGGGGTCGTTTAGTATCTACTTCATCTCCGTTAGTAGCAGCGGATGAGTAATGTGGTTTAGTGGTAGTTTTGCTGAATGTAGTTGAGGAAGCCACAGAATCTATGGCAGCTCTCCAATTAGCATCTCCGTCCTCTTCACTGCTGCTACTGCTGTTCGTGCTATTGCTCCGATCACCACCCATCGTCGTTGATTCTTGAGTTATTATTCAGGGTTTCCGGCGACACCAACGTTGGACAGCGAACTAGTACTGCGCCTAAGGACTGTAAAGTATTGGGGCTGATTTAAGCAGATGTCCCCTTTTTATGTTACTGTTTAGATTTTATCCTATTTTAAAAAGACGTATAGATATATAACTTTTGAAAATTACTTCCTTTGGGATAATGTTTGGTTATATAATTTTTAATTTACTTAAAAAATAATTGTGATCTAATATTTTTGTAACTCACAAAATTTTTAGATCATGATCTAATATTTGTTTACAATTTTTATTTTGTTCAAAAAAGATATTTAGATCGTAATATAAAAGATTTGTCAATTGCAAGAGAAACAAAAAATAGGTCATTTATTAAGAGTCAATTAGCAAAATTTCATAAATCAAAATTGACTTAGAATCAACTTAAAACACCCGTAATAAAATTTAAAATCGTAGATGTGAACTCCTCTCCATTTCCTAATAGCTCCATTTCCCCAAGTTCTCACTTAGATGCATGACATGTGCCTCATTTTAATATCAATAGTTTAAATTCGATTAATTAAAACAAGCTCTTAACCATAATTAGATAATAGATTCTTTCATATATTACTCCCCAAAAAATTGACAAGCCAACAAATGTAGTTACAAATTTTCTCCTTTTCCGTGATATTTTTCCAAATATTTGGCAATAATCTCACAATTCTATTGCAAGTTTTCTTCAAAAAAAAGATTGCATGTCTGAATAATTAAAAAAAAAAAATACATAGTATAAAACTCTAAATTAATCACAATCTAATGCAAAAGAATTATTAAAAGCAAATATCATCAACTATTATACGTTATTTTCCCCTTGATCCTTGTACGATGGTTGCGCCACCAACAGTGGTGATGAATGACAAGAACTAATGAATATATCTCTTTTAACCTTAACGATATATACAAAAAGAAAGTAACTGAATTTTTGTGCTCACCAAATTCGCTTAACTGTAGATATTTCTTTTTTTTGTTTATAGCTCGTGTATGTTGTTTTTTAGATGTCAATTGTTTAACATTAGAAAGATTTAAATATTTATCGGTGAGAAGCTGAACAATGAAAGTTTAGCATATTGTTTCACTAAATTTGAAATGAGTTCGCGAGACTAAAATAATAAATATTTAAACAGTGAAGGAAAATAAAATAGTGATATCCAATATGGCATCCAAATATTTGGAAAATCATTTACAAAAATATGGAAATTTGTTGTTACCAATTGTGAGATTACCAAATCTTTTGGAAGCAAGTAAATGAAAGAATCTATTATCTAGCTATGGTTAAGAGATTAAATTGATTAATTAGATTTAAACCATTAATATTAAGATGAGAAACATGTCATGCATCTAAGTGAGAACTTGGAAAAATGGAGACATTAGGAAATGGTGGGGAGTTAGGTTCAAGTTGACTCTACCAATCTAACTTCACATCATGTCTCAATATAATTCAATTCAAATTTATGCATATGAATTTGTGATATGCCAATTAGTTCGAAGAATAATATTAGACAATTTACTCAAAAGTTAGTTATATGGTTAGTTGTCAGCAGTTAGTTAGAGAGAGAGCCAGTTAGTTGAGCTCATTAATTGCTACAATATCTATAAATACGAGATGCATTGTAAAGGATAGATATGTTGACATCAATAAAACTCTCTCTTCTTAGTCTCAATTACTCTGTTCTATATTGAAGTATATTGTTTAGAGATTATTCTTTCTCTAATATCTTAGATTCACTTCCAATTTAACATTTTCATTGTTAAGTACGCAAGATTGGTATCAGAGCAGTCGAACCTTGGTCGTAAACTCATGCAGGAAACAACCAGGAATGGTGAACTACGAAGAGAGGTGGATGAAATAGAGCAGATTTGTCTCTTGGGTGAGCGTCATGACGATGTGATCAATGAAATTTGACAACAAGTGGCAGCGACAGTGACTAATGTTCCGACTCCAGCAGTCTCAGCGGCACCAGTTGCACCAGCTCCGGCCAATAATGGAGGATTGCATGCAATATGTAACGGTTTTAATGGGGGTAATAGGTATTCTCGTGTAGCATTCCTAAAATTTAATGGTGAAGATGTAAAAGGGTGGGTGTTATAACGATCCGACCGGTCATTTTGAGTTCTAGCGTGTCGTTCAGCAGTTTGAGGCTATGAGCAGCTTCAGTTCAGGTATTATGACTTGTACGCGTAGTCGAAATTGAAATTTAAGGAGTTCAGAGTTGATTTGGAAAGAGAATTCTCCTTTCAGAAGCTTAAAGTTAGAAGAATCTTACTCAGGGTTGATTTTGAGCAAACAACCTCGGAATTAAGATTTGAAGGTTCCAACATGTTTGTATGATAATTTTGGATTTATGGGTATGTCTAAATCTGGTTTTGGATGAATCGGGAACGTTTCAGCGCCTATTGTGGAAGTTAGCATATTTGGAAGAATTTCATAAATCTGGGTTGAAGCGTATTTCAGTGTTATCGATGTCCATTTGGGATTCGTAGACTGGGAATAGCTTCGTATGGTAATTCTGCTATTGGGAGCGCATCCGAAAGTGGATTCGGAGGTTCATAGGTCATTTTGGGATCATTTGGTGAAAGCTAGAAATTTAAAGGTTTTTAGAAGTTTGACCGAAGGGATTCTGATTCGGAAAGTTAGTGTAGGTCTGTAATGTCAAATATGAATTGTGTGCATAAAATATGAGGTCAATCGAACATGATTTGATAGGTCTCGACATCGAATATAGAAGTTTGAAATTCTAAAGTTCATTAAGCTTGAATTGACGTGTGATTCATGATTCTGATGTTGTTTGATGTGATTTGAAGGCTCTACCAAGTTCATAATCTATTTTAGGACATGTTAGTATAATTGGACGGGGTCCCAAGGGCCTCGGGTGTGTTTCGAGGTGGTTTCGGGCCAATTCTTGGTTGAGTTGATGTTGTTGTTAGCTGGTGCTGGTATTGTTCTTCGCGACTCGAAAGGGCCTCACAGGTTCGTGAAGAGGGAAATGGACTAGGGGTCTTTTTGTTCTTCGTATTCATGACAGGATGTTCACGTTCGCGACTGGCTAGACAATGGTGCTTTGCATTCGCGATCCCTGACTTGCGTTCGCATAGATTAAATACAAGCTAAGGCGGATTTGCTTCGTGAACGCGACAACTTGTTGCGTTCGCAAAGAAGGATACTGGATGCAGTACAAGTTGGCCTTCGTGAATGCGAGGTATTGCCGAGTTCGTGAAGGATGGTCTCCTGGTTAATGAGTTGTTTTAAAATAGGATTTTTGCCGTTTTTACCTGATTTCCTCCATGGGAGCCGGTCTTGGAGCGATTTTGGAGCTCCATATTCCTCATCGATGTCAAGGTAAGTGATTCCCATCTATTGCAAGTTAAATACTTGGATTATATATGGATTTGGACATGAAAATCAATAGAAATTTGGGATTTTGAAGAAAAATCTTGAATTCAGCATTTTTAGATTTTGACCACGAATTTGGGCATGAAAATGAGAATAAATCATATGTTTGAGTTCGTGGGGTTACGGGTAGAATTATCTTCGAAAATTTTTCAAATCCGGGCAAGTGGGCCCGAGGGTATTTTATCGACTTTGTAAACGAAGTTGGAGATTGTTGTAAATAGGATTTTTATGAGTATTAGAGTATATGTTTATGGATTTTCTCATTTATGGACAAGTTTTGGAGTGTTGGGCATTGATTTGAGTCGTTTAGATAGCTTGGGAGCCGGCTATGGAACTTCGGGGCGAGGTAAGCCTCCTTTCTAATCTTGTCAGAGGAAATTAACCTCATAGGTGAACTAAATTATTATGTGCTTCTATTTGTGCGTGGCTATGTATGCACAAAGTGATGAGAGTCCATACGTAGCTAGTAGTTATGTTATGCCTATGTTCGGGTAGTTTTTTAGGCTTACATCATGCCTTGTTGATACTGTTATTGATTTATGTTCATTGTTTTCCTTGCAGGGGAGCGAGATTGAGTTCCCTTATTAAATGTTTTGAAAGCATCTGAAATGGGGGAAAAGTTGGGATCTTAAGAGTTATCATTTCAATTTCGTATCATAGCATTAGGTTCACTTGGATCTCACGAGTCATGAGCAAATTTAGTAGAGTCTTCCGGATCGGTATAGAGACATTTGTACTTATCTTCGAAAGGCCACAAGGCTATTAGGAGAACTTCCCTTCTAGTTTTCTCATTGTACGATTCGATTCCTTGGGGATTATGCCTTTATTTCTTTCCTATTCAATCTTATGCAACGTGAAGCGCATGTTATAAATTAGGAATTGAGGAATTGGCATGGTACTACAGATGTGGTGCAGGATGTTTCTACCTGCATAATTGAATGGGCTATCGCCTTGGGCAAGAATATTATATCATTTCAGCTCAGTAGTTGTACTTCTGAGAGCTTTATATTATGCCCAGATTGCTATAATGCTCATGAGTCGTTAACGCAAAATATTGATGTGATGGTAGGATGCTTGTCTATGCGTCGGGGTAGTGAATGACCTTAAATGAGGTTTACTCAGTTCATGATTCGGAGATTCGGTATTTCATTTTTAGTGGAGGAAAGGAAATCAGTCTATAAATATTCAAGTTTGGGTTGATGAAGTAACAAGACTTGGTATTTTCGAGCGTGGTTGAATTTACATCTACGATATGGTGTCATCGTCCTTGTTAAACACGTTAAGTTTGTTGGTGTTATGGTTTTTTTCAATTTTCCTTTGGAGCAGAGAAGCGTGAAATAGTGCCAGAGAAACATCTATAAGAGATCGTAGTGTGCGGTGGTTCAGGATTGAATCAGTGTTCCTCATGTTGATGGCTTGAGAAGGATGATTCTTGGAAAAGGTTAAAGTTAATAGCGATCTATTGGCCCAAGTGATACAGACATAGATTTTGATTTAAAGCAATAGTTGGATGGCGAAGGATGAGGAAGGACATGCAGGAGGTGTCTTGAGGGGGTTAAATTTCTAGAATGCCAAATGGAAGAAGCAGAAGTCGAGTAGGTGCTTAAAGGAGAGGGTTTAACCAATATGGGAGAGTGGCAAAGTAACATGTGGGTTCTGTGATAGGATAGCTACACTCCTTGAGAAAAGTTTAGAGTGATTTGGGAATAATGGTGGATAGTGACTAGGTCTATAAACTTAATTTGGAATATTGGCTATTATACGGCGGGAGATTTGCATACGACAGAAAGGATTTGCTTGATATGAAGAAGGATACAACATGGCTTTGGATGGGAATGTATTGTCGCACCTTTAGTTGATATCCATGAGGAGTGAACGGACTTGTACAGCTGGTAAATGAGCATGAGCTCAGGATGGCTTACCAATTTTGTAGTAATTGTACTCAACGCAACATCATCGGAAGAGGTCGGCAAGTAGTTTCCATATGTGGGTTATCTCCTTTGAGCGAGTTAGCGGTAGCATGGTGTTGATGCAACTTCTATGAAGAATTCTAATGGCTATCCGGTGAGAGGTTGAATATGTAAACGTGGCTAGTGATCCAGAGTGTTCATGAAATGGTTAACAGGAAGATTTCGAGAAAATTGGTGGATTGATTATGCAAGATCATGTCAATGGGGGATAAAAAGTATTAGTGGATTTCAGAATTTTGCAAGAGTAGCTTCCAGCTAAGTGGGAGAGCCCCACCGCCTATGAATGGATTATATGGTTGTCTACTCGTAAAGTTTCTAGGTATCGGCATATTGGTGGGTGATTGCGACCAAAGAAAGAGAACATCAGTGGTGTTTGAGCAAAAGGTTTGAGGGATGTGTGATATAATTGTCCTTATCGATTTATGTTCAGGCTTTGAAAAGATTCAGGATTAATGCTTCATGTAGAGCCGATTTTCAAGGAAAGTGATTCACCTGGGTGCTTCCGTGAGAGAGTGTTCATGTGCTAGAAGAGCCTTGGAGTTTATTATATTTGGGACCAAGTCATAGTGGACGAGTCTCAGCAACGGTCTTAGTGGAGTAAAAAATTAAGGTGTGGTGCCTAAGTATTTCGAGTCCATAATATGTTGAGGATCGAGCTTTTGCAGAGGATTATGAAAAAGGGGCTTGGAGTGTTTCGTGTTATCTTTGGTTTGCGGTGTAGTGTTGGAGGAATGGAAGGAAATAATTTCAGATTCATAAAGGAACAGAATGGGTATACCAGTTGAAAACGCGAATGCGCGTACAAGAAGGGTATGAGATGGTTCATGGGTTTTAAGATAGCATGGTCTCGTGATGTAAGGTCACTCGGGATGAGTGTGGAGTTAGGTTTGTGATGTAAGGAATTGAGCTATTATTATTTCTAAGGCAAGTTGAGGATAAATTAGAAGAAGTTAGATTAGTTTAGCAATGGTTGAATTGGCTTGATGGTGGCAATGATCAGTTCCTTCAGCATATTAAGTTATACATGTAAATTGTGGTGGTACATGCGAGGCTTGATGACCACCGTAATTGATTTTATTTTGAGGCATTCGAGTTTTATGGCCTGTTATATGTAGATGGATCGCAGAAGAGTTATGGTGGTTTAGACTACTACTTGGGGTCAGTATTTTCTGCAGTTTGAAAATTCAGCCACGTGTTGCTATATTTTCCCTTGAAATGAACAAAGTAAAAGGTTTCTATATGATCAAGGTTTCAATTTGGTGTCGAGCAGGAAAAAAGGATTTTGACGATTAGAGTAAGCTAGTATTGTCTTTTGCATCACCTAAGATCGGTGTCCTGGGTTGGAGGCTTTGAGTATTGATTTCATATTTTTAATTTGCTTTACAACATTAGTACGACCGATAGTATGGATGTACATACTTGTTACCTGGTGCGTAAGGTCGTGTGAGCGTGTCCTACGAGAGAATTGTATAAGTGTGACATGTAGCCACTTGATTTTTTGAAAATTGGAACGAAATATGGAGATTGCGGTACTGTCGTTCATGTGAAAATTTATTCTAGAAGGGTGCTCGGCGGCTCATTTGGTTGTGAACGGTAGAGGTTTGTTCCGGATATGATGGCTATTCTTGTAGCTATGGGGAAAATGGGTTAATATGGACCCTTGAAAGGTTATTAGCCTGGTATGATGCGATTAGAATCGTCTTGAGGTCCGTAGATGGATCTAAGTATGAATATGGGATCTATATCAGGTCAGATGCATTCGTTTCTGCATAGACGATACATCATCGTCGGCTATTTCATGTAATACTATATTGTGACGTGTGAGTTTTAAAACAACTTGATAAATTTAATATGTGTTAACGATCCGCATAGCCGCGTAGCGATGGTGTTATATGAGCAAGGTGGCTCACGAGATTTAGATCATATATCGCACCTTAGTTGTGCTTGAGCTTTGTAGCATATGGCGCTATCTGTCTCCCCAGGGATGGTATTATGCATTTAGCGTGCTTGTAGCCGATATTTGGGTATTTTTTAGTAATGATAATTCTAGCTCAGTAAGTACTTCCTTAAAAATTCGTATATGTGGATCGGGTGGCACGCCTCCACGGGTATCATGGTTGGATCGGGCTGCACGTCGCAATAGTGTGATGTTGAGTACAGTTTGCCATATCTATTCTTGTGTGTTTTTCTTCTCATTTATGAGGTTGGTTCATAACAGCTTTTAACTAATTAAATTAGTTATGTAGGTTGAGAATTTCTTTCCACAGCTCATTTCTCCATGTATTACGTTAGACTTGTAGCTTGTTGCCACATTGTGGCATCATATAAGACTTTTGGTCGTGTCTGAATTGGCTTATTGCTTGAGCAGCTCGTACTGGGTGAGACGAGATTTTTAGAACTGGGATCAGTGCGATCGGATTATATGAAGCATATTAAATAGCAAATACCATTATTTGGTTCATAATGGGGTGATGATTCTAGTAAAGAGAAGAGATTCAATGATTTGTTGACTTGGCAATTGGATATGAAGCTCTGCGCATATCTTCAGTCGGTATTGCCAGAGTTAAAACAAGACTTATATATGTCATAAGGTGCATTGTGAGCATCGAATTCGTGGTTATGAAAGGATGTTATTGTGGCCATGTAAGTTATGCAATACATAGGGTGGATTAAGCAAATGTATGCAATCATGTATTGGTGCATCGCATAGATATTGGTATGGTGTTCATTTGATGGAAACAGGCCTGGAAGAGAATTCTGGATGTTGGAATTGAGATCTAAGGCCTATTTGGCCAAGTAAAAGGGAAAATCTTTTGATTATCTCGAGCTAATCTGCTCAACTAAGTTGTGATAGCATGGGTGGGTGCACGAGGCGTTAACTAGTGATTTCAGATAACTCCATAGTAGTTCTTAGCACGTTCGAGAACAAACGTATGTTTAAGTGGGAGAGAATGTAACGACTTGACTGGTCGTTTTGAGCTCTAACGCGTCGTTAAATGGTTTTAGGTCATGGTTAACTTCACTTCAGGTATTATGACTTGTACGCATAGTCAAAATTGAAATTCGAGTAGTTCAGAGTTGATTTGGAAAGAGAATTATCCTTTCGGAAGCTTAAAGTTGCAAGAATCTAACTAGGGATTGATATTGAGTAAACGACCTCGAAATCAGGATTTGAAGGTTCCAACAAGTTCATATGATGATTTTGGACTTGGGCATATGTCTGGATCGAGTTTGGATGATGCAGGAGAGTTTCGGCGCCTATTGTGGAAATTTGTATTTTTGGAAGAATTTTATAAATCTAGGTTGAAATGCACTCTAGTGTTATCGATGTCCGTTTGGGATTCAGAGTCTGGGAATACCCCTGTATGGTAATTCTGGTTTTGGAAGCGCGCCTGAAAGTGGACTCGGAGGTCTGTAGGTCATTTTGGAGTCATTTGGCGAAAGTTAGAAATTTGAAGGTTTTTGAGAAGTTTGACCGGGAGTGAAATTTTTGACATCAAGGTCGAATTCCAATTCCGGAATTTGGAGTAGGTCCCTAATGTCTAATATGACTTGTGTGCAAAATCTAAGTTCAATCGGACGTTATTTGATAGGTTTCAACATCAGATGTAGAAGTTTGAAGCTTTAAAGCTCATTAAGCTCAAATTGGGGTGTGATTCATGATTTTGATGTTGTTTGATGTAATTTGAAGACTTGAATAAGTTCGTACTATTTTTTGGGACGTGTTGGTATAATTAGACAGGTCCCGGGAGCCTCAAGTGTGTTTTAGGGTAGTTTTGGGCCAATTCTTGGTCAACTTGTTAGCTGGTGCTAGTGTTGTTCTTCGCGAATGCTAAGGGCCTCACGCATTCGCGAAGAAGGAAGTGTATTAGGGGCCTTTTTGTTCTTGCATTCCAACAGGAGGGTCGTGTTCGCGAAATGCTAGACACCGGTGCTTCGCATTCGCGATCCCCGCCTCTCATTCGCGCAGAGTAAATAAGGGATGAGGTGGATTGTGCTTCACGAACATGAGGGACTTGCCATGTTTGCGAAGAAGGATTCCTGAAGGCAGTGCAAATTGTCCTTTGGGAATGTGAGAGCATTGCCGCGTTCGCGATGGAGGGTGCCATGGGTAGTGAGTTGTTTTAAAACGGAATCTTGGCCATTTTGACCTTATTTCTTCCATTGGAGCCGGTCTTGGAGCGATTTTGGAGCTCCATATTAATCATCTATGTCAAGGTAAGTGATTCTCACCTATTGCAAGTTAAATACTTGGATTATATATGAATTTGGGAATGAAAATTAGTAGAAATTTGGGATTTTAAAGAAAAACCTAGAATTCGACATTTTTGGATTTTAACCACAAATTTGGGCATGTAACTGAGAATAAAACATATATATATGAGTTTTTTGGGTTAGGGGTAAAGTTTATCTTCACAAATTTTTGGAATCCGGGCACGTGGGCCGAGGGTGATTTTATCAACTTTGTAAACGAAGTTGGAGATTGTTGTAAATAAGATTTTAATAGTATTAGAGTATATATTTAGGGATTTACTCATTTTGGACTAGTTTTGGAGTGTCAGGCATCGATTTGAGTCGTTTGGATGGCTTGGGAGACGGCTATGGAACTTCAGGGCGAGGTACGTCTCCTCTCTAATCTTGTAAGAGGGAATTAACCCCATAGGTGAACTAATTTATTATATCATTCTATTTGTGGGGTCTACGTACATAGGAGGTGACGAGAGTCCGTATGTAGCTACTAGCTATACCTATGTCCGAGTAGTTTTAGGCTTACATCATGCCTTGTTGAAACTGTTGTTGATTTATGTTCATTGTTTTCCTTGAAGAGGAGCGAGATTGAGTTCCCTTATTAAATGTTTTGAAAGGAGTTGAAATTTGGGAAATGTTGGGATCTTAAAAGTTATCATTTGAACTTTGAATTTTGAAAAGAATGGAAGAATATTATAATAACTTAAGAAATCTATATATGACCGAGTCGCAAGTATGATACACAAGCGGGGTAATCCCTTATATTTATATTTACCATGTCACATGTATGATTCGCGAGCGGGGCAATAGATGCATCTATGGTTCGTGTCATTCAACCCTCGACAATGCATACTTTACATTTATGTTAGATCGGGCCGAACTTCCTCGGTGGAATTCATGTGTGATAATAGAACTGGAAGTCCCTTTTATAATTGGTATAAATTTAGTATTTATGTGATCATGTGTTTTAAAGGAAGGAAGTGATTTAGGTTCTTAAATATGGGCAAGACTTATTTAGTTTTTTTCTTTCTCTGAGTCTCATTGTCATATATCATGCTTAATTAGAAAATTCATATTATCATATTATTGGGCCACTAGTAAGTGTCAGAGTTGACCTAACGTTACTACTTATTCGAGGTTAGACTGGATACTTATTTGGTACACGTTGTTTTCGTATTCATACTACACTTTCTGTACATTTTGTTGTACATGTATGGCTAGTGGCCTAGTGGGCGTCGCGGCATGATTGGTACTAGGACTTAGGTGACCTACACCTTATGAGACGATCCGTAGCCAGCAGAGTCTCCTTCAGAGTACTAGTATATTTTTTCTGTCCAAAGGTATACTCCTGACGGTTATTGTATTGTTTTTTAAATTTCTTGTAAATGCTCATGCACTTGTGACACTGGATTCTGGGATGATTATAGAATATTCTGTATTAAGATTTGAAATTATTATTAATTATTCTATAAAGTTCATCTTTTTACTAGTTAATCTGAAGAAAATTTATGATTTAAAAAATATTAAAATGAGAATTAATTAACTACATAATGTTGGATTCCTTGACAATGGTGCATGGTGCCATCACGACCTTTAACGAATTTTAGATCATGACAGGTGTATAGATGTGAACAATTTTTCGATTATGATACTACATCTGAAGAACAGAAGGTTAGAATTGCTTCTATTAATTTGGAAGGAAGAGCTTTATAGTGGCATCAATCTATGATGAAATCTCGAGTGGGAAGAGGACTACCTAATTAGGAGAGGGGGATATGTGAGGTCTTTGTACCTAAGATTTGGGCATAATATGTATAAAGATCTCATGTTTGAATTGCTTGGGTTAAAGCAAACTGGTGGGTTCAATGATTTCTAGATCAATTTGATGGATTGCTTAACCAAGTAGAACTATTTGAAGAATATTCTCTCAATTGTTTCTTTAAGGAATTGAAGCCAGAGATAGAGTTTAGGTGAGAATGCTAGTCTCAAGGACGTCGATGAAGGCTTACATTTTGGTTAAACTAGCTGAACATTCATTACAATTATAGAAGGGTCAAAACCAGAAGCCTATACTCTCAAATCCTAACACTTCTTGGAACTTAGGTTTGAGAAGTTATTCTCAAGGCCAACACTCTGGTAGTAAAAAGGGAAAAGAATTAAGCAAACTTCATAATGCTTATGGGCAACCTATATTGAAGCCATCAAGAATACTTACAAGTGGAGAGATGGATTAAAAAAAGTCAAAGGTTGTGTTTTTGGTGTGATAAAAAATACATACTTGGCCATGTATACAAGAAAAAGAAACAATTATTTATCATAAAGGTACATGAAGGTAGTGAAGAAGGAGAAGTGGAGGAGTATGTGGTAGAAAAGGAGACTTGTGAGGATTCAACTCTTCTACAAGTGTTAGTTCATGCTCTTGATGGAACTGTGAACTATAGGACTATAAGAGTTAAATGGGGCATAAGAGTAAAGATGGTCCATGTGTTATTCTTGCTCAACACATAATTTTATGGATTTGGACATTGCAAAGAAATGGGATTACAAACTGGATATTATTCACACTTTCTCAATATTAGTAGATAATAGGAGTAAGGTGCATAGCTCTTTTATAAGTTAAGGGGTGCTGATATGGTATTGGGAATTCAGTGAGTCATTACCCCGAGGGATATTAAATAGAATTTTAAATAGTTGAAGATGGAGTTCTAAATATGGGGAAAAAAGATTTCATTGAAGGGCAGCTGATCGTGCACATCTAAGGTGATTGGAGATCAACAAATGAAGAAACTATTGAATAAATCTGGCAGTCTGAGTATGGTGCTAGTAACTAATGTACAACCAGTTGGTAAAGGAGCAACATGCTTCACTCTCAGCAAGTGGAAGTACCTGGGGAATTACAGAGATTGTTGGATCAGTATTCAAGGGTTTTTGCAATCCCTAGCAACTTATCACCTCACATAGATCATGATCACAAGATCATCTTGAAGGAAGAGACATCACCGATGAATGTGAGACCCTACAGATATCTAGCAAATCAAAAAGATGAGATTGAGAAGATGATTCAAGAAATCTAGATACAAGGATTGTCAGACCAGGTGTAAGCCTATATTCTTCTCCTATAGTCATGGTAAAAAAAAGAGGATGACACTTGGAGGTTATGTATATATTATAGATAATTAAATAATCACATAAAGCTTTTGGATGAATTGGGAGGGGCTAGATACTTTTCAAAACTGGACCTAAGATCTGGGTACTACCAAATTAGAACGCATGAAGATGATATAGAAAAGATTGCATTTAGGTCCCATAATGGTCGTATGAGGTAATCCCATTTGGGCTGACAAATAATCCATTTACATTTCAGAGTAGGATGAACAAAGTCTTTCATCCTTACTTGAGAAAATTTATTTTGGTATTATTTGATGACATTCTAGTATACAGTTCATCATGGTCTGATCATTTGGCACACTTACAGAAAGATCAAGATCACTTAGTTATCTCTCTCTACTTTGTTGTTTGGGGTAAAGAGCTTGTTTGAGCTTAAAGTAAAGCTTAGTTGGACAAGTACTAGTTTATTTTTTAAACGAAACTTGTGAAGTAGGTTGAACATTATGTTGAAGTGTTATAGTTGCTGGACTATTTTGGAGTTGAATTCTTGATGTTTTATGGATAAAAATCAATATAAGCAACTTAAGAATACTATTGCTATTGTGGTTGATGTGTTTGGAAGAAGAGAAGGCTTGGAAATTGCAAGTTAGATCTTGGTTGTTGGGTGAGATGGTGTGGACTATTTTGGTGATGTATTGGTTGTTAGAAGAGCTAGTCGCACATTTGTATTGAGTTATAGTTTTTGTAAGCTTAACAACGGCGCCTTATTGTTTGTTATAGATTGAAGTAATAATGGTTTGAACCGATGTCGTTTGGCTAGGTAAATGACAAAGGTATGTTAAGACTATCCCTTCTTTCCTTTTAGCATGATTCATACGATACAAACAAAACGAGCAATAGTATAATTGAGGTGACTATGTTATTTATTCCCGATGTATCTTATTATAATATCTTCTATTCATGGGTCTTAAAAAAATACGTAGTTGATAAAGTTTATCCGAAGGCATATTGATCTTATGACATATCGAGAGATCTTATTGACTTACTTCTTATGCAGTGCATTCATTTATAAATATACATTGACCCATGACCAGATAGTATTATATATGTGTATATAACATGTATTGGTGTATGGAGAAAGGTTATAGCATTATATACGTACCACCACCTCATCAGCTGGTAGGGCCGTGCATAATTTGGTAAATACCGAATTATCGTACCGAAATCAAATATTTTGGTATTTGGTATTTAATATTTTGGTATTCGGTATGGTATCTGGTTTAAGTTTTTAAAAAATATTGGTATTAGGTATGGTATTTGTTATTTTAAAATAAAATACCGAAATACCGATACCGTACCGAAATATATATTATATTACACAAAACACATATTATTATTATAACATAAATTAGAAAATCTAAAATTTTACTTTTCTTTGTTCTCTATGTTTATTGATTAACTCTAAGCAAGTAACAAGACATTTCTAATGATCAAATTTATCCCTTTATGTGCAATTTTCTCCCTTTAGGTTGATATTTGATGGTTTTGGACAAAACTTTTCTCAACAAATGTTTTTAGTTTTGTATTTTTGAGTACTTAAATTAAGAATATTACAGTTTATAACTCTATGTACTAGTTACTATTCAAACCGAATAAATCGAAATTACCGAACCAAATAAACCGAAACCGAAAGGAGAAAAACTAAATCATATCGAATTTAATTAGGTACGGTATTGGTATAGAATTTAAAGAAACCAAATACAAAGAATAACGAACCGAAATGTCTAAATACCGTATCTTACCTATCGACGAACACCCATATCAGCTGGTACACTTTGATGATTTCGGCCACCGTGGCCGAGATGATATAATGAGAAGCCCTTAGAGGCTTGATGATGTTATGCAAGCATATATCTATGCATGGCATGGCATTTATACACATTTGTATGACATTAAAAATGTTTCACGATTCATAGAGCTATTCAGACTTACAAGTTGAGTCTTTTACTCTATGTTCTTTCATTTCTATTATATATATTTTTCATGCCTTACATACTCGGTACTTTATTTTAATTGATGTTCTATTTACCCGGGGATTCTTTGTTTCATGCCCACAGGTCTCGATAGATAGGTTGCCAATCCTCCAAGTAGGCAATCATCTCAACAGAAAGTGTTGGTGAACTCCATTTGCTCCGGAGTTACCTATTTGGTCAGTATAATTTGGACGAGTATTGATAGGTATGAGGGGCCCTGTCCCAACATTTATGTATTCTTAGAGTCTTGTAGACAGATGTCATGTATATGGATACTTGTATGGCTTTGTCGGCCTATGTTTTGAGTTTACAAATAATCATGTTGGCTGTATAGGCATGCATATCACATGTATAAGTTTGTATACCATGTTGGGTTGTCCTATATAGAGTATTCCCTTCTGTTTATTCTAGTTATTTCATGACGGCTTTTCGATTCACTAGACTATGATAGTATTATAAGAAGGATATGCTACATTGGTACTCGATTGAGTTATGTACCGGGTGCCAATCACGCCCCTTTAGTTTGGGTCGTGACACTGATGCTCTATCTAGAGCGCCTAAGTTTTATGACAAGATTGATACACAACTATTGACATTCTCTTGTGTATCATCACACTTCCTAGAGCAGATCAAAACCTCCTATACAGTTGATCCTCACATACAGGAACTTACTCAGCAACTACAACATGATCATTTAGCTAAGCCTATATATATGCTGAAAGATGGTGTGCTATACAGGAATGAGAAGATAGTTGTTGGCCCTTGCAAAGATTTAAGAAAGAAAACCTCTCACATGAAGGAGCAATAGGAGGTCATTCAGGGATGACTGCCACTTTACAAAAAGTGTGCAACTTTAGTATTGAAAAAAGATGAAAAGAAAGATTTTTGTATATATTAAGAGTTGTGAAGAGTGTCAAAGATGTAAGGGGGAGAGTGTGAAGAGCCCATGCCTATTACAACCTTTGCCTATCCCAGAAAAGGTATGGCAAGACATTAACATTGATTTCATTGAAGAACTACCACAATCACACAGTAAATATGTGATCATGGTAGTGGTGGACAAATTTAGTAAATATACCCACTTCATAAATTTGAAACACCTCTATAATGCAACCTCAGTAGCTCAAGCTTTCCTAGATAATATCTACAAACTTCACGGTCTTCCTAAGACCATAGTAAGTGCCAGGGATGTTGTTTTCTTGAGTAAATTTTGGCAATCCCTTTTTGATGTCTAAGCCGTATATTTACATCACTCCACCACACATCACTCACAATCTGATGGCCAAACTGAAGCTGTCAACAAGTGTCAAGAGAGTTACCTTAGATGTATGTGCCCAAATAGACCCAAAGATTGGGCTCACTGGTTTCCTTTAGCCAAGTAATGGTATAATACTACCTATTATTCTGCCACCAAGTTGACCCTTTTTGAAGTGATCTATGGTCAAAAACCACCCATGCACATGCCTTACATCACTTATAGCTCCATGGTAGATGAAGTTGATAGGAGTTTACAAGCTAGAGAAGGAATCATCAGGTTGCTAAAGCACCGTCTTCCACTAGCTCAATCCAGAATGAAGGCTTTGGTGGACAAAAAGAGATCCTTCAGGAAATTTGCAGTGGGAGATATGATCTTTTAAGGCTATAATTTTACAGACAAAATGTCCCTCAAATGATCACAAGCCCAATCCTAAGTATTTTGGTTCATTTAAGGTGCTTAAGAGAATTGGATATATTGCCAACCAACTCCAGCTACCTCCTCATGCTAAAATACACTCTACATTCCATGTTTCTCAGCTTAGGAAATATGTTGGCTCCAACCTAGTGATCTCTGACTTACCAGTCTCTCTCTCTCCTCATGGTCACATTGTATTAGATCCTGAGATGATTCTCGAGACTAGGGTGATTTCTAAAGACAACAGGCAACTCCTAATACTTGGTAAAATGGTTCAACTGTCCTACTGAAGACAAGACTTGGAACGATGCTCATCCCTTCAAATATTAGTTTCCTGAATTTGTCCTTGAGGGCAGGGACTCATAGTTGGGGGGAGCAGGGGGGGATGGGGGATGGGAGGAGAGGAGGGTAGTTGTTATATGCCAATTAGTAAGAAGGGGTATATTAGATATTTCACTCGAAAGTTGGTTATACAGTTAGCTGTCAGAAGTTAGTTAGAGAGACAACTCGTTAGTTGAGCTCATTAGCTGTGACATTAGCTGTAAACACGAGATGCATTGTAAAAGGATAGATATGTTGAAATCAATAAAACTCTTCTCTCTTCATAGTCTCATTACTATGCAATATATTAAAGTGTATGGTTACAAGACTATTTTTTCTCTAATCTATTAGATTCACTTCCAATTTTAGACCCCCCATCGTGAGGTAGGCAACATATTTGAAGTTAATTAATAAATTTTAATTTTGGTCATTGAGATACTTGAGCATATTTAACAAATAGTTAACTAAAATGTGCATTTTCTCATTCATGTAGCTTGTGAATGTACACAAATTTAACAAATTGTTACTTTGTTAAACCATTTAATTACTCATATGTAATACTAAATTTGAATTATTTATAGTTTTAAAAATAATATAAGCATGACATTTCTTATACAAAAAAGGGATAAAAATACACAATGTTATTGATTCAAACTTACGTTCGGTTAGTGAAAATTCACAAGAATAATGTCAAAATATACCAATCTAATGGCAATTACCTTGAGCTTTAAGGGAGAAGGGCCTCCTCGCTTATTGACTCAGGATTAATCCCACTTTTAGTACCTTTCTTTTCTTTCTAGTTTTTTTATTTATTTATTTTTTTCGAGGAAAAAATCCGACAAGTATATTAATACGGGTCGGGCCAGTTTCCTGACAGGAATAGCTTATTCGGGTTGAAGTAAAGGTCCAGATTTAGAGACCTGATACGGGCAACGGAGAAGAAGGTACAAAGTGGCCACCGTCTTCCGGAGCAGATAGTCATATGATTTTATAAAGTGGCGTTCTCCTACCGTTAAGAAGAAATTTCAACAACACAATAAACAAGCTTTTCTCAGTTTATTTATTGGAAAAGAAAAGCTTTTCTAAAACCCTAAATTCAGAGAGAAATATAGTCCCAAGAAGGAACAAGTGACAAATTACACCATGGGGAAGAAACAGCACAGTAAAGATCGTATGTTCATAACCAAGACTGAATGGGCCACCGAATGGGGCGGCGCTAAAAACAAAGAGCTAAAAACCCCTTTTAAACGGCTCCCTTTTTATTGCTGCGCGTAAGCTCATTGCTCCGCTATAATTGCTTCGGTTATTTTTTGGTCATTATCATCTTTTTAAGTTTATTTTTAGTTAAACTTGGCGTGTAATTTGAATTTGCAGTCTTACATTTACTCCATTCGAGGATCCAGTATGTACACAAGATGGCAGTATCTTTGAAATAGTGTAAGTACATTATTGTCTCAGTGTTTCCATTACAAGTTGGATTTCATCTGAATTTAGTGTTAATTGATATATTTTCTTTTCTGCAGGCATATAGTTCCTTATATCAGGAAATACGGGAAGAGTCCAGTGACTGGAGCTCCTTTGAAGCAAGAGGACTTAATTCCTCTTACTTTCCACAAGAATGCTGAAGGTAATATCTTTTATCAGAAGATATCCAATCTATAAGTTTAATTACCCATGAATTATTTACTTAAAGAAAAAAAAGTATGCTTAAAGTTGCACAAACATTTGTATATGTCTTGTCTGACATTGAATGTGGAATAAGCACTTATGTCTATTTCTTTCACTGTAATCAGTTCAAACTTCTATAGCAATTTGTTGATGAAAACTTGGGTCTTTAGTATCTGGTAATTAGGTACAGATGTAATTTCTACTAGCTTTTGGGAGGTCCATCATATAGCAGATATTGTCATTTTTTAGGAATGAATTTAAAAGTGGTGATTTATTGTTTCAGGAGAGTATCATTGTCCTGTCCTGAACAAGGTTTTTACGGAATTTACACATATAGTTGCTGTAAGAACTACGGGGAATGTTTTCTGTTACGAGGTATGGGATGTTTCTCTCCTGATCTCTATTCTTTAATTTCCTTCAAATAAAAGAGCACATGCTTGTTCCTTGCATGGAGTGTTTGATCCCGGCTTTCTTGCATAGGCAGTTAAAGAATTGAATATCAAGACAAAGAACTGGAAGGAGCTTCTCACTGATGAACCATTCACTAGAGAAGACCTTATAACAATTCAAGTAGGGTTCTAAATTACTTTCCTTCCTCTCAACTGTTATATCTGCTAAATTAGAATGCTGACTATTGTGATTTGTTGCTTATATTATACATTTAAACATCTAACTGCAGAATCCTAATGCACTGGACGCCAAGGTGCTTCTTGATTTTGATCATGTTAAGAAAAGTTTAACGGTTGATGATGAAGGTGAGTAATTCTTTTATTCATACAGGTTTTGCTGCAATTTTGGCTCCTCTGCTAATAAGTGTTTGGTACTTCATCAGAAATACAGAAAATGCAATCTGATCCTTCATACAACATAAATATTACTGGAGACATCAAGCAAATGCTTAAGGAGCTTGGAAGTGAGAAAGCAAAGGAGATCGCACTGCATGGTGGAGGTGGGAACAAGGCACAGAATGAAAGAGCTGCTGCTCTTGCTGCTATTTTAGCTGCAAGATCGCGTATCAAAGATGATGCAAAAACAAAGGAAAATGGTGAAGGTACAGCAAAGCAGACTTTCAGCATTGTGGATGCTGCATCAGCATCAGTTCATGGAAGAAGTGCAGCTGCTGCAAAGTCTGGTTCTACTGATAAAACAGCTGCGCGGATAGCTTTGCACATGTTGGGTGAAAGGACACCAGTGAATGCTAAGCTGGTTAGTTTTTAGAAAGAAATCATCTCTTTCCTTTTTCTTTGGATCAATTCATAGAGAGTAAGTATTAACTTGTACGCATAGTTTACACTTTTCATTTGGGAACCTATGCCTGATGTGCTTTTTCAGAATTTTCCCATATTATGTTAAGTTCAAGCGCGTTTTATATGTTCAAAGAAATATATATTTTATCTTTTTTGTTTTATCCCGGTTTGATTATCAATTTCCTTTTACAAAAAGAAAACAATGATTTTTGGTAAAGCATATGGGGAACTGAAATTTATTAAAGCCTTTCATCATCTCTTTTAGCTTTGCTCGCATTGCATATATTTCCTTTCTTATTCTCTTCTCGTTCTTGTTCCTGTTGGTCAAATTATGTTGCATGTGACTTCATGTCTAGTTTTTTTTTATAACTAATGGTGCATCCTAAGTAACATCATAATTCTTTCACTTTGACATCGTAGCAAAAAATAGGGCATGATGGAAGAAAAAGATTAATATAGGTGATACTTATTGGTTGGAACTGTGTTTTTGTGATGTTAATACGTTTACCTTAGGTCTTGTGTTTTTTAGGAGTCTTTTGTCAGATGGAAATAGTGACACTTCTAGTACTTCTTATTATTATTCTATAATATGGGCCTTGAATCAGTTTTAATGGAGCGACGACATGGTTAGTGAGGATTCATATAGCTCACCCCAACTTGCTTGGGATTAAGGCATAATAGTTGTTTTTGACTTTGTGGCATGTCATTATGGTTTCTTTATATGGATAATCCAATACAACATGTCACACTAGTGAAAACATAGTATAGATGTATGTTTATAAGAGTTTTCTGCTGGTGTAATATTCCTTCTTCGTACGTTAATCAAGAAACATGTAGTAGTTCTTTTTTATGAGACATCTAGTGACAAGATGGTTTTTACATCTTTCTTCACAACTAGCTAGCTATCAGCGTAACAAAAAGCTAGCTGGCTATCAGTTGTGCTCCTTTTAAATTGTTCTGTGCCGCAATAACTTGCTTTCCTGTAGTTAAAACAATTGACATTAGCTTGCAGTAATTTCATATTCTATCTGTTAATCTCTTTGCCTAGTTAAAAAATTTCTTTGCTCGCAAGCTTCTTATCAAAAAAAAAAAAAAAAAACTTTGCTCATTGCTGGTGGTTAGTCTAACTTCTATAATGTTGAGGTTTAGTGAGATGCTAGGTTCAAAAATTTTCTTTTGCTTATTTAAAAAAAAGGAGATGCTAGGTGCAACAAGAAATAACACATGGAAGTATTGCCGAAATCTGTTGTTTTTTTTCAAAGTGATTTATAATGCTTTTGAATTCTTTCAGGTTAAGAGTCGTTTTACCACTGGTGCTGCTTCTCGCTCCTTCACTTCCACCTCCTATGACCCAGTAACAAAGAATGAATATGAATATGTTAAAGTTGAGAAAAATCCCAAGAAGAAAGGTTACATACAGCTGCATACAACACATGGTGATTTGAACATTGAGCTTCATTGTGACATAACACCAAGGACATGCGAAAACTTCATTACCCTTTGTAAACGAGGATATTACAATGGAGTAATGTTTCATAGAAACATCCGGTATTTCGATAACTTTTTTACTTGAAATGGTTGTAGAGTATTTGTTTATCTATAGGGACCATTGAGCGTCAAGGAACTAATTTGTTTACGTTTGCAGGAATTTCATGATTCAGGGTGGTGACCCATCTGGCACTGGAAGAGGAGGTGAGTCTATCTGGGGAAAGCCCTTCAAGGATGAAGTACACTCCAAGTTGCTGCATTCTGGTAGAGGTGTTGTTAGCATGGCTAACTCTGGTCCTCACTCAAATGGTTCACAGTTTTTCATCCTGTACAAGTCTGCAACTCACTTAAATTTCAAACATACCGTCTTTGGTATGGTTGTTGGAGGCTTGACAACACTTTCTGCTATGGAGAAAGTTCCCGTCGATGACGATGACCGACCTCTGGTTAGTAGGAAGAGCAGCTATATATTTACTTCTTATTCAACAACTTAGCACCTTGAGTCATGCCTTGAATGCAAGGTTTGGTTGGGAGTTCAGCTAACTTGGGTGGAAATACTCCCATAAATCTTTTTTAAGTAATACCAGCACAGTTACATATCTGAAAGCTTACATTGTTACATGATATTTCTCAAATAAAAGTGATCGATATAATATTGACTATCTA
This sequence comes from Nicotiana benthamiana, assembly GCA_034376525.1. Taxonomy (NCBI): domain Eukaryota; kingdom Viridiplantae; phylum Streptophyta; class Magnoliopsida; order Solanales; family Solanaceae; genus Nicotiana; species Nicotiana benthamiana. Next base: position 58,490,778 of record CM067324.1, read on the forward strand.
ATAGTTGTTTATTTAAAGAAAAAGTTTCATAATCCAAACCAAACAAGTGAAGAATCTTGATTGACCTGCTTAGCTTTTGGGGTGATTTTTAGTTTTTTTTCTTTCTAAAAATACTAGAAACAGTTTCATAGTCCAGACGAAACAGTCAAGAATCTGCGTTACCCTGTTCAGCTTTGGGATAAGGATGAGATTTGAAGATCTTGCCAATGTAGACTTACTGTACTGCACGTGTGTGTTTATTTATCTTCCTCTTATCCCATCTGTGGTTAAAATGGCAGATTGTATGCTACCAGTTTCTCTAAATGAATTACTTCTCTAAAGAGAAAAGGGGGGTGGGGGGTCTTCCATTCTCAAAATTCTTGATTTTTGGGTTTCAACAGAAAGTGGAGTGATAGGATCTAATCAGGATCTCATATAGATGTAAAAAACTGAAGGCAGTGTGATAGTAGCTGTGCTGTTTCAGCCAATTGTGAGCTCTTGGTTGTTTAATGCTTCTTCTTCTTTTTCTTTTGTTTTTTTGGAAAGAAGACTTTATTTTCTTCCCAGATATCATCTTGTCAAGTGGCCTTCCATTTGTCTGGGTATTTTCATCCAGTCTTCCTTCATCTTTCATATCCTTCCGCTGGAGGGAGCCCATACTTGAAAATCTTGCTGTTTTTTCTGCGCTTTCAGTGTTTTAATTTCTTATCTGGATAATTTTTTAAGCTTGACTCTTTGTTCTGATGCCTGAGTCCTTACCTCAACTCCTTTTGCTTCTGCTGTCTGTGCAGGAAGAAATCAAGATAATAAGTGTAGAAGTTTATGTCAATCCCTATGCAGAACTTGATGAAGATGAAGAAGAGAAAACAAATGATGACAAGAAAACTGAAGATGAAGATAATGTTAGTATTATTGTTTTTCTTTATCCTTTTTTATGGCACAGCCATTTTGCTTGTTTGATTGGATCTACTAATACTCTGTGTCCATCTCTCTTTCTCTTTTCTCTTCCTGTATTTCAGGAGAAGGTTGGATCATGGTACAGCAACCCTGGAACAGGTAACTCAGAGATTCAAGCTGTTGGCAGTGGGATTGGGAAGTATTTGAAAGCAAGAGCTGGACAGGCCGACTCCAAAACTTCTTCTGATAGTAGTCTGCCACCTATTTCTGCGGCAAAGAAGAGAAAAACAGGAACATCAACAGAGCTTAAAGATTTTTCTGCATGGTAGAATTGCTATTATCAATTAATATGAATGGCTATAGGCGAGTGTAACATATTCAGCAGATACGTGTAAGAGGGAAACTAAATGGTTAGGATGTAAACTCGAGCGAGCCCCCTCCCCCTCTTTTTTTTTTAAAAATTTTTAAAAGATTATCAGGGTGACCAATTAGATACTTAATAAAAGGACATGAAGAAATGCTTTCAGTGGAGGTTTACTCATATTCAAGAAGAGGAACTGATACATTTGTAACATATTTACATGAGAGCTTTATACATGTGACTGCAGACGATGATTTGCATTGTTGTCGATTTATGTGATGTGATGTGTGCGCGTGCCTGTATATTGATAATCAAGTTAACTTTTTGTTATAAAAGTTATTTGAGAATAGCTAACTGGAGCGTCGAGTTTAGTTGTTGCCCCAAAAACCTCACAGCCCGTTGCGCCAGTGAAGGTGTCTTATAAGAAGGCAATACAGTGTCACGTTGTTGGTGTTTGTTTGATCTTAGTGTTTGATAGGCATGTTTTTTCAGGTTTAAGCATTTTGCAACCCCTGGTGAGAATCTCGTGTATCTAAATTCATAACTAGGCGTTTCAATATCTCCATGGGGCAAAGAGCAGGTCTGTTTTGGGTGTTGTTCATTTCGTGATGTGGTAAATCAATAGTAATCGATACTAGAAAGAAAATAAGGTGGTGGAAGTAGTTATCATAATTCACAGGCATTTGTTAAAGCCGGCATCAATGGAACAACGCCTGCAAATTGAAACAGCGTAGAGTGCACTTAATAATGAATATGCAGCGATGGTGCTGACTACTGAGTGCATTTCTTCAGTTGTGGGACTCGACTTAAACAAAGCAAAAGCTGATTCTCTTGTCTATTCAAATATTTGGTTACTCGCTGCTTTGACCTGGTCATTATAAAAGGTAAGTCTCCAATTCAAGATCACATTTTGAATGTATTTTAGTCAGAAAAGTTTAAGAAGAAAAATAAAATCTAAAAAGACCTTCTTTGCGTCAATACTATATATTTAAGGTCTAAATTTGAATCCTTTTAGTCTCCAATTATTAAATGCATTTATTATGATCTTTTTTTCTTTTACTAGTAATCACTGAGTATTTACTTCCGAACCGTTCTGGTTTGGAGGGAGTCTTAAAATCATTAAGATTTGTTCACTCAAAGATTGATTTGCATATTATTTCTTACCACTATATATTATCTTTTACGTCAAATTCCAACCACCCCCAACCATCAGCTCTCACCATCAGTAACTTTTAGAGTGTTTTTCATCAAGCGAATAGTTTTTACAACACCAAGTAATTAAGATTTTCTCTAATTTAGCGTGAATATACTATTTAGTTAGTACTCCAGTAAATATTTGAATTATATGTTTATTAACTTTTAATAAAAGATAAAGTATACACATTGACATTTGGAGAAAACATACAATCTTATTTAATGATTAGACTTAGAGACAATATCTTAATAATAAAATATATGTATACTCAGATTCATACATTTTAATCATGATAAAACCAAATAGGCTTTTCATAGCAAAAATATTCAATAAGGAAATATCAGTTATATATACACATAATAGATTGAGTATATGTACACCTCATCCTCCCCTACTTGACCAGGTCTTAGGGACTTTGCCTGAAAGATTTTGACACTTATAGTGTTAAGAGTAGGTGAAGGTAAAGTTGGAATTACATGCCCAGCCGTATTCATAATTTATTGTAAACTGTAGACTTGAAGAGAATGTTTCGATTTGACGAGTAGTGAATTTGATTACATGAAAACAAAAAGCCTCAAACAACGGTGGGATTCCACTTCCATTCACTCCATTACGAATTACTCCCTCCACATCCGCTCCTTGCTCTCTTGCCCTTTCTGACTTGGGATAATGGGAAAAACAATTGGACTAAAAATATATATTGGCAATTTAATTTGTAAAACTTCATTAAAACATGTGATAATCTTGATATCTGAGTTAGTTAATTACAGGATTTTATTAACTACTTTATCTTCTTTTATTTTGGTTTTCCATCCGTTGTCGATAACCATTTTACGGCCTTAATTAATATAAATTCACGATATATAAGACCTATTAAAGGAAACATTTTCTTCACATATTAAAAAATTTTAATCCATTTTTTAAGCATAGTCTAAGCAGTCACTTTCTGTTAGTACTCGGGATGTCATCTTAAAATATACATTACTAAGAAGATTTCCACATACATAGTATATCAATTGTTAGACAAATGACTACGTAGAGAAACCGAGTATATTTTTCAAAATTTGACCTGTTAAACACGCAAACACGTTAAATACTGTGTTAATTCTTAAATAAACAATGAAATATAAAAATAGAGAGGAATTAAAAAATATTAAGGGACTAATTAAATGGGGATTGCCCTCCAAAGTTGAGTTAAAAAGTTGTTCAGTGATCTTTCATAGTCACCTTTTAAACTAATCCAACGGCGATCTAAATTATACACGAGATATTATCATATCATTTCCAGTTTCATCAAGAAAATCATATTGTTGCTGACGTTCTCTTTTTTATATTTTATGTTACTATTATAAGTGCGTTAATTAAACTTCGACGTGAATGACCTATGTGTTTAGTTTGACATATTCAAACAAGAGAAAAGAAGATTAAAAAAAGAGTGTATGGTCTCTCGAGTTTTACCTCAGCTTAAGAAAGAAAAAAAAGAAAGCGGAATTTTGTAAATGGAGTGAGAACCAGACCTGTTGGTTGTGTGAAATGACCACTATGCCCTTTCTCAGATCATATAAATTTTCTTTTGGACTGAATCATGAAGGGTAATGCAAATATTCTTTCTTTCCTATAAACGCACGTAGAGCAAACCTACTACCCATTCTCTAGAAAGAGAAGAGTCCCAAGTAGTAAATTAATTTTCTTCCAATGATTGTAAGGATAGAGCCAAGAATATAAATGACGAAATTGAGTTAACGCAATTTTATAGCACGTACATAACAAGAAAGGGCGAGGCGCCAGCTTAATTAATACAAGACCATCATATCATTTAGTTTTTACAGCTTGCTTTGATGATTAAACTATGTCCTTTGAACGGGCGCAAGCCCCTAATCTCTTCATTTTTCTTTGTCAGCTCCTAGTTATCTTTGAAAAATCAGTAAGCATGTTAATTTACGATCAATGTAATAATTATGCCTAAAAAATTTTACACCATCAATATATTTTAATATGAAATAACTGATTAATTGTTATTTTTATTAAATTATTAATCTTATCAACTTGCATACAGAGGCGAACTTACCCTTTGGGTAGCAGAGTTACCAATTCCCGATAACTTCAAATTTTTATATATATATGACACCTTAAGATTCAAATTTTAGCTAGGTAGCTGTATTGGTTGATTAGGGGGCACGACTTGACTTTTACAGTGCTATCCGAGTTCGATTCTGATTTTAGTATTTGTTCAAAATTTTATTCGATTGATCTTTTCGTTACTTTTAAATTTTGAATCCGTCTCCACCAGTGTAAAGTGTAATTTTATATACTTGATATTTTATTTTACTACCCCTACCCCTGCAGTGGATTAAAAGAGCTAGACTGACACGTTATTTCAAGAAAATATTAGTAACCAATGGAATTTTCAGCCTTTGATATGGATTAAGCAATAAGTTCCATAATAATCACACTTAGACATAGCACAAGAAAGCGCGGTACAAATATTTTCTAGGAAAATGGCCTAGTTCTAAATCTAGTGGTGATGATGGAAATGTTATGGGGTTGGGAGAAAAGTAAGGAGCATGCCCTGGATTTAAGATAAATTCCTTACGTTTAATATTGTATTCAAAGTTAAAACGAATATTTTAATGATGTTGCATACTGCATGGGTTTTCGTAGAAGTATAAGAAAGGTAAAAAAGGGCAGAATTTTCATCCTTCTGTTCTTTTGGCAGGCTTTGAAGATGGATTAGGAGGCAAAAGAATGTGAATGAATAGGTTATTGTGTTGGGTGAAATAATAATAATGGCTTTGGTGGTGGGTTTGATAATGATAATATATCATGAAATCATCACGATGATGCACGCCGGCAGCTTTTTTAATGTCTCTTTCCTTTTCTCTTTTCCCCTAAAAACCCCATTTGTCACGCCTGCTCCCACTCACTTATACTCCCTCTTCTTCTCTTCTCTTCTCTTTTCAATGTGTGTATCTAAAAAATACGAAGATCTATTTTACTAAGCTCTTTCTTGGGTCTCGACTTTATATAATCTTTTCTCTACCTTTTTGTATTTCTTTATTATACCACTATCTATATCTTTTGTCAGACTATTTTCTATATCTAAAGACACACCAACCAGTCCCAATATGGCTAGCTCCATGTTTTAACGGGAAAAAATTAAAACTATTTTCAGTCAATTGAAATAATGACTAGGAAACAATAGAAACCAAATCCACCTCACATCTCCATTTCATTCTTATTCCATTCTTATCATAATATCTCGACTGCCTCAATAAAAAGAAAAAGCAAAGTGAAATTTTCACTTGGAGATATATTCTTCTCTCTTTTTATTCTTTACCCACTCTTCTCCCCTTTCTTTTCCTTTAATTATGTATATCCTCTAGCTAAAACCACCTACTCCACTTTGAATCTTTTGCTTTGAACCATCCAACAGAATCACTTGAAAAAAAGGTACTATTCTTGAACATTTTATTCTTTAGCTTTGATGTGGGTCGAAGATGGATACTTTGTTTAGATTAGTTAGCTTTCAACAACAACAACAATCTGATCAGTCCTTTAACTCCAGTAGAACTTCAAGCAGCTCTCGATCTTCTAATAAACAAAACACCTATAGTACTTACAATTACCCATCTCAACATAATCAAGAAGACGAAGAATGCTTCAACTTTTTCATGGATGAAGATGACTTCTCTTCTAATTCCTCCTCTAAACACAACAACTACCCTCCTACTTATCATTACCAACACCACCACCAACAACAATTTTCCAACACTCCTACACCGACAACCACTAGCAGTACTCCAACTCAATCTCATCAGTACTATGATCACTTCTCTCCAGCACGTGACTTAAACCTCGAATTCGGTTCCTCATTTTCGGGTAAGTGGGCAACGGACATCCTTCTAGAAACTTCCCGTGCCATTGCTGATAAGAATAGCACACGTGTCCAGCAGCTGATGTGGATGTTGAATGAGCTGAGTTCTCCCTATGGTGACACGGAACAAAAATTGGCTTCTTATTTTTTGCAGGCTTTGTTTAGTCGCATGACGGATTCTGGCGAAAGTTGTTATAGAACGTTGGTGTCTGCTTCTGATAAAACATGTTCTTTCGAGTCGACGAGGAAATTGGTTTTGAAATTCCAGGAAGTTAGCCCGTGGACAACTTTTGGTCACGTTGCGTCTAATGGTGCAATTATGGAAGCGTTCGAAGGTGAAAGTAAGTTGCATATAATTGATATTAGCAACACTTATTGTACTCAATGGCCAACTTTGCTTGAAGCTCTTGCTACTCGTACTGATGAAACTCCTCATCTCCGACTTACCACCGTGGTCGTTGTTGGCGCCACAGGAGGAACGGCGGCTGTGCAAAAGGTTATGAAAGAGATCGGTAGTAGAATGGAAAAATTTGCTAGGCTTATGGGTGTGCCATTTAAGTTTAATGTCATACATCATATGGGAAATTTATCTGAATTGGATATTGGTGCCTTAGATATTAAAGAAGATGAAGCGGTAGCAGTTAATTGTATTGGCGCGTTGCATTCCGTTTCGCCAACTGGAAACCGGAGGGATTATTTGATATCATTATTTAGGAGATTACAGCCTAGGATTATAACTATTGTGGAAGAAGAAGCTGATCTTGATGTGAGAGCTGATGGTTTAGATTTCGTTAAGGGTTTTCAAGAATGTTTGAGATGGATTAGGGTTTATTTTGAATCGTTAGACGAGAGTTTCCCCAAGACAAGTAACGAACGTTTGATGCTAGAGAGACAAGCAGGACGGTCCATTGTTGATTTACTGGCTTGCCCTCCATCGGAGTCAATGGAGAGGCGGGAAACAGGGGCAAAATGGTCACATCGTTTGCATGCAGGAGGTTTTAGTCCGATTTTATATAGTGATGAAGTTTGTGATGATGTGAGGGCTCTGTTGAGGCGGTATAAAGAGGGGTGGACAATGACGCAGAGCGGAGGAGATTCCGCCGGAATATTCTTGTCGTGGAACGAACAGTCGGTGGTGTGGGCCAGTGCATGGAAGCCTTAATTAGATCAACAATAGGTGGTGTTGGGTGGTGAGTCTCCATCTTAGATAGCTCCCTATTGCTTTCTCACTTTTGTTAGTGGATTTGTTTGGAGTGGATGGAATCAAGAAAGGTACCTTTGGCTTTTTTTATTTTTATTTTAAATGATGAATAGAATTTTTGAACTTTAATTAGTAGTAACATACTAATTCTCTCGGATGGTGATTAACCTTTTGTTAACATTGGTGATTGATTTCGGCATTCAAGCAAAGAAAATTTGGTTTTCCAATTGAGTTTAAGTTATGTGTACTATTAGTGTATAATCTTATTTTTAGTCTTTCAGGTTAACTAAGTTAGCTGTAACATATAATTATTTATTACAAATGTGATCTGGTAATCCAGAAGCTAAAGAAGATACTGATAATAACATGTTAAATTATACTGATAATATATATATATATATATATATTATAAGAATAACGCATAAATACTCCATTATGTTGCATCCTGTTGTCTTTATGGTTAAGTAGGATAACAACAGGACAAGTAGCAAATGCACCAAGTACACATGCATGATCTTCATGAAACTCAGTAGCTTCTTAAAGTAGTTTAATTTGTCTAAGTGTTTGGTCTCAATTTGTGTATTGATGGAGTAGGTATTAGGTGCCAAAGGATGATATAAGCATAGATTTGCGATCTTTAAAGTATAAAATAATTGAGATAAAAACAAGAATTGATCATAAGATTGTAACAAGGGGTCGTTATCTTGGGTTGGGACCATAGAATCTTAGGACGGCTAGGGTTATGCTTGGGAATCTAACAAAAGGTGTTTAGTCGTTAGTGGTGTATAATGTCTAATATATAAGTGGCCTGCACGCTATATAGATATGGTCTATTTCATATTCTATTCATATTCATCGTTCCTTTTTTCTCCATGTTTTTTTAGCAACTTGATGGCTCCTCTCCCACACCAATAACCATAAATTAAACTTGGCCTCGGAAGTGGATGACTACTTTTTGGCCCACTAAAAGAAAGCAAGAGAACAAGAAACATTCAGTAATAGTAGTGGGAAGTGGGAACTTCTTTTTAGGGTGTTTTTTTGACATCTCTCTTACTCTTTTGATGAGACCTGCCCCCTCCACGTTAACATTCTCACTACCTTTTCACCTTTTGTTTTTCTTTTTTATTTTCTACTCCAAGTATTACGATAACCCCATACCCAAAGATTAAATTTCTTCTTACTTACTACTTCGTTACATTACAACCTCTGTCTTCTTCATTTACGTGGGCCTTTTCTTCATCTATGATTACCAAAAGCATGGCCTCAATTAATCCACTATATATATTATTTTATCTGCGTTTTTTTTTTTGCTTCTGTTTATATAAAGGAGTCCGGGCTTTATGTATTATGGTGATCCAAAATTGACCAAGACTTTGTTGTGATGACCAAAATACTGCAAGTTGGCGACCACCCAAATAAATGTTTGATCAGTGTCACCCATATATTGAAAAAAAGAAATAAAATTTTGTTGGATGATTTGCGTCTACTAATCGTCTGTTGACGGCAACTCTTTATATTATTCTCTTGTTTATTAAATGATATCATTATGTAACAAGGTTATCGTAGTGTGATACTTATTACTCTAAAATGAATGTTTAATCAAATAACTAATTCATCAGAGAGAGCGACTTCGCAACTACTAACGCAAATAATCCACTCCGAAAAATAAAATTCAAAGGAATATTGTCTTTAATTTTACGATGTTGCTTTCGTTGGGGGAGCCATTTTCTTGGATCTAAAATAGAATGGCTTGAGGAAATCTTCTGAGGGATATGTTTCTCTATCTCTGTCTTCTGGTTAAATAACAATTACCCTAACTATTTTTAACTTTTTCATCAATATTAGGGCATGTTGTCTCTTATTTTTGCCCTCATAGCTTCATCCATTTGTTTCCCCATCAAATAGCTAATCCGTCCAATCAACTAACAAAATATTTGCAAACAAAAAGAACGATGAAAATAGAAAAAAGATTGACCAATATTTATCTCGTTTACCGACATTGACATTCTACGTCAAATAGAGAAACATCTATAGTGAATTTGCTCAAGTCGTTGCAATAGTTACTTCATTGTTATCACAACTCACAAATGATAGTAGAAGTTAACTTTAAGTTGACTTCTAATTTCTACATGCTAATGCAAGCGTTTTACAATAATCTGCTATTCTTTTCAATATGTGCAATGTGCATTTTAATTTATTTGGAGCTTCATATTTCGTAACGCTACCCCATTGTATACTGTGGAAATCGAGTTATCCGATTTCATTCTTTGGTAGAAATAGGAATATCACGTCAAAGAGTTAGGATATCTTGTTCGGCTCCAGGTCGACCTCGATTGCGAATAGAAAGAGGTAGACTTCGAGTGATACTGACATGGCTTGATAGTGGAAAAGGCGAGATATCCGTGATTGGTTGAGAATCATAGCATGAATCTCGGAACGAATCGATCTAAAATGGTTAATTATATGTTAATATGATTTCCTACTATAATCATAAGTGTACCTTATTTAGGACTCCTCTGTTATATAAAGAGGGATCTCATTCATTTGTAAGGGAGATCATTGTTCACTGACGAGAATATATATATTTATTACTTTCCTGCTAGTTTACTTACTGTTCATAAGAATTAGCTTTATCTTTTACTACTCTTGCCATCCCACCTCGAGGCTATCTTAAGTCGAGGTTGAGACCTGGCTAATACACTGGTTTTCCTAATTTATTCATTTATTTTCTTGCTTATCGATTGGTGTTGGATGAAATCACATATCCCTAAAACCATAATATAAGTTTAATTCTTATCCGAATTTGAGGGTAAATAGTTTGGCGCCCACTGTGGGATTAAGGATAATAGTGATTGTTCGGTGCTGATTCTGATACCACACATTATTTCACGCATGTTCTTGTCAAGTATTTTTGCTCTTAGGTTAAAACATGTCAAACTCACAAAACGCCTACACATGGTGATGACGGTCTTGGATTTTACGGGAAAAATGATAATGTAATTACTCCAGAAGCCGCGGTCCCACGGGCTAATCTCAGAGGAGTACCGATTGCCGTCCAGTCGATATCAGTTTGCACGTTACTCTAGATGCGAACCTAGGGGTAGAGCCCGAAGGGAGTGTACGCAAGGAAGGCCGATCTGGTGGTCAAGGTACACTGGATAGATGAGATAGGGGAGTTAGTCTTCAGGTGATATTCGAGATGCTACAAGCTCAACATGCCGCTATTTCTTAGTTGCAAAATCAACATAGGAATCCAAGTGGGGTTGACCAGAAAACACTTGCCGTATCGAGCTAGTGCTAGAAAGGTCGAATGGTAATTAATCAGGGACATATCCTGCAATAACGAAAATTCATGAGGAGCTCACCAAAAGAATTAAGTCAGGAGAGAAGAAAATCAAGGCTAATGATAAAAAGGTAGAAACATACAATTCCCAAGTTTATCAGATACTGGGGCACCTTCGATCATAGGGTTTGGATTTGAAAAAGTTCGTGCAGAAGCCTTTTCCTCAAAGTGCTGCTCCAAAGCCCATTCCTAAACAGTTCCATATGCCGGATATACCTAAGTACAACGGGACCACTGATCCAAATAAACACATCACTTCGTACGCGTGCGTAATAAAAGGGAAATGACTTAAAAGATGATGAGATTGAGTCCATTTTGTTGAAAATTTTTTATCAAATAGGGAAATGATATGGTATCACAATTTGTCGCCCATTCCATCTATTTTTTCGCCATGGTCGCTGATTCGTTTGTAAAGGCACACGCCGGAGCAATAAAGGTCGCAACTAGGAAATCTGACCTCTTTAAAGTGAGCCAGAAGGACAATGAAAATATTAAAGAAGTTCCTATCTCAATTTCAGATGGAACGCATGGACCTACCCCCGGTTACTGATGACTGGGATGTCCAAGCCTTCACTCAAGCTTTGAACGAGCGAATTTCAGTAGCGCCACACTAACTAAAGCAGAATTTGATTGAATATCCAGCGATTACCTGGGCCGATGTGCATAATCGGTATCACTCAAAGATCAGGGTAGAGGATGATCAATTGAGAGCTCCATCCATTCCGTTTATCCTAACAGGTCGGCAGTTAAAACCCATAAGGACGTCGACAAGGAGACAATTTCTAACAGAGAATGATATCAACCATATATCGCAGACTGAAGGAATAATGGTTCAAGACGAAATTTATTTCGGAATGATCAAAGAAGTGATCGAGGATAGAATTCCCAGGACTTATGAGCAAAATTGGTTTTGATAGCATGCTGATCCTACAAAGGCACCTTATTTATCGAAATATAAATTTAGCACTGTCGCATCGGGCATTGTATCGACAATCAGAAGTATAAAAAATAGTAGGTGGCCCAGACCCATACTAACCGATCCTTCCCAAAGAAACCCAATTTGATGTGCAAGTATCAAGATGCACATGGTCATAGGACCGAGGAATGCAGGCAATTAAGGGAGGAGGTAGCCCGTCTATTCAATAATGTCCACCTTCGAGAGTTCCTCAATGATCTAGCCAAGAATCATTTTAGAGAAAGGGATGCCAACAGGAAAAATGTAAAGGAGGAACCCAAATATGTCATTCATATGATTGTCTGTGAGGTAGACATTCCATATGGACCCATATTCAAATGCACTAACATAACAATCGCTAGGGAAAAATGAATCCGAGATTATGTGCCCAAAGGCTTCTTATTATTCAACAATGAAGAAGGAGGCATTTTTCAGCCCCACAACGACGCTCTAGACTTCTATCTTATTAAATAAAGTTCAAGTTAAACGTGTTTTAGTGGATCCAGGTAGCTCGGTGAATATCATCTAATCGAGAATTGTGGAGCAGATCACCCTAATAGATCAAATCGTGCCCGCAGCTTGGGTCTTAAACAGCTTCAATATGGCCAGTAAAACAACTAAAAGGGAGATTATTGTACCGGTGAACGTGGATGAAACCATTCAAGATACCAACTTCCACATGATCGAGGGTGACATGAGGTACAATGCCCTACTCGGAAGGCCTTGCATCCACCATATGAGGGAAGTATCTTCGACTCTCCACCAAATGATGAAATTCCTGATGTTGGGCGGTATAAAAATAGTATACGAGGAGAAACATCCTGCAAAAGAAATGTTTATGGCCGAAAAGGTAACACCAATATCGATGTTCTCAACCTCGGAAAGGTCTAGCATCAAAGGTAAACAGGAAGTCAAATAGCAATCACAGCCACCTACGTTGATCGAATCGGGGAAGCAGAAGATAGAAGAAGAAGAGGATGATTTTCTGACCTTTCGAACTTTTATTATTCCCGAAGATTCTGGTGCCACCAAATCAACGGTCGAAAAGTTGGAACATGTTATATTGATCGAGCACCTGCCCGAGTAAAAGGTATACCTAGGAACGGAATTGACCCCTGAACTCAGGAAAAAACTTATTCAATTTCTTAGTGATAACATAAATTATTTTTCTTGGTCCCATTTAGACATGACAGGAATTCCACCTGAGATAACAACGCATCAGCTAAGCCTGGACCCTAGATTCAAACCAGTGAAGCAAAGGAGAAGACCCCGGTCTGAGGTAAAACAAGCATTCATAAAGGATGAGATAACTAAACTTCTCAAAATAGGTTCCATTCGTGAAGTGAAATATCCTGAATGGTTAGCCAATATAGTCGTAGTCTATAAAAAGGAAACAAACTTAGAATGTGTGTAGATTATAAAGATTTAAACAAGGCATGCTCCCAAAGATTCTTTTCCATTACCTAACATCGATCGCATGATCGATGCCATGCTTGGCCACGAGATCGTTACCTTTCTCGATGCCTATTCCGGGTATGATCAAATTCAAATGAACCCAGAAGACCAGGAAAAGACTTCATTATCACCAAGTATGAAATATATTGTTATAATGTAATGCCCGCCGGGCTAAAAAATGCATAAAATACATACCAACACCTAGTAAATAAAATATTTAAAGGACAAATAGGTAAATCAATGGAAATTTATATCGATGACATGCTAGTTACGTCCCTGCGCATAGAGAAATGTGCTATGGAGGTCGGTTCAGGAAAATTCTTTGGCTTCATGGTGTCAAATGGGGTGATCGAGATCAACCCAGATAAAATCAAGACCATCGAAGACATCACCGTCGTGGACAGTGTAAAAGCCGTGTAGAGGATAATTGGACAGATAGCTGCTTCAGGCTGATTCATCTCGAGATTGTCGGATTGAAGCCCTATATTTTTTTATCCACTCAAAAAGAAGAAAAATTTCACCTTGAACCCGGAATGCCAACATGCATTAGGGGAATTAAAGCGAAACCTATCGAGCCTGCCACTACTTCACACTCCAAAGTCATATGAGAAACTTTACTTGTACTTGATAGTATCGAAAATCGCGATAAGTGGTGTCCTAGTTCGAGAAGATCAAGGTACGCAATTTTTCGTTTATTATGTAAGTCAAACCTTAGGAGAAGTAGAAACTAGATATCCACACGTACAGAAATTGGCACTTGCACTGATAAGTGCCTCCAGAAAGTTAAAACCATATTTTCAGTGTCACCCTATGCGTGTTAACAACTTACCCACTTTGTAATATTTTGCACAAGCCCAAACTATCAGGCCGATTGGCCAAATGGGCCGTCGAACTCAGTGGGTATGCTATCGAGTATTAACCCCGAACGGCTATCAAGTCTCAAATTTTGGCAGACTTCGTGGCTGGTTTCAAGCCAACCCTCGCACCCGAAGTTGAAAAAGAACTCTTGTTAAAATCAGGCACATCATCGGGGGTATAGAACCTTTTCACAGACGGCGGTTTGAATGTGAAGGGGTCTGGGCTAGGCATCATTTTAAAGCTGTCCATGGGTAGCACTATTAGGCAGTATATTAAAACCTTTAGGTAACTAATAATGAGGCCGAGTACGGGGCCATGATTGTAGTTCTCGAGCTAGCTAAAATCCTAGGGAGCAGAAGTCATTAAATCCAAGTGCGACTCTTTACTATCAGTGAGCCAAGTAAACAAAACCTTTGAAGTTTGAGAGAATAGAATGCAAAGGTATTTGGACAAACTATAGGTAACTTTGCACCATTTCAAAGAATGGACTTTACAACATGTACCTCAAGAACAAAATAGTGAGGCCGATGCACTTGAAAATCTAGGGTCATTGGTCGAGGAAGATGAGAACAACTTGGGGATTGTCGTTCAACACTCGAGATCTGTGATGGAGGAAGTTCACACCGGAATAAACTCTATAAGCTTAACTTGGGATTAGAGGAATAAATATATTGAATACTTGAAGAATGGGAAGCTCCCATCGGACCCTAAATGTTGGAAACACGTTTCAAATGCAATATACTAAACGTGTGTTCTTTTGTAGGTTTTGATGAATGTCAAACAAAGCAATAAGCGATATATAGCAGTGCTCAAGGACAAGCACAAAATGGATGCATTACAAGAAGCTCAAGACAAAGTTTAGAAATGTTATAATTGAGTCAATATTAATTGTGATCTTGATTCCTCAATCTTGGCTCATAACATGGCTTCTCTACTAAAATTATTTTTCCAAAATCATGCATATCTAACTTAAGTGTCAAATGATTTTAAACTATGCATATTTATATTTGTTAAAATGTTTTTCAAACATGCCTCAAAAATCTGGGCTAAGATAATCGATTATGTACTTATGATAATCGAGTATCTCTAAGCCAAGACTGCATGACAATCGATTGTGAATTAATGATAATCGATTGTGAGTAAGTCAGTTAACATCAGGTTTTTGCAAACTGCATAACAATCGATTGTGTACTTTTGATAATCGATTGTTAACTGAGGCAAAGTTTTCAAAACTCAGAAAAATCGATTATGAACTAATGGTAATCGATTAGAATGAGAAAAATGTCTCCCAGTGTTTTTAAATAAATTAATAATCGATTGTGGCTTTTGATAATCGATTATATATGAGACAGAAAGTTTTGAAATTAATTAATAATCGATTATGGCTTTTGATAATCGATTATATATGAGACAGTAAGTTTTGAAATTAATTTATAATCGATTGTTCTATTTGATAATCGATTGTTGGAACTAACCGTTGTCACACATTTTCAAATTACCTTCAGGTAATCGATTGTTGATATTTAACAATCGATGTTTTGCGTAAAATCTGGAAAAGATTTTCTGAACGTTGTTAAAATAATCGATTGTTGATTTCCTGATAATCGATGTTTTATGCCAAAAATTGGAAAGGATTTTTTAACGTTATAAATAATCGATTATTGATTTGAAGTAATCGATTGTTGACGTAAAATCTGGGATTGAATTTTTGATCTGATAGGCAAACAATCGATTGTTTAGTCTTGACAATCGATTGTCACTGAGTAATTTCAGCAATCCTTAATTGGCAATTAGACAACGGTAAGACTGAGTTTTTCACCTATAAATACAGGCTTAACTCAGTGTTTTCACAACAACAACATATACAATTTAAGTATTTTCATTGCTAAAAGCTTTCTTACATTGATCATCATTTTCATTCATCCATAAAGCTTTTTGAAGAGCCATTCTATTGAGCTAAGTTGTTGTGATCTTGAGCGTACTATTTCTACTCATATCTACTCATTGAGGAGTACTTTGTAAAGTGAGTTTGTTTTGTGTTTGTAAGAGAATTGCGATTCTCGTTTGTTGAGGAACTTGTGATTCCTCAGTTGAAGTCTTTGGGATTGTTATCCCCGAGCAATTGAAGTCTTTGGGATTGTTATCCCCGAGCAGTTGAAGTCTTTGGGATTGTTATCCCCGAGCAGCTGAAGTCTTTGGGATTGTTATCCCCGAGCAGTTGAAGTCTTTGGGATTGTTATCCCCGAGCAATTGAAGTCTTTGGGATTGGTATCCCCGAGCAATTGAAGTCTTTGGGATTGTGATCCCCGAGCACCTAGGTGAGGCTTGTGTCCTCAGCTGTAACGGTTTGTTAAGCACCCGTAAGCTTGACAAGTTTAGTGGAAATCTCGAGAGAGTCTCTCGGGGACTGGACTAACCACGTTTGTGGCCAACCAGGATACATCATTGTGTAAGTTTATTTTACTGCACTTGTTTTAATTTCTGCAAAGTTTTTAAATTCCGCACTAAAACGCTTAATATTTTTAAAACGCTATTCACCCCCCCCTCTAGCGTAAAGCGTTATTTCCAACAATTGGTATCAGAGCCATACTCTCTGAAAAACCTAACCGTTTGAGAGAACCATCCATGGCTTCTACTCTAAATTTCTTTGCAGGAATAGGTGAAGGAGAATGCAGCATGTCACCTCCAATATTAGACGAAAACGACTACTCAGTCTGGAAATATCGGATGCAAGTTTTTACAATGGCAAACGATTTGTATCTATGGCAAGCTATTAAACACAGTGATCAACTGACGACAAAAGTCGGGAAAGATAAGGTAAGTGAATACAACACTAAAGCTATGAATATATTTCATAACGCCTTGAATCAGGAACTTTGGCGAAAAATCTCCCACTATAAAACTGCTAAGGAAATGTGGGACAAACTTGAGGAATTGCACGAAAACACGCCTCAAAAAGCGGTCAGCACAAACGATGAATCAACTGGTCAGTGCCTCATGGCAGACGAAAAAGATGAGGTAAGTACATCTAACGATATACAAATTGCTTATAACAAACTGCATGATGAGTTGGTAAATGCTTCTAAGACTATTAAAGATTTACAAAGGACTCTTTCTCTACAAGGAGAGGATTTTCAAAAACAACTCTTTTTAAAAGACAAGGACTTCGAAGAACGTCTTTCTTTAGCTCAAAAAGGGGTTGAAAATCTGTCTCGTGATAACGAGAATCTTGCAAATGAAAATCAATTTTTGTTAAATGATAGTATAGAACTTAGACAAGTCATCAAGACCATGCATGAAGCCTCTTGTGTTGATAATTGTTTTACTTGTACTACTTGTGAGTCCTTAAAACTAGAAAACACAGAACTTAGGAAAACTTTAGAAACTCGTAGTAAAGAAGTTCTTAAAGTTGGTGAAAAAGAATCGCCTAAGAAAAATCAACGGCATAAAAACAAAAACTCCACTACACCACCTAGACATTATGCTAGAATGTATGAAAATAAGGGTAGAACTAATATCTTTAGACAACCTAGATCCAAATCTAGGATTCTTGCAAACAAGCCTACAAATAGTAATTTTCGGCAACCAAGAAATAACTCTAGGAACGAGCTTAGACCACCTAGACATGACACTAGGTCCTTCAACAAGTCTAGCACTAATGACTTTAGACCATCTAGATATTATACTAGAAATGGGAACAATATATCTAGTGTTAATCATTTTCATTCGCCTAGAACTTTGTTGGCTCAACCTAGGCATCAACACAACCCGAACGTAGTATGTCATTACTGCAATCGTATAGGTCATATTGCACCTATGTGTTTTACAAAGCATAGAGATTCTTCATATTATTATGGTCGTTATTTGCCTAACCCCCAAGGACCCAAAATGGTATGGGTACCTAAAGAATATTAATTTGCCTTGTAGGTGTGCTTGAAGGGATCAAGTGTACTATGGTACCTTGACAGTGGATGCTCCAGACACATGACAGGAGACGAATCCAAATTCCTTCAACTAGAGCACAAAGAAGGAGGAAGCGTTGTATTCGGTGACAACAATAAAGGACAAATTATTGGCATCGGATCGGTCGGTAAGAATGAAAAATCCTCTATAAAGCATATATTACTTGTCAAAGGTTTAAAGCATAATCTCTTGAGCATAAGTCAATTATGTGACAAGGGAAATCTTGCGTTGTTTGATTCAGATGAGTGTCTAGTGTTTAGACGTAGTGATTTCAAGATTATTCTACGTGGTTTTAGAGTTGACAATATTTACATGGTTGATCTTGAAAACTCCTCATCCGAGTATGTTGATTGTTTGTTGAGCAAAGATGATAATGTGTGGTTGTGGCATCGTAGAGTAGCTCATATGAACATGCATCTTTTAAATAAATTAATTTCTCAAAATCTAGTGATTGGCCTTCCTAACTTAAAATTTGAAAGTGATACTATTTGTGACTCATGTCAGAAGGGGAAGCAAACAAGAGCATCTTTTAAATCCAAAAATGTTGTTTCAACCTCTAGACCTTTACAACTACTGCATATGGATTTATTCGGACCATCCCGCATCGAAAGTCTAGGAAGAAATAGATATGCTTTTGTAATTGTTGATGACTTCTCTAGATTTACATGGACATTATTTCTTGCACATAAAAGTGATGCATTTCTTAGCTTCAAGCTTTTTCTTAAAAGAGTTCAAAATGAAAAGGAATCAACTGTCACTTCCATTAGAAGTGATCATGGGGGAGAGTTTGATCACAATCTCTTTGCGGATTTTTGTGATGAACTCGGAATCGAGCATACCTTTTCCGCTCCACGTACACCACAACAAAACGGGGTGGTGGAAAGGAAAAATAGGAGTCTCGAAGAGATGGCTAGAACCATGCTCGACGAAGCTAAGATTCCCAAACACTTTTGGGCAGACGCCGTGAGTACCGCATGCTATGTTTTGAATAGAGTAGCAATTCGGCCGATACTCTTAAAAACCCCATATGAACTCTACAAAGGTAGAAAACCTGACATTTCACATTTACGTGTTTTTGGTTGTAAATGTTTTGTGCATAACAATGGAAAGGACCAACTAGGAAAATTTGATGCAAAGTCGGATGAAGGTATCTTCATTGGCTATTCTTCTCGTAGTAAAGCTTATAGGGTTTTTAATAAAAGAACCCAAGTTGTAGAGGAATCTCCTCATATTGTATTTTCCGAAGATAATACTCGCTTGGCGAGAAAGGATTGTGGTCTTGATCTTTCAGGTATTCTGGAAAGCCTAAAGGACAAAATTCAAGAAGAACCACCAAGGAAAGAAATTGACAAAACGGTGGAACAACAAATTGAAGAAGCTCCTCAATCGGAAAATGAACCAAAAGAGCAAACAGAATGGAGGACAGTCAAAGACCATCCTCTCGATCAGGTAATAGGCGACGTTGGAGGAAAGGTAAGTACCTGGAGCTCCCTTAGAAATACCTTAGATCTTACTGCGTTTGTTTCTCAAATTGAACCCAAAACCATCTCTGAAGCAATTGGGGATGAATTTTAGACCTTGGCAATGCAAGAGGAGCTTAACCAATTCAAACGTAACAACGTTTGGGATTTGGTGCCAAGACCCGAAGGTCATACCATAATTGGTACGAAATGGGTTTTTCGAAATAAATTAGATGAAAATGGCATAATCACTAGAAACAAAGCTAGGCTTGTGGCTCAAGGCTATAATCAAGAAGAAGGGATTGATTATGATGAGACATATGCTCCGGTAGCTAGATTAGAGGCCATCCGTTTGTTGCTTGCTTTTGCATCTTCTATGAATTTCATTTTATATCAAATGGATGTGAAAAGTGCCTTTTTAAATGGTTTTATCCAAGAAGAAGTTTTTGTAAAGCAACCCCCCGGTTTTGAAGACTTTAATTTTCCCAATCATGTTTTCAAACTCAAAAAGGCCCTTTATGGTTTAAAACAAGCTCCTCGAGCTTGGTATGAAAGGTTGAGTAAATTTCTTTTAGAAAATAATTTTATTCGTGGAAAAGTTGACACAACTTTATTTGTCAAGCATGAAAACAATGATATCTTGCTAGTTCAAATATATGTAGATGATATCATTTTTGGTGCTACTAACAATGCTCTATGCAAGGAATTTTCAAACTTAATGACTAGCGAATTTGAGATGTCCATGATGGGTGAGTTACAATTCTTTTTGGGGTTACAAGTAAAACAAATGAAGGAAGGTACATTCATTTGTCAAAGCAAGTATTGCAAAGAACTGCTTAAACGTTTTGACTTGAACAATGCAAAGGAAATAGCAACTCCCATGAGCACATCCGATCATCTCGACAAAGATGAAAAAGGTAAGAAAGTCGACATCAAAAAGTACCGAGGTATGATTGGCTCTCTTCTTTATCTTACTGCTAGTCGTCCGGACATCATGTTTAGCGTGTGCGTCTGTGCCCGTTATCAATCATGTCCAAAAGAGTCTCACCTTACTGCGGTAAAGCGGATTCTAAGGTATCTTGTCGGTACTACCAATGTGGGTCTATGGTACCCCAAAGGTTCTTCATGCCAACTTATTGGCTATTCCGACTCCGATTTTGCTGGATGCAAATTGGATCGCAAGAGCACTAGCGGCACTTGCCACTTGCTCGGTAGCGCTTTAGTTTCTTGGTTTAGTAAGAAGCAAGTTAGTGTTGCGTTGTCCACAACCGAGGCTGAATATGTAGCCGCGGGGAGTTGTTGCGCTCAAATCCTATGGATGAAACAACAACTCTTGGACTATGGCCTACGTCTTGATCACATTCCTCTTAGATGTGACAACACTAGTGCCATATGCTTGACGAAGAATCCCATTCTTCACTCGCGAACAAAACACATTGAAATTAGACATCATTTTATTAGAGATCACGTTCTAAAAGGCGATGTCGAAATTGAATTTGTTGAAACAAAAAGCCAATTGGCAGACATCTTTACAAAGCCCTTAGATAAAGAGTCCTTCTTCCGAATTCGTAGTGAACTCGGAATCCTTGACTCCACGTTGATCTAAGTCATGCATTGCATTTTATTTCTTACATAATTTCTAACTTGAGCGTCGGAGGCGTCTAACATTTTTTTTGCAGGTATCACCCTAAAGAAAAGGGGATCAAAAAAAAAAAAAAAAAAGCATGACGCAAAATACTCAAGTATTCTACAGGAAAATCGCCGTCAAACAATCGATTACTGTATCAATAATCGATTACTTCCTCTATCTTAATTTTCCAATAAATAAACTTGTGTTTATTTCACATTTTTTTCATATTCTTCCCTTGTGTAAATTTTTGCTAATGGCAAAAGGGGGAAGAAACGGGATATCAAGAAGTATGCTATATCACTCTCAACTTCATTCATGCTTAAAGTGAGGGGGAACATGAATTGAGGGGGAACATCAAATTGCATACTTTACTCTTGTCTTGGATTATCAAAATAATTATTGCATATATCCCGCTTATGTTTGCCATTATCAAAAAGGGGGAAATTGTTGGAAACACGTTTCAAATGCAATATACTAAACGTGTGTTCTTTTGTAGGTTTTGATGAATGTCAAACAAAGCAATAAGCGATATATAGCAGTGCTCAAGGACAAGCACAAAATGGATGCATTACAAGAAGCTCAAGACAAAGTTTAGAAATGTTATAATTGAGTCAATATTAATTGTGATCTTGATTCCTCAATCTTGGCTCATAACATGGCTTCTCTACTAAAATTATTTTTCCAAAATCATGCATATCTAACTTAAGTATATTTATATTTGTTAAAATGTTTTTCAAACATGCCTCAAAAATCTGGGCTAAGATAATCGATTATGTACTTATGATAATCGAGTATCTCTAAGCCAAGACTGCATGACAATCGATTGTGAATTAATGATAATTGATTGTGAGTAAGTCAGTTAACATCAGGTTTTTGCAAACTGCATAACAATCGATTGTGTACTTTTGATAATCGATTGTTAACTGAGGCAAAGTTTTCAAAACTCAGAAAAATCGATTATGAACTAATGGTAATCGATTAGAATGAGAAAAATGTCTCCCAGTGTTTTTAAATAAATTAATAATCGATTGTGGCTTTTGATAATCGATTATATATGAGACAGAAAGTTTTGAAATTAATTAATAATCGATTATGGCTTTTGATAATCGATTATATATGAGACAGTAAGTTTTGAAATTAATTTATAATCGATTGTTCTATTTGATAATCGATTGTTGGAACTAACCGTTGTCACACATTTTCAAATTACCTTCAGGTAATCGATTGTTGATATTTAACAATCGATGTTTTGCGTAAAATCTGGAAAAGATTTTCTGAACGTTGTTAAAATAATCGATTGTTGATTTCCTGATAATCGATGTTTTATGCCAAAAATTGGAAAGGATTTTTTAACGTTATAAATAATCGATTATTGATTTGAAGTAATCGATTGTTGACGTAAAATCTGGGATTGAATTTTTGATCTGATAGGCAAACAATCGATTGTTTAGTCTTGACAATCGATTGTCACTGAGTAATTTCAGCAATCCTTAATTGGCAATTAGACAACGGTAAGACTGAGTTTTTCACCTATAAATACAGGCTTAACTCAGTGTTTTCACAACAACAACATATACAATTTAAGTATTTTCATTGCTAAAAGCTTTCTTACATTGATCATCATTTTCATTCATCCATAAAGCTTTTTGAAGAGCCATTCTATTGAGCTAAGTTGTTGTGATCTTGAGCGTACTATTTCTACTCATATCTACTCATTGAGGAGTACTTTGTAAAGTGAGTTTGTTTTGTGTTTGTAAGAGAATTGCGATTCTCGTTTGTTGAGGAACTTGTGATTCCTCAGTTGAAGTCTTTGGGATTGTTATCCCCGAGCAATTGAAGTCTTTGGGATTGTTATCCCCGAGCAGTTGAAGTCTTTGGGATTGTTATCCCCGAGCAGCTGAAGTCTTTGGGATTGTTATCCCCGAGCAGTTGAAGTCTTTGGGATTGTTATCCCCGAGCAATTGAAGTCTTTGGGATTGGTATCCCCGAGCAATTGAAGTCTTTGGGATTGTGATCCCCGAGCACCTAGGTGAGGCTTGTGTCCTCAGCTGTAACGGTTTGTTAAGCACCCGTAAGCTTGACAAGTTTAGTGGAAATCTCGAGAGAGTCTCTCGGGGACTGGACTAACCACGTTTGTGGCCAACCAGGATACATCATTGTGTAAGTTTATTTTACTGCACTTGTTTTAATTTCTGCAAAGTTTTTAAATTCCGCACTAAAACGCTTAATATTTTTAAAACGCTATTCACCCCCCCTCTAGCGTAAAGCGTTATTTCCAACACTAAAGAGTCGAGGGCCCTACAAACTAAAGTTGCTTGATTTACATTGGCTGAAGATGGAACATTATACAGAAGGACATTCGATGGACCATTGGCAGTATGTTTATGACTAGGAGACACCGATTATGTTTTACGGGAGGTCTATGAAGGCAATTGTAAGAACTATTTTGACACCAAATCACCGATTTACAAAATCGTTAGAGTAGGTTACTACTGGGATAACATGAAAAAAGACACTAGGAGTTTGTTCAAAAATGTGATAAATGTCAAAGGTTCGCACCGATGATCCATGAGCCCAGAGAACAACTTCATTCAATCCTATCTCCATGGCCATTCATGAAATAGGGGATGGATTTTGTTGACCCTCTGCCATCGGTCCCATGTAAAGAAAAGTTCATTTTATTTATGACTGACAATTTTTCTAAATGGTTGAAGAACATACGTTCAAGAGAGTGAGAGAAAAAGAGGTTATAGACTTCATCTGGGATCATATTGTATGTCAATTTAGGATACCTGCCGAAATAGTGTGTGACAATGGAAAATAATTTGTTGGCATCAAAGTAATGAAATTCCTTGAAGAACATAAAATAAAAAGGATATTATCAATGCCGTATCATACTAGTGGAATGGACAGGCTAAATCGACGAACAAAGCTATCATTCAAAACCTAAAGAAGAGGTTGAACGACATTAAGAGAAGTGGAGAGAAATTGTACGTGAAGTCCTTTTGGCATATCGAACAACATCAAAGTCCAGTATAGAGGAAACCCCGTTCTCCTTAGTATATGGAGCCGAATCCTTGATTCCAGAAGTGGGGATGCCAGGTTTCGATACACAACAGAAGAATCAAATCACGAGGCTATGAATACTAGCCTCGAATTATTGGATGAAAAATGAGAAGCCGCACTCTTTAAAATGGATGCACAAAAGCAACAAATCAAAAGAAATTACAATAGGAGAACCAATCTTCGCCACTTCAGAGTCGGGGTCATAGTCCTGATGAAGGTCACCATCAGCACTTGAGATCCTAATGAAGGGAAGCTCGGCCCAAATTGAGTTTTAAAGCATGCATTACACTATTTTTTTCTTAGATCGATTTTTATCCCAAATGAATTTTTGCAGCGAGGTTTTTAACAAGGCAACAATTATGTGCTACCTGAGGAAAATTCAACAGTATCCATGGCTTCTTTACGATAAACCTTGAATATTGGGGGCATCCTCGGATGTTATATTTTCGAGGAAAGTACTTCATGTCAAAGGTTCACGATAGGAAAACTTTCTAATGGGCCAAACGGTCGAATGAATCATGTCCATATATATTAGTTGAGCAATAGCAAAACATGTATGCACGTATAAATTATTCAAAGAAGCATTCTTTCTATATAAAACATCCTATGTCTCAAAGAAAGTTTTCTACTATAAGAGCTCCATACCTATGACTTTGTAAGAAATGGCTCAAGGGACAAACACAAATATGCCTCGAACACTTGGGGACTGCCGTCGACGATTGACATATTCGAGTTATCTAAACTTAAATTTATAAGACCTCAAAGAGGCACCCCACAATCTATAGTTCCAAGGCCATCATTCTCGGGGACTAACACTTTGAACAAGTTTAAAGTGTTATTGGGGAATAAGCCCAAGAGGCATATCCAAAGGCTACGGCCAAATTAATGCGGCACAGAGATGTTTGAATCCGACAATAAAAATAGGCCATCGATTTTTTTGAAAAACTATTTAAAAAAGGCTACCCTCGACAAATAATCATAAGGTCTTCGATAAAATTATCCCTCAAAAAACCTGAAGAGGTATTAAATTATCTTAACACAAACGTGCTGAGGCACAAAAAGCAGAGAGGTTTGAATCGACATCAAACCCTTAAAAAACCCAATGGGTAAAAAATACATGCTAAGGCATAAGGAAACTTTTACTAAGTATTTTAAGCCAAAAGAGGGAAATAATAGCCATATTTGAAAGGCTATATTGGCCTAGTCGAAAGAGCCTAAGGGCCAATACACTTAGAGTTTGAGATCTTGTTCTCGATCCATCTGAACCTAAGGGTTCGACTAGTCTGAGCCCAAATAAAAATTGACTTGACTATGGCTCAGGGGCTCATCATTATTCGACACAAACCCTGAAGGGCCTATTCTTCAAGTTTGAACTTGATTGTGGCGACTTTGAGGAAGCCTCCCAAAACCAAAATCTTGAACGTACAGTTCAAAGCATAAGATTGTGCTATAGGTTTACAAGGCAAAAAACATGTTTGTAGATAAAAATTGAGAAGGAATTGAAAAGTAAATTTCCTTTATATATTGATGAAGAAGGACATATACAAGAGACCAATAGAGGTCTTACAAAAAAGAAAAAGAAAAAGAAACTAAGTCCTAACTACGGTTGGGGGCGACCTCTTCTCGGGGGAAGCTTCTCCTTCGGGCCCCTCGTCGTTGTCATACCCACCTTGGATGCCTTCATCATCATCATCATTAGAGAAACAAGAAACTTAACATCGACTTCAAGCACTTTAGCTTGAGCTATCTCTTTGGAGAGGTCAAAACCTCGAGCATTGATTTCCTCGAGTGTATCCCTATAATATTGGTACTTGGCTAGATCATTGCTCCAAAGCACTCGATCGGTGACCTCCCTCAGCTGAGTTTGGGCAGCCTCAGCATCAGCCAGGTACACGGCTGTGGACTTCTCAGCTAAGGCCTTCGCCTTTCCGACCTCCGCCTTGGCCTCAGCAAGCTCGGCCTTGAGCTTTTCGATCCTTTTGGGTTGGGTCGAGCTCTTCTATTTAGTACTCCGAAGTTGAACTTGGGCTGACGACAACCCAACCAAGACAGCATCCATATCTAGGCAGTCCATGTTCTCTTTCCACCAATTATAGTAAGCTTTAGCATGATCGACTTCCCTCGGAGCAACTCGATCCTTTCAATCTTTTGCTGCAACTGAGAGATCGAGGTGTTAGACTCTACTGTTGGGTCAAGCCCATATGTTATCAAAGGATATTTACCTGCTTGTCCAGCTTGGCCTCTTCCTTACGAGCCTGGGCCAAGTCTGCTCGAAGGTCCCTGAGCTCTTCATCCTCTTGACCTCAAAGGAGCTTCAAAGAATTCCTCTCCTCACATTGGCTCAGGTCATCCTGAGACTTGGTAAAAGCCTACGTGAGAAGAACGATATAAGTTAGGTTAAAGTGAGAAGAAGGAAAAGAAAATTACAGCAACGGGCATTAGTACTTACTTGAGATAAGAGGCGTTGGGCCTCTTCAAAAGGGTAGGCCACTTCAAAAATGGTAGGCGCATCATTGAGATCGGTGGCATCATTTACCCGATAAAGCAATCCTATAAGGCATCCTCTTCACAGCAGACTCCACTTATGTCGGGTATTTGTAGAGCCCGAGCATCCTTATGACCTCCTAAAAAAATGCCGAAAAGAAGGAAAGTGACCTATTGTCATAGCTCCGAGCGAATCACTTGGGGCACTCTATTCAGCCCTGGTAGTTTTAGAATCGGCCCCCTTCGGCGTGCTTGTTGATTGGAGAGGGATAAACTCAACCTCAGGAGATTCGGGGGTTTTTCATGAATCTTTCTTTGAAGACTCCTCATCATGAGATGGGGTTTCGATAATTGCCTCCGACTTGGAAGGCTTGGGATCTCAACCGGCTTCCTTTCTCAAACCACTAGCAATAAATCATCGCCCTTATCTTCCTCTTATTCTTCGCCCAGCTGGTGGACTGGCTCTC
Source organism: Nicotiana benthamiana (assembly GCA_034376525.1). Taxonomy (NCBI): domain Eukaryota; kingdom Viridiplantae; phylum Streptophyta; class Magnoliopsida; order Solanales; family Solanaceae; genus Nicotiana; species Nicotiana benthamiana. Next base: position 58,517,966 of record CM067324.1, read on the forward strand.
TAGTAAGAGAGATAAGAATTCTCCAATGTCTTGGAACTGGAGCCATTTAGGTTAGGGGTCCTTGGACTCTGAGACACTCTTCCTCTTGTTATCATTGCCCGACTTTGGAATTAGGGGCTCAGTGTCTTCCCCATACGGGGCCGGCCTCATTTCAGAAACATCTCTAAGACCTACATAAAAGAGAGATCTAGTATAAAAAGAGAAGTGGCGTCAAAATATTACATGATAAACTTACAATGATTCTTGGCTTCCCATAAGCCCCTTACAAGGTCATGCCGCCAATGTTCGACATGGGAAGAAGTTGAGGCTACATTCTAAACCCAGTCTTTCAAGTCGGGGACCACATGAGGCATCTAAGAAATCGCTGCATAATAGATGAAGCATTACATAAAGTAAAAATGGAGTACGAAGACTAATGGGTAATATGTTACTTACGATCGGGGTTCCACTTTTCGGGGAATGACAGTTTCTCATCTGGGATGAGGTCGCAGGTCCTAACCTTCAGGAACCCGGTCCTTGTCCTCATCGATGATTGCGAAAAAGGAATTTGTTGATCAGTGTTGGAGCTTGATTAATCCTCGAAAAATTTGAGGTCGATACAATCGTATGAGGTGGTTGAGAGTGAATTCCAACCCATCGACCTTGCTAGAAAAGAAGTTGAGCATGATCACTATATGCCAGAACGAGGGATGAATCTGGCCAAGGGTGACCTGATGCCTTTTACAAAAATCTACGATAGTTGGGTCAAGAGGACCCAATGTGAAGAGGTAAGTGTAGAAACTTAGAAACCCCTCCACTTGGGTGGTAATAACCTCTTCGAAAGTGGGGATTTGTACCATGACCTCGGCCCCCCAGTTATATTCTCTCTTTACAGCCTAATGGCTTGCCGTTATCAAGCAGATATATTTTGACACGTATTCACAACGGACATGACCGATGGAGGGTTATTTAATTTGATGTCAGATTTTAAGACACGTGGGCTGGGAACATACTCGTGAGGGAGCGGTTCCACCAGCATTTTATCACCGGTCAACCGGGAAGAAAAGGAAGAAGCTTTCTCTTTTTGTGGGACGGTCTTGGAGGTTTTTACCATTGATTCAGGTAGAAGGAAGCGGAAAGAGATGAAAATCGGTATTTTTGGTACAAACTAAGTTGACTCAGTGGGTGGTGAAAGAGAAGAGATAGAGAGAGCAAGGAACTAAGAAAACTTGGTGGAGTCAAAAGTAAAATTCGATTAAGCAAAAGATCCTGAATTTATAGATTCATGGCAACGGTTCAGTGGTGTTAGTGGCCAACCGTCACTGCTAAGCATTAATGGTTTGGGAAACTGTACCAACGGGATGTTTCGGTCATTTTGATTGCTTATGTCGTGTGGATGACATCATTATCAGGGTCTCCATACAATTGAGGCACAAGTCATTTCCTATATGGTGGAAATTGGGGCTACCCAATTTGATTCTTTAATAGAGATATGAATGTTACATCAAAGAGCTAGGATGTCGAGTCCAGGACGAGGTCGACATCGATATTAAACAAAAAGAGGCAGACTTTGAGTGACACCGTATGGCTTGATAACGAAAAAGGAGAGATATTCGCGAGTGGTCAAGAATCGTGGTATGAATCTCAGAACGGATCGATCTACAACAGTTTACTAAATGTTAATATGATTTCCTACTATCATCAGAAGTGTACCTTATGAGAATATATACATTCATTACTTTCCTGCTATTTCACTTACTGTGCATCAGAGTTGCTTTATTTTTAGTACTCTTGCCATCCCACCTCGAGGCTATCCCAAGTCGAGGTTGAGACCTGGCTAACACACTGGTTTGATTAACTTTATTCCCTAATTTATTCATTTATTCTCTTTCTTATTGATTAGTAATGGACAAAATTACATATGCTTAAAACCACAATATAAGTTTATTTATTATCCGAATTTGAGGGTAAGCACACATATCACAGTGTTATGGACTATAAAATCATGTTTTCCTATTAAAAATAAAAATGAATGATGTCTCACATTAGTTTTTTATATACATGAAAATGTTGTTACTTAGCCACTTGGTCTTTCTCTCTTCTTTTCTCTTCTTTCTTTTACTATTAGGCCCATAAGCCCTCCTTGTATTTATTTAGTTACATTGTCGTTATTTATGTTTAATATAAGTACTAGGCCGACCTATTCCATCATATATGAGAGACTAGTAATTGTATAGACAGATGTTTTTTCATTCTCAATTCATTCTAGTGCAGACTTAGAAGCTTCTATTTTTCTCTCAACAACCTCACAATAATCTTAGACAAAACCTCAACGATTTGTGCATGAATCAAGTTTTAACATGGTATCAGAGCCTAGATCTGGATAGACAGAGTTATTACCTCTCGTTCGATGTTACCCTTACATTTTTTCATCAGAGCATTGATGTTCCATTGTTCCGTTGTTCCTTTGTCCCTTTGAATTTTTTCAGCGACATTCTCCGGCATTGGTGTCGAAATTAGTGTTTTTCTACTAGCACTTGAATGTTTCTGGTGATTGATCAAATCTAATTGGTATTTTCTAAGAAGTCCTTTTTAACCTAGGGTTTGGTGGTTTTTTGCAACTATACATTCAACTAGGGTTTACTTGTGTATTCGTCAATGAGTTTTACTCTACAAGTTCCTTTCGGCCGTGAAGGAAATTTGGTAACACTAGTTATCTCGTCTCATTTTTTGATTGTGTGTGCATTTTTTTTTGATTAATTGCGTACAAAATACTGAATGACCCATCTATGTTACCAAATGCTCACCCTATTACCTCTTTGTTTTTTATAAGTATGATTAGACGCACCCATATCATACCTTTTATGTGCATCCATATGATATTTTAGGATCCTCATTAGTTTATGTACCTTTTGATGGTACTGGGTATGAGAGTTGGTGATGAACCATTCTTGTGGATTTGTTTGTTAGAAATAAGTTGAATTTCATTAAAGGATCCTAAGTTAAGCCTCCTAACAATTCTTCCTTACCGAGATAGTGCAGAGCTGTAATGATTTTGTCGTCTCTTAGTTAACTTACTCCCTATCCAAAGATATTGCCCGCATTGTTGAGTACTCTGAACTTGCCAAAGATATTTGGAGTGAGTTGGAGGAAAGATATGGTCAGGCAGATGCTGCAAGGGTATTTGAGCTTAAGAAATAGTTAGCTTATATCTCACAAGGGTCACTTGTTATTGCCTCATATTTCAACAAAATCAAGCAATTGTGGATGAAATTGATGCCTTGTCAATCAATAGACTCAGGTTTTGTAACAACTGTGATTTTAAATCTGATTATCAGAATGATGATGTTTAAAATATGTAACCGTTTTTGAAGAGTCTCAATGATATATATGTGCAAACTAGAAGCAATATATTCATGATTAACCCATTTCGATCTGTGAGTACTACTTATATTTTATTCCTGCCAGATGAGAAGTAGAGGCAGGTCTCTACCACTCCTCAGTTTCTCTCTGTCACACCTCCTTTCTACCACCCCAGGGGTATATAAGAGAGTTTTTCCAATTTAAGTGACATTAATCAAAATAAGATTATTTTATTTATTTTTCAGAGTCATCACTTGGAATAATTATTACGGTGTCCAAAGTCACGAGTTTATTTTAAATCCAAAATTGAGAAGTAACATCAAGAGCGCTCACTCATCACACATTTCTTTGCAATTTTTTGACATTTTATAACTTATATAGAATTAAAAAAAAAATCTGAAGCAGTACCTTGAAGAACGCTTAAATGTCAACAGCTAAAATGAAGAAAAAAATAGCTGTTGGAAACCTCAGAATAAAAGAAACAACAACATGACTCAGCACAACTTCAAAAACCAAATAGATCTCAGGATTTCAAAACCAAAACACTTGAATACTAGAAAACCCTAGTAAATAAACCTCAGAAAAACTCTCTATTTCAAAGCTAATTCTAACTTGTAAAGAATCAGCTCAAAATGAGATCTTTTTGGAGTTCTTAAAATTCTGAAAAAATCTAATGTGTTTCTAGAGATTTTTATGCAGAAAATTAAGGATGAATCAGTGTGAAATTATGTGTATGAAAGGCACTATATATAAGGATATACAATGTCATGTGCTGAAGAAATTATTCCTCAGCTACAAACAACATATTCCAATAGAATTGGACAACTGGTTTTCCCCCATTGGTTTTAGTACTTTATACTAACCAAATGCGGCCAGCTGCCCATGTTCTAGAATATTCAAATATTTTTATAAATAGACAAACCCTATATTACCCTTCTACAGCCTACTTATTACAATCTCTGCCTAAATTTTTTGTTCAATTAGGTCTCTAGAGTTCAACTGATTTTCGAATCAAAGTAAACAAAGGCAAAAATAAGAAGAGATTCAGAATCTAAAACGAAATGACTAAAAAAAGCATGCTGATGCAATTTTAGAACTAAAATTAAACTAATTAGTAAATGAAAATGCTTGTCTAATTAACCCTAAATGAAAGCATGAATTCAAATGAAAATTAGGTGGCAGAAATGGTAACACTCAAATAAGTAAACTTGATAATACAATGAAAGCCAATAATTAACCTAATTACTCCAAACTTATGCAATTTGCTTAATAAAACTTAAACATGCTTCGTCCAAGAATAAATAATTAAATGAACAACTGTGAAACTAAGACAGAAAATCTAAAAAATAAATTCCTAAAATCATGCAGCTAACAAGAACAACTAGACATGCAAAAAAGAAACATAAATCAAAACCAAACAAATCAAGAGAAAAGGAAAGGATTTGCCGAAATTTTAAAACTGGTTCAAATTATGAAATAATCCCAAATCTTCGAATTGTAAGTGAACCTTGACCAACATTAATCGACTGTTCTTAACAAGAACAGTCGATTAATGAGGGCTCTAAATTCACTTGACCCAAATTTGACCGAAAAATCTGGAAGGGGGAAAATAAGGGTTTAAATGAATTTGGGATTTAAAATTTGTGGAATTTGGCTGGGATTTTTGGGAAATTGAGGGTATAGTAGTGGTGAGGGAAGATTGAGGATCAGCTGGTCTGAATTTGGGGCTCTTTTGGCGAGTTGGAATTTTGTCTGTGATTCTTCGAATCAGATTCAAAGAATTTGGAAGTGATTCGAAGGAAAGGGAGTTGACATTTGGAATGAAGAGATTGTGATGGTTTCAGGGTATAGTTTTAGGAGGCTTTGGACCACTACAATCGCCGTGAGGAAATTTTCGACGGTGGTGTGCAGTGTAAGCGGTGTGGGATATGAGGGCGCTTACGGTTTGGGTTCACTGAGAGAAGAGAGGATGAATGAGGTGATCTTTGGGGTAGGGGTCTTCAGTCGGACATTTATATTGTAGGGTATCTGTCATACCTCCTTTTGGCTACTACAACCCGGCGAAGGGCGTAAATAAGAGAGTGTTTTCAATTAAAGGACAATTAAAACGAGATTCAATTATTTAAGAGAATTTCAAAGTCTCCACTTGGGAGATTTATGGTGTCCCAAATCACCATTTAAAATCCTGAATCGAGGAAAGAATGACTCTGTTTAACAGTCCGCGAACCAGAAATCTGGGTAAGGAATTCTGTTAATCCGGGAGAAGGTGTTAGGCATTCCCGGGTTCCGTGGTTCTAGAACAATCGCTCAACTGTTATATTTGGCTTAAATTATCTGATTTTATAAAATTATGAACCTATGTGCATTTTGAATCTTTTCACCACTTTTATTATTATTTTTAAAGGGAATTGCAATGTCATTGAAACATGCCTCGAACCACGTCACATAAATGCACCTGTGATTTTTGACCCATTCCAACTTCGTTGGGATTTAGATTTTGGTCACATAAATGCGCACCCGTATTTAAGAAGATAAAATTATTAAAAACGTTCCTAAAAGCGACTATCCCGTGAAATTTGCTAAATGGCATGTCCCGAATCTCTACATATTTCAATATAAACATTTCATGAGGGCCGCACAATTTTGGATTCCGTTCGGCGCGGATCACCTCATTTGTTACTTTTTAAGGCCATTCCTAAAATGAACTACTACTTTTCTACACTTGTCTCTAAACTTAATTAATTCTCATTCAGTCCTGCTACCACGTTCACAAATCGAACGTATATTGAAAATGAATCGACAAGAGGGAGGTGCAACATTGTTGGGCCCAAATAATAAGCAGATCCAACCTTCACAACCAGTTTTAAGGGTTTGGATGAACTATAGAATAAGATTCTACAAGCTGTCTCCCAATTGAGCCCAAGATTATATTACTAAACTAGTGGTTTATTTGCAACAAAGAAGCAGGTGAAATTATTCAGATTTCCAAAACGAGATTTTATTTTTGCTCTACGATTTGATGATGTTGAAAACAAATAAATGTATCTCATGCTAACATAATATGAAAAGATGATAATGCACGTAATTATTTCCTGGACTTCATATTCGAAGGAGAACCAATGCAAAAAATGAGTCACAGTTTGTACAATTCAATCTAAGGACCAACTAACCACAAGTTTCGATTAAGCCACCCTAAATCAGTTTAGAACCATTTTTAGTTTACCAAACAATGCATCTTCATTATGTAGCAACTTTCAAACCCAGACTATGTCACAACTCAGACTCCAATTTAATACATGATTAATAGCAAGTTATTCAAACGCTCAGATATCAAATCATTAGAGAACTCTTGCTAATCCCAGAAATAATGAACTTGTATACACATAAGTTGTTAACTAACGCAGACTTGAACTTGAAGATACTCTCAGCGTGTCAAGTAATGGTTTTAACAAGGATTTACAAATACAATATATGCGAAACCATCCTAATCAAATCATCAAATTGAAATAGCCAAATACAATATACACATAAATAATCTCATTTATTTCATGTTTTCAATTCCTGCTTCATGCTACATCTTGATTATATTCATAGAGTTGGATTGTACTTGGAAATTAAAAGTGAGAAGAGAGTGAGATCAACAATGAGACACAACAGCCAAAACAACAGTAGTGGACCAAACTCAAACCAAAGGAAAATTGCTATGAAACCAAAGGGACAAAGTTCCAGTTGAATGGGGTATGGCACAGTTTCAAACCATGATTTTGGAAACCAAGTTTTAACCACACTTAAGCATTCGAAGAATGCAACTGCGCTTCAGTAATTTGCAAAATTCAGAGATCCCAGGCAACCTAATGGAACAGTGTCATTTTGTTTTATGATTTTTTTCAGAATTTAGATGAAACCCAGTAATGTAGCCACTTGATCTTGTATTCTCAAGCCCTAAAATTCCTTTATGTATTTGCTTAGCTTCCAATCTCTTTGTACTCTCAGGTTTTTAACTCCATGTAGCAGTAAATTTTTTCTTTTATAGGTGTTTTTCTATATTTTCAGCCTATCTTTTTTCTTGCCTTGAAAGGCAAGATAATGCCTCTATATAGGCCAACCATTAGGGCAACGTTTAAGTCTTTTATTTCAGCTTGGTCCCTTTTGTATTTCAGTTTTTACCACTAGTCCTCAGATACTTAGCTTGCTATCTAAGTTATAACAAACAAAAGGTCTGAATTTCAATATGACCCCTATTCTAGAAGCTTCCAGGGATTTCCATTCTAGTTACTGCAGGTTCTTTCATGCTGAATTGCTCATACTACCCCTTACCCTTTCCAGAATTACTTAAACGACCTACTTACATTTTCAGCTTCCGTTTACCCTAGTCAAACTAACTATGGTTAACTAGTTATGAGTTAGAAACTTTCCAGTAATAACCAAAATTAAAACTAATTAATCTAGCTACACAAATTAAAAATAAACTCTACAGAGTCTTGAATGCATCATAGAACTAAAATTTAACTAATAAATAACGGAAACTGAAGCTAATTACACAGAGGAAACGAACAAAACTCAAAATGTAAGGCAGCGGGTGAACATGGAATCAAATTGGTCAATTCGAATTACTAATAAATCTAAAAAAAATCAGAAACTTGAAACAAGACCCTAAACTAATCACAAAGGTCATAGCGAAATGAAGGTAGGAATCATAAATAAGAAAAAGTAAAAGTGAAATACCTCGAACTCTGATTCAGGCCCAAACAACGACAAATTTCTCGGCATTTTTGGGGTCAAACCAACCTTAATCATGTGTTTCCACCTGAAAACACAAGACTAAGGTCTATTGAAGCCCAAAATCAAGGATATCCCAAAGCTTAGACAACTAGGGTTCTGGGTCCAACTTTTGATTTAAAATTGACCTAAACGGGAAGGATTCGAGGACTGAGGGTTGTGGATTCAAGATGAGGGGTGTGAGGAAAGTGCATGGTGTTCATTTGGTGAATTTTTGGAAGGGTCGTATTTTGACTGGATGATTCAAACTAAAATTTGAGGAGCTGTGGTATGATTCGAAGGACGGTTATTTCAAATAATTGATGAGGGTGGGGTGAGGAATCTAGGGTGTAAATCTAGGGGTATTTGGCGACCGGTCGCCACCGTGGACGGCGGGGCTGCCAAATTTCAAATGAATATTCGACATGATGGGGCTATATTCGAGGGTGGCCAATTATGGGGTTGGAAAGAGGGGAGTGAGGAGAGGGTGTGGTGTTATTTTGGGGTCCAACGGAGTTACGCTGTTGGAGGCAACGATTTGCGGCCGGCAGCGGACGATGGAGGGAAGGTGGAGGGAAGGCGATGGTGAGGCGGTGTTACACCGGCTAATTTTAGGGTAAGTCTGGATATGGTACGAGGTTTAACTGGTAGGGGAGGGGGTTGTGTGACAATTATATAGGGTACCCAGCCTTGCATCTTGACCGTTTGATCAAGATTGATCAACGGCTCAGATTGCTTGGCACAAAACGACATCGTTTTGTGCCCATGGCTTTTGGACCGGGTAAGGTATTGGATTTGGGTCTATGTCTAGTGGGTTTGGTATTTTTTTGGGCTATATTTGTTGCCAAAATTGGCCCAAAACTGGTATTTCAACAAGCCAATATATATACAATCAATTATTCCTCTTTTTTTGTATATTTTTGTTTTATTAATTTTTTCTATTGGCAAAATAAAAATAACCCAAAACATATTTTAACGTGAAATAAACTAAGCAAACTCCTTAACTCTTGATTTCAAAGAAAATTAACTAATTTTTTATTTTTTTCTTTATTTTCAATATTAACTAATTAATAACCTAAAAACATGCAAAAATTAAATACTAAATGCAACTATGCCATTTTATATTTCTATGAATTATGAAAATTAAAACGCGCAACATGCAAAAAAACACAAAAATATGCAATTAATTCAAACAAACACAAAATCACGCAAATGAATCCTAAAAATTCAAATAATAAAATAAAAATATAAATAAATACAAAATCACACAATTAATTCCTAAAAAAATTCAAATAATAAAAGAAAAATCTTAGTTTAATGAAGTTTATAGGAACATGTCAAGTGAGGCAAAAATCACGTGCTCACAGCTGCCCCTCTTTGCTCGGAGACACGAAGGATTTTTGGGCAAAGATAAATGAGCAACTAAAAGATAAAAGAGAATCAGGTCAGTGTAGTTCTGGAGTGTTTGTTAGCTGGGACTACCATGAGCTGTGATTTCACTGCTGATGCTGCTGTTACTGCTTGTTGACCTCCTTATTACACCTCATGAAAAATAAAAAGAAACTAGACTAAACTATGAACTACGGGTTACAAAAGAACCTATCTATGTCTTCAATCTTGCTCTTGACCCTTTTTTTTTGGGCAATCCACTAGGCAAGTGCCTAGGGCTCGACTTTATTAATATTCAAAAAGAAAATTACAACAATTAGGAAAATTAAAATAAGGATTAGCACCGGTGTTGTTACCCATATAACACAACCATTGTAAACCTTATCCTAATAATCCTATTGAGGCAAATAAAAACCTCACCTATTAGCAAGCATGTATAAAGAAAGAACTAGCAAGAACTAGGAATTTTTTAATCATCACAGGGTTTATAACGTACTCTGTAATGATATTACAAATTATGATACTAATGAGATGGTAAAATAATGAGATGAAGAAACCACCTTGGTGTTCTCTTTTTTCTAGATTTGTGAATACTTCCATTTGTAGATTGATATCTTCCTCCACAATATTTTTCAAAATACTTCAAAATTCATGGTTTTTTTATCAATTGATTGGCCCTTGAAGCTATTATTTGATTGAGTTGTTTTTGTTTTGCGTTTCTCATTGGGGGTCTCCTTATTAAATCGCCTTCTATCACCCTGTCGTCCCAACTTCTATTCCTTGCACGCAAGTTGATACTTTTTCCACTATGCAATGGTGATAAATCACCATTTTTTGAAGCATCTCCCAGCATTTCGGTAAGATAGCCTCTTCCTCTCCTTCTTCATATATATGTCTACTTGTTAAAATTGGATTTGGCATATCTTGAAAATCGCCTTGACTTAGCAATGTTGTTTCAGCTTGTACATTTGCCGAAATTGCCTTGTTTTGCATTTGCTTTTGCGATTTGTTCCTACTCATGTTTGCACGGCTTGAACTGGAATTATCAAGGGATAGAGCATCTATATTTATCTTCGCATCCAAAAGATGTCTTTCTTCTGAAGAGAATAAAGGGTTATTTGTTACGAAGCGTCTTTCATCCTCTTGCTGCTGTTCAGAACTATGACTTGAATCCAAAGGTTGGCTCGTTCTATCGACATGATTCCTCTGCTCTAAAATACTGGCTGGTTCAGTTGTGACCAAAAGATTCTGTCCAGTTTTTTATCGAGCAGAAGCATTTTTGTTTGGTGAATGTTGGTCTGGTTGGATGTGAATTCCTGTTGCTATATTGTCGAACTTTGGTATTGCTGTATTTGAACTAACTGCTTTTACAGTATTTGTTGGAAGAAAAACTGGAGCGTTATGGTTCAACTTGCTGATTGGACTTGCTGATTGGACTTGCTGTATTTGCCGCAGATGTACGCCAATTCAGATTGGTCTGTTTTGATGATGCAGGTCTCCCATTGAATTTTTGTTTGATTGGAACATCAATGTCCTCTCCTGCACTATCCTGATCAGTTTCTTAATCGTCTTCTTCAGTTGAAAAACCAGCAAAACCGACTCCCCATCCCTCATTGTCATCATTCTCTCGTTGGTCTTTCCACAGTTTCGAGTTAATGACAATCTTCCTCATGTTTGCTTGAATTAATGCTTTGTACTGCCAAATGAGATTGCTGGTTGCCCATATTGTTGTTGCTCGTTAGTTGATTCAAATGATTGATGCAGTGAGGCCAAAGATTGATTGAACTTAGGAACATTGGACATCATTTTATCCTGTGTATCTTTGGTGACAGTTTGATCCCTTGGCACTGGATCTTTATTCAATGTCTTTGTCTCTGATGAGTTATTGTGATCATTACTGTTAGTCATCTGCGAGTTAACTGTATTGACCTTTTCATCATCTTCATTGGCATTTCCAAGTGCAGCAAAAGAATTTTGAATTGTTGGTACATCTGTACTTTTCTGTTCATTCTGCTGTTGTATCTTGCTTATTGGATTTCTGTTTTTGTTGGAAATCGATGTCCACTTTTCCTTATCATTAATTTCTCCAGCTTCCTCTATGTGTTGACTAGCTTGAGTATGTTGTGATCTGCAAACTTCATTACCCTGTTGATCAACCTCACCTTGTACTAATTCTGCATTGTGGACAGTTGCAGCAGCAAGAGCTGTGCAAGAGTTTACAGAATGTTGTTTTTGGGCCAAAATAGGACATGCTGATCTTTGAATCATTTCAATCATAGAGTCCTGGTGATCACTCCCAGTTAACCGTCGATCATCAAAACTGTTAGGAACAACATGAACTGCCTCAGCCTGAATTGCCAGAATGGAATTCTTGTTAACCTTTGATAGTGACGCTTCAAGCTCAAATTCCATAACATCACAGTGATGTTTCACCTCTTCATTGACACTGTAAATATGTTGTTCACGTTTTTCTAGAAAAATGGACAGATTGGTTGTGATCTGAGTGAAGGCTTATTCAATTCAATATGGTCTTGTTGTCCAGTACAGTTTGAAGCATGAGTTAAACTTTGCATAGCTGACTGCCCAACACTTACAGTGTTTTGATTCTGATTTTCTTGATCCAATAGTTGCTGCTCTATAAGTTTATCCTGCGCAGAGAGACGTATGAAAGAATTGCCTATCCTTTTTGCATTTTCAGCTGCTGGTACCCTTAATGCAACAGTATGTTCCAAATCCACCACATCTAACTGTTTTCTAGTTAAGACATTAACATTAGCAGGCACATGAGTTTTACCAAGCAGAGCAAAATGAGAATTTTGCATTGAACAATCTTCAGCATTTGTGGGAAATGAGCCAGAAAAACTTGTTTGTCCTGCATTATCAATCTCAGTAGGCTGCACATTGCACCTGTGCTGATGTCCATCCAGATCAATCACCTGCTCAGACATTGTACTAGCAGGAAAACCATCTACATTAATCTGCATATCCCTAGCGATAACCACATTTGTTTGTGCATAGCTATTAGAAATTGGAGCATCTGTAGACAGCTTAGCAGGTTGTTTATCCAGTTTCAGTACCTCCTCAATGTTCTAAACTGTAACTGCTCCATGTGCTGCATCTGATACTGCATCAACCGCAGCACTCTTAGACATAACATCTTCCATATCATTCATAGTAAGATGAGAAAGATTCAGGACAGCAGTATTTTTCGTAACATCTGTTACAATAGCAGTTTGTGCAGCTAAATCACTTCGACCAACAACATCCTTCAATCCATCTTTTTCTTGTAAATCTTTAGTTCCTTGTTCAGTTCTTTTAGCATTTAAGTAGTCCCTTGCATCCCCTTGTAATTTTTCAATATCAACTACCTCTTTACCAAGCAGATCAGTATCCAACTTTTCTTCTGTCACCACATCTGTTCCAAATTTATCTTTTTTAATTCTACACGTCTTCTCATCATGTCCTTGATGCTTCCAATAGGTACAATACTTAGGAAGGTTGTCGTACACTATTTCTTGGTGGAACTCGACTGATTTACCTAAACCTCTATCTAAGATCTGCATCTTGACAATTTTTGGACGCTTATCCAAAAGATCAATTATAACCTTAACTCTTGCCGCACTAGGTCTCGTTCTATCTTGCGTCGCCTTGTCCACAGCAAGAGGTTTTCCCACAGCTGAGGCTATAGACATTAACGACCTCTTAGCAAAACAATTAGGTAGCAGACCTGGCAGAGAAATCCACACGACTGCCATCGACGTCTCTTCCTTCGTATTAAAGCCAAAAATCCATGGAAATGTTCTGAAGAAATAATCGTCTCCTTTGGATTTAAGATATCCAGTCGACTTTGATAGGAAATGAACATAATCATTGAAGAGATCAAACCTGATTAACAGGTGACGAAACTCCAACTGCCCAATGATACATGACCTTGAACATCGAATTGCGATGAAAAAATTTTTCGCACTTCCGATAGATTGGGTCTGCCATACGAAAATTTTAAAACAATAGCCTGGTGGAATCCTTCTTCCCTAGTGAAGTTATTAACCTCTTCCATTGTGAATTGTATTACAGGTTCACCATGATCGATAATAACTGGATACAGTTCTAACTTTGAAGGAGTAGACTGATCTGCTAGCAATGATGTAGCATACGATTGCTTTACGACTTCTTTTGGATAAGCTTTGATGTGGTTTTGAATTGTCTCTCCCACAGCCAAAGGCTGGGGAGAGATCAATGCAGCCATGGCTGCCAAGCTTACAACAACACGCGAGAATCCTTGAAAACAGAATTCTCAACCATGGAAACGAACAGAATACTCCTACGTTGCTGCTAGAACCAGAAAATTCTGGTTGCTACAGTAAATCTTGAAAATAAGATTTAAGATGTAGGAAATTAGTTATAGATTTAAGAGAAAATTCAATTGAGTATAGTTCACAAAGAGAAGGGGATCATGTGACATGAATTTTGAGACAATCCGGCCAAAATCTATGTCCGATGAATAGTGTCAGAAACACTATTACAGGATTGTTGCTTTGTTGCCTTGTATTTTTTCCTGTGAATTACTTGTTGCCTTGTTGACTGGCATTCCTTCCTGTAAACTCATTGTCGCCTTGTTGACTCCTTGCCTTCTCTTCTTCTATGTTTGATGCCGAATTATTAGACTTGACGTGTATTCCCTTGTTTTGCAGGTGGGTGCCTAATTACAAAACTTTGAAACTTGAAAATCATTCCCTTGTTCTACAGGTGGGCGTCTGATTTTCGAAACTTTGAAATTTTGAAAAATATTCCCTTTTTCTACAGGTGGGCGCCTGATTTTCAAAACTTTGAAATTTTGAAAAATATTCCCTTGTTCTTTAGGTGGGCGCCTGATTATCAAACCTTAAAATTTGAAAAGGATTCCCTTGTTCTACAGGTGGAAGCCTGATTATCGAAACTTTGAAATTTTGAAAATATTCTGTTGTTCTTCAGGTGGGCGCCTGATTGTCAAAACCTTGAAATTTGAAAAGGATTCCCTTGTTCTATAGGTGGGCGCCTGATTATCGGAACTTTGAAAAATATTCCCTTGTTCTCAAAGTGGGCGCCTGATTTTCGAAACTTTAAAATATTGAAAAATATTCCCTTGTTCTACAGGTGGACGCCTGATTTTCGAAACTTTGAAATTTTGAAAAACATTCCCTTGTTCTACAAGTGGACGCCTGATTTTTGAAACATTGAAATTTTGAAAACATTCCCTTATTCTATTGGTGGGCGCTTGACTATCAAAATTGAAATTTGAAAAGTATTCCCTTATTCTATAGGTGGGCGCCTGATTACCAGAACTTGAATTTTTGAAAAATATTCCCTTGTTCTACAGGTGGGCACCTGATTTTCGAAACTTTGAAATTTTGAAAAATATTCCCTTGTTCTCCAGGTGGGCGCCTGATTTTTGAAACTTTGAAAATTTTAAAAATATTCCCTAGGTGGGTGCCTTATTTCGAAAGTTTGAAATTTTGAAAACATTCCCTTGTTCTACAGGTGGGCGCTTGCCATTCGAAACTTTGAAATTTCAAAAATATTCCCTTGTTCTACAGGTGCGCGCCAGATTTTTGAAACTTTAAAATTTTGAAAATATTCCCTTGTTCTACTGGTGGGCGTCTGATTGTCAAACCTTGAAATTTGAAAAATATTCCCTTGTACTACAGGTGGGCGCCTGATTACCAAAACTTGAATTTTTGAAAAATATTCCCTTGTTGTACAGGTGGGCGCCTGATTTTCCAAACTTTGAAATTTTGAAAAATATCCATTTTTCTCCAGTTGGGCACCTGATTATCAAACCTTGAAATTTGAAAAGTATTCCCTTGTTCCACAGGTGGGCACCTGATTACCGAAACTTTACAATTTTGAAAAATATTTCCTTGTTCTATAGGTGTGCGCCTAATTTTCGAAACTTTGAAATTTTGAAAATATTCGTTTGTTCTACAGATGGGCGCCTAACTATCGAACCTTGAAATACGAAATGTATTCTCTTGTTCTATAGGTGGGCGCCTGATTACCAAAACTTTAAAGTTTTGAAAAATATTCCCTTGTTCTACAGGTGGGCGCCTAACTTTGAAATTTTGAAAACATTCCATTGTTCTACAGGTGGGCGCCTGACTATCAAACCTTGAAACTTGAAAAGTATTCCCTTGTTCTACAGGTGGGCACCTAATTATCGAAACATTGAAAAATATCCCCTTATTCTTCAGGTGGGCGCCTGATTTTCGAAACTTTGAAATTTTGAAAAATATTCCCTTGTTCTACAGGCGGGCGCCTGATTATCAAACCATGAAATTTGAAAAGTATTCCTTGAGACTGTTGCCTTTATACCATATCACAACAAAACAAATAAAATACAAGAAATTCTTTTTGCCCCAGTTTGGTGCTGGGCGGATATGTGTGTGTTAATCAAATCTCCTTACCAAATATCTTTAAAGCTAAAGCTAAGTCCCATTATCCAGGAGGGTCCTAGCAATTCTTAACTTATGCAAACTTTAAGATTATGTTATGTTTTCTCAAAAGGTATTATTTTCCGCTATGTCTTGTTATGAGTTATATCTACCGGGGATCTGTGGGTGACTAGTGATTAAAATTACTTCCCATTATCCAGGCGGGTCCTGACAACTCTTAACTAGGTGACAAAATTTGACTGCTGGGGGTTAGTATTTAGAGCTACGTCCCATTATCCAGGGGGTTCTTGACAACTCCGACAATTAGATCCCATTATCCAGGCCGGTCCTAACGACTGTTGTTGACTCTTGTTTGGGAAAATTTGAGTTTGACCATGCCACCCAACTGTTTGTGTTCTAGGCTAAGTCCCATTTTCTAGGAGGGTCCTGACAACTCTTAACTGACTCCTACTTCAACGTGCAAGTCATTTTATGCCCTTTGCTATCCATGATTACCTCTAACCTTTAAATGAGTCCCATTTTCCAGGAGGGTCTACTTAAATGCCAATTCTAACTTCTGGTTGTTTCTGCTAGTGATTATTGTCCAGGGGGCTTTCTGCGATTCTTACTGGGGAAGGTGTTGGTGGTTGCCCATGTTACCCGCACCTGTTTGAGTTTTAAATTACGTTCCATCTCAACTTTCATGCCTCTTTTAAACTTCAGTTGTTTCTATTAGGGTTTGCTTGTTAAAGTTTGTCCCATTGTGCTCTTTGTTGGGGAGGATATTTATGACGGACTATGCCCCGTTTAAGTTTTAACTGATTTCCACTTCCAGGTGGGCCCTGAGAATTTGATCATACCTACCATGTGCCTGCTTTCCCCTGTGGATGGCCTTCTTTAGGCTTTTCTGGAATTTTTCTGCCCCTGCGTCAATCAAAGAAATCTAGTTAGTTTGAAAAGTGGTGGTTAGCTTGCAGCATTCTTGTTTGGAAACGGCCTCCCGGCTGTCGTGTTTCGTTGTGTTCCATTGTCCATGTTGATGATGAGTCGCTTGAACTACTCAGCTGACTCCTCGAAATATTTACGCTTTACTTTGCTCCCCATCATTATATTTCATTTCTAATCCTTTGCCAAAATTCTTTATGTCCTTCCCCGATGATTGATGAATTAATGTATTATGCTTTGGTCAAGCCTCTGAACCTTGTGGATTCACTTTGTTCTTCATATTTGTGTTACCTTTGCGCTTCTTCGCCAAAATCCTTATACCCTTTCTTGAAATCACCCGGTCTGTCTATGATGTTTGGTTGGACCTTGCCCTTTGTGCCTTTCCTTTGCTTCCTACTTTGTGTTGCACTTCTGAACCTTTGCCAAAATTCTTTATGCCCCTTTCCGATGATTGATGAGTTGAAATATCATGCTGGGTCAACCCTCATGACCGTTTCCACCTTTGTGTTGCGCTTTTGCCTCTTTTGCCAGAAGCCTTATACCTTTCTTTGACGATTGCTGAGTTAGGGTGTTATGCTTGGCTGATTCTCTAACCCTTGTGGCTTTGTTTTGTTTCTCATCTTGGTGTTACATTTCCGAACCTTTGCTAAAATCCTTACACCCTTCCCTGAGATTACCCGGTCTATTTATGATGCTTGACTGACTCTTGATCTTTGTGGTTTTACTTTGCATCCCCATCTTGCGTGGTGTTCCTTTACTTTGCCGACTCTTGTCTCTTCCATCAATTACAGTTTTGTGAATCCTCTTCTTGTTGTTCCACTCTTATTATCTTTGTTACTCTTTTGGGCGTCATGCGCTTTGTCCCTTTGGGAGCTGATAATCAGCTTTGAAATTCCTCTCGTTTGCTTAAAGAAAAATGAAATTCAATGGCCCCGAATGGTATTTAGGGTAAAGAATTCCAGATTCAGTGACTGTTGGAAAGAAAAGAAAGAAAACTTATCTGAAGAAGAACAACTGGTTTTCATGATCATGACATGCACTTCGGCCTAGTCGACCAAGTCTATTACAATGACCGACCTTCTGTTGCTGTGCTTTTGTTGTTGTAAACATTTCTGACCCGATTCCTTCAACCAAACCCTAGCTTTGCTTGCCTTACAATGTTCCTGAATAGATTTCCACCAACAACCCCTTCGCCTCACGGCGCCCGTGAGGGTTTTTACCAATGAGGCTCCCTCATTTTTATTTCTCTCAACTCTCTTCGCTTTAAGGATCCTA
The DNA here is from genome assembly GCA_034376525.1 of Nicotiana benthamiana. Classification (NCBI taxonomy): domain Eukaryota; kingdom Viridiplantae; phylum Streptophyta; class Magnoliopsida; order Solanales; family Solanaceae; genus Nicotiana; species Nicotiana benthamiana. The sequence goes on from CM067324.1 coordinate 58,536,082, forward strand.
TGAGGGTTTTCACCACTAAGACTCTCATTTATTACTTTCAACTCCGTCGTCTTATGGTGCCCGCAAGGGTTTTTACCAATAAGACTCTCTCATTTTTATTATCTTTCCTGCTTGCACCGGAGTGCTACCACTGACATGAATCACCTTTACTTGCTCCACTTGGAATCTTTTGAAGACTGATCAGAAGGTCTTTCTTTGGATCGTAACGTGGGCATTTGGATAGGGTTAGAAAGAAAGGGTATCAAAGGCTCAAAACAATTTAAATGGGTTCAAAATTAAATCTTTCGGAATCAAATTCTTACAACAATCACAACTTCTGCCCCAGTTTCTTGCTTGGGTACTTCTGGATTTTTATTTTGATGAGACCGAACCGTGAGGCTGCCTGCGTATCCTTAAAAGGAATCAGGTCAAATGTAATTCATAACAATTCCTTGTGTTTGTTGTTGTTTGTTTATTTTCCCTTTTTCTTTCTGTGTTTCTTTTTTTTCCTTTTTTTTGTTTTCTTTCTTTTCCTTTTCTCATTTCTCATTTCTCTTTTATTTTTCTTGTTTTTCTTTGCTTTTCTTTTCTTTTGTTTTAACTCTTTCCTTTCTTTCGTTTCTTTTCCTTTCACTGCCTTCTTCACACTTGTGTTTCTGACTTTGTTATTGATTCCAAAAGACGGGTATGAAAGAAAATAATTGAAGGTCAAAAGGTTTAGCAGAGGATAAACTGTTTAGATAGCAGAATAAAATGCCTTCGTCATTTCAGTTTTCAAAATATTCCAAGTACCAATAAATGCCAAGTATACACAATGATTAAAAAGAAAATCCTACATAATATCTTTTGACAACATCCAAATTGATAGCCAGTTCCACGCATTTCCCTTCCAAATCTGTCAGATACAATGCGCAGTTTGACAATACTCTTGATACGACAAACGGTCCTAGCCAGTTCGGAGCAAACATGCCCTTTGCCTCGTCCTGGTGAGGTTGGATGCGCTTTAATACCAATTGTCCTACTTCGAACTTTCTGGGACGCACTTTCTTATTATATGCCCTGGCCACCCTTTGTTGATACAATTGGCCGTGACATACTGCCGCCAATCTTTTCTCGTCAATGAAACTCAATTGCTCCAAGCGAGCTTTGACCCATTCTTCGTTGTTAATTCCTTCTTCGGCCACGATTCGAAGAGAGGGGATTTCAATTTCAGCCGGGATTACCACCTCTGTTCCATATACCAACAAGTATGGGGTTGCCCCTACTGAAGTGCGGACGGTGGTGCGATAGCCTAATATTGCAAAGGGTAGCTTCTCATGCCACTGCCTGGACCCTTCCACCATTTTGCGAAGTATCTTCTTTATGTTCTTATTGGCCGCCTTAACTGCTCCATTTTCCTTGGGGAGGTACGGGGTAGAATTTCGATATGTGATCTTGAACTGCTGACATACTTCTCTCATTAAGTGATTGTTGAGATTTTCCCCATTGTCAATGATGAGAATCTTTGGGATTCCAAACCGACAAATGATATTTTCACGTACAAAGTCGACCACAACCTTTTTGGTTACCTCCTTGAAGGTTTTGGCTTCAACCCATTTGGTGAAATAGTCAATAGAAACCAGGATAAATCTGTGTCCGTAAGAAGCTACTGGCTCGATGGGCCCGATGACGTCCATGCCCCATGCAATGAAAGGCCATGGTGCAGACATAGTATGCAATTCAGACGGTAGAGAGTGAATTAAGTCTCAATGCACCTGACATTGGTGACACTTGCGCACAAAGCTGATACAATCCCACTCCATGGTGAGCCAATAATAACCAGCCCAGAGAGTCTTCTTTGCCAAAACATATCCGCTCATGTGTGGCTCGCAGACGCCAGCATGCACCTCATCCATGATAGTTGTTGCCTGCCCAGCATCTACGTATTTTAGCAAACCAAGATCTGGCGTCTTTTTGTATAATATTCCTCCACTGAAGAAAAACCCACTTGACAGTTGACAAATTGTTCTCTTCAGGTCACTCGTGGCTTGTGTCGTGTATACACCTTTCCTGATATATTCCTTGATGTCGTGGAACCAAGGATCACCGTCAAGCTTTTCTTCCACCATGTTGCAACAAGCATGTTGGTCATGGATCCGAATATGTATCGGGTCAACATAAGTTTTGTATGGGTGATATAACATTGATGCCAGAGTAGCCAAGGCATTGGCAACTTCATTGTGAATTCTGGGGATGTGCCTGAACTCTATTGACCGGAATCGTTGGCAAAGATCATGCAAGCATTGCCATTATGGTATGAGCGTTACGTCTCTTTTTTTCCCACTCCCCTTGAATATGGTGTACCAGAAGGTCGGAGTCCCCCAAGACCAAGACTTCCTGGACACCCATGTCTGATGCTAATCCCAAACCCAACACGCTTCGTATTCTGCCATGTTGTTGGTGCAATAGAAGCGGAGTTGAGCCGTGACTGGGTAATGATGCCCTTCTTCAGAAATGAGCACTGCTCCTATCCTAACGCCTTTCATGTTAGCAGCCCCATCGAAGAACAATTTCTATCCCGGTCTCTCAATCCATTCCACTTCATCAATATGCATCTCTTCCTCGTCCGGAAGTATGTATTCAAGGGCTCGTACTCTTCATCTATCAGATTCTCAGCTAAATGATCTGCCAATGCCTGTGCCTTCATGGAAGTCTTGTCATGTAGACAATGTCGAACTCTATGAGCAAGATTTTCCATTTCGCGAACCTTCCCGTGGGAATGGCTTCTGGAAAATATACTTTAATGGGTCCAGACGTGAGAAATATACTTCTTGTACACCTCTCCTGATATATTCCTTGATGTCGTGGAACCAAGGATCGCCGTCAAGCTCTTCTTCCACCATGTTGCAACAAGCATGTTGGTCATGGATCCGAATATGTATCGGGTCAACATAAGTTTTGTCCGGGTGATATAACATTGATGCCAGAGTAGCCAAGGCATTGGCAACTTCATTGTGAATTCTGGGGATGTGCCTGAACTCTATTGACCGGAATCGTTGGCAAAGATCATGCAAGCATTGCCATTATGGTATGAGCGTTACGTCTCTTGTTTCCCACTCCCCTTGAATCTTGTGTATCAGAAGGTCCGAGTCCCCCAAGACCAAGACTTCCTGGACACCCATGTCTGCTGCTAATCCCAAACCCAACACGCTTCGTATTCTGCCATGTTGTATGTGCAATAGAAGCGGAGTTGAGCCGTGACTGGGTAATGATGCCCTTCTTCAGAAATGAGCACTGCTCCTATCCCAACGCCTTTAATGTTGGCAGCCCCATCGAAGAACAATTTCTATCCCGGTCTCTCATTCCATTCCACTTCATCAATATGCATCTCTTCCTCGTCCGAAAGTATGTATTCAAGGGCTCGTACTCTTCATCTATCAGATTCTCAGCTAAATGATCTGCCAATGCCTGTGCCTTCATGGAAGTCTTGTCATGTAGACAATGTCGAACTCTATGAGCAAGATTTGCCATTTCGCGAGCCTTCCCATGGGAATGGCTTCTGGAAAATATACTTTAATGGGTCCAAACGTGAGATGAGATAAGTGGTGTATGATGAAAAGTAATTCTTTAACTTTTGGGCTACCCACGTCAAGGAGCAACACGTCCTTTCAAGATGAGTATACTTAACCTCGTAGGCCGTAAATTTCTTACTGAGGTAGTATATGGCCTGCTCTTTTCTCCCAGTGACATTGTACTGACCCAATACGCACCCGAATGACTTGCCCAAGATTGTCAAATATAAGATCAATGGCCTTCCTGGTTCCGGCGGGACCAAAACTGGTGTGTTCGACAAATACTCTTTTATCTTGTTGAAAGTTTCCTGGCACTCTCTTGTCCATTTCACCGCAACATCCTTTTCAATAGCTTAAAGATGGGGTTGGAGATGGTTGTGGCTGAGAATTAAACCGACTGGTATAATTCAATCGTCCCAATAGAATCATCACTTATGTCTTATTCCTCGGTGGCGGCAGCTCCTGTATAGCTTTGATTTTTGATGGGTCTAGTTCGATGCCTCGTCGGCTGACTATGAACCCTAGCAACTTTTGAGGGGACCCCAAATACACATTTTGCCGGATTGAGTTTGAGGTCATACCTGCAAAGCCTTTGAAAGAATTTCCTTAGGTCTTTGACATGATCGGATTGCTTTCTGGACTTTATTATCACATCATCCACATAGACCTCAATTTCCTTATGTATCATATCATGAAAAATGGTTGTCATGGCCCTCATGTAAGTTGCCCTGGAATTTTTCAAACCAAAAGGCATAACTCTATAACAATATGTCCCCCACGGTGTGATAAATGCTGTTTTCTCCATATCTTCTTCATCCCTTATGATATGGTGGTAGCCTGCGTAACCATCCACGAATGACCCGATTTCATGTTCGCATAATTGTCAATCAATATGTGGATGTTCGGCAGGGGAAAGTTGTCCTTTGGACTTGTTTTATTGAAGTCACGGTAATAAACACACACTCTGGTTTTGCCATCCTTCTTTGGTACGGGCACAACATTAGCTAACCAGGTGGGATATCGTGTGACTCGGATGACTCTTGCCTCAAACTGCTTGGTCACTTCCTCTTTAATTTTCACTCTCACATCAGTTTTAAACTTTCTCAACATTTGCTTTACATGAGGGCATGCCGGGTCAGTGGGTAACTTGTGAACCACCAAGTCAGTGCTCAATCTGGGCATGTCATTGTAGGACCATGCAAAGACATCTTTGTATTCAAGCAGCACTTCCATTATTTCTTTCCTAAGTTGTGGCTCTAGATGGACACTTATTTTTGTTTCTCTGACATTATCCGGGCTTCCTAAATTGACTGCCTCCGCATCATTCAGGTTTGGTTTGGGTTTCTCTTCAAATTGGTTCAACTCTTTACTAATCTCATCCCATGCCCCTTCCTCATCATATTCTGGTCCATCCTCATGTTCTATTTCCTGAATTATTATTTCCGAACTAGACCAGTTTTGACGACTGGGCCGAGGAGTCCTTATGAATGTCAGATCAGTGGAACCAGCATAAGAATAACTGTATAAAAGAGAAAAGAAAGAGAAATATAGAGAAATGAAAACTATCAGCACTGCTGAAAGGGAAATTGCATTTCATTAGAATCAAAGATAACAGAGTTTACACATCCAAACGGACAGAAATGACAGCTGAATTAACAACTCTGAATCTAATCCAAACTAGACTGAAAGGAAAATCAAAGCCGACTACCACAGCTCCCTCCGAGTGGGAAGAGGAGTGGCTTCCCAGTTATTGATTTTTTCGCATGCTCTCACAAACTGCACGTCTGCTTTGCTCGACCACATTCACCTCGTTGAACATTCTTTCTAACCCCTTATCAAGCTCCCCATCCGCGTCGATCAGCAGGCCGGAAATCCTTGGTACGGGGCCATTGCTAGCTGGGTTGATGAACGATTTGGACAACCTTGGGAGGGGATTTGGGAGATCCCAAGCCTTCTGCCTTAGCTTCCTGGCTTGCCTTATGTCTTCGGTTGTAGTCTTGAACCCTAGGCCAAAAGTGTCCAGATTTTTGGGGAGGGACACTGGTTGCACAATGCCTTGTTCAAATCCATTTGCCGGGCATAAAATCATTCTTCAACATTTTTGAAGATACCATGATGGGCGCGGTTGCTATCTTTGGGTTCATGACAACCTCACCTTCTGGGTTGTTTTGAACTGACACAGAATTAAACACCTGGTAGATCCATGGCCCTTTGCTGTCCTCAAATTCAATAAAAGATATGATTGCATCATCTGAAACACACTGATTATCTTCACCGTGCTCCACAATCTCTTGCCTGTCCCATTCAAATTTGACCATCTGATGCAACGTAGATGGCACTGCTTTGGCTGTATGAAACCAGGGCCTACCCAACAATAGGTTATATGAGACTACTACGACCAGCACTTGGAATTCAATAGTGAACTCAACGGGCCCTATTGTCACTTCCAGCACTGTCTCCCATAATGTCTTTGCCTCCACCGTTGAATCCTCGAACACAGATGTTATTCTTGTGGACCCTTTCATTCTCCACCTTCATCTTGGTCAATGTGGATCGTGGAAAAATATTTGCACTGGACCCGTTGTCGACCAAAACTCGGGTGACCATAACATCTTCATATTTCACAGTCAGATAAAAAGAACGGTTATGCTCAGTGCCCTCCATGGGCAATTCATCGTCAGGGAATGTGACCCGGTTTACTTCGAGTATCTTGTTTCTAATCTTTTCCAAATGATTCACTGTTATCTTGTCTGGGACATGGGCCTCATTCAAAATCTTCATCAGCGTACGGTGGTGTTCATCTGAATGGATTAGTAAGGATAATAAAGAGATCTGAGCTGGTGTCTTCCTCAACTGCTCTATGATGGAGTAGTTCTGTATTTTCATTTTCTTCAAGAATTCCTCCGCCTCTTCTTCTGACACAACTTTCTTCACGGATTCCGAGTTATCTTTAGAGATTCTGCCTTTCCTCAATTCTTGATCGAGTTAAACCCTGGGCCTCACACACTTCTTCCCTAACTTATTTTCCTTTATACATCACTATTGCTTGCTCATATCTCCAAGGAACGGCTTTGCTGTTGATGATCGATGGCTAGATTACTGGTTTTACAATGACTGGCTCTATGCGAACACCTTCCACAACCACGATAGGTTCTCTGGCTGCTCCGTGTACAGTTACTTTTTCCTGTTCTTGCTTTGGCACAACCATGCATGCTGGACCCCCTTGAACTATGACAGGTTTGTTGCCTCTTTCTGTTGACTTGCTTACTAGCTTCTCACTACTTGCATTCTTAGTTGGCTTAACTTCACTAGGTTTGATCGTCATTACTGTCTGTGGGGGCCTTTTGCTCTCCCCTTCTTTCCAAAATCTCAATCATGTTGGTCTCCTGATGGGCCGACAACGGGTTCGGTTAATATTGAGTACCTATAGAGTCTGCACCACAATCCGGTAGGAGTAAATAAGTTCCTGGATAGCATTCTTTAAATGCCAATACTTTTCGGTGTCATGCCCTGGTGCACCAGAACAATATTCACAGCTGACAGAATAATCTAGATTCTTCGGGGGAGGATTTCGCAATTTTGCTTCAATTGGTCTCAACATATCCAGTTGTCGCAGCCTGTGGAATAAGCTAGTGTAGGATTCTCCCAACAGAGTGAAAGTATTCTTCTTCTGTACCATTTCATTTCTCAAGACTGGATTGGCTTGGAAGGTGGGTTTTGGGGGTTGTTGGTAGGCTCTTGGAGGTGGGTAATGATTTTGTGGAGTTGGGTAGGTATTTTGTGGGGCTGGCGCACGCCATTGTGCGTGAGCGGGAGGTTGGGTATACGCTTGTGCGTGATGGACTAAGAAGCGAGGTTCTAATGATGGATAGTAATGTTACGGAGAACTGTGTGGAGGGTGTGGGCATGTTGGGTGGTGAGGACGAGGTTGGGCGTAATGAGATGGAGGCCGAGGCTTGAACCAAGTTCCCGACTCCAATGTCACTATTACCTCCTTCTTCTTCTTTCCGAATGACCCCCCAGCTCCACCCTGGATGGCCTGAGTGGTTGCCTTAATTGCAGAGTAGCTCATGATTTTATTGGATTTGAGGCCTTCCTCGACCATACTTCCCATCTTGATTACTTCGTTGAAAGACTTACCCACTGCTGACACCAAATGTCCAAAATGGGCAAGTTCCAGAGCCTATAGAAAATAATCAACCATCTCACCTTCCTTCATGGGAGGATCAACTCTGGCTGCTTGTTCCCTCCACCGAAAACCGTATTCCCTAAAAATCTCGTTGTGTTTCTTCTCCAGCTTTGTCAGAGATAGACGATCCGGTACAATATTGAGATTATATTGAAAGTGGTAAGCAAACGCTTGTGCTAGGTCATCCCAAGTATACCACCGATTATGATCCTACCGAGTGTACCACTCCAGTGCTGACCCACTTAAACTCTGGCTAAAGTACACCATTAGAAATTTATCTTTTCCCCTTGCTCCCCTCATTTTGCTGCAAAACCCGCTTAGATGCGCGACCGGATCGCCATGTCCATCATATAATTCAAATTTAGGCATCTTGAAACCTGGAGGCAACTGCACGTCTGGAAATAGACAAAGATCTTTGAACGGCACGCTCACCTAACCACCTAATCCCTGCATGTCCCTGAATGATTGTTCTAGACTTCAGACCTTTCTAAGCATCTCTTCCTGCTCAGGATTTTTGATTGGTTTTTAAACTCCCTTGGGGATTTCGGGACGGGTAGCGTAGGAGCAAAGCTCATGGGTCTTGTAAGCAGGTTCTGGTGGATAGTATTGGGGGTCATAAACTTGAAGAAGGGGTTCACTTGATGACCTATGGAGTGCAGGAGGCAGAGGTGCCACGTAGATGGGGGCAATTGGAGAAGGAGGGTGAGGAGCGACTTTGGGTAGTGAAACTAGTGGTGGTTGATAGGTCGTGCCCTGATGTTGTGAATAGATAGGAAAACTTGAGGGTGGATCAGTGGTGGACTTGATATGTGCTTGGGCCAGTGGCGGGATGAAGGTTGGATTAGCCGGATAGGTCGGGGGTGGCTGTCCTCTTGCCCATACATGGTACATCTCAGCCATTAGGTGCTTTAGCTTATACACTTCCTCCTTCATGGAATTAACGTCTAATTCCTCTACTTCTTTTGAGGGGTCAATAATGGTGACATCGGTTTCCTGATTGGCCATAAATTGCTTGCTCTTAGACCACGTGTTGTTGGAGTGAGTTGCCAGAATGCCGCAAGTACCAACCTCCTGTCTGGTCTGGAAGACTGGAATTGACACAACACCAAGAACTTGTTAATGGTTAGGTTCTAACACGTAAAAGGCCACATATTGGGTATGAATGCACCTAAATCATGATCGATCACTACATACATCGGTTGCTTGCGTCATCCCGGCTTTCAATTTCCTTGTTTGTGAAGCGCCATTGTGTTAGCCTTATTCTCTCTCTCTCTCTCTCTCTCTCTCTCTACTATTTTATTCAATTATGGTCGAATCATATGTAGATTGCCTACGTATCATGACCCCGCATGAATCAGACCGAGCGTAGTTCTTGCAAATAAAAAGCGAAGCATAAAATATTTTAGGAATTTTCCATTCTTATAATAACAAACTTCAGTTCAAGGAATCGAAAGACTGACTGGTTTAAACAAAAAAACTAACTAGCTCTGATTCGAACTATAGACTCGAAGAACAACTAACTATGCATAAAAGAAAATACAGACTCCAGGTGAAACTGACAGACTTTTATGTATATTTTTTGACAAAAGGAAATGCAATCTTCATGAATACATGAATGCTTCAAGTGATTCTGGGCCCCGCGAGCATCGTTCGGCCTTGATGCAGGCTTGCGTGCTAAGCTCCCTTGGAGGTGGTGGAGGTCTTCCATTACTTGCCGAACAAAGGTCATGGCGGTGGCAAAGAACATGGATCTTGTCATATCTTTGCAGTGGTTGCACTTTGTGGTGATATAGTCTGCGATCGTCCGTACTCTCTCCCTGATAACACCCTTTTCTTGCTATAATCGCCCAATTTGCTCGGCCATTTCCCCTAGAGTTCGCTCGACTACCTGATTCAGTTATTGGAATTGCCGCAAATCCATCTCCAACCTTGCTATCGCTGCATAACAATGTTCTCTCTCAGCTTTGAAATCCCTGGCTTGCTTGACCACTTTGTTCTCAGCCATGATGACCTTCCTTTTTAACCCAGCAATCTTATCGTCATGCCTTTCTTTTAATTGCTCAATGATGCGGGCTCGTTCCTCCACGTTTTTAGCTAATTGTTTCTGAACCATGGATAGATCATCTTCTGCTTTATTCAAGTCAAACCCATACTCGGTTACTTTTCACCTTAAATTGTGTATGAGTTTTTCATCCTTCGCGCTCCCGGTGGGATTTTCTGCGGCTGTTTTCATTTTCTTGATTTGGGCTCGCAACGTTTCATTTTATTTGGTTAATCTTTTCTTTCCCCATCATCTGCAGTGGCTTGCAAACCATTTTTCAAATTGAATCTCTTTGACTTGTTTTTCTAATTTTCCTATGGTGGCCCTGTACTCATTTTCCCTAGCTAGCCAGTCCCATTGTTCCTATGACATTTCGATGAATTCATGGAGATGAGGCCTTTTGGGTGGTCTCTCAAACTCAATTTTTCTCCTGTACCAAGCAAGGTATCCTGGTGACACTTTGCCTCTAGCCCGATCCTATATGCAAGTGTTTTCTATTAGGTGTTGGCATTCATTCCAAATCTTGCGGACTGTTGCTTCGGGGAACTGACCATCAGGTCCACCCTCGACTACCTGGATACTAAGATATTCATCTTTTGGAACTATCTGGCATCTTTCGAGTTGTCTCATGACCCGATTCGAGGCATAAGGCTGGATACACCTAAGACCCACCAGAAGGAAAGGAGGTTCTGTTGTCGGCATGTACACGATCTCATCCACAGACAACCATCCTAGTGCCCACTGTATTCGACTGGTAGTGAGGGACTGAAAGTAGGATGTCCATCTTGCTAGCCCTTCGGGTAAGCTGAGCCTTTCAATTCTTGTGTAAAACTCCTCTATGCAAGTTTTCTCTATGGACCCATAACTCATGAATTGGGGACGGTGGCATAGATGCTCAGTCATCCACATTTTCAATAATAGATTGTACCCCTCAAAGAAATCTTTCCCGGCCTTGCAAGCTGTGAGAGCGCGAAAGATCTCGGCTACTATCACAGGCGCGAGTGTGAACTTGGCCTGTGTACGCAAAGTGCTAACAACCCTTGTTATCTTTATGTAAATGTTCCCATCTTTTCTTGGAAACACCAGAAGCCCTAGAAAAGCCACCATAAAAGTGAAGCGTCTGTGTTCCTCCCATTTGACACGGTTTCCATTGCTGCAGACTTTGTTTTCTGGATTGTTGAACCCCCCTATGTGACCATATCTGGTATACAGGAATGAAAAGGTGCAAAACCCTGCCGCCAAGTTCGAGCCATGTACCACTCTGCTTATTTTCAAGGTGTCTAAGAATTTGTGCACCACTACTATCTGGTATTAGTGACTTGTGATTTTATTCCTGTTTGACTTCAGAATCAAAAGTTTTCTTTTATGAAATTTATTTTCTAAAACCAAAAGCTCAGTTTTGCGAATGCTGCCTTTTAGCACTTTCGGAGGAAGTTTTCAAGGCTATGCCCACTAGCCGGCCAAAAATACAATAAAGACCCAAAGGTGGCCGTTTGTGCAAAATCAGCCTTCCGGCGTCCCTTTGGGGAACATTTGGCTATTCTTGAAAATAATAGCGTCATCCGATTTACTTAGGACATCAAATAAAAATTTGAAAATTATTTTGGCTATTTTGCAAAAGGGAGGTTGGACCCGATGGGGGTTGCGTATGAATCCCACACTCGGTGAGAATCAAACCGGCGTAGTTCTGGCAAAACAATTTGTCAAAACCAAAAACTTTGCTGAAAAGCCCCTTTTTCTTTTGTTGTTCCCTTTTCCTTTTTTTTCAAAAATCCGGCAGCATTTCGGCTCTTTAAGCATTGATTTTTACAAGACAATGATTAATCTCAGTCAGAGTAACACTTATTTCTCAATTTTCTTTCCTTACTCACAAGCCGGTCAACATGCAAACTCGAAGTAACTAAATGCACAAGTAGCACGTAACATGCATCAAGATGGTCTTTTTGTTTCAGGTCACTTGTCCTAGACAGACCCAACCCCTGCGTTGAGTCCCCTAAGTCAAAGCACGTGATGCAAACAAACGTTTCTACTAGGTATCCGGCGTGAGGTTTTTGTTATACTAAGTTTAGCACCTGGATATTTGTTCAAGACTGTGTACCCGAGCTGACAACTTGAGTCGAGGAGGAGGCTATGTACCGGGGACCCGCAAGATCGTCCAGCTTTGTAACTTGTCCGAGCCTCTTTCTTATTTCAAGGTATGACACTAACAGAATAGAGAGTCTCGACCAGTGAGCACATCCCCGGAGATTAGAAAAGAAGGGTTTCGTAACAGTTTATATGTACAACTCAGGTCAAAGCGGTAAAAGCATCATTTCGCACATTAAGCCAACATGTAAAATTAGTTATTAAACAAAGCCAAATACAACAATTATTCTAAGCTCGAATTCTTGAACATTGAACCAGAGATTCTGGGTTCGATCCCTAGCAGAGTCTCCAGAGCTGTCACACCTCCTTTTGGCTACTACAACTCAGCGAAATGTGTAGATAAGAGAGTTTTTCCAATTAAAGGACAATCGAAACGAGATTCAATTATTTAAGAGAATTTTAGAGTTTCCCCTTGAGAGATTTATGGTGTCCCATGACACCGCTTAGAACCCCGAATCGGGGAAAGAATGAATCTGTTTAACAGTCCCCGAACCAGAAATATGGGTAAGGAATTCTGTTAATTCGGGAGAAGGTGTTAGGCATTCTGGGTTGCATGGTTCTAGCACGGTCGCTCAACTGTCATATTTGGCTTAAATGATCTGATTTTATACAATTATGAACCTATGTGCATTTTGAATCTTTTAACCACTTTTATTATTATTTTTAAAGAGAATTGCAACCTTATTGAAACATGCCTCGAACAACGTCACATAAATGCCCCAGTGGTTTTTGAGACATTCCAACTTTGTTGGGATTTTAGATTTGGGTCACATAAATGCGCACCCGTATTTATGAAGATAAAATTATTAAGGACGTACATAAAAGCGACTATCGCGTTATTATCTTTGCGGGACGCCGTGAAATTCGCTAAATGGCATGTCCCGAATCTCTACATATTTCAATATAAGCATTTCACGAGGGCATCACAATTTTTTGATTTTGTTCGGCGCAACTCACCTCATTTGTTACTTTTTAAGGCCATTCCTAAAATGAACTACTACTTTTCTACACTTGTCTCTAAACTTAATTAATTCTCATTTAGTCATGCTACCACATTCACAAATCGAACGTATATTGAAAATGATTCGACAAGAGGGAGGTGCAACATTGTTGGGCCGCAGTAATAGAGCAGGTCCAATCTTCACAACCAGTTTTAAGGGTTTGGACGAACCATAGAATAAGATCCTATTGGCTGTCTCGCAATTGAGCCCAAAATTATATTACTAAACTAGTGGTTTATTTGCAACAAAGAAGCAAGTGAAACTATTCAGATTTCAAAACTGAGATTTTATTTTTGCTCTACGATTTGATGATGTTGACAAAAATAAATGTATCTCATGCTAACATAATATGAAAATCTAATACTGCATGTAATTATTTCCTGGACTTCATATTCGAAGGAGAACAAGTGCAAAAAATGAGTCACATTTTGTACAATTCAATCTAAGGACCAATTGACCACAAGTTTTGATTAAGCCACCCTAAATCAGTTTAGAACCATTTTGAGTTTACCAAACAATGCATCTTCCTTCTGTAGCTACTTTCAAACCCAGACTATCTCACAACTCATGCTCCAATTTAATACATGATTAACAACAAGTATTCAAACGCTCAGATATCAAATCATTAGAGAACTCTCGTTAATCCCAGAAATACTGAACTAGTATACACCTAAGTAATTGACTAGCACAGACTCGAACATGAAGATACTCTCAACGTGTCAGGTAATGGTTAAACATCCTAATCAAATCATCAAATTGAAATATCCAAATACAATATACATAATAATTTCATTTATTTCATGTTTTCAATTCTTGCTTCATGCTACATCTCGATTATACTCATAGAGTTGGATTGTACCTGGAAATTAAAAGTGAGAGGTGGGTGACATTAGCAATGAGACATAACAGCCAAAACAACAACAGTGGACCAAACTCAAACCAAAGGAAAAGTGCTATGAAACCAAAGGGACAAAGTTCCAGTTGAATAGGGTATGGCACAGTTTCAAAGCATGCTTTTGAAAAACAAGGTTTTAACCACACTTAAACATTCGAAGAACCCAACTGCGCTTCAGTAATTTGAAAAATGCAGTGATCCAGGCAACCTAATGGAACAATGTCATTTTGTTTTATGATTTTTTCCAGAATTTAGATGAAACCCAGTAATGTAGCCACTTGATCCTGTATTCTCGACCCCCTAAAATATCTTTATGTATTTTCTTAGCTTCCAATGTCTTTGTACTCTCAGATTTTTAACTCCATGTAGCAGTATATTTTTTCTTTTATATGTGTTTTTCTGTATTTTTAGCCTATCTTTTTTCTTGCCTTGAAAGGCAAGACTAATACCTCCATATTGGCCAACCATTAGGTAAACCTTTAAGTCCTTTATTTCAGCTTGGTCCCTTTTGTTTTTAAGTTTTATACCACTAGTCCTCAGATACTTAGTTTGCTATCCAAGTTATAACAAATAAAAGGTCTGAATTTCAATTTGACCCATATTCTAGAAGCTTCCAGGGGTTTCCATTCTAGTTACTACAGGTTCTTTCATGCTGAATTGCTCATACTATCCCTTACCCTTTCCAGAATTACTTAAACGACCTACTTACATTTTCAGCTTCCCTTTACCCTAGTCCAACTAACTATGGCTAACTAGTTATGAGCTAGAAACTTCCCATTTATAACCAAAATTAAAACTAATTAATCTAGCTATACAAATTAAATCTAAACTCAATAGAGTCTTGAATGTAGCATAGAACTAAAATTTCACTAATCAATAAAGGAAATTGAAGCTAATTACGCAGAGGAAACGAACAAAACTCAAAATGTAAGGTAGCGGGTGAACATGGAATCAAATTGGACAATTTGAATTACTAATAAATCTAAAAAAAATCAGAAAATTGAAACAAGACCCTAAACTAATCACAAAGGTCACAACAAAATGAAGGTAGGAATCGTAAATAAAAGCAAAATAAAATGTAAAAGCGAAATACCTCTAACTCTAATTCAGGCCCAAACAGTGGCGAATTTCTCGGCATTTTTGGTGTCAAACCGACCTTAATCATGTTTTTTCCACCGGAAAACACAAGACTAAGGGCTATGGAAGCCCAAATCCAAGGATATCCCAAAGCTTAGACAACTAGGGTTCTGGGTCCAACTTTTGATTTAAAATTTGACCTAAACGGGAAGTATTCGAGGACTGAGAGTTGTGGATTCAAGATAAGGGGTGTGAGGAAAGTGCATAGTGTTCATTTGGTGGATTTTGGGAATGATCGTATTTTTACTGGATGATTCAAACTAAAATTCAAGGAGCTGTGGCATAATTCGAAGGACGGTTGTTTCAGATTTATGGTGAGGGTGGGGTGAGGAATCTGTGGTGTAAATCTTGGTGTATTTGCAACCGATCGCCGTCGCGGACGGCGGAGCTACCAAATTTCAAACAGATATTCGACAAGATGGGGCTATATTCAAGGGTGGCCAATGGAGGGGTTGGAAAGAGGGGAGTGATGAGAAGGTGTGGTGTTATTTTGGGGTCCATCGAAGTTACGCCGGCGGCGGCGGACGATAGAGGGAAGGTGGAGGCAAGGCAGTGGTGAGCCAGTGTTACACTGGCTAATTTTAGGGTAAGTCTGGACATGGTACGAGGATTAACTAGTAGGGGGTGTGTGACAATTATATAGGGTACCCAACCTTGCATCTTGACCGTTTGATCAAGACTGATCAATGGCTCAGATTGCTCGGCGCAAACTACGTCGTTGTGTGCCCATGGCTTTTGAACCGGGCAGGGTATTGGGTTTGGGTCTATGTCTAGTGGGTTTGGTAATTTTTTGGGCCAGATTTGTTGCCAAAATTGGCCCGAAACTGGTATTTCAATAAGCCAATATATATACAATCAACTATTCCTCTTTTTTTTTTGTATATTTTTGTATTAGAAATTTTTTCTCAGATTTATAGTAGCAAAATAAAAATAACCCAAAACATATTTTAACATGAAATAAACTAAGAAAACTCCTAAACTCTAGATTTCAAAGAAAATTAACTAATTTTGTTATTTTTCTTTATTTTCAATATTAACTAATTAATAACGTAAACACACGCAAAAATTAATTCCTAAATGCTACCATTCCATTTTATATTTCTATGAATTATGCAAATTAAAAAGTGCAACATGCAAATAAGCATAAAATTATGTAATTAATTCAAACAAACACAAAATCATGCAAATGAATCCTAAAAATTCAAATAATAAAGGAAAAATACAAATAAATATAAAATCACACAATTAATTCCAAAAACAATTCAAATAATAAAAGAAAAATCCTAATTTAATGAATTTTATTGGAACATGTCAAGCGAGGCAAAAATCATGTGCTCACAGAATCAATTAGCTCCGGGCCGTTGGATTGATAAAATCCAACGACTGTGATCAAATCCCCATAAAACGACATCGTTTGAAAACTGTGTGAGCTGGGTCGAGTATATTTAGCTTTGGGCCTGGATTGTGGACAAGAATTGGGATGGTTTGGTCCAAACTTGGTTGTGAAATTAACCCAATAACACTCTTTTTCAAATTTTCTTTATTTTCTTTTTCTTTTCCTTTTTTTAATTAAAAATATTAATAATTAGAAATCCTAAATTATCTAAAATATAAAGTTAAACTAATTAACTAATTATAAAAATTATAAATATCAATTAATTCTAAATTAAAAGAGTAAAAATCAATAAACTAAAAATTAAAGAACAAAAATGTAAAAATGAGCTATTTTTGTGATTTTCAAATTTTCATAAAATAAATAATTACTTATTAATTTTAAAAAATAAAAAAAATTATAAATGCAATGCATAATATTTTAATATTTTTTTATAATTTAACTAAAAATTAAACATGCACAAATTAATGCAAATAATTAAGAAAATTGTACAAAAATTCCTAAAGTAGCAAATAATTAACAGAAAACCTATTTTTTGGGGATTTTAAACGAGTATTTTGTATAAGGCAAAAATCACATGTTCATACATCTCAAAAGGGGATACCACTAAAGATAAATCATAGGAGTGAAACTCTTTGAGAAAATCATGCACAAACTTTTTCTAGTGCAGCAATACCCCACCCTCAGCATAAAACACTTTATTACTTGTAAGCATGTAACTCTTGCTCTAAATATAAATCATTCCTAAAAGACTCAAAAAAATAGATTCTTTCAATTATTTCTATTTTTGTAGAAATTCTTAAGATTTTTTCTTGTTTGTTTGTCTGCATTTTTTGATTAATTGAATTTTTAGGGGGTATTTTAAATCATAAAATCAAAAATTCTTTTGATTTCATTCATTGCATTCTAATTGAATATAAGATTAATAACATGGTTAAATGCATGAGTTAAATATCTAAAAATCACAAAAAATACATTCTTAGGTTAATTAATTAATTAGGTAATTAGTCAATCAGTTGCTAAAATACATAAATAGTTTAACCATACAAATTGGATTTAATTAGAATTTTAGTCTATAATGGTTAATTTTGTAAAATCTAATAAAAAAAGGGAGCTTCGGCTTCATATCTCTGAACTAGGCTAAAACCAGCCCAATTACTCCACAAGCTCGCCCCAAATTCCTTCCTAAATATCCGGTCCAACAACCCTTCCTCTAAGGCCACCAACCACGTAGTTTAACATCAAAACTACGTCGTCTTTTCCCCAATCCTCACTAACAAATGATCCCTCCCTTCCATTATGAAGAGAATGGATTCCCCTCATTTGGAGAAATCCTAGTCGTCCCCCTAATTCCCACTTTCTTCTCCGAAAAGAAAAAAGAACAGACCCTCTCACTAAAAACCAAAACCCTAGTTGCCATGCTCTCTTTTTTCACTCCTTCCGATCTACCTACACCCCATACATTCACACTCTCTCATCTCACTCACTCTAGTATTCGAACTTAATATTATTCTAAACCCAAATCATCGTAACCTTTTTTGCCTTTTGTTTGGGTCTTAAAGAAAATCACGCTTAATTATTTTTCATTACCCAAACGATATCTTCATACTTATTCAACTAAACCTTACTTAATCTAGTTGTAAATGAAATAAATAAGTTAAAACAAAATTCTAATAATTGCAGAACTATCTAAAGACACAAAACAACTTATGAGCAAGCATCAATTCATTTGTTCATGTTTTAGTAGTGTAAAAGAAAGAGGAAAAGAATGTGAACCTGTATACAAAACTCCTTTGATATGAAATAATTTAGTGAACACAGAGGTCAAAAATGTGAAATTCCGGCACCGAAATCCAATAAAAACAATTACCTGGATGGATTAGGACGAAGACCACACAATAACATTCTCAACATAACATTTGTGCCAAATTCACATAAATAATAAAATACTAACAGAAGAAAAAAAATTCATTCATTCATGGTCTGTTAGAGTTAAGCAAGTAAGAAATAGACCACTTATCTTTTCATGCAGCTCATAAGAAAAAAACACAATCATTTGGCTTCAAAATCCTACAATTAAAATCTAATGATCAATAAATAATTTCAGCTCAAATAGTTAGTTAGAATAATCATCCAAAACTATAGCTAACATAGAAATGACAAGGCAAATTCGGTGACGAATTTACGAAAAATCAGGCAGAATAAAACATCGAGCCAAACTACACTTAAACAGAGAGTATTTTCAGTTAAACAAGCCAAAGTGAGCGACAAACTAAGATATATGAAATCATAATAGTATTCAGTGACACACCCACGAAATCAATCAGGAATATGGCTTGAGTAAACTCCAATCTTTATTCATAAATTTAAAGTGAAAAACAAATGAATATTTACATACCTAAATGCGGTAAAACAACACTAAATGGCCAAGCAAAGGTCTGAAATTAAAATATGAAATTCAAGCTCCCAGCAGATAACAAACAACAACAAAGTTTCTTCAGCAAAACCATAGAAATCGACAACAAATACCAGCAAAATTCGAACTAATCCTTCCAATTCTATTTTGTGTTTTAGTTTATGACCTTTTGAATTCTTTCAAATTTGGAAATTAATTTTGCACTCCAAAAAGGTGCTTGAGTGAATAAAGAGTGAGTGAGATGAGAGTGTAAATGTGAGGAGTATAGGCAGATAGAAGGAGTGAAGAAGGAGAGGGTGGCGGCTAGGTCTTTGGTTTTATGGGTGCAAGTATGTTTTTTTTTTCTTTTTTGAGAGAAACATATGAATTAGGGGGACAACTAGGGTTTCTTAAAGGGGGGAGGGGGAGGGGGAGGGGGCATCCATTCTCTTAAAGGAACGGTGTATCGTTTATTAGTGAGGGTTGGGGAAAAGACGACGTAATTTTAATGTTAAACTATGTTTTTTGGTGGCCTAGGAGGAATGGTTATTAGACAAGATATTTGGGAGGAATTTGGGGTGGGCTTGTGGAGTAATTGGGCTAGTTTTGGCCCGGTTCGTAGATGTGAAGCCATAGCCCCTTCTTTTCTTTATTAGATTTAGAAAAATTAACTACTTTAGACTCAAATTCTAACTAAATCCAATAAACTATTTATCTATTTTACTTACTGATTGACTAATGACCCAATTAATTAGTTAACCTAAAGATATATTTTTTTAGATTTTTAACTAATGCATTTAACACTGTAACTAAATCCTAAAATGCAATGAAAGAAATCAATTATTTTTGATAATTTTTTATGATTTAAGATTCCCCTAATAATGCAATTAGTTTAAAAATTCAAACAAAAAAATAAGGAAAAAATATTTTGAATTTCTACAAAAATTAAATAATTGAAAGAATCTCTTTTTTGTTTGAGTTTTTTAGGAATGATTTATATTTAGGCAAAAATTACGTGCTCACAGTTGCCCCTCTTTGCTTGAGAACATGAAGAGTTTTGGGCACAGATAAAGTGAACAATTATGAATAATTTTGACCATCTAATATTCTATGAGAATCATTTTGGAAAAAAATTGGCCGAACCTTGCTTCGGAGGTTGCCTACATATCCTTAATTGTAAAAGAATCCGATCAATATAGTTTTAGAAGTTTTGGTACATGGGATATCGGGAAGCTGTGATTTCACTATTGTTGTTGATGTTACTACTTTCTAAACTCCTTATTACACCAAAATTAAAATAAAAAAACTAAATAATCCTATCTGTTATGAGTTGCAAGATTCCTATTTATGGGTCTTCTGAAACTTGATATTGAGTCTTGAGTAGTTCTTTATTCCGACTCTGATCTGAATCTTGATGCTTGCTAGCTGCATGTACTATATCATCCTTCTACGACTTTTTCTGATCAAAACAGGACATGCAATGCTCGCGACTTTGGTCATGTCTTGAGCATGCCAAATCTTTTTATCTTCTTCTACATTTGAAATCACTCCTTTGTTCTTCCTTTTTTCTTTATTTTGGGTTAAGATTTCTTCTTTTGGTTATCTCGAACCCCGTGCCTCAATGTAAAACTTTCTCATACAAAAAAAAAAAAATGAACCAAATTTTTATGTCTCAGTTTTCGCTAGGATAATTTTGTAATTTATTTGTAACAAAGCTCTATGCTACTTCATTATTGAAACAAACAAAAGGTCGGGGTTGGTGTACCCTGGGAAAACATGATTCTTTGGGAATGAGATATCCTTCAGTTAAGATCAACTCGACTAGGGGGCGAAAACCTTATATCAGACATAAAATCAACGAGGGAGTGGAGACCCTATGATAGAAAAAAGACTAGGCAGTAGAGACCCTATGTCTACATAAAATCAACTAGGGAGTAAAGACCCTACGGTGGAAAATGAGACTAGGGAGTGAAGACTCTATGTCAAAAATAAAGTAAACTAAGTCAACTAGGAAATGAAGACCATATGTTGGAAAATGAGACTAGGGAGTGGAAACCCTATCTCTAAAATAAAATCAACTAGGGAATGGAGACCCTATGCTGGAAAATAATACTATAGAGTGGACACCCTATATCTAAATAAAACAACTAGGGAATGGAGACCATATGTTGGAAAAGAGACTTGGGAATAGAGACCCTATGTATAAAATAAAATCAACTAGGGAGTGGATACCCTATATTGTTAAATGAGACTAGGAATGGAGACCCTATATCTATAATAACATCGACTAGGGAGTGGAGATCCTATATTGGATAAAAGACTAGGGAATGGAGACCCTATGTCCATAATAAAATCAACTAGGGAGTGGAGACCCTATGTCTAATATAAAATCAACTAGGGAGTGAGGAACCTATGTTTGAAAAGAGATTAGGGAGTGGAGACCCTATGTCTAAATAACTTCAGCTACGGAGTGGCGACCCTATCTTGGAAAAGAGACTAGGGAGTGAAGGCCCTATGTCTAAAAAATATCAACTAGGGAGTAGAGACCCTATGTTGGAAAAGAGAATAGGGAGTGGAGAACCTATATCTAAAAAATCAACTAGGGATTGTGGAACCTATGTTAGAAAAGAGACTAGGGAGACGAGACCCTATGTTTAAAATAAAATCAACTAAGGAGTGGGGACCCTATATTGGGGAGTGGAGACCCTATGTCTAAAATAACTTCAACTAGGGAGTGGAGACCATATATTTGAAAAGAGAATAGGTGGTAGAGACCTTATGTCTAAAATAACTTCAACTAGGGAATGAAGACCCTATGTTGAAAAATGGACTAGGGAGTGGAGACCCTATGTCTAAAATAAATTCAACTAGGGAGTCTAGACCTTATGTTAGAAAAAGAGACTAGGGATTGAAGACCTTATGTCTAAGATAAAATTAACTAGGGATTGGAGACCCTATGTTGGAAAATGCAACCAGGGATTGGAGATCCTATACTATCATGAGTTTTAACTTTCATTCTCTTTTCTTCTTTTTCTGGTTATATAGAATGAGTAAAATTTGAGAAAGAGTTCAGAGAAGACTTTCCTTTTTGGAGTTGTTGTTGCTACAGAGCTATTTTAGTCTCGCTGCAGTTTCTTTTGGTTGCACCTGCTTCTTGCAAGGTTGCTTTGGATTGCACCTATTTCTTGTTTTTTCAAAAAAAGAACAATTTATCAGTTTGAAATGGTGGTTGGTTTTGTAGCCTTGATTGTTTCAGTCACATGATCTCGTCCTGACCTCTTTGATGTTACTTTCAACTGCATCTCATTTTTCCTGAAGACCGATTTCACTTTTGGCCTTGGAGAACCTTTGACTTTTCCAAACCTTGCCATAAAGGTCAGTCACATGGGACTTAACCTTTTTTTTCCTTTGACTTCTTTTTCCAATTTTACTTCAGAGCATTAAGAAATTATTGGCTTTTTGGACTTTGCCAAGACATTTAGCCACTTGGGACTTAACTTATTCAACCTCATTTTGGCCTTGTAGGCACTTCACTTGGGTTTCCTCCTTCCAAGAGTTTCTGATTCCGAAGCATCGACTGGCCAGTTGGGTCGACTTGATGCCCCCTTCCCCGGCTGAGCCTGGGTTTCTTTTTTGCATACTAACTTGTATCAAACAAAAGCCTATAAATCAGTCTTGCTATCCCTTGTTTGTCTTTGTTTTTGGAATAAACTTAGACTGAAAGAGATTCAAAGAAAAACATATAATGGAATGGACAGCGAATTTAGACAAGTGGTATCCCTTTCGAAGATAGGAAACAATGACTTATCTGGAGTACACACGAACTTCAATGAACATGACATGCCTTTAGGACAGGATGCCTGATATATGTAAACCGTCCGGCTCTCAGAACTTCATCACGACTTTTGCTTCAAAACCTAGAAACCTTGCCCAAGACTGTGTCAATACCAATGACTATAGGGATCCTATTTTTATCAGTAGTGCCCTTTAGGGGTTTTCACCAGCTGACCTCTCTCATTTATCTTGTCAATAATACCTTATAGAGCTCTTTGTGTGTTTTCACTAACAAGACTCTGTCATTTTTAGTTTCTTTACTCACCATCGTCTTACGGTACCTGTGAGGGTTTTCACCAATAAGACTCTCTTGTTTTATTTCTTTCATTTTAGTTGCATCAGGCCAAGTAACTGTATCCTCCTATTTTGCACATCTCTGCTAATTGATTGGAAGGACTTGAAAAGGATTTGGGAAAAAAGAACTTGGACAGAATTATAACTTTGGAACCTTTCAAGAGAAACCATCACTGGACCATTATAACATTTGCCCTAGTTTTTTCTTTTGGGTAAATTTTGATTTTTGTTTTGGTGTGACCGAACCCTAGAGAGGCTGCCTACATATCCTTTCAGAATCAAGTTGAATTTAGTTCAATGAACTTTGGTTTTGATTTTCTTTCGGTTTCTTTTTTCTTCTGTTTTGATTTCTTCTCTTTCTTTTTCCTTTCCTTTCTTTTCATTTTTCATTTTACATTTTATTTTCTTTTTGTCTCTTTTTTTTCAATAACACTTTAGGTTCCAAAGAGAGTAATCAAAGTAAAGTAACCAGCTCAAAGAGGTTGCAAAGATTTGATAGTGTTTATGTAGCGAGAATGAAATCCTTTGTCATCCCAATTAGAGAGCATTAAAGCTGCAATAAAGGGTCAAACATAATACCTTTTTACTGTGTTTGTATTGACAGATATCTCGGAGATATTGTTAGATGTTCCTAGTCTTTGTGTTATTTCCTTAAACTCATTATTATTGCATTCCGATTCTTGATTCATTATCTAAAAGTTTGACAACATATTAGGATCTGTGCAAGAAGTCCGCAAGCATATCATGTTATTGAAGTCTGCATTTAATAGAACTGAAAAACAAATAAGAGAAGTGACAAAGTCAAGAAAAGAGACATGGATGATGAAATATTAAATTCATTTTTTTTTAAAAATAGATGGGTTTACATCAAAAAGTAAGACAATAAAAACAAAACATCCGGATTACACCCTAAAATAATCTGGATATAGAAAGGGTAGCAAGAACGACTACCGCGACTCTTGTCGGATAGAGAAATTTCAAGTTTGACAACCGTTTTTGGCTTTTCTTCAATATCGGTAATGGATGCAATGGCCTTTAGTGCCAGAAAAAATTCCCCATCATCATACATCATTCATACGATTAGCCCAATGTTGTGAGCAGGCAATGAACTGTACGTCATAATGTTTCAGCTAATACATCTGGAGAAATTTTTCGAATTCCAAAAGGTGTTGCTGACCTTGGTTGTAAAATGCAAGTCACTGAAAAATTGCTTTGTATGGTTGAAAATGAAATGATAGTATCAAATTTGGATACAACTGCCAATGCAAACCATAGTAATAGCAGGACACATGATGAATAGATGGGAGGTCTTGAAGGTCAGCAGCACAGGTACAGTATTCAGCAACGAAGAATTGGTAATGCAGTAAATGAAAAAGGGGATGCAAAAGACTTTCTAAATGCTAAAAGAGCTGGACTAGGAGCAATGGCTTCACAAGAAAAAGATGGTAAACCAGGAATTCAATTACAAAAAGTCACACAGGACACTGCTGTACAAAATGTAGAAGGACTGACTGTGGAAATTAATGCACACGTCAAGGATGTTGCTGCTCCAATTGTTTCTGCTACAAAACCTAATATGGTAAAGGATGTTACCAAAATGATTGCTGATTTGAAGCCTACACAACTTAATGTGAATGGGAGAGGTGATGCTGATCAACATGAAAAGGCTAGGAGTCCTGATATTACGGGAGTATCAAATGCACCTCATGAAGCAGCTCCAGTTTACTCTATGGAGGAGGTAATGAAGCTGGATAAAGGACCTCCTAAGCCTTCTAGAGATGTACATGCTTCTACTATCTATGCACGATCTTATGTGCCTACTCTGGGGCAATGCAGCCTACTGCAGACTGTTAGGATTTATGCCCGTCACTAGGGGAGGGGGGTGAATAGTGCGGCACGAGAATATTGATAAATATTGCGGAATTAAAATTGCAGGAATAAAATAAATTCGGTAATTAAAATAGTAAGGAAAGAACACACCGAATTTATCCTGGTTCACCACAACTTGTGGTTAGTCCAGTCCCCAAGAGACTCTCTCGAGATTCCACTAACTCTGTTAAGCTTACGGGTACCTAACAAACCGTTACACTTGCTCGTAGATGTACACTCTACAAGACTTCAACTTGCTCGAGGATACCGCACCACAAGACTTCAACCTTGCTCGTGGATACCGCACCACAAGACTTCAACCACTAAGATTGAGGGTACTTAGCAAACCCGACAATCAATGAGAAGATATGGTCTTCTCAAACACCTTTCTCTTTTACAACAATAACTCTCTCAAAAGAGTAGATAAAGAGATACAATATTAGCTCTATGAACAACTCAAAGTTGTCTCTCAAATGGCTCAACAAAAGCTCTATAATGATGCACAAATGATATCAATATGTATATGAATAATGAGAGGTGTTGTGTGTTTCAATTCAGCTCAAAAGACCTCTATTTATAGGTGGTAGAAGTAGTATGTCCGTTGCTTAATTGGCAATCAATTATGCTGATTTTATGCCAAGATAATCGATTATCAGATTTGGATAATCGATTATCAGCTTACCGTTACAAAATCGGAAGCTGATTTTATGCAGGATAATCGATTATCAGATATGCATAATCGATTATTTTGTTACAGTGTTCAAAAACTTGGCAACGGATACAAGATAATCGATTATGCATATCATGATAATCGATTATTTTGCTGTTTTGTAAATTCCGGTTTACACTGTCTTAACATAATCGATTATCACAATAAACATAATCGATTATTTCTGTCCAGCTTTGAAAGACATGTTTAAAATTCATTTTGGCTAAAATGAAAATGTTTGAAATCATTTTGTTTGAAGTATTTGAAATATGATTTGATAAAATGATTTTATTCATATTTATGATGACCTATGTTGAGCCAAAAGACGAGATAACTTTAAACGTTGCTCTTACATTTGTTCTACCTAGCGACCTACGCCTTGGGTCTTCGGTCTTGAACTTTTGAGCTCGTCTTTGGCTTTTCCATGCAATCCGTTCATCAATATGCTTCTCGGCATTCAATCTTGATTGTTTGTCATATAATAACTTTGTTCGACACTTGACTTCATTGTTTGTCATTCATCAAAACCTATACCTGAAAATCATGCTAATACAACCAAAGCACACATATCATAGATAGAATGATTTTCTACAATTTCCCCCTTTTTGATAATGACTAACAACATGAGATATGCATATCGGATTCCCCCTAAATTCATGCTATATCTCAACATACAATTCATGCAAACAATTCCCCTTAATGATAATTCCCCCTCAAATAAGGCATACTATAACGTAGATACATTCCCCTTTATTTGATGCATATCGCCTAAACTCTTCCCCCTTTTGGCATTAGCAAAAAGAGAGTATACAAAGGCTATTATCCCCTTTCGACACTTCCCCCTTTTGGGTATATCAATTGTTAGTGTCAAATATAATATAGGAAATACAATGAGGAATATACATTGACGATATTTAAAAAATCATACCAACATGAAATAATACAAAATGTTAGTAAAAATATAACAACCATATCAAAGGTTATTTTTAGCGAATATACCAACTGTTTTTCAAACTAGAGAGATATTCATCAAAACATCAATCATTATTTTTAACAAAAATAATTGATACCAATTGTTATTCAAGATAAAAGTTATCAAAATATGAATCAACAAAAATAATTAATGACAATTATTAACAAAGATATATTAATTGTTAACACATATCAACTATTACGTTTTTATCAAAAATGTGATAACTAATCGATATTCCCCCTCGATGCAATAAGGTTTCGTGCTTGGTGCATCTACTACGATATTGTAGTCTTCAAGCACACCTGCAAACGTACCTAAAAATAGGTTTTCGGTACCCAACTGCTTTTGGGTCCTTGGGGGTTAGGCAAATAATAATCATAGCCAAATGATAAATCTCTATGTTTTGTAAAACATACGGGTGCTATGTGTCCTACCCGGTTGCAATAATGACATATAACATTCGGGTTGTGCATATGTCTTGGTTGAGCCAAAAACGTTCTAGGTGATCTAAAGTCGTTATTCCTAGACGTATAGCGATTCCTAGAGTTATTTCTAGGTGGTCTAAAATGATTCATTTTAGACTCATTACCAAAATTCCTAGAGTTGTTTCTAGGTGGTCTAAAATGATTAATTTTAGACTCATTAGTGAAATTCCTAGAATTATTTCTAGGTGGCCTAACTTCATTTCTATCATCCTTTTTAATTTCTTCAATTGTTTTAGGATTATCAACACTACGTTTTTCTAGTGTGTTCCTAAGTTCTATGTTCTCTATTTTCAAAGACTTACAAGAAGAACAATTTGAACTTTGATCAATTGAAGAGGCTTCATTCATCTCCTTAATTTTATTTCTAAGATCAATATTGTCATTTTCCAAAAAATTATTTTTCTCTTCTAAAACTTTAATTTTAGCCTTGGCCTCTTTGGAGATTTTTGAAGATTTTTTCAATTCATCATATAATTCTTGAAAAGCTTCTTGTAATTCTTCATAAGAGTGAGAGTTAGGAGTACTTACCTCTTCTTCCTCGTTGGCCATGAGGCATAATGCGGCAGTTTCATCGCCCGAGCTGTCCGAATCCCATGTCACACGCCTTTGGTGTTTGTTCTTCTTCTTGTCCTTGGATTTTGGACAATGTGATTTGGTGTGGCCAAGTTTTCCACAATTTTGGCATGAAGGACTTGGTTCTTCCTTCTTTATTTCCTTTTTCATACACTTATAAGACTTTTCGATCAAGGCATTGGAAATATTATCATCATCGCTATCCGAATCACTAACCTCTTCTCTTTTAGAGGATGAGGCTTTGAAGGCAATATTCGAACTTTTACTTCTAAGATAGGGATTAAGAATTGTGCTTTCATAAGTTTCGAGGTTACCTCTTAGTCCATCAATTGTGACATCCGTGATTCCTATCGACTCTTGGATGGCATTGGCTTTGGAACGCCATTCGGGAGTGAGACTCCGTAGGATTTTTCGAACAAGATCTTTGTTCGTATACACTTTCCCGAGAGCATGAAGATCGTTGACGATTTTTGAGAATCGTTCGAACATAATACCGACAGGTTCTTTCTCTCTCATTTTAAAGAGTTCATATTCATGTGTTAGAAAATCAACTTTAGATTCTCGGACTTGAGACGTACCTTCATAAGTGATCTCGAGTTTATCCCACATCTCCTTGGCGGCTGTGCAGCAAGAAATCTTTCGATAGTCATCCGGGTTCACGGCACAATATAACATATTAATGGCCTTGGTGTTGTTTTCAACTTTCTTGATATCCTCGGCATCATATTCATCTTCCTCCTTTGGAACCGTGGTTTCCCCAACTTTCTTTGTTGGCATTTGTTCACCGTTCTTGATGATTTGCCACAAGCGAAAGTTATTTGATTGGATGAAGATTCTCATCCGCTCTTTCCAATATGTGTAGTTTGTTCCATCAAATAGTTGAGGCCTATAGGTGGAGTGTCCTTCGCTCATCATTCCTCCGTTCAATATTCTCAACAAGAAATATATATCGTTCTCTCAACCGGTTAAGGCTTTCAGAGAGTTAGGCTCTGATACCAATTGTTAGAATTTACTCCCATCACTAGAGAGGGGGGGGGGGGTGAATAGTGTGGCACGAGAATATTGATAAATATTGCGGAATTAAAATTGCAGGAATAAAATAAATTCGGTAATAAAAATAGTAAGGAAAGAACACGCCGAATTTATCCTGGTTCTGGTCCAACTTGTGGTTAGTCCAGTCCCCGAGAGACTCTCTCGAGATTCCACTAACTCTGTTAAGCTTACGGGTGCCTAACAAACCGTTACACTTGCTCGTAGATGTACACTCTACAAGACTTCAACTTGCTCGAGGATACCGCACCTCAAGACTTCACATTGCTCGTGGATACCGCACCACAAGACTTCAACCTTGCTCGTGGATACCGCACCACAAGACTACAACCACTAAGATTGAGGGTACTTAGCAAACCCGACAATCAATGAGAAGATATGGTCTTCTCAAACACCTTTCTCTTTAACAACAATAACTCTCTCAAAAGAGTAGATAAAGAGATACAATATTAGCTCAATGAACAACTTAAAGTTGTCTCTCAAATGGCTCAACAAAAGCTCTATAATGATGCACAAATGATATCAATATGTATATGAATAATGAGAGGTGTTGTGTGTTTTAATTCAGCTCAAAAGACCTCTATTTATAGGTGGTAGAAGTAGTATGTCAGTTGCTTAATTGGCAATCAATTATGCTGATTTTATGCCAAGATAATCGATTATCAGATTTGGATAATCTATTATCAGCTTACCGTTACAAAATCAGAAGCTGATTTTATGCAGGATAATCGATTATCAGATATGCATAATCGATTATTTTGTGACAGTGTTCAAAAAATTGGCAACGGATACAAGATAATCGATTATGCATATCACGATAGTCGATTATTTTGCTGTTTTGTAAATTTCGGTTTACACTGTCTTAACATAATCGATTATCACAATAAACATAATCGATTATTTCTGTTCAGCTTTGAAAGACATGTTTAAAATTCATTTTGGCTAAAATGAAAATGTTTGAAATCATTTTGTTTGAAGTATTTGAAATATGATTTGATAAAATGATTTTATGCATATTTATGATGACCTATGTTGAGCCAAAAGACGAGATAACTTTAAACGTTGCTCTTACATTTGTTCTACCTAACGACCTACGCCTTGGGTCTTCGGTCTTGAACTTTTGAGCTCGTCTTTGGCTTTTCCATGCAATCCGTTCATCAATATGCTTCTCGGCATTCAATCTTGATTGTTTGTCATATAATAACTTTGTTCGACACTTGACTTCATTGTTTGTCATTCATCGACTTCGTTGTTTGTCATTTATTAAAACCTATACCTGAAAATCATGCTAATACAACCAAAGCACACATATCATAATAGAATGATTTTCTACACAGACACTATGTCTTCTAGTGCAAAGGCTGAGCAGCTGTTTGTTTCTGAGGGTGAGGCAGTAAATCTGATTTCATCATCAGTTGTGGTTCCTTCTGAGCATACCAAAATAGAGGATATTCACAAAGGACATAAACAATGTTGCAATGTCATTCAGATATAAAGTGAGGCCAGAAATGACTGTGTTGAAGCATCACAATCCAATGTCACACTTGCAGACACGATCTCAAGGCCAGGGTGATTCTGCCAAATCTTCAAAAATTCAAAATACTGTTCCATTGCATTTGCCTTCAACTGTAGTGACTGTACATAATAATGCAGTCTTGAAGGAGGGTGTTGGTCAAATTTATTCAGCAATACAACATGCTATGGTAAATGCTGTTTTAAAACAGAATGATGAACCTAAGAATTCCCAATCTGCTGTGATTGATAAAGGAAACAAAGAACAACATAAAATGCTGAAGACTGCTGTGATTACTAATGTTTCAGAAGTGTCACAGGCAGCAGCACCAGATCACACTGACTTGCCTTTGCAACCAAGAGAGAAGGCATCAGTTTCTAATAACACTGATGATTCCAGCAAATCTGTACATAAACATTCTGCTCAAGCTGCATCTGAGAATGAAAACTTGGATGCTGTTTTTCAATAGAAAACAACACCTTCAGATAAGGACATTGAGCAGAATTCAATTCCACAACAAAACAGGAAAAAGAGTCAGCAGCTAACAACAGAAGAGGAAGCAACCAATACAGACTGTTTATCGTCAAAGATGGCTTCACCGAGGTCCAACAGAAATGTAACTGCACTTGCAAATCTCTGTAAAGATGATGAAAAAGAAGCTGGAGGGGTCATTCAAAAGGTCCAAAGCTATACTCCCATTTCTATATCTAGTTTATATGCCGAGGGAGGTATCAACGACAATGGGGAATTCTTAAGTGTCAATGGAAAGAATAAACAAAAAATTCTAGATAACATGAGAGATATGGTAATTAAATAGAAACTATGGGACCAATGTTATTCTGATGAAGACGAGAGCTGGGATGAAGGCTCTGCTGGTTGGTCATCTGATCAGGAAGGCCAACAAGATGATTAGATCAGCACAGGAGGGGACAGTGAGGCTACGATTAATCCAAAAGTTCAAAGGATTTCTGCAAACACGAATGGGAACGTAAAATTGTCATATACAGCAAGCAATTTGAACCATAACGCGCCAGTTTTCATTCCAAAAAATGATACAACATCAGGCACTTCGAAGGTAACAACAACAAAGATCGACCAAATAGAAACAACACAAAAAGCAATCCAATTCTTGGGAGAATCATCAATTGTTGGAAACAAAACAGCATTTCCAACTTGTGGACAAAATCAGAAGATAGTCTTACACAACAGGCAGCCACAAATGAACTGTACTTCTACGGATAACAAATTAGTAGCATCTTCACAAGTAGCACAGTACAATCAACTACCTCTGACAATGCTAATATCCCCAGACCAAATCCAGAATGATATGGAAGGAAAACACATATATGAAGAAGGAGAGGAAGAGGATATCTTAACGCAATGCCGGAAGAATGCTGCAAGAATGGGGGATTTGTCACCAACGCACATTAAAACAAGTAAAAAGAGTCATCAAAGGGATAGAAGTTGGGACGGCTGAAGACGCAAACAAAAGGATTCGAATTGCAAAACAAAAGCAGATTACTCAAAATATCTTTAAAAAGCCCAGTAAAACAAAGAACAAAGCATGAATTGTGAAGATCTTTTCGAATTCATCACAAAGTTGGAGAAAGGACAGCACATTACTCGCGTCCTCATTTTTCATTTCATCATCTTAATATCCTTATATGTAATATCACCACAGTGTTGTGTTATGAACTCTGTGGTGATCATGCTATACTTCGGACATTCAAGTTATTATGTTGTAATTTTAATTTTATATTATCAATAAAAATCTAACACTAGGCTTTGCCTAGTGTTTGCTTAAAAAAAACAAGATAAATAAGGGATACAGTAGTAGAAAGCAGAAATAAGACAATATAAGGAAATAACGCTACAACAGGAAATAATAACCGGGGATCTCTTGGTATCACAAGTATCTCTTGGTATCCTCACCATATACATGAGGGATCTTTTAGTATCCTCAATAGCTAAACCAGGGATCTCCTGGTATCCCAAGGATCTCTTGGTATCCTCAATATATATAAATACATGTGCCGGGAATCTCTTGGTATCCTCAATATATATAAATACATGTGTCGGGAATCTCTTGGTATCCCACACTCTAGTCCAGGTCATAACACGTGCAGGGAAATCTCTCGGGATGCCGTCACGTAGTCCCAATTTAAAACACACAACAACATCTCAAGAATATCAGAATAAATGCTAAGCTTATAACAAGTATTAGTAAATTCTAACCTAACATGCTCCACAGGATAAAACAAGGCAGTTTAAACAAATAGACATGTAGGTCAACTAAACATGCTTTTTTTTCAAGTTAACACAGGCTAGATTTGCAATTAGAGTAACACGAGTAAACAAGAAACTCAATTTAAGTATTCAAGTAAAACCGGATTTTTCAATAATTAGCTCAAGTACGCGCTCGTCACCTCATGTACGCGGTATTCAATTACCAAATATCATATCCTAAAAGGAAAGGTCCCCCCACAAGGTTAGACAAGCCACTTACCTCGAACAGGCTACTAAATCAACTCGAAATCACACTTTTGCCACGAGTATCTGACTCAAATAGCCCAAATATATTCAATTCAATTACATATCGTAAATAACATCTCAAGCAACTGATTTTACTATTTAATTCAAAGCTAAGGCGCGAAATTATGTAAAATGACCAAAAAGCCCCTCAAGCCAATGTATCGGAATCGAAAAATTTTCACATTTTAAGAACCCGCGTACTCTCATGAGTCTAACCATATAAGATCTCTCAAATCAGAGCTCAAACACCCACTCAAAACTTAATAATTTGGTCTATGAAGTTTTACCCATTTTTCAATTAAAAATCCGAAATTAAGGAAGAATTTGTGATTAGATTAGTGGGTTTTAAGCATAAGAGAGTAGAGAATCGTTACCCAGTAGTTGCCCTTGAAAATCCCTCGAATTTTTCTCCCAAATCCGATCTCCCAAGCTTGTGTTTTGTTAAAAATGGCTAACCCTCATATTTTGAAATGTTTATATCTGTCCAGGTATTCGAAGCATCGTGAATGCGGAGAAAGTCTTGCCTTCATGAAGAAGGAAAAATGAAGGCTGCCAAAAATGCCCTTCGTGAACGCGAGGAAGAGTCCGCGAATGCGAAGGCCTGGACTGGTAAAGCGACGCAAACACGACAAGGGTAATGCGAATGCAAAGAGTAAAAATAGGCATCAGTCCTCAGAGTCAAATAAAGCTATGTGAACGTGCTGCCTTAGACGCGATCGCGATTGGGGAAAACATGAAGCTTTACGGATGCGAAGGACTAAACGCGAACACGATGAGGAAACTAGTCCTCCTTTACTCTAAATGAAGCGTGGAGGAGAACGCAAACGCATAGAAGAAGAAGGTCAGAACTACGCGAATGCAAGAGGAATGTCACGAACGCGAAGAAGGAATTGGACCTGCAACTGCTGAAGGATTTTCTGCAACTCTTAAGTCTCAAAACTTCCTATTAGCAATTCGAAATCATCCCGAGGCCCCCGTACCTCAACCAAAAGTACCAACCCTTCCTAAAACCTCATCTAATATTTTTCCCATCCTTAAACCACCTAAAACAACGTCGGAAACTCAATTTAATCAATGATTGAAGCATAAGAACTTCAAATTCTCTTAAACACACTTTCGATCTAAAACATAATCAAACAACGCCTGAATGATCTGAAATTTTGCACACACATCCCAAATGACATGATGGAGCTACTGCAACTTTTGGAATTCCATTCCAACCCCCGGATCAAAATCTCGCCTATTCCGAAAACTTCAAAAATTTAAACTTCGGCATTTCAAGCCTAAATTGGCCGCTAACCTCTAAAACATATTTCGAACATGCTCCCAACTCCAAAATCACCTAACAAAGCTAACAGAATCATTGGATTTCCATTCTGAAGCCGTCTTCACACTGTTCAGACTAGGGATAACTTTTCAATAATTAAACTCTCAATTAGGGACTAAGTGTCGCAAAACTATCTGAAACTCAAAAAGAACGTCCTGGAAAATCAAATAAGCTCAAATAAATTTGGGGAAAGAAGTTAATAAAGGATCAGGGCATTAATTCTTTAGACGACCGGCCGGGTCGTCACATAAAGCCATCATGGCCCCTTTTTTTCTCTTGTTGCTGTTTATCGCACCCTCAGAACAATTCTGAACAACCTATGATATGGCCTTAAAGGCAGCATGACTCAAGATTCGGCCCATTTTTAAACCATTTTAGACTATCTCCCCAATTTTGATAGCCTCATCAAACAATTTACCCAAAGCAGACATCATGTTCTGAAAGTAGTCCGCCTCTTGGGCCTGTGGAGAGATCGTAAACATTTCAGCTTTGTCCATTGGAGGCTTTACCCTAGTGGATTACTCACGCCATTTGACAGCATATTCATGAAAGATTTCTGTTGTTTTCTTTTTCAAATTGGACAAAGAATTTCTATCGGGAGCAACGTCCATATTATACTGGAGCCGACGAACAAAAGCTCGAGCCTAATCATCCCACACGTGCCAATAGGTGATTTCATGATCTATGTACCACTCGGAAGAAATTCCTGCCAGAGTTTCTCCAAAATGGCCATCAGAAGCTCTTCTTTTCCACCGAACCCTCTTAGTTGATTGCAGTATCTTTTTAAATGGGCGATCGGGTCTTCATGCCCGTCATACTTTTCAAAATTTGGCTTTTTGAAATCAACAGGTAGATGGACATTTGGAAATATGCACAAATCTGTGTCACACATCATTTTTACACTACAACCCACGAAGGATGTAGAAAGGGGTTTTTTTTCAATTAAAGTGACAATCAAAATGGAATCTATTATAAAAAGATCCAGAGTCGCCACTTGGGAGATTTATGGTGTCACAAGTCACCGATTCAAATCTCGAATCGAGGAACGGATTGACTCTTTTTCAAAGTCCGCGAACCAGAAATTCGAGTGAGGAATTTTGTTAATCCCAGAAAAGGTGTTAGGCACTCTTGAGTTCCGTTGTTCTAGCACGGTCACTCAACTGTTATATTCGGATTAATTATATGATATTAGAACATGTTTTAATCTATGGTTCAATTTTAACTTAACCGCTTTTATTCATTTTTTAGAAATACTGCAACCTTAAAACACGTCTTCAACCACATCACATAAATGCACCCACGGTCTTTGACATATTTTAACATTGTTGAGATTTGGATTTGGGTCACATAAATGTGCACCCGAATTTAGGAAGGTAAATTATTAAAATAACGCGCCTAAAGAAACTACGCGTTTTTAACTTTGTGAGGGCCATAAAAATTTGCTAAGTAGCACGTCTCGAGTTATATGGATTTTAAAAGATATAATTAAATGAGGGCCACGCATTGGAGATTTTAGTTGGCTGGGTGCACCTCGATTCCATATTAAAATGATATTCAGACTAATATTCGAAGGGCCATAAACTATTTATTATCTACTATGGCTCACCTCATAGCTAATTAATGGGCTTAATTAATACTAATTGTAGCTAAAGGTTCCATTTAAACTAACCAAAATGGCTTATATGAGGGAAACTAATCTATTTCATAAAAGGGCCTGAGCTAGTAGAAGAGGACCAAGAGAACAACTAAAGAAGCTGCCCAGATCTTCTTTAATGGAATTTTCAGAATTAGGCCTCATAATTGAGCCCCAAATTTAGGGCCTTCGCGGCTAGGAATTGAGTCTCGGGATCGAATCCCTGAGGCCCCAAATGACACTAATTTACTCATGAAAGATCCAATCATTAATGAAGCAAGCCACTGATTTTAAAACATAAAATAGGATCCTACTTTTACCATTATATAACATACAACTTTAAATTCTTGGCAACTAAATAATATGCCACTTTAGCCTTCAGAATTACGATGGAAAGAAACACCCACACTTATGAGAATTGACACTTAACAGCCAAAAAATCTAGCTTATCCAAACTAGCCTTTTTGGGCAATATTAATTGACATTACATAGTGACTAATCCAAACCATATGTCATGCCTAAACTCATTCAGACGATTCTCATTTACACATTAGGAATTGGAAAATTGCTAAAAAAAAGAAACTAATTAGATAATCATGCTTACTACCAATACAGACTACATATTAGCTTCCCTTTAAATGCTGATAATCAGATCTAATGGCAAGTATTTTATTGTGTACGCGAAATAACGCCATCCCTGTTCACAATATTTCCAAATATACTGCCTTCAAACTCATCACAAGTCAAGGATTCATCTAACACAATTGAATCCTCCCAAACAAAAGTTCTATTGCCCCGATTTAATTACAACCATATGAATCTATCTCATCAAATAATAGTACTAGCAGTCATGGCGTTTCAAATGACCAACGTACCGTAATAACATGAAAAAAATGCAAATAAAGTAACACCAAGTTTATTTATATGCTTTTAGCTTTTATTTGCATCTTCACTCTAGCATTTACAACAAGCAAAGCTTAAGAGAATGTACCTCGAGAGCGAAATAAAAGAGAAGTAAGAAGATCAACAGTGAGCAGCAACAAGAACAAGGGTCAGCAACAAAGATCCCAGAAATAACCAAGAAAAAACCAGTATCAAAAGATGTTCAGCAATCAAAAGACAACCAAAAACTTGAACCAAAGCTCTTGAAAATCAACCCCAAGTTCAAGTCATTTTAACCACTGATTATTCAAAGATGATTTCAGAAATTAGAGCTTCAGGGATGACAAAATTCTTCAATGGAACCGTATTTCACCAGATATTTTCAACCGTTTTTGCTATTTTTGGATTTTTTAGCTCCTAAAATCTTTGAAAAATCGCTAATGTAAACGGAACAGCAGAATTTTTGGGTTTTTATGTTTTTCTTGTTTTATTATTCACTGAACCTCTACCTTCAAGGGCAAGAATAAGATGCCTTTATAGGCAAGGCAATAGGCAACACAAGAAGAGATCAGATTTGCATTTTTAGCCCCTTTAAATTTCTTTTTTTACTTAAAAGACCTTTCATTCAAGCAAGTCAATTTGAAGGTTCTAAGAAACTTCTTCAAGTTGTTATTAAAAGATTCTTTAACTGAATTACCCCAATTATCCCTTAGCTTCCCTATTATTACCCCTGAAAACCTGACCCAAAGTATGGGTCAAGTTGACCTAAATTTCATTAGCAGGTCTTGGTCTACGAACTCTGGGCTGCACCTCTTCTTTGGAGCCCAAATTCAACACAGAAAATTGAAAAAGAAGTAGGGAAAAGGGAACCAACGGATTCACAAACTCTTCAAAAGCCCAAATAAGAGAGCAAATCAAAACAAACTAATATTTAATCACAGAAAGACTAATTAGTTGAGGAACATGCAAAAGATTTCAAATGTCAAACGGTCGGACAAGAAAATAAAAGGAGATTAAAACGCACATATAGAAAAAGAAAAGAAAAAGATAACAAATGAACTTCATGTAATTTCAAAATTATAGGTTAAGGACACATACCTAAAAAGAATAGCCTAGATAAAAAAAGCACAGGAACTTCAACTCTTAGGAACTATGGGTCAGTCAATGACTAGTCGTGTGTTTTCTTTTACAAAAAACATACGACTAAGGTCAAATTGGTTCGCAAAACTTCAAATTGAAGGAAGAGATTTTCAGATTTTAGGTCAAATCTTCAAATCAAGATTCGAGAATTTCCGGCCCTAGTTGAAAGGAACAGATTAGGGATTTCGAAAGACCGGAGTGAGGAGATCTTGTGGTGTAAATTTGAGGTCGGCTGGTGGTGGCGCAACCACCTTGAGGTGGTGGAAACAGAGGCAGTGGGCTAGGGTTTTGAGTATTTGATAGTTCCGGTGGGATTTTAGGGAAACAGGGCGTGGTATGGGAATGAGGGGGTGGAGGAGAAGCTGTGGTATGGATTTCAAGGCAATTGGAGCCTCCTGCCATGAGGCGATTTCTGGCAGTGGCTGGTGGCAGCCTTACAGGAAGACGAAAGGGTTTTGAGAGACGAGTGGATGGGGGAGAGGGGGTGGGTGTGTTAGGATATATTTATTTTGAATGATACTAGTTTCTCAGCTGCCAGGTCTCTAAACCTCAACGGTTGAGATTAATTTTCCACGGCATGGGGTCGTTTAGTTTAGTTTGGGATCGGACCGGTTTGGGGTGGGTATTTGGGTTATTTGGACGGATTTCAGGGGAGATGTTTGGGATGGGTTAAATGACTTAAAGAAAATTGGCCCAAATCCTCTTCTTCTTTTTATTTCCAATTTTCTTTTTGTTTTCTTTTATTTTCTTTTCCCTTTTTTTCAAAAATTGAAACTAAAATCCTAAATTAAAACGTAAAACCAAATTAGCTTACCCAAAATAACAAATAATCCTAATCAATTACTACAAAAATTAATAAATTAAATAAAAATTATTTAAAAATCAAAATTAAAAGTAAAAGGTGCAAAATAACTACTGTTTTGTGATTTTGCCCTTTTTTGAAAATAACATAGTTGCTTAATTAATTCCTACAAATACAAAGTTAAATTCTAACTGCACATGCAAGATATTTATATTTTTCATTAATCAAAACAAAAAATTAAAATGCACAGACAATTGCAAATAATTAACGAAAATGCCACAAAAATTCACAAAATTTTTAAATAATTAGAGAAATTATTTTATTTTGAATTTATGGGGGTAGCTTCTATGAGAAAAAAAGCACGTGCTCACAGCTACCTCTCTTTACCGCCTTGAATTGTGATATGAGATGTTTTCCCTTTACTTCACGTGGACTGCTGATTGCTGAACTCGAACTGTTCTTTGAGATGCTGCCCCTTTTTCCAGGTGGACTCTTGACTACTAAACTTGAAATGTATTCCCTTACTCTCCAGGTGGGGGCCTGATGGCTGAACTTGAATTGTATTCCCTCATTCTCCAGGTGGGCTTCTGATTACCAAAACTTGAATTGTGTTCCCTTGTTCTCCAGGCGAACTACTAATTGACAAAACGTGAATTGTATTCCCTTGTTTTCTAGTGGGTGTCCGATTACCAAAACTTAAATTGTATTCCCTTATTTTCCAGGTGGGCGCCTGATTGCCATAACTTGAATTGTATTCCCATGGTTTCCGGGTGGGATCCTGACAGCCAACAACTTGAAATGTATTCCCTTGTTCTCTAGGTGGGCTCCTGACTGCCAACAACTTGAAATGTATTCCTTTGTTCTCTAGGTGGGCTCCTGACTGCCAAAAACCTGAGCTGTATTCCTTGTTCTCCAGGTGGACGCCTGATTTCCAAAACTTGAACTGTATTCCCTTGTTTTTCAGGTGGTCTCCTGATTACCGAAATTTGAATTGTATTCCCTTATTCTCCAGGTGGGTGCCTGATCAGCAAAAGTCGAATTATATTTCCTTATTCTTCAAGTAGGTTCTTGACTGCCAAAACTTGAATTGTATTCCCTTGTTCTCCAGGTGGACGCCTGATTTTTAAAACTTGAATTGTATTCCCTTGTTCTCCAGGTGGGTGCCTGATTACCAATACTTGAATTGTGTTCACTCATTCTCCAGGTGGGCTCCTAACTGCCTAAAACCTGAACTATATCCCCTTGTTCTCCAGGTGTTGAATTATATTCCCTCGTTATCCAGGTGGGCGCCTGATTACCAAAACTTGAATTATATTCCCTTATTCTCCAGGTGGGTGCCTAATTACCAAATCTGAAATTATATTTCCTCGTTCTCCAAGTGGGTGCCTGACTGCCAAAACTTGAATTGTATTCCCTTATTCTGTAGGTGGGCTTCTGATTGCCGAATACTTGAACTGCTTCTCTCTATTCTTCAAGAGGGTACCTGATTTCAACAAAATAGAAAAAACAAAGAAAATTTTCTGCCCCAGTTTGGTAGCTGGGTCCATATGTGAGTGTTAAACTGAATCTTATTGCCAAATATTCCGAGAATTTAAAAGCTGTATCATAATATCTAGGAGGCCCCTGACAACTCTTAGTTAAATAACAGTTTTAAAAAGCTTTTATGTTTTCTAAAGGTATGACTTCCACTAAATCTGGCTATCCAAGAAGGTCTTAAAACTACAACCTATTATCTATGAGGGTCTTGAAAACTCCTAATTAAACGATAATTTTAGATTTAAGTTATATCTTTGAAGATATGACTTCCACTAAATCTTGTTATCTAATAAAATATTAAAGTTACATCCCATTATCATGGAGGGTCCTGAAAATCCAAAGTCAAATTTCATCCTAAGAGTGACAATTCTTTACAACTGTATTATACTACCCTATAGAAGAACATACGCTAAATATTGTTATCTAATGAAAATCTTAAAGCTAGGTCCCATTATTCAGGAGCGTCCTGAAAACTCCTGACTGAATCCTATCTTAAACATGCAAACTTCGAAACCAACTTATATTCCTTTGGGGTACATTTATGCTAGCTCATGCTACTCATGATTGTTTTGAATTTTAAACTAGGTCCGATTTTACAGGAGGGTCCTGAAAATTTACGGTCATACCTGATGGTGCTTGATTTTCCCCTACGGAGGGTTTGTCTGAGACAATCGCAACTTTCCGCCCCTATTTCAATCAAAGAATAATCTTGTCAGTTTAAAATATAGTGGTTAGTTTTTAGCATTCTTGCTGAAAGTGGCCTCCTTGCTGCCACACTTTGTTTTGACTAGCTTCCCTGAACCGGCCATGAACCGCTTAACTTTCTGACTAACTTTCAAAACCCTATGACCTTGGAGGAACCAAGTGTTCTGTACCCAAGCTTTTTTATTATGTCCCTGACCACTTTATCGAAATCTTTGCACATCTCCTGAAATTACCAAACCACTTTATATCATGCTATCTATGGTATGTTCTGGCCATACTGTTCTTTGCATCTTTGGAAGTTGGTAGTAAGCTTTAAAATCCTTTCTTACATGTTCAAACAAAATTGACCTTGAAACATCTTAGAGAATAAAAACCCAAAAGAAAATGAAATGCAATGACTTTAAGAGTTAATGATAAAAAGAATCCAAAACTATATGACTGCTAAAAGGAAAAAGAAAATAGACTTATCTGTGTGGAACAGATGGTACCAATGATCATGGCATGTATTTTGGATTAATTGACCCAATCTGTCCGACCAATCAACTCTCAGTTTCCATGCTTTGTTTCCTCGGAATTCCACAACCCAATTTCTTCAACCAGACCTTGACCTTGTTCATCCCGCGGTGCCTTGAAAGGTTTTCACAAACAAATGTCTCCCCTTTGTTTATTCCTCAACTTGCTATCGCCTTAAGGTGCCTGTGAAGGTTTTCACTGATAAGACTCTCTCATTTTTTATTTCTCTCAACTCCAGTTGCCTTACGATGCCCGTGATGTTTTTACCAATAGGACTCTCTTATTATTGACTTCTTTGCTCGGACCAGAGTGTTTCCCGTAACAGGATTCATCTTCGCTTGCTTGACTTGGCATCTTTCGACGACTGATCAGAAGGTCTTTCTTTGGACCGTAACATGGGCTTTTGGATAGGGTTAGAAAGAAAGGATATCAAAAGGCTCAAAACCATACAGATGGGTTTAAAATTACAACTTTCGGAATCAAATTTCTTACAACAATCACAACTTCTGCCCCAGTTTCTTTGCTCGGGGACTTTAGGATTTTTGTTTTGATGGGTCCGAATCGTTAGAATGCCTGCGTATCCTTAAAAGGAGTCAAGTCGAATGTAGTTCATGTCATAGAAATCGCTTTGTTGTTGTGATTTTTCTCCTTTTTTTCTCCTTTTCTTTTCTTTCTTCCTTTTCTCTTTTGTTGTTTTGTTGTTTTTCCTTTTCCTTTTCTTCTCTTTTTCTCTTCTTTTTTTCCTTTTCCTCCTATTTATTCTTTGTCTTTTCATTCTTTTCTTTTCTCTTTCCTTTACTTATCTTTAATGCTTGCGCTTCTGATTTTGCTAACCGATTCTGAAAAAGGGGTATGAAAGAAAACAAATAAGGCTTAAAGGGGGTAACAAATGATAATGTGTTTAGACAGCAGAACAAAATGCCTTTGTCATTCCGGTCTTCAAAATATGCCAAGTACAAACAAATACAATTTAACCACAGAAAATCATACATAATATCTCTTGACTGCATCGAAATTGATGGCCATTTCTATACACTTGCCTTCTACATTTTTTAAATACAAAGCCCCATTGGACAACCCTATAGTCACAACTGAATGGCCCCTGCCAATTTGGGGCAAACATGCCTTTGCCTCTGCTTGATGAGGGAGGATACGTTTTAATACCAACTGATCCACTTCAAATCTCCATTGCCGTACCTTCTTGTTATATGCTCTTGCCATTCTTTGGTGATATAACTGACCATAACATACCACTGCTTATATTTTCTCGTCAATCAAAATCAATTGCTCCAGGCAAGTTTTGACCCACTCGTCATCATCAATTTCGGCCAGAGGGATGGGATATAAATCTCTGCAGGTATCAATGCTTCTGTGCCATACACCAACAAATAAGGAGTTTCCCCTACTGACGAATAGTAGTGCGATAACCCAACAATGCGAAGGCAGTTTCTCATGCCATTGCCTGGAACCCTCTTCCATTTTTCGAAGTATTTCTTCATGTTCTTATTGGCTGCCTCGACCGCTCCATTCGCCTTGGGGCGATATGGGTGGAATTGAGATGTGTAATCTTAAATTGCTGACATACCTCTTTCATCAAATGACTATTGAGATTTGAACCATCATCCGTGATGATTACCTTCGGGATTCCGAACTGACAAATGATATTTGAATGCACAAAAGCGACCACTGCTTTCTTCGTCACGGGCTTGAAAGTTTTAGCTTCGACCCATTTGGTGAAATAATCAATGGCCACCAGAATGAACCTGTGCCCATTGGACGCTTCTAGATCGATGGGCCCAATGACATCCATGCCCCAAGCAACGAAGGGCCATGGTGCAGACATTGTATGTAATTTAGATTGTGGGGAATGAATCAAATCTCTGCGCACATGACATTGATGACATTTGCACACGAAACTAATACAATCTCGCTCCATGGTGAGCCAAGAATATCCTGCTCGGAGAATCTTCTTTGCCAAAACATATCCACTCATATGCAGTCCACAAACTCCGGAATGTACCTCGATCATGATGGTCGTGGCCTGTCTAGCATCTATGCATATCAAAAGCCCAAGATCTGGAATTCTTTTGTACAATACCCCTCCACTGAAGAAAAATCCACTTGATAAGCTACAAATTGTTCTTTTTTGATCACATGTGGTTTGTACTAGATATACACCCATCCTGATATATTCCTTGATATCGTGAAACCAAGGCTCGCCATGGAGTTTTTCTTGTACCACATTACAGTAAGCATGTTGATCATGGACTTGGATATGCAACAGGTCAACATAAGCCTTATCTCGATGATGTAAGATCGACGCTAAGTTAGCCAAAGAATCAGAAACCTCGTTGTGGATCCTTGAAATATTCCTAAACTCTACTGATCGAAATCATTGACAAAGATCACGCAAACATTGCCGGTATGGTATAAGCTTCAAATCTCATATTTCCCGTTCCCCTTGAATCTGATGTACCAGAAGGTCCGATTTCCCGTTAACCTCATACCCAAAATGCATTCCTC
Source organism: Nicotiana benthamiana (assembly GCA_034376525.1). Lineage (NCBI taxonomy): Eukaryota > Viridiplantae > Streptophyta > Magnoliopsida > Solanales > Solanaceae > Nicotiana > Nicotiana benthamiana. Next base: position 58,579,701 of record CM067324.1, read on the forward strand.
ATATTCCGCCATGTTGTTAGTGCAATAGAAATGAAGTTGAGCCGTAACAGGGTAGTGATGCCCTATTTCAGAAATAAGTACTGCTCCTATCCCAACGCCTTTCATATTGGTAGCCCCATCAAATAAAAGTTTCCATCCTGGCACCTCAACCTGTTCCAACTCATCAATATGCATCACCCCCTATCTAGGAAGTATTTTTTCAAAGGTTCATATTCTTTATTAATTGGGTTCTCATCCAAATAGTTAGCCGATGCCTGTGCTTTAATCGCAGTTCGTGTCACATAGACGATGTCAAATTTCATGAATAGGATCTGGAATTTTGCGAGCCTCCTTATGGGCATAGGCTTTTAAAAGATATACTTCAATGGATCCAAGCGAGAGATGAGGTAAGTAGTATAAGATGACAAATAATTTTTCAACTTCTGTGCTACCAAGTTAGGGCACATCACGTCCTCTCAAGATGAGTATACTTAATCTCATAAGATGTGAACTTCTTGCTGAAGTAATATATGGCGCGCTCTTTCCTGCCGGTGATATCATGTTGACCCAATACACATCCAAGTGAATTGTCCAAAACTATCAAATATAGAATCAAAAGCCTCCTCAAATCTGGTGGGACCAGCACAGGGGGGTTTTACAAGTACCCCTTTATTTTATCAAATGCTTCTTGACATTCCTCCATCACTTGACCGCAACATCCTTTTTCAACAACTTAAAGATAGGCTTACAAGTTGTCGTGAGCTGAGAAATAAACCTGCTGATGTAATACAATCTCCTTAACATACTCATCACCTCAGTCGTGTTCCTTGGGGGTGGCAACTCTTGTATAGCTTTGATTTTTTGCGGGTCCAATTACATGCCTTGGCGGCTCACTATGAATCCTAACAATTTTCCAGATGATACACCGAATGTGCATTTTGTGGGATTGAGCTTAAGATTGTACCTGCAAAGCCTTTTGAAGATCTTTCTCAAATCTCTAACATAGTTAGACTGCTTTCATGACTTTATGATCACATCATCCATATATAAACCTCTATCTCCTTGTGTATCGTGTCATGGAATATGGTTGTCATTGCCCTCATGTATGTTGCCCCAGCATTTTTCAGACCAAAAGGAATGACCCTATAGCAGTATGTTCCCCATGGTGTGATGAATTCCGTCTTTTTTGCATCTTCCTTATCCATTAAGATCTGGTGATAGCCCGCATAACAATCCACAAAAGAACCAATCTCATGATTTGCGCAATTATCAATCAATATGTGGATGTTCGGCAGTGGGAAGTTATCCTTTGGGCTTTCCTTGTTGAGATCATGGTAATAAACACACACCCTGGCCTTACCATCCTTCTTTGGCACAACCACAACATTGGATAACCATGCGGGATACCGCGGGACTCGAATGACCTTTGCCTCCAACTGCTCTGTGACTTCCTCTTTGATCTTTACGCTCATGTCAGTTTTAAACTTCCTTAACTTCTATTTGATGGGAGGGCATTCCGGGTCAGTAGGTAATTTATGAACCACCAAGTCAGTGCTTAGACGCGGCATGTCGTCATATGACCATGCAAAAATATCTTTGTATTCAAGCAATGCTTTGATTATCTCTTCCCTAAGTTATGTTTAAAGATGAACACTTATTTTAGTTTCTCTGATATTATCTGGGTCCCCTGGATTGATTCTTTCTATATCGCGTAGTTTTGGTTTGGGTTTTTCCTCAAAGTGGCTTAATTATTTTCTAATTTCTCCACAGGCCCCATCCTCATCGTACTTTGATTCATCATCACATTCTATCTCTTGAATTATTATTTCAGAATTAGACCGGATTTCAAGACTAGGCCGAAGATTCCATATGCATGTCATGTCATTGAAACCAGCATAAAAAGAACTGTAAAAGAAGAAAAAGAAAATCAAAGAAAATAAAAACTGTTAGAACTAATGGAAAGATAAATTGCATTTCATTGAAATTGAAAGATAACAAGGTTTATGCGTCCAAACGAATGGAACATAGAATCTGAATTACAACCTTACAATAATCCAGATAAGCTGAAAGAAAATCCAAGAAAACTACCAAAACTCCTTCCTGGTCGGCAGAGGAGTAGCTTCCTAATTGTTGATCTTCGCACTGGGCCCAACAAACTGCGCATCCGCCTTGCTAGAACCCTCTCTAGCTTCCACCATACTCACATCTTCAAACAACTTCTCAATGCTTTCAAGAAATTCCTTATCAGGACCAACCACCGAACTGGAACTTGTTGTCAGGCGCTTTTTAATGTTAGGCCTAAGAAATGATCTGAAGAGACGTGAGATAGGCTTTGGAAGGACCCGTGATTTCTTTTTCATCCTTCTGGCTCTTTTCATGTCTGCAAATATGGGCTTTAAGCCCAAACCAAAGGTGTCCATATTTTTGGGGAGAGACACCGGCTGTACGATACCTTGCAACGACGCTTCCAAACCTTTCCCTGGGACAAAACCATTCCTCAATATTTCCACGGATACTATGACTGATGAGGTAGCTAACCTTGGAACTAGAACGCACTCCCCTTCTTGAATTTTCTTTACTGATACCGTGTCAGAACCTGATATACCCAAGGCCCTTTGTCATGCTCAACCTCAATGAATAGTATAATGGCATCACTATGGTCATACAGATTGTCCTCGCCGTGCATAACTATTTCCTTTCTATCCCATTCAAATTTTACTATTTGATATAGATTAGAGGGGACTGCTTTAGTGGCATGAAGCCATGGTCGACCAAACAACAGGTTATAAGAGACAACCACATCTAACACCTGGAATTCCATAGTAAAAACAACTAGTTCGATTGTAAGCTCGAGCGGTATGTCACCGACCGAATCTTTCCCTCATTCGTCGAACCCTTGTACGCAAATACTATTCTTGTGAATTCTTTTATCATCCACTTTCAGCTTGTTCAAAGGGTAGAGAGGGAAAATGTTTGCATTTGAACCATTATTGACCAATACCCGGGTAACCACGGAATCTTTGCACTTTACTATAATTTAAAGGTTTCATTGTGCTCAGTACCCTTTACGTGCAATTCATCATAAAAAAATGTGTCCCTGTTTACCTCGAAAATCTTATTGGATATCTTTTCCAAGTGATTGACTGGTATTTTGTCTGGAATGTGGGGCTCGTTTAGGTTCTTCATCTGTGACTGACGGTGCTCATCTAAATGAATTAAGAATGACAATAGTGAAATTTGAGCAGGCGTCTTCCTCAATTGTTCCACAATAGAATAGTCTTGCACCTTCATTTTTTGTCTAAAACTCCTCCACTTCTTCTTCAATCACAGCTTTCTTCACCAATACTGGGGTATCCTTATAGGTTTTAGGTGTTCTCAATTCCTCGGGGGGAAAATCACCTCCCCGACCGGGTCAATCTATGGGTCTCGCAGACTTCTTCTCTAACCTCTATCCTTTTGCATGTCACTTTCACTCGCTCGTAATTCCAAGGGACGGCCCTGCTGTTGACTACTGGTAGCTGAGTTACAGGTTTGATGATGATGGGCTCTATGAGAGCACCTTCCACAACCACGACAGGCTTGATTCCCACCCCTAGTACTACCACCTTTGCATTTTCTTGTTTCATTGTCCCATTTCCTGAGGATCCCTTCTTGATTACAACAAAAGGCTCACTACTTGTTCCACTCAACTTGAGAATTGACATATTGCTTGATAGTTTTTGAACCGGCTTCCCCTCACTGGCTCGGATCATCATGACAGTTTGTGAAGGCTTTTTAGGCTCTCCTTCTTTATGCACTATCTAAATCATATTCATTTCTTGATGGGTTGGCAATGGGTTCTGGTTAATATTGGGTGCCTCTAGAGTTTAGACCTCAATACGATGCGAATCAATGAGCTCCTAGATAGTGTTTTTCAAATGCCAACATTTCTCTGTGTCATGCCTTGGAGCACTAGAACAATATTTACAACTGACAAAATAATCAAGATTTCTCGGGGGAGGATTCGGCAACTTTGCTTAAATCGGCCTCAGCATATCTAACTGTCTCAACATGTGGAATAAGTTAGTATAGGATTATCCCAATGGAGTGAAGGTTTTGTTTTTCTGCAAGCTCTCTTTCTTAATGTCTTGGCTGGCCTGGAAAGCTGGTCTCGGGGGGTTTTGGTAGGCTCTTGGAGGTGGATAGGCATTTTGTGGAGCTTGATAAGTATATTTTAGGGTTGGCGCATGCCATTGTGCATGAGCGGGAGGTTTAGTGTATGTTTGTGAGTGATGGATAGAAAAACAGGGTCTGGTGGTAGGTAGTAGTGTTGTGGTGGGATATATGGAGTGTGGGGGTAGGTTTTGTGGTGGGGTTAAGGCTGGTTGTAATGTGATGAACCCCTAGATCCAAACTAAGCTCCTTAATCAATCGTTGCTACCTCCTCTTTCTTCTTCTTACCAATTTCTCCCCCAGTTCCGCTTTGAATAGACTGGGTGATTGCTTTGATTGCTGAATAGCTCATGATTTTGTTAGACTTGAGCCCCTCATCTACCATGCTTCCCATTTTCACCACTTCATTAAAGCACTTGCCCACAGCCGATACCAAGTGACCGAAATAAGTAGGATCCAAGGACTGTAAGAAGTAATCCACCATTTCACTTTCTTGATTACAGGGGGTTAACCCTCCCTGCCTGATCTATCCAACGGAAGCCAAACTCCCTAACACTCTCATTGTGCTTTTTCTCAAGTTTCTTCAAAGATAAACGATCCGGAATAATTTCAAGATTGTAGTAGAAGTGCCAAGCAAATGTCTGGTCTAGATCATCCCACGTATACCACCTTCCGTAGTCTTGCCGGGTATACCATTCCAATGCTGAACCACTCAAACATTGACTGAAATATGCCATTAGAAACTCATCTTTCTCTCTAGCTCCCCTCATTTCGCTGCAAAACCCTCTCAAGTGTGTTGCTGGATCACCGTGCCCATTGTATAAATCAAATTTGGGCATCTTAAACCCTGCCAGTAATTGCAAACAAACATATATCTTTGTACGCCACACTTACTTGACCTCCCAAACCCCGCATGTCTTTGAATGATTGTTCTAAGCTTTTGACTTTCCTAAACATCTCTTGCTATTCAGGATTTTTCTCTAGTTTCTCAGCTTTTGCAAGGAGATCAAAATGAGAAGTGTACAAATAGGGTTCTGGGGCTTTAAAAGTAGGCTACAGGGGGTTATACTGGTTGTCATGGGCTTGGAGCAAAGGTTCGTTGGAAGATCTATAGAGTGTAGCAGGTGGGGGTGCCACGAAGATAGGGGAAACTGGTGGAGAAGGGTATGGAACTGGTTTGGGTGGTGGAGCTGGTGGTGTCTGGGAAGTTGTGCTCTGATAGTGTTGGTACATGGGAAAGCTTGGGGATGCATCGGTTGTAGGATAGTCATTCAACTGGGCTAATAGCGGGATGAAGGCAAGGTTGGTGGGATAAGATGGTGGTGGTTGCCCTTTTACCCATGCTTGGTACATTTTAGCCATTTGTTGTTTCAGTTTATACATCTCTTCTTTCATTGAATTAACATCCAACTCTTCCACCTCTCTCTTGAGGGCTCGATGATACTCGCATCAGGCTCTATGTTGGCCATGGTCAACTTGTTCTTGGAGTGAGTGTTGTAAGGGTGGGTTGCCAGAATGCCACAAAACTAACCACATGTATGTAATTGGATAGACAACAACAAAATTGTTAGTAGTCAGGGTTTGACAGATAGGTCATCGCACATCTGTGAATGAATGCACCTAAGCAGTTATCAGTTTATATTATGCATTGACCGGCTGCTTACGTCATCCCGGCTTTACCCTATTTCCATATACAACTTCTTCTTCTCATCTCTCATTTTCTCTTTTATCTCTCTTTTTTCTTTTTATTTCGCTTTTTTTTGCTTGATTTCTCGTTGTTTTTTATTCTCTCTCTTATTTTGCCATTGTTTCCTTCTCACGGTTTCTTATTTTTCTTCTATTTTCTTTTCTCTCTTTTTTCCTTATTTCTTTTTTCGTTTCTTTTTGGTTATGGTCGAATCCTATGGAGATTTCCTGCGTATCATGACCCTGTATGAATAAGACCGAGCGTAATTCTGGGTGATAAGTGTATAAATTAATAACAAAATATTTTTTGAGATTTCCAATTTTCATAAAGTAAAACAGTTTTTATTACAGCAACCAAATTATAAACTAACAGACCTGAGAAGAGAAATTAACAGACTCTGGCTCAAAACAAGACCAACAGACTCTGAAAACAACAAACTCGACAACCAACTAATAGATTCCAAGAAAATACAGACTTCACGAATAGACTAACAGACTCTAGTGAAAATCATGAATACATTAGTGCCTGCAATGCTCCTGGGGCCCGAAGGACATCATTCGATCTCTCCTCGGGCGTGCGTGCTAAATCCCCTTAGAGGTGGTGGAGGTCTTCCATTACCTGGCGGACGAAGATCAGTGCAGCGGCAAAAAACATGGACCTAGTCATATCTTCAAAACCACTGCACTTCATTGCAATTTAATAGGCGATCATTCAGACTCACTCTCTTATGACACCCTACTCTTGCAACAATCGCCCAATCTACTGGGCTCTGGCTTCCAAGGTTTATTCGGCTACTTGGTTCTGTTCTTGAAATTGTTTCAGATCTTTTTCTAGCTGTGCCATTGCTGTATAACAATGTTCTCTTTCAGCCTTAAAGTCCCTTGCCTGACTGACAGTTTTGTTCTCAACGGTGATGACCCTTTCCTTAAACCAGCAACCTTGTTGTCGTACTTTTCTTTTAACTGTTAACCAGACGTGCTTGTTCCCTCACATGTTTTGCAAATTGCTTGCAAGCCCTAGCTAGTGCACCCTATGCTATGTTGAAGTCAAAATTATATTCCCCTACCTTCAGCCTAAGGTTGTCTATGAGCTTCTCATCTTTTACACTTCTGGTGTGTTTTCTGCTGCTATTTTCATTCTCTTAATCTGGGCGCTTCATTTTCTTTGATAATTTTCTCTTTTCACCCTCATCCATCGCGGCTTGCAAATCATTCTCGAATTAAAGGTCTTTGACTTGCCTTTCCAGCTTTCCTATTGTGGCCCTGTACTCATTTTCCTTGGCCAACCAATCCCATTGTTCATGTGATGCCTCAGCAAATTCCTGAAGATGGGGTCCTTTGGCTGGCCTTCTGAACTCCACTTCCCTCTTATAACAAACAAGGTATCCTGGTGCAACTTCACCTTTGGATAGATCACGTACTCGAGTGTTCACCGTCAAATACTGGCATTCGCTACAAATTTGGTAGACTACTGCTTTATGAAACTGACCATCAGGACCGATCTCGACTACATGGCGACTAATGTCTTCATCCTTGGGAATCATTTGGCATCTCCCTAACTGTATCAAGACCTGGTATAAGGCATATGGTTGGATTCCCTTGATATCTATTAAAAGGAAATGAGGCCCGGTAGCTGGCCTATATATGATCTAATCTACGAGAAGCCACCCAAATGTCCACTCTATTTTACTTGCACTGATGGAATGGAGATGTGATACCCATTCTGGGACCCCCTATGGAAAGCTAAACCCATCAACTCTTGTATGAAATTCCTCTATGCATCTCTTTTCTATCGACCCATAACTCATGAATTGACGACGATGACATAGATGTTCGATCATCCACATCTATAACAACAAGTTGCATCCTTAAAAGATAAGATCATGTGTGTGAGGGTACTTTTAGCCTGAGTGAGCAAAGTGTTGACAACCCTAACTATCCATATATCAATATTCCAATCTTTCCGAGGAAACACCAAAAGGCCCAAGAAGACTACCATAAATGCAAAACACATGTGTTCTTCCCACTTGAGCCGATTTCCTTTACTACAAATTTTATGTTCTGGGTTGTTAAGCCCCCTGTATGTCCATACCTCTTGTATATAAAATGCAGAGTACAAAAACCAGCTGCTAGAGCTAGGTTGTGAATCCCCTGCTTATCTTTAATGAATCTAAGAATTTGTGTGTGGCAACGACCTTTGGTGCAATCAACTACTGGTGTCTCATAGGAACTTTAGGACCCCCAATATATCCAGCTATTTCTTCCAAGGTTAGGGTGAGTTCAAAGTCTAAGAAGTAAAATACGTTGTGGGCCTGGTCCCAGAATGTAACCAACGCCTTTATAATGTCCCCCCTAGGATTAATTTTCAACAACCCGATGAGACCTCCCAAGTATGAAATTACCTTATCTTGCCCTGATTTGCGTAGATCATTCCACCGCATATGCAGCTCCAAAGGGATATTGTTCATGACTATTATTGGTAAATATTGATTCGTGCTCATTCTGCACATTTTTTAGGGTGGTTAAGCAAAATCCTGATTAATTTGACTACAAAGCAAAATTGATATTTTCTTTCCAAATTTTCATGTTAAAAATGAAATTCCACTTTTGCAAATACGGCCTTTTAGCACTTTCATGAAAATATTTAAAGGTTGTGCTTGCTAACCTGCCAGAACATGAAATAGACGGCTGCTCTTGCAAAAATTGCCTTCCGGCGCCCTTTTAGGGACATTCGATTAATTTTGACAAGAATGGCATCGCCTTATTTATTTACCACAATAATATTTTGGTTCTTTTGAGGCTATTTTTGGAAAGAGGATAGTTGGACCTGATGAGGGTTGCCTATGTATCCCACGCAATGTGAGAATAAAACTGGTGTAGTTTAATGAAGTTTTGACAAAACAAGAACCAACTTTTCCTTCTTTTTTCACAAAAATTTCTTTCTTCTCTTCTTATTTTTTTCAAAAAATTTGGCAGAGTTCTGATATATTTGGGACATTGGTTTTTCCACAACAGACAATAATTTCTCCCAATCCTCACTTTGAATTTCCTTCTCTCAACGTTTCCTCTATAAGCCGGTCAACATGCAATTCCGAAGCAAAAGAGTGCACAAGTAGCAAGTAAGATGCATCAGGATGGTCTTTTATTTTTTGGGGTATACCTGTCCTAGACAGACCCAACCCTTGTGTTGAGTCCCCTAAGTCAAATGCACATGATGTATACTAACGTTCCTACTAGGGAGGAGGATGATTTAATCTACGTTCAAAACCTGGGTATTTGTTCTAGATTGTGTACCTGAGTGGACTACTCGAGTCGAGGAGGGTGCTATGTACCGGAAACCAAAAGGCCATCCGGCTTAGTAACTTGTCCGAACCTCTTTCTTATTTCAAGGTATGACGCTAACATAATAGGGAGTCTCGACCACTGAGCATATCTGTGAAGATGAGAAGAGAAAGTTTTCATTGCAGTTTAGATACAGTTCAGATAATATCAAACCGGTAAAAGCAACATTTAGCATATTAGGCCCAAACATGTAATAAAATCAAATAATAAACAAAGCCAAATATAAAAATTATTCTAAGCTCGAATACTTGAACCTTGAGCCAGAGATTCTAGGTTCGGTCCCAACATAATCGCCAGATCTGTCACACCTCCTTTTTACACTACATCACGTGAAGGATGTATAAGGGAGTTTTTTCCAATTAAAGTGACAATCGAAATGAGATTTATTATTAAAACATTCAGAGCCACCACTTGGGAGATTTATGGTGTCCTAAGTTACTGATTCAAATCCGGAATCGAGGAAAGGATTGGCTCTGTTTCACAATCCGCGAACTAGAAGTTCGGGTAAGGAATTCTGTTAAGTCGAGAGAAGGTGAACTTCTGAGTTCCGTGGATCTAGCACGGTCACTCAACTGTTATATTCGGCTTAGAACATGTTTTAACCTATGGTTCAATTTTAACTTTAACCACCTTTATTCATTTTTTAGAAATATTGCAATGTTATTAAAATATTTCTTGAACCAAGTAACATAAATGCACCCACGTCTTCGACATATTTTAACATTGTTGAGATTTGGATTTAGGTCGCATAAATGCGCACCCTTATTTAGAAAGATAAATTATTAAAATAACACGCCTAAAGCAACTACGCATTTTTAACTTAACAAGGGCCATGAAAATTTGCTAAATGGAACGCTTCAAGTTCTAAGGATTTTAACAAATATAATTAAATGAGGGCGACGCATTGGAGATTTTATTTGATGGGGCCCATCTCAATTCCATTTTAAAAAGATATTCAAACTAATATTTGGAGGGTTATAAACTATTTATTATCTACTTTGGCTCACCTCAAATCTAATTGAAGGGCTTAATTAATATTACTTGTAGCTAAAGGTTCCATTTAAACTAACCAAGATGGCTCATACGAGGGAAACTGATCTATTGCATAAAAGGGCCTGAGCTATTAGAAGAGGATTGAGAGTCCAACTAAAGAAGCGACCCAGATCTTGTTTAATGGATTTATCAGAATTAGGCCTCATAATTAAACCCCAAATTCAGGGCCTTCGCGACTGGGGAAAGAAGTCTCAAGATTGAATTCCTGAGGCCCCAAATGACATTGGTTTACTCATGAAAGATCTAATCATTAATGAATCGCGCCACTGATTTTAAAATATAAAACAAGATCCCACTTTTACCACTAAATAACATGCCACTTAATTTCTTGACAACTAAATAACATGCCACTTTAGTTTTAGAATTACGGTGGAAAGAAACACCCACAACTTCTGAGAATTGGCACTTAACAACTAGAAAATCCAGCTTATCAAAACTAGCCTTTTTGGGAATGTTACTTTACATTACGGTAGTGACTAATCCAAATCATCTGTCATGCTTAAACACATTCACGCGATGCTCATTTACACATTAGGAATTGGAAAATCTCTAAAAAGATAGTAACTAGATAATCATGCTTACTACCAATACAAACTACATATTAGCTTCCCTTTAAACGCTGACAATCAAATTTAGCGGCAAGTATTTTATTCTGTAAGCAAAATAATGTCATCCTGTTCACAATATTTCTACATTTTAACTCATCACAAGTCAAGGATTCATCTAATATAATTGAATCCTCCCAAACAAAAGTTCTATTGTCCTAATTTATACAACCATATGAATTATCTCACCAAATGACAATACCAACAATCATGACGCTTCAAATGACCAAAGTACACTAATAACATGAATAAAAATAAAAATAAAGTAACACCAAGGTAATTGCCATGCCTTTAGCTTTTATTTCCATCTTCACTATAGCATTTACATCAAGCAATTCTTAAGAGAGTGTACCTGGAGAGCAAAATAAAAGAGAAGTAAGAAGATCAACACTAAGCAGCAGCAAGAACAAAGGTCAGCAACAAAGTTAGCCCAGAAATAACCAAGGAAAACCAACTTCAAACCAAGTTCGAATCAACATAAGTATCAAAAGATGTTTAGTAATCAAAAGACAACAAAAAACTTGAACCAAAGCTCTTGAAAATCAACCTCAAGGTCAATTCATTTTAACCACTGATTATTCAAAGATGATTTCACAAATGAGAGCTTTAGGGATCACAACATTCTTCAATGGACCAGTATTTCACCGGATATTTTCAACCGTTTTTTGCTATTTTTGGATTTTTAGCTCCTATAATCTTTGAAAAATCTCTAATTTAAACGGAACATTAGAAATTTGGGGTTTTATATTTTTCTCGATTTTTCTTTCACTAAACCTCTGCCTTCAAGGGTAACAATAGGATGCCTTTATAGGCACGGAAATTGGGCAACATAAGAAGAGATCAGATTTGCATTCTTATCTCTTTTAAATTTCCTTTTTACTTAAAAGTTCTTAAATTTTTGACTTGCTTGCCAAACAAGTCTATTTGCAGCTTCTAAGCAGCTTCTTCATGTTGTTATTAAAGATTCTTTAACTGAACTACCCTAATTACCCCTTAGCATCCTTGTTTTAACCCCTAAAAACCTGACCCAAAACATGGGTCAAGTTGACCTAAATTTCATTAGCAGGTCTGGTTCTACAGACTCTAGGCAGGACCTCTTCTTTAGAGCCCGAATTCTGCACAGAAAATCCAAAGAGAAGAGGGTAAAGGGGAACCAATAGATTCACAAACTCTTCAAAAGCCCAAATAAGAGGGAAAATCAAAACAAACTAATATTTAATTACATAGAGACTAATTAGTTGAGGAACATGCAAAAGATTTCAAATGTCAAACAGTCAGAAAAGAAATGAAAAGGAGATTTAAACGTACATACAGAAAAAAAGAAAAAGATAACGAATGAACTTCATGTAAATTCAAATTTAGAGGTTGAGGACACATACCTAAAAATAACATCATGGATCGAAAAAGCACGGGAACTTCAACTCTTAGGAACTACGGGTAAGTGGGAGACTAGTCGTGTGTTTTCTTTTACATAAAAACGTACGACTAAGGTCTAATTGGTCCGCAAAACTTCGAAGAAACCTCAAATTGAAGGATTTGGCATTTTAGGGTTTTATGTCAAAACTTTAAATAAAGATTAGAGAATTTTCGGCCCTAGTTGAAAGGAACAAATCAGGGATTTTGGAAGAGGGGAGTGAGGAGATCTTGTGGTGTAAATTTGAGGTCAATTGGCGGTGGCGCCGCCACCTTGAGGTGGTGGAAACGGAGGGAGCGGGCTAGTGTTTTGAGGATTTGACGTGTTACGGTGGGATTTGAGGGAAACAAGGTATGGCATGGGAATGAGAGGGTGGAGGAGGAACTGTGGTATGAGTTTCAAGGCGATTGGAGCCTCGCCACTGCCATAAGGCGATTTTCAGCAGCGACGTTACAGGAAGACTGAATGGTTGTGAGAGATGAGTGGATGAGGGTGGGTGGGTGTGTTTGGACATATTTATTTTGAATGATTCTAGCTTCTCAGCCATCAGATCTCCAAACCTCGATGGCTGAGGTTGTCCACAGAATGGAGTCATTTAGATTACTTTGGGATTATGGCGGGTTAGGGAGAGTATTTAGGTTATTTCGACGGGCCGAAGAATTAGCCCAAATCCTCTTCTTCTTTTTATTTCCAATTTCATTTTTTTTCTTTTCCTTTTTTTTCAAAAATTGAAACTAAAGTCCTAAATTAAATTGCAAAACCAAATTAGCTTACCCAAACTTAACTGATTTTGTGGCTTAATTAATTGCTGAATGATTGATCTCCTTTGCTTGATTCTTTTTTACACCTAACTACTATACATACTCTCCTCTATTCTCACTTCTAGGACACGAACAGTAGTCCCAAAAAAACTCTCTTACACTCTAAAAGATATATATTCTTCTCTACTACTTGTGGTATTCATTAGTCTACCCGGCTGTAAGCCAAAGCTAGATATTGCTCAATATTTGCTTCACATTCTGTGTTTTTATCTTCTTAACTAGAATGTCCCTAATTATTTTTTAAATCTAAACCCTATGTGTTTAATTATATCCTCAAGTTCATCAATTAAAAGCACCATTCTTGTTTCTGTTCATTGTCTTGCTTAGCAAAGTCCTGATCAATATGTGATAGGCATGTCTAACTGTATTAGCCTATCTACTTCTTTATCTAGCATGCCTAAATTCTTCCTTTTTCAAATGTATGATTATCGATACTTCACCTATTATCTGATTTTTTCCTGTTTGCAATTCATGTTTAATCCCTTAACTATGTGTCTATGACTCTACTTGTGTGTCTGATTCTGTGTTTAGTTGAATACTATCATGGTTAATTTTGTAAGACTATGAATATCCTAAGTTTTCTATGTTGTCTACATGCTTCCCTGCCCCTATTCATGCACCTTTAATGAGATTCCTATATGTCTCCAATCCCCTTTCACAACCGTGTGCAAGCCTGCCTGCTATAGTACTTATGAGTTTGAACCTTTTACGACTGACTGGTTGTCTACTTAATTTGCTCTCTTCTGAACTATTTTAAAAACCTGTCAGTATTCTTTTAAAAAACTAAGTTTCATTCCTACTATTTTCTCAAAAACTGGTCTAGAAAACCTTCTTCACTTCTAAACTATTTTCACAAAGTCTTTCAAACTATGCCAAGCACTCCCACTTACTCTTAGGTTGTTAAGTTCTGCCCCTCTAGTATGTGTACTACTTATGGATCATTGAGATCTGTTTGAACTGTGGTATATCAGGGCTGGCTCTTCCACACTACACATAATCAATCTTTATTTGAGAGAAGTCTGGGTGTGAGCACCGCCCGGGATTGTTGAGGTCCTTAGAGAACTCTGACACACCTGGACAGAAATGTGGGAATAAAATCTTTATCATTTGACACTACTGAATGCCCGATACCCCAGGTTTGCTCTGGCCTTGCATCAGGCTCCCTATAACTTAATTTATATTGCATGTATGTAATTTATTTAATTCTGGTCTGTAATAATTATATATATATAAACAATGGGGTGACTAGTGAAATGGGAGGGTAGTTGTATGATACTGTGTGTAAAACTGGGTAGAAAACATGCTATAGGCTTTATATTCTGCAAATCCGCATTACTGTTTCGTTTGCATTCTAGCCATGTTGAACCTGTGCATTGGATATCCTACTTTTAGGGCCTTCACGTTTACTGCTTCAGCATGTTGCATGCATAATTCCTAAGTACTGTCACATAGACATCTTGATATCTAATAATCTTAATAAAACTGTCATTCTTGTGTGCATTAGATACCATGTGATTAGGAACTCTGTTTGCATCTGTTTGAACCATGTTTGTTTCGATTAAATCAGTAGTTGTCCACTAAAATGTTTAAAACAGGCTCACGTATAGGTATCATGTCTCTAAACACAAATTGATAAATTGCGTGTATAATCTGTATCACCTAGATTGAACATGCATATAGGTTGAATAACCTCAAACTATTTAAACAGGTACTGCAACTGTGATTATGTAGAATCTCGCGCCTAGGCAAGCCTTAGGTGATTAATTTCCTAGTAAAACTAAGAACTATGTTCTCATTATGTTCAAACTGCTTAAGTTTCACAGGATATAAAACCAGTGGGCAAACTGGAAAGGATTCTGCCATTCCCCTTAAAATAAACATGGCATATCCTGTATCTGAAACATCCATCTAGGTATCATGTTCTTAGGATTTCTAAACTTCATCAAAATCAGTTGTTTGAGATGTGATGTTTATTTGCCTATGTATATGTGGAGGTAAACATAGGCCTTTTACTTGCTTTTTTGATTGGCAGTTCTATATGTTATTCGTTGTCTCCTAGACTTTTCCCTTATAAACACCTTAGGATTGTCTAGAACTACCTAAGTCTAGAGATCCTAAATTCTTTCGGGCTACAAGGAAGGGAAGGGTAGCAGCACACTTAGAGGTCGTTAAATAAAATTGCTTACATAACCACTACAGGGGGGTAATGGGTAGTAAAAGGATATGATTACCTACGTGCTAATGTCACGTGTAGCCCCTGTAGTTGAGGAGGATTACCGGACATTGCATCGGTTGATCCGCTGGGCTAATCAACTTAGGACTCCACTTTCCCAATTCCTATATGTGTTTAAATTATCTAAACTCCCCTTTCTTTATATATACATGTGTAAACTGTCCAAACCAC
The DNA here is from genome assembly GCA_034376525.1 of Nicotiana benthamiana. Classification (NCBI taxonomy): domain Eukaryota; kingdom Viridiplantae; phylum Streptophyta; class Magnoliopsida; order Solanales; family Solanaceae; genus Nicotiana; species Nicotiana benthamiana. The sequence goes on from CM067324.1 coordinate 58,595,157, forward strand.
TGTACTTCCGTTATCTGAATTTCCTTGATCATACATGCATTTATATAGAGGAAACTACTTTATTCGCAAAAATATGTGCTAAGACTGTTTACTTTTTAGAGTCTAATGCACATAATTTATGTTCAGCTGGGACCCACCATTATGGACAGCGAGGGGTGCCTAACGCCTTCCCCTCAAGGTTATTTCGTGCCCTTACCCTAATATCTAGTAATGCAAACTAGTTGAATGAGATAATCGCTCTAGAGGCCCTAATGCACCTTAATTTGTTAGGTGATGATTCTTCGAATACCCAATTCCTAAAAGGAAACGAGATGTTCCCCATGAACGTCGAAACCTGGACTCCACAAAGGAAAAAAGGGGCACGACAACATGACGACTCTACTGGGGATATTTTTAGGCTTTTACCATAACGAACTTATTTTTGCGAATTAGTGAAAGCATGCTTTATCCCGTGTACCTTTTCCCCTTATTTGGATTTAACTACTCATTTATGATTTTTTAATTTTCCTGAAACTTACTTGTCTCTTTGTTTTCGTTTTTCGTGTTTGTCTTTTGATTATTTAAATACCACATTTATCATTTTATTTATGTGCAAATACTTGACAACATGCTATTTGTTGTTGCATAAATCATGATCAACATCATATTCCACTCGTGCTTAATCAATTCTATAGCAATGCTTGATGAGTGTTTGCGCTCTTCATATATATTACCCTTTAAATTTGGAAAGGCGTATTTGCAGTAAAACTAGTCGATCAGTGGTGCGTTCGACGGTTCTGTGCCTTTCCCCCTCAAGTTGTCCGCCTGAGTGTCCCAGTCTAGACCTCTATAGTAGCCTTACTCTAACTAATTGTACATGCATCATGGTCAAACCTAGCTGGGTTAATATGTTGTGCGTATAATAACCCTTTAAGACAAGCCTCGTCCAAAATTTCTTTGGGTTTTCCACAAATCCCAATGGATGTAATCACGATTGTGTACATTAATTTGGAGAAATATGTGCCAATATGCTAATCATTACTGTATAAATAGACGAACCTGGAGGGGGAAAGGGCCTAACTAACTCTTGTTTTGCAACAAATGAGGAATGATGTCCCTAGATTCGGTATGGGCAGTAGCATACCTCCACTTTTGATAGATTAGTGGAGGAACCTTCCCTCAAATGATCAAAATCATGTGAAAAGAGTCTTATGGAATTTTCCATCACTATTGGATCTTCAGCCAAACAAGATGCTAATCGAGGCTACAGTTCTGTTTTGGGATAAGCAAGGGGCTATGTGTTTCTTTGGAGACATAAAAATGACTCCCCTTCTAGAAGAAATCGAGAGTTTTGCCGAGTTTCCTTGGGAAAGCCCTGGTCTGTTGGCACTTGAAAATTGCACAACTAGAGGGTTCCTTAAGATGATGGGGCTAAAGAAACATTATTATTTGGAGTGCCTGAAATACTCCTACGTACCTGTTTGACTCTCTTTTTGAAAGATACGATCAAAATAATTCTTACTGTATTTTTGATGATGAGTTCTCAAAACTTCTTGGGCTGGGTTCATTGTAGGGCCTTTGTTTTCATTGTGTGCTTGTTGATCATGAAGGTATTCCCAATCCAAAAAGATAGAATCCATACTAGTCTGGCCATAGTGGCCAAAACTTTGATGGACATGATCGAGGGACAGATATATACTATTGTCCCTATGATCATTGCAGACATATACCCGATTATAGAACGTTGTCTAAAGGGGTTTAAATTCTTGAGGGTGGCAACTTTCTGTTACAAGTTTGGCTGTTAGAACATCTCCAAATGGGCAAATACCGCTAAGAGTTTCCACGAAGGCCATGGAACGACCACATAGCCTTCCATCAACCTAAGAGAATGACTTATATTCAATACATGTTTGATCAACAAGGATACTATATGATGGGTGTAGTTTTTGAACAAGTTCACTGAGGACCAGGTTCAGTAGATGTTCGAGTGGTTCCCTACCGACGAGTTCATCATTAGATCCAGAGACGTCCCATATTTGGTGTTGATCATAATAAGGGGCATATACCCTTATGAAAAAGGCACGTAGGAGACAAGTCATACCACATGTTACTAAGATGAGTCACTTCAGAGCCGATTTATAGGGTGATGCCATCCCATATATGAATGAAGCATAGCATATGTGGACTTTGAAGATTGTTGTAAAGAAGGATACTATCGATCCAGACCGATATCATGCGGGCCATTCATACTTTTACCCCTAATGGTTGGATGATAATCTATCAGAAGTCTTTGAGCTAAGGGTTAGTCTAGGAAACAGGGTCATAGATGAGTTTTCCAAAGCTAAAGATTTCTAGAGTCTAAAGCTAAACATGTGGCACAACATAAGGCCGATATGGAAACGATCAGCGAGTAGAAAGAAAGAGCTGTTAAATCCAGTGAGGGGTTGGAATATCTGGAGTAGAATTTAATGGAATTAGAGGGGAAAATAAGAAAGAGGGTCACCAACTGCCAGAATGTTGAAGGAAATGAAAGAGGAAATTTATCAAGAGCATTCCTATTGTTGAACCTGCACGAGCTAGAAGAGTTGATCGACAACAACATCCGGTATGGAAAGGGCCCTTCTAGGACCAAGTAGATTAGATTTACTTGCTTCCTTTTAAATGTACTAATGCCAAGGGCCACTAGCAAAATTATCTTATTTAGTATCATTTTGGGTCGTTTTACATTAATGAGATGAGGCAATTATTGGCACTAAATTCTCCAAATTTATTTGTTGCTAGGCCTACCTTGGGCACAACGGGGCTCCCAAATTAGGACAAAAATTTACATTCCTGTAATATATGTTTAAATAGTGCAAACATTTCAAAACCCTTACTGACTTGTTTACCTTTTGTTTTTCTTTGTTTTTTATTCCCATCCCCTATGGTTGGTTTGCTCATACTGGCATCATCAGCGTATCACACCAAATCTAAAGGCCCTCCACCTCGTCCTCTCCCAAGTAATATTAAGATTAAAAGGAAATCTAAAATGGAAGACTTAAGTTGTATTCGAAAAGAAAATGTTTAAAATGTAGAAACATCAGATGGACAGAGTACTCAGCACCAAATGATCTAGTTTTGAGGTTAGAACAAATGATATTTGAACTGCAGGGAAACTTGAGCAGGTCCACAACTTGGAAAACCTATCTCTCACACTGAATGTCACCGATGTCAACCAACAAAATACCAAAAAACCTAGCACACCCCAAGAAAATTGAACCAACATCCACAAAATCTTCCTGCACCGCATCAATATGCAACTCCACCTCAAAATTTCAATCCCTTACCAATAATAACTCCGCCACAACACTACCATCAACCAATTCAGTACCCACCAACCGCTACTTATCACACTCCCCAGAATACAGATAACCTATTCCTAATCCTCAAAACTCAACCAATGACCATCACTACACCTAGGCTCTTGGCACTAACAAAATAACCCTATAAACGTGGAAACTGTACCTCACTCTACCCAACCAACCTCCTATACACCAGAATCTACTGAGAAGGACCTGCTCATTAAGAATATGGCCGATGAACTCAAGTAATTGACAAGTCAGGTTCACGGTGTCGAAGGAGGCAAATGGATAGAAGGTTTGAACTATGAAAACCTATGCATACAGCAAAATGTAGAACCACCGGAGGATAACAAACCTCCCCAGTTAGAGATGTTTAATGGTACAGGTGATCCCAGGGTTCATCTGAGGACCTATTGTGAAAAGCTTGTCGGGGTCGAAAAGGATGAAAAGATTCAGATGAAACTCTTTATGAGGAGTATTACGTGAGATGCTTTGTCTTGTTACATCAGCTAGGACCCTAAATGGTCTAATTGGGTAAGTATGGCATCAGATTTCATGTACCGATTCAGGTTAAACACAAAAATGCACCAGATGTTTTTTGCATTCAGAACCTCAAAAAGAAGCCCCCTAAGACTTTTCGCGAGTATGCTACTCGTTGGAGGTCAGAAGTGGCCAAAATCAGGCCATTTTGGACCAGGAACAAATGAAAAAATTCTTCGTTAGAGCACAAGACCTGCAATTATACGAGAGGTTGATGGTTATTGAAAACCACTAGTTCTCTTATATCATAAAACTTGGGAAAGGATCGAATAAGGCATCAAAAATGGGATGGTAACAAACTTTGAGGCATTACGGGTCACAACAAGGTATTACAATCAGGAGACATATCAAAGAAGAAAGATGTTGGGGTAGTTATGGTGGCTCAGGGCCCCGAATCTCCACTCACATATCAAACACCTACACCTCTATATCAAACACGCCCACCCATATACCAAGCACCACCACCTACCTATCAACCCTCATTTCCTGGATATTCCCAACTGGCCATTTTCTATCATACCTATTTTTCCCAACCATCTCATTTCCAGTCACCTCAAACTCGCCAAAATTATCCAAGACCACAACCCAATTTTGACCGAAGCCACCCAGACAATACACTTATATTGCTGAACCCATTGGCCAGCTGTATGAAAGGTTGAAATCTTCTAGGTCACTCATATTCCCGTTGTGGTATTAGAGAATCCATCCTAGTGGGTCAAACCAAACAAAACATACGCATACCTTTATCTCAAATGGAACTTCCATTTGAAGTGGAACTGCCCACAATGACAATATCAACCACACCTCCTTTTAATTTAAAAGCAATAACTTGTGATTATGTTGCCGAAGCTAGGCGAAAAGGAAAAGAAAAGATAGAGGAATTTGATGTTGCACAAGGAATGACTAGGATAAAAAAAATCTATACACCTGAACACTTAGGAAGACTAAGAAAGGATGCCATTATCAACCAACCTGTCAATGAATCAGGGCCAGATGACCATTAGAGGAAAGTACAAGCAAAACAATATTCTGTCATTGATTATTTGAACAAACCCCAGCTCAGATATCTATCCTGTCATAGTTATAAAATTCAGAGGCACACAAGAGTGCTTTGATGAAGGAGTTGAGCGAAGCTTGTGTACCCAAAGATATCACCTGCGAAGAGATGGCCAACATGGTAGGGCAAGTGCTGTAGAAAGTTTGAATCACAATCGAGCATTGCACATCACGGTATAATTCATCGCCAGGGTCTTGATTGATAGGTGTTCGAGCCTCAATATTTTTTCATTGGATACTCTAAAAATATTGGGCAAAGATTTACATGAAATATGAGCAGGAAACATGAACATTAAATCCTTTGATGGGTCACAAATGGCCATGATTGGGGAGATTAATCTATGTCTGCACATGGGGCCAACTTGGTTCGACGTTGAATTCTAGGTGCTTGACATATCAACCTCATACAATCTTCTGTTGGTCCGACCATGGATACATGTTGCTAGGGTTGTGGTTTCCACACTACATCAAGCCATGAAATTCAAACAGGACCATCAGGAGGTGATCATTCACGAAGATGGGAGTAACCCCATTTACACCAGCTAAACCGTCCCGATTATCGGGAATAGAAGAAGGATAGGAGGAAAAACCTATCATCACATCAAACATGTCAACGCCATTGTTCAAGATAAATGGTGGAGTAGAAAAATAGAAAGCATACTGACATAGTTTGGGTATGAACCCGATAAAGGGCTTGGGAAGAATCTTTAAGGAATCACCAAATCGATACAATTGAAACGTCATGGAACTACCTTCGGGCTCGGATACCAGTATACGTGGCAAGAGTATAATGATTGGTCGCCTTCAAGGCGTGGACCTTATTACCCTCTCAAACAATCAGTGCCACATCTAGATTAGACTTTTTACCAAGCTGATAAAATATGGGGAAATGTAGAAGAAGAAGCATTAGCGGGCTGAGGAATCTATTTTTGGAGGACAAAGACATGGAATCCAGTGCAATAATTGAGGAGGAGGAAGAACACCTCACTATTCATACTGTGGAGAAGGGAGCTGTTCTCAAGAACTAGACTGGCACACCCTTCTGGGTCCGCCAAGTTCTTGGGTACCTTGGTAGATTTTATTTCTATAGTCATTCTAGGCATCTAAGATTTTCAGTAATTTTGTTCTAAAGACTTAATTGTTTAAAAATAAATGCTATATTCATCAAGCCGTACTTGTTTGGATGTTTCCAATTTTAATCAAATGCATTGCTCTTGATTATTCATTACTATCTTCCGCACTTTTTCTTTCCACAACGTTAATATTGCTTTCCGGTGACAATGGCATGTAATGAGGATAGTGATCTGGATGAAGAAGGTGAAATACCTGAGGAAGTTTTCAGGGAGGTTGAATATTTTGAGAATAAGCCTAAGTCCAACCTGGACGAAACTGAGGCAGTCAACTTGGGAGACTCCGAGACCGTCAAGGAGACTAGCATTAGCATTCACTTATCACCAACAGAGAAAGTAGAGTACATTCATTTCTTAAAGGAATATGAGGACATCTTTGCATGGTCATATGATTACATGACTAGTTTGAGAACATCCATAATGGCTCACAAGTTGCCTACTAATCCCATGTGTCTGCACGTGAAGCAGAAACTCAGAATATTCAAATCAGATATGAGCCTGAAAATCAAGGAGAAAGTTACGAAGCATATCAATGCCAAAGTCCTCAGGATAGTTGAATACCCAACCTGGTTAGCCAACATTGTACCAAATCCGAAGAAAGATGGGCAGGTCAGAGTATGTGTTGACTATCGAGACTTAAACAGAGAAAGCCCCAAGGATGACTTTCCACTGCTAAATATAAACATCTTGGTCGACAATTGCGCCAAGCATGAACTCCAATCTTTTGTAGATTGCTTTGCGGGTTATCAACAGATCTAGATGGATGAAGAAGACACAAAAAAATAAGTTTTATTACACCATGGAGGGTATACCGCTACAAGATGATTCCATATGGTCTAAAGAATGTTGGGGTTACTTACATCAGAGCCATGACAACCATCTTCCATGATATGAAACACAAAAAATAGGAGTATATATGTTGATACCTAATTTTTAACTATAATATTTTTGAAATGCATATATATCTTTAAAACTATGCATTAGCATCAATGGGTATTTTCCCATAATTTTTACACCATTAAATTATTTTATTTCAATATTTTCTTAATATAAATAATTGTACAAATAAATTTAGAACATGTCTTGATTTAATGTTACTATTATGGTCCTATTGAGTCCAAATTTTTTCATAAATAGCCATTGACACCTTTTGACTGTAATTGCAAAAAATTTGCAATTATAGCCCATGCGTACATTTCTTGTACTATTTCACTAGTAATTAGTCCTTTGTATTTTTGAATACTAAATAACTACTTTTAAACATTTCTACATATAAAATTCATTTCTTATAATTAGTAATTGTTTTATAAATTATTTTTTAATCAATTGTTTGGGTTATTTAATAAATATCCTCTTTTATTTAAATTTTATCCTAAAAATTAACCAGCCCAAAAGACCTCAGGCCCAATACCTACCTGCCCGATCCAAACCACTTGGCTAATCCTGGTCGTTGATCACTTTTGATCAACGGTCATAATATTTCCTACCATAATTAATCGCATCTAAACCGCCCCAAATCCTAATTATTTTCCCACCATACCACGCTGTCACCTATTCCCCTCTTTTTCAAATGCTCTCTACCTAAACCCTAGTCTTCAGGTGTCGTCACTGGCTTAGCCTTCTGTTCTACGATGTTTCTATGCTGTCTTAGGCCTATATTGGCTACTTGCTATGGTATCTCCATTTCTTGGATCCTTGAGGAGATTCTCAAAGGATCTAGGTGGTCTGTTTACACCTTTGGGTTTTCTTGCTTATTTTATGCCATTTGGTTCGACCGTTGAGTAAGATCCTTCTTATTTTGTCTTAAATACATGGACTCCTAAGTCTATGTTCACATCTCTGTTTTACTTCTAAAAAACCTAATTTTATCTTTGAGCTTCTCAGATCTGTATGGATCTAAGATGGATTGAACGTACTTCACATGCTTTCTTGAAAATTTTCTGGTTTTTCAAGTGATTTTCCGTCTTTCCTAAAACTAGGGTTTACTGAAACTCGTCTTCTCAATGTTTTTCTAATTTCGAATGTTAATGGTCTGTTCTTAAGTATTACTGATTGATTTCTGGTAATATTGTTTGGACCCTAATCGATTTATGCTAAACCCCTGATTTCCCTATATTTTGCTTCGATTTTGAGTTCTTTGTGTTACTTGTGCAATAGTTCGTTCTGTGATTGATTCACCTGCTTCCCTTAGTCAGATTCATTGTTTTTGACTTTTTAACTTGGTTCATCTCCATTAGGGTTTCTGGTTTGACTTCTCGACTGATTTCGATGTGTTTGTGAAATTATATTTTAGCCTATTTGTCTATATGCGGAAACCTATACCCCCCCTCTTTTATCATTACTATTTCAAATTTTCGATTTACTTATTCGCTCTGTCAAATTTATGTACCGATTCTTGATTGTTCCCCTTCTTTACGACCTTAATTAGTTTTCTTACCTTATGTAATTTGCTCTGATACTTACTGATTCTTCACTAAGTATTTCCTTAATTGAACTTCTTTCCATTACCCATAATTGCTCACTTGATTTTCTTTCCTTAAATGTATTAATTTCCTTTTACCATTGGGCAATTACCCTTAATCAAGAAAAACTACTCTAATTTATGTGTAATTGATTATGTGGCATCCTTAATTGCTAAATGATCAGGCTTCCTTAATTGTTGAATGATCGATTTCCTTTAGCTTATTCTTCTTGCTCTTAACTACTAGATAACCTCTCCTCTATTATCACTTCTGGGACATGGACATTAGTTTACCATTACTCTTACACTCTAAAAACTCTATATGTTCTTCTCTGTTACTTGTGATATTCAATGGCCTAGCTGACAGCCAAGGCTAACTATTGCAACATTTTTGCTCTACATTATGCGTTGTTCTTCCTAGCTGTTATGCCCCTGATTAAATTTTAGAATCTAAACCCTTTGCGTTTCATTATTTCCTTATTTCATCAGTCATGAGTTCCATTCGTGTTCCTATACACTGTCTTGCTTAGCATACCTAACACTGTCTTGTTCAATATGTGATTAGCAATGTCTCAACTATACATGCATGTCTACTGTTTACCTAAAATTTCTAATTGTTGTTTTGTTTAGTGTGTGATTAGCATGTCTACACTATGAATGCTTGTGTGGTGTTTTTTCCTAGTCTGTTCATTTATGTCCTCGCTTATTCTACTTTACTAATGAGATCATCCTAAGTCATCTAGTCGCTCAAGGCAACTCTAGTTGTGTGTTTGTTCATGTCCAAGGTCTATGTGTTCTCAACAGGTATCTGTTGTAATCTTTGTAATTAACTTATCAATTTTATAAATTCTTGTGAATTATATGCGTCATTTTTCTTATATTCCACTGTACACTAAGGTGTATTCTATGTATACCCAATCCCTCTCTCTATGTGTGGAATCCGTTTGCCAAAGTGTTTCTAATTCTGGTTGTTCTGTGATTTGTGTTCTAATTTCAAAGTATTTTTAGACTTTTCTCAAGATTTTTTACCACAAAACTAGCACTGGTTTTTAGAATATCTTTTCACCTCTAAGAGTCCTCTCTATACTGTTTACCAAAACCTTTCTAAATCACGTCATGCACTCTCACTTACTCTTAGGTTTTTAAGTCATGCCCCTCTACTATGTATACTACGTAGAGATCCCTTGAGATCTCTCCAAACTCTGGCATATCAGGGCTGGCTCTTCCACACTGCACATAATCAATCTTTATTTGAGAGAATTTTGGGTGTGAGCACTCCCGGGATCGTTGAGGTCCTAAGGGAACTCTAACACACCTCGACACAAATGTGACAATAAAATCTTAGGCATTTGAGACGGCTGAAGGTATGGTACACCAGGTTTTGCTTTGGCCGTACTTCATGCTCCCTATAGCTTAATTTATATTTTATATATGTAATTTATTCATTATTGGTCTGTAATTATATATTCTAAACACATATTGGGGTGACCAGTGAAAATGGGGGGTAGTTGTATAGTACTGTGGGTAAAACTGGATAGAAAATATGCTATAGGCTTTATGTTTTACAAATCCATATTAGAATCCATGTTCTAGGATAGCATGTTCATTTGCATTTAAACCATGATGATTTTTGTGCATTAGGTAACCTTATTTTAGGACCTTCACGTTTATTTCTTTAGTATACTATATATCACTATTCTATGCTTTAATTGTGCTCAAGTATTGTCACCTAGAAATCATGCTACAATGCTAATAATCCCATCTTAATAAAGCTGGCATTCCCGAATGCATTAGATACCATGTCTTTAGGAACTCTGTTTGCATTCAAACTAAATAAATAACTGGCTATAAAATGTGTAAAAAGCCTCACACGTAGGCATCATGTCTTAAAAAAATATAAATAAAGCACATGTTATTACCTGAATTGCCTAGATCAGCATGCTCATAGGTTGAACATTCTCAATTATTCAAACAGTTCCAACAATTGTGATTACACATAGTCCCCACGCCTAGGCAAGTCTTAGGTGATTAATGTTCTTATATATATAAAACTAGAAGCTTTGTTATAATTGTGTATAAATTGCAAAAGGCTTACAGGTTTATAATCAGTAGGCAAACTAATTTGGACCATGCCATTAAGTTTTTGAAATCTCCTTGCAAGATTTGTATATTTATGATTCACCTAGATATCTTAGTCCTCGAATTTTCTTCTAGAAATTATTTGAATTTGTGTTTAGACATGCTGTTATTTGCCTATATGAATGCAGAGGTAAATATGAGCCTTTTAACTGCTTTTCTTATTTTTTTCCTACATGCTATTCATTTGTCATCAAGAATTTTACCTTTTAACTGCTTTAGGTTGGTCTAGAACTGCCCATATTTAGAGGTCCTAAGTTCCTTCAGGACCATGAGGAAGGATGTGTAATACCACGTTTAGTGGTCGTTAATCAAACTCGCTTATATAACCATTAAAGGCGGGGTAATGGGTAGTAAAAGGATATGATGACCTGCGCGCTAATGTCACGTGTAGCCCCTCTAGTTGAGGAGGATTACCGGGCATTGCACAAATTGATCCTGCAGGCTAATCAACTTAGTACTTCCCTTTCCAATTTCTATATGTGTTTAAATTATCAAACTTCCTTTTTCATTGCATATATGTGTGTAAGCTGTCCAAACCTCTTTTACCTTCAAAATTTCATTGATCATATATGTGTTTAAACAGTGAAAACTACCTTATTTGCAAGTACGTGCTTACTTGGTAATTGACTGATTCACATAGTTTAAGTTTGGTTGGGACCCACATTTGTAGACCACGAGGGGTGCCTAACACCGTCTCCTCAAGGTCATTTTGAGCTCTTATCCTAATCTATGGTAATGCAAACTAGTTATACGAGTTAATTACTGTATGTGACCTAATGCACCATAATCCGTTAGGTGTCGACTCTTCAAATACCTAGTTCCCAAGAGGAAACGATTTGTTCCCCCATGTATGTTAAAACCCCGACTCTGCGAAGAAAAAGGGGGCACGACAGCATGTCGACTCTACTGGGGATTTTAGGCTCTTACCATAACGAACTTATTTTTTGTGAATCAGTCTAAGCATGTTTGATCCTGAGTATCCTTTCCATTTTATTTGGATTTAACTTCTTATTTATGATTTCTTTATTTTCCGTAAACTGACTTGTCCTTTATTTTCTTTTTCCATAACTGTCTTTTGATTATTTAAGTACCCCATTTATCATTTTTATTTACGTGCAAATACTTGACAACATGCTGTTTGTTATTGCATAAATCATGCTCAGCATCATATTGAACTCATATTAATCAATATTATAGGAACACTTGTTGAGTGTTTGCGCTCTTCCTATATATTATCCTTTAAATTTGAAAAGGCATATTTGTGGTAAAACTATTCGATTAGAGGTGCATTTGACGGTTCTGTATCTTTTCCCCTCAAGTTTTCCGCTTGAGGGTCCCAGTCTAGACCTTTATAGCAGCCTTACTCTGATAAGAGAAGCTTCACATTATGTATATTGACTTGTGTGCAAGGTTGGATTCAATTTTCGGATGAATCAGAATCAAATTGGAAAGAAGGAATATAGTTTTGGAAGCTTAAGCGGAGAGAACTTGACCGGAATTTGACTTTTGAGTACCTCTCTGGAATGAGTTTTGGATGATGTCAGTAGCTTCATATGGTGATTTTGGACTTGGGCGTGTGTTCAAATTAAGATCTGGAGGCCCGTAGGGTAATTTGAGGCATTTCGGTGAAAGCTTGAAAAGTTGAAGTTTAGAAGATGGAGAGGTTTGATCCATAGTTGACTTTTGTGTTATTGAGGTCAGAATGTGATTTCGGAAGTTGGAGCAGCTTGGTTATGTCATTTGGGACTTGCATGCAAAATTTGGTGTTGTTTGGAGTTGATTTGATGTGGTTCGGATACTTGGTTGCAATTCTATAGGTTCTTGAAGCTCATAGTGATTTTCATGCGTTTTGGCATCTGATTCATGGTTTTTGCATTGTTTGACGTGATTTGAGAGTGGGGCTAAGTTTTTATTATGTTATGCGGTGTGTTGGTACATTGGGTTGACGTTCTGGGGGTCTCGAATGAGTTTCTGGTGAGTTTTGAGTGACTTTGGACATTCCAGAACTTAGAAAATGGTTCTGTTTCTTAAATCTTTGCTGGGGGTAGAAGTCTTACTGCTTAGGTGGAAGTTTTTCCGCTGAGGTAGTGGGATTAACACTGAGGTGGAAAATGGCCCGCGGTCCGTGGTAAGGAGGAATCCGCAGGTTCACCGGTCTGAATTCGAAAGCTTATATCTTTTGATCTACAAGGAATTTTGAAATGGTTAAAAAATGAAAGTTGTAGATCTTTGTGTCTAGTTTTAGGAAAGCTATATAAAACAATTTAGACATCTGTAGAGAAAGTTATGGCCAAAATACTAAAGCATGTCACTGCAGTCAACATTTTTCGTTGTAGCGGTGGATATACCGCGCTCAGTGGTGGTTTTTCCGCGGTCAGCGGGGATGAAAATCTAGGAGGTGCACTAAAAATACAAAATTTAGGGTTTATTTCATAATTTTAGCTAGAGAACTTGGATCTTGGAAATTGTTTGAAGGTTTTTTCAAGAAGTTCATCGGGGCAAGTGATTCTAACTCCGATTTGACTAAAATATATGAATCTATCATTGAATTCATCATTTGATTTGTGATTTGGGATGGAATTTTGGAAAAATTGTGAAATTTTTCAAAAATGTAAAATGATGATTTGAAGGACTAATTGGTATCAGAATTGGATAATGTTTGTATGGGTGAACTCCTATTGGAATGGGTATTTAGTTTTTGTAAATTTTCCCTGGTTCCAAAGTGCGGGCCTGGGGAGTTGATTTTTGTTGACTTTTTGCAAATTGAATAAGAGTCATAATTTTCTTAATTTGAATTGTTTTCTCTTGCATTGTTAGATGTATTCAAGTTGTTTTTGGCTAGATTGAGTCGAGCGTTGATGAATTGGTGGAGGAAAAAGCTAAATTGAGTATTGAATTGGCAAGATTGAGATAAGTATCTTGCCTAACCTTGTCTTGGGGACTTCCCCTTAGGGTTTGAGTCTTCTATGCTAATTGTAGTCTGTGCACGCAAGCTGACGAATGTGTGCTTGGACTTATTTGTGGAAAATTTGCCTCTAGGATTCTTAGGTGCTTATGTTCATTATGTGCAAAGTATTTCATCATGATTGAGTTTCCTAATTGTGTAAATTACCTCTATATTCTCCATAAGATGTTGCTAGTTTTCCTCTAATTCTTACGTGTTACTTGGCCCCTAATTGCCTTAATTGAAGTGATTTTCTTCCTTATTGTTTTGATACTTCTTGATTGTGAGTTTCCCTATGACCTCGTGCAAATATGTTCAATGTCGATTTGATGTGGTTATCGGTGTAACAATTACGCGCTTATTATGTCTTGCTGCATTGTTAAGGTTGGTGTATTTTTTTTGGGTTTTCTTTTCTTGACCCTTATCATGTACTATTCATGCTTGACTTGATGAGTATTCATGTTAGACCATGATTGAGGTTTATGTTAAGAAGCGATTGTGAAAATAAGATGACTTATATTGTTTCCCTTGCCGGGATATTATTATTTTTAATATTGGTTCCATTGCTGGATATTACTGCTTATGATATTGTTTACCTTGCAGGGATATTGTTATTATTGATATTGGTTCCCTTGCCGTGATATTATTGTTAAGTTATTGTTCCCTTGACGAGATTCTATTGTGATATTATTGATTCCCTTGCCAAAATTGTTTGTGATTTTTGCTTGGGTGAAGAAGAGTGTAAAGCACGAAGTTTGATGCCATGCGTGATTTTGAGAGCGTTAATGCACGAAGGGTGATGTCTGCCGATATATGAGGTAAAAGAATTAATAATGCCGTGTCGAACGATGTATAATAACGTGCCATGATATGATTGATAATGCACGACAGATAATTTCGTGCCATGATTATGTGAGTTAAAACCACGAAGGGTGATGTTGTGCCAATTATATTGATTCTTATGGTGAGAACGAGAGTAAAATAACGAAGGATGATTCCGTGCACTTTCTGTTTGTTGTGTTTATTTGTTGTTATCAATTCAAGTGTTTAACTATTTAAATTCCTTTACTGTTGTCATTCTTTGTGTTGGAACCTACATTGTGTTCAATACCTCGCTGAATTTGTATATATACATTTCAGTACCTCAGACTTTAATAATTGTTTTGTTACATATTCTCGATTATATTCCTTTAAAACCCGAGTTTGTATTTTAATTAACGAAGGAATTTCTACAAAGTTTTAAAATATTAATTCGTATGTTAAAGTAATAATTCATATGATGTTGTATTTTAATTGAAAGGAGTGCTTTTTTTACTCAAATAACTTCAAAAAAACTTCATCTTTTCTCGCTGATTTTCCTAATTAGTTTAGAAACTATAAATTACTTTATATTATGTAAATGTGACTTCTTGCACATTTTCAGTGCAATTGTACGGACATTATGTATTGTGTAGCATGTGGATGTTGTTGTTAAAAGTGAGATGTACAATATGTGGGCACAAGGTGCTGTGTGTGCTGAAGGTTCGTAAGTTGAGATTATGATATAAGAAACCGAGGATTGATATGGTCGTGATTGTGTATAAGACATGATATGATTTATTGATTTGTCATATCCTTCTCTATTTGAATACATTCTTACTTGTCTCTAAGCTTGTTATGTCAGTGATGATTTACTTGATTATCTGATTTTCTTGGTTATCGTTCGTTACTTCCTGTATTCTCTTTTTGTTGTCCCTAGTGTTTGTGTTTTTATTTCTCTCCATTGTTGATATTACCTTGTTATCTTTATCTTGATATTTTAACATCATATCCTGTTCATTTCATTTGACCAGTAAGTGTATTGAATGTCCCTCGTCGATACCCCATCAAGGTTAGTCTTGATACTTACTGGGCACTACCGTGGTGTGCTCATACTACACATCTGTACATTCTTTTTGTACAGATCCAGATATTGATCTTTAGTAGCTGTGTGGGTCATCATGGTGGAGACTCACAGTAACCTACTGCTGCGTTCGCATGCCTATTACGTTCCATTGATTCCTTTTTGTTCTGGAACAATGTTGTATTTATTTTGTATAATTACTCTTAGAAATACTTATGACTTGTACCACCGGTTTTGGGAATTGTAATTTGTTCAGAGTAATTTAATTTAAAGTAAGTATATAACAATATTATTTCAGTTAATGTTAGGCTTACCTATTTTAGAGACTAGGTTCCATCACGACTCCTTCGGAGGGATTTTTGGGTCGTGACAAGTTGGTATAAAGCCCTAGGTTCATAGGTGCTATGAGTCATAAGCAGGTTTAGTGGAGTCTTGCGGATTGGTACAGAGTATCTTTGAGATGATACATAACTATTAGAATAATCTCACTTCTTTCATTCCTTATCTGGTTGATGAGTACGAGCTTAAGAAGGTTTAATTGGTTAGCTAGTCATCGAGATTATGGCAGGGTGTTGATTGAGGGTAGTTGGTGGTATTGGAGTACCTTGTGATTGATGTTGTGCGAGCTATGAAGGTTAGTTTTGCGGATCAACATACATTTTTTTCTATGCCTTTACGCCAAGTGAAGGAGTCTAATAGCATTCATATTGCATATTCAGATTTATATGAGTTTTAGCCTGAGGTATATGTATATGTGGTATTGGTAAGTTCCTGAATTTAGGATTTGACCAAGGTTTGAGATCTTACACGAGGTGATGTTGGGAATTACAATATTTCTACGTCATTAATGGATCTATATTTTAGCATCAAAGGGAGTCAGAGGAACAACTCCAGATTCCCAAAAGGTCTATCCAGTGTAGGTATCGTGGTTGCAGTAGAACGGGGTGCTTCAGTGGAAATGTAGTTGTTTATAAGCTTCTAAGCTGTGTGGTTTGTGTTCGGATCATATGTATTTTGGGGCTTGATGGGAATTATTGCATATCGACTATCCAAAGAAATGAGTTAGTTCGATAGTGTTGGGTCAGTATAGCAATGGAAGTAAATGGTCCTTTGAATGGGAATTCTCTACTGATGGCTTGGATTGGACAGTCTGTGTGACTCGGTTGAGTTGGGGAGGTGCAGTCCTGATGGCTTAGTTGCGTGCAGGGACCTCGGAGGGTTCTCGGGAGTTTGGCAACGACTTGAGTTGACTGTCTACTATGGGCATAAGGAATATGTGGTACATTGTGCTTTTCTCCTGGATCAGTATTTGGAATTAATAGAGAGTTGACCTTGTTGGCTATCATACGTGAAGGATGTGCATTTTTGGAAAGGACCTTGAGTTTTAGTTTTTGATTGCGTGGCTAGTAGCATGGTGATTAGTGGGTTTTGAGGGTTTGAGGTTCATATTTTGTTATGCGGCTAGAAATTCTATATGGGTGCTTAAAAAGAATGATGGGGTGTAAGTGATGAACCGGACATTTGACTACGTAGTTGAGTTGGGTATGGAAATTCTGGTATTCCTGAGGTGTTGGGGCGAGATGTCCTTATATGTGGACTATTTCCTATTTGCGGATTGTGAAGGAACGTTGAGGATGAGGTAATTGATAGCATGTATTATTGATAGGTTGTTGTGGATCTTTGGAAGGGCATTTACCTATTTAGAAATTATCAGGATTTGTGTTGAGGGCTATTTGAAAGCTTAATAAGAACATGTGTTTTGTATCAGGTCAAGTTTAGATGCCCTAATAAGATTGTCTTCATGGTTATGTTACCGGGCAGGATGGATATTATTTGTGCCCCAGTCAATGTTATGTGATGATTTCTTATGTAGTGATGAGCTGTGAGGTTGTATGATTATTCCCAACACATGTTGTAATTTCATTCTGGCCTTATGGCAATGCGGGTGAGATAGCCATCGTGATGTTAATTTGCTCGTTGAACCTCAGTAATACTTGTTTCTTTTATGTCTTATTACTTTTATTCACTTTTTCCAACAGTTTTATTTGTGCACTCTATTGTACTTGATATTAGTATTCATATGATCAGTGTGCCCGAGCACTTTGGCTTGATGAGTATTTGGGAGCGGATTGTATGTCGCAACGGATGTTATATGGTATATTGGCTTGATGAGTATTTGGGAGCAGGCTGCACGATGCAGCAGATGTTATGTAAGATACCCTTTCCTTGTGTTTATCGGATGTCATGTTTCCCTCTGCGGGACAAACTGATTAAAAACATATTATTAAACTTTTGTTGTTACACATGTTGTACTTGTTAAATAACCCTCGTACCTTGCTTTCTTTTATTTGTACTACATAATTGAGTTATTGCTGATTTGGTGTGCGAGCTATGAGGTGTGAGAATCTGTGTCGTTCTGTGATGAGTTGTTAGTTGGGTTGCTTGTATTGATTGAGATGGGGTTCTGAGACTTGAGGTTACCACTATCGTATGGGGGGGGGGGGTGAGGAGTGTTTGGAAGTATGAGGTTATTTCTGCTAAGATTTGGGCAATGGCCCTTTACGAGCGAGAAAGCTTCTTGACTTGTTGACTTCATAGGTAGTTATGAGTTTCCGTATGTTTCTTTATCATGGGCAGCGATATGAAGGTCCAGAACAAGGTTATATTGAATGTAAAGCACATTGCCGACATCCAAGATGTTATTTGAGCAGCTATGGTGGTAAGAGGTAATTGCTTCAGGAATTTGAGCAGTATGGAACAACATGTGATTATACTCTGGGTTGGAATTTTTGGCTCAATTCGGCTTATTTATATTTTTACAATGTGATGATGTGGGATTCGGGTCCTATGATGAATATCAAATATTGAGGTTTGGGTTCTGTCCTAAGGTAATGGACAAAGGATGAGGTGAGACCTTTAGTTAAGTTCCACTGTCAGTCCGATATAGGTTTGGGTGATGAAGAAACACCCTAGGGTATATGTATGGTAAGCTTATGCAGTGGTTCGATGGTTTTGGAATGACTCCGGGAACGTTCGAGGATGAATGTATGTTTAAGTGGAGGAGGATAAGGACCAGACTGGTTTTTTTAAACAATTAAGCTCAGTACGGCAATTTGAGGTCAAGAGCAGCTTCACATTATGTATATCCACTTATGTGCAGGGTTAGATTCACTTTTCGGATGAATCAGACTCGAATTGGAAAGAAGGAATATAGTTCTGGAAGCTTAACCAGAGAGAACTTGACTAGAATTTGACTTTTGAGTAAACGGCTCCGAAATGCATTATAGATGATGTAAGTAGCTTCGTATGGTGATTTTGGACTTGGTCATGTGTTCAGAATTGGATCTAGAGGATCGTAGGGTAATTTGAGCCATTTCGGTGAAAGTTAGGAAAGTTGAAGTTTGTAAAATGGAGAGGTTTGACCCATAGTTGAATTTTGGGTTATCGAGGTCGGAATGTGATTCCAAAAGTTGAAACAACTCTGTTATGTCAATTGGGAGTTTTCTGAAAAATTTGGTGACGTTTGGAGTTGATTTCATGTGGTTCGGATGCTTGGTTGCAATTATAAAGATTCCTGGAGTTCATAGTTTTTTTTTCATATGTTTGGGCATCTGATTCGTGGTTTTTGCATTGATTAGCGTGATTTATGAGTTGAGATATGTTCATATGATGTTATGGGATGTGTTGGTAAATTTGGTTGACATTCTGGGGGCCTTAGATGAGTTTCGAATGAGTTCTGAGCGAGTCCAGACATTCCAGAACTTAGAAAATGGTTTTGATGCTTAAATCTTCATTTTGGGTTGAAGTATTACCACGAGGTGGAAGTTTTTCCGTTGAGGTAGTGGGATTACCGCTGAAGAAGAAAAAGGTCCGCAGTCCGCGGTGAGGAAGAATCCGCAGGTTCACTGGTCTGACTTTGGAAGCCTATAGCTTTTGATCTACAAGGCATTTTGAGATGATTCAAAATCAAAAGTTGTTGCCCTTTGTGTCTAGTGTCAGAGAGCTAAGAACTCACAATTTGGACATCTCTAGAGAAATTTACGGCCAAAATACTCAAGCATATCACTGCAGTCAACATTTTCCGCTATAGTAGTGGATTTACTGCGGTTAGCGGTGATGGAACACGGTCAGTGGTGATGGACTGTCGTCATCGGTACTTTTTCCACGGTCAGCAGTAATGAAAATCTGGGAAGTGCACTATAAATACAAGATTTAGGGTTTTATTTCATATTTCTTCCTAGAGAACTCGGATCTTGGCGATTTTTCAAAGATTTTTTCAAGAAGTTCATCGGGGTAAGTGATTTTAACTCGGACTTGGCTAAAATACATGAATCTATCATTGAATCATCATTTGATTCGTGATTTGGGAAAAAATGTGAAATCTTTCAAAAATATAAAATGATGATTTGAAGGACTAATTGGCATCAGAATTGGATAATTTTGTATGGCTGAACTCGTATCAGAATTGGTATTCGGTTTTTACAAATTTTGTCGGGTTCCGAGGTGCGGGTCTAGGGAGTTAATTTTTGTTGATTTTTTGCAAATTGAATTAGAATCATACTTTTCTTAATCGAAATCATTTTCTCTTGCATTGTTAGATGTATTCAAGTTATTTTTGTCTAGATTGAACTGAGCATTAATGAATTTCTACATGAATCTAGCCGAATTGATATACGAATCGTTCTTAACCTTTTGTGGGGGACTTCCCTTAGGGTTTGAGTCTTCTATGCTAATTGTGGTGCATGCACGCAAGCTGACGAGTGTGTGCTCAGACTTATTTGTGGGAAATTTGCCTCTACGATTCTTAGGTGCTTATGTTCATTATGTACAAAGTATTTTGTCATGCTTAAGTTTCCTAATTGCGTAAATTACCTCTATATCTTACATATGATGTTGCTAGTTTTCCTCTAATTCTTACGTGTTACTTGGTACCTAATTGCCTTAATTGAAGTGATTTCCTTCTTTATTATTTTGATACTTCTTGATTGTGAGTTTCCCCTGTAACTTCGTGCAAGTATTTTACATGTCCATTTGTTGTGGTTACAGTGTAATTAGTACGTGTTTATTATGTCTTGTTGCAATGTTAAGGCTGTGTGCTTTTTATTTTTTTGGTTTTATTTTCGTGACCCTTATCATGTACTATCTTGACTTGATGAGTATTCATGTTGGACCAAGCTTATGATCATTGTTGAATAATACTTATGAAACCATTCGTGGTAATTGACTATTGTTGAGCATTGGCTCAAGTTGAGGTTTACGTTGAGAAGTGATTGTGAAAATAAGTTGAGATATATTGTTTCCCTTACCAGGATACTATTGTTAATGATATTGGTTCCTTTCCCAGGATATTACTGCTTATTTATTGTTTCCCTTGCCTATATATTATTGTTATTGATATTGGTTCCCTTGTCGGGATATTATTGTTAAGTTATTGTTCCCCTTCCGGAATTCTATTGTGATATTGTTGATTCCTTTACCCAAATTGTTTGTTATTTTTGCTTGGGTAAGGACGAGTGTAAAGCAAGAAGAGAAATGTGGTGTGTGAGTTTGAGAGTGCTAATCCACGAAAGGTGATGCCGTGCCGATATGTGAGGTAAAAGCACGAAGGGTGATGCTGTGCCGCATGATATACAATGTCGTGCCATGATATGAATCATAATGCACGGCGGATAATTTCGTGCCATGATTATGTGAGGTAAAACCATTAAGGATGAAGCCGTGCTAATTATATTAATTATTATGGTGAGAACAAGAATAAAAGCACGAATGCTGATGCAATTGCACTTTCTTCTTGTTGTGTTTATCAGTTGTTATCAATTCAAGTGTTTTAACTGTTTAAATTCCTTTACTGCTATTATTCTTTGTGTTGGAATCTACAATGCTTTCAATACCTCGCCGAATTTGTATATATACATTTCAGTACTTCAGACTTTAATAATTGTTACATATTCTCAATTATATTCCTTTAAACCCCGAGTTTGTGTTTTAATTAACGAAAGAATTTCTACAAAGTTTTAAAATATTAATTCCCATGTTAAAGATAATAATTCATATGCCGTTGTATTTTAATTGAAAGGAGTGCGTTCTTTATTCAAATGACTTTAAAAAAAACTTCATGTTTTTTCGCTTATTTTCCTAATTAGTTTAGAAATTGTAAATTACTTTATATTATGTAAATGTAACTTCTCGAACATCTTGAGTGCATTTTTACGGACATCATGTATTGTATAGCATGTGGATTTTGTTGTTAAAAGTGAGATGGAAAATATGTGGGCACAAGCTGCCGTGTGTGCTGAAGGTTCGTAAGTTGAGATTATGATATAAGAAACCTAAAATAGAGATGGCTGGGATTGTGTATTAGACATGATGTAATTGATTGAGTTTTCGTAGCCTTTTCTATTTGAATACATTTTTACTTGCCTCTGTCCGTGTTATATCAATGATGATTAACTTTATTATCTGAATTGCTTGGTCATCGTTCGTTACTACCGTGTTCTCCCTTTATTGTCCCTTGTGTTTGTGTTTTAATTTCTCTCCGCTGTTGATATTACATTTTTATCTTTATCTTGATATTTTATAATCATATCATGTTCATTTCATTTGACCAGTAGTTGTCTTGACTGTTCCTCGTTACTACCCCACCGAGGTTAGTTTTTATACTTACTGGGCACCACCGTGGTGTGTTCATACTACACTTATGTACATTTTATTTGTGTACAAATCCAATATTGATCGATATAGGTTGTGTGAGTCATCATGGTGGAGACTCATGATAACATGCTGATGCGTTCGTAGTCCTTGGAGTCACCATCATTTTTATTTACATTCCATTGATTTCTTCTCCTAGAACAATGTTGTATTTATTAAATATAACTACTCTTAGAAAGGCTTATGGCTTGTACCATCAGTTTTGGGAATTGTAGTTTGTTCATAGTAATTTAATTTAAACTTAGTAAATATCAATATTATTTTAGTTAATGTTAGGCTTACCTAGTTCAGAGACAAGGTGCCATCACAACTCCTTCTGAGGGATTTTTTGGTTGTGAAACCTAGCCTGGTTAATATATTGTCCGCACAATAACCCTTTAAGACAAGCTCGTCCAAAAGTCCATCGGGTTTTCAACAATCCTAATTGACGTAACTACGATTGTCTGCATTAATTTGGAGAAATAAGTTCTAATATACTAATCATTACTGCATAAATAGAAAAGCCTGGAGGGGGAAAGGGCCTAACTATCTTTTGTTTTGCAGAAATGAGGCATGAAATCTCCAGATTCGGTATGGTTGGTAGTATTCCTCTACTTTTGATAGATTGGTGAAGGGAACTTCCCTCAAGCGACCAAAATCATGTCAAAATAGTCTTAGGGAATTTGCTGTCACTATTGGATCTTCAACCAAACAAGATGCTAATTGAGGTTGCCACTCTGTTTTGGGATAAGGAAAGGGCTGTGTTCCGTTGTGGAGACATAGAAAAGACTCCTGTACTAGAAGAAATAGGGGGATTTGCTGTGTTGCCTAAGGATAGCCCTGGTATATTTGCACATGAAAATCGCACCACCAAGGGGTTCCTTAAGATGATGGGGGTGAAGAAAAATGATGATTTGGAGTAGCTGAAAAATTCCTACATATATTTTGATTTCCTTTATGAAAGATGCGGTCACAGTAGCTCTTACCGTATTTTTTATGATGAGTTCTCAATCAGCTATTTGGTCTGGGTTCATCGTAGCGTCTTCGTGTTCATTATGTGCTTCTTGGGCATGCTGGTATTCCCAATCTAAGGGGATAGAATACATACTAGGCGGCCATGGTGGCCAAAACTCTGATGGATGGGATCGAGGGGCAGACATACACTATTATCCCTATGATCGTTGCATACGTATACCGGGCTGTATAAGGCTATCAAAAGGGGTTCAAATTCTTTGAGGGTTGCAATTTGCTATTACAAGTATGGCGTTAGAACATCCAAAGGGGACAATACTACCAAGAGTTTCCACGAAGGCCGTGGAATAACCACATATCCTTAAATTAGTGTAAAAGAAGACTTACATTCCATACATGTTCAATCAACCTAAGGATGTTGTAGGACGGGTAAAGCTTTTCAACAAGTTGACTGTGGATCAGGTTAAGTGGATGTTCGAGTGGTTTCTTACCGACGAGTTCATCATAAGATCCAGAGATGTCCCACATTTGGCGTTGATTAGGTTAAAGGGGATATATCCTTATGCTCCCCTTAGGGTTATGAGACAGGCAGGCAGGAGACAGGTCATACCATGGGTTGCTAGATGAGTAACTTTAGAGCCAATTTCCAGGGTGATGCCATCCCATATGAGAATGAAGTACAACATATGTGTACTTTGAAGATTATTTTGGAGAAGTATACCATCGAACCAGACTGATACCATACGGTCCATTCATACTTTTACCCTTCATGGTTGGATGAAAATCAATCAGGAGTCTTTGAGCCAAGGGTAGGTCCAGGAAATAGGGTCGTAGATGAATTCTCTGAAACAAAAGTGAAGTATAACAAGTTTTTCAAAAGGGTTCACTAATCTGAAGCTAAACATATGGAAGCAGCATAAGGCCGATATGAAAATGATTAACGAGTGGAGAGAAAGAGTTGTTAAATCAAGCGAAAGGCTAGAATATCTGGAGTATAGTTTGATGGAATTGGATGAGAAGACAAGCAAGAGGGTCACCAACTGCCAGAATATTGAAGGAAATAAAGGAGGGCATCTGGAATGGGCATTCCTGCTACTGAACCTGTGCGAGCTGGGAGAGTTGATCGACAAGAACATATGATTTGGAGAGCGCCCTTCTTGGACCAAGTAGATTAGATTTACTTGCTTTCCTTTTTAAATGTAATAAGGCCGAGTTCCATTACAAATATTATCTTATTTTGTGTCGTTTTAGGGCGTTATTTTTTTAAATTAATGAAATGAGACAATTATTGGCACCAAATTTCTCTAGATTTATTTGTCGCTAAGCCTACCTCGGACACAATGAGGCTCCCAAATTAGGATGCAAATTTAAATTCCTTCAATATGTGTTTAAATACAACAAATATTTCAGACACCAACCAACAAAACACAAAGAACCCAGCACCTCCCCAAAACACACCAAACTAACATCCAGTAAACCATCCTACACCGCATCAATATGCAACCCCACCTCAAAATCTCAATCCCTTAGCAGTACCAACTCCGCCACAACACCACTATCAACTAATTAAGTACCCACCAACCGCCACTTTTCACACTCCCTAGAACACACACACAACCCATTCGCGATCCTCAAAACTCAACCAATGACCACCACTACACCCATGCTCCTGGAACTCACCAAAACAACCCTATATACGTAGAAACTCTATCTCACTCTATTCAAAAAACTTCCTGTACACAAGAATCTAGTGAGAAGGACTTGCTCATCAAAAACATGGCTGAGGAACTCAAGAAGTTGACAAGTCGAGTTCAGGGTGTCGAAGGAGTCAAAGAGTTGAAGGGTTTGAACTATTAAAACCTATGTATACATCCAGATGTAAAACTGCTAGAGGGGTACAAACCTCCCAAGTTTGAGATGTTTGATAGTACAGGTGATCCTAGGGTTCATCTAAGGACCTATTGTGAAAACTTGCCAGGGTCCAAAAGGTTGAAAGGATCTGGATGAAGCTTTTCATGTGAAGTCTTACGGAAGACGCTTTGTCTTAGTACATCAGTTGGGATCCTAAGAAATGGTCCAACTGGATGAGAATGGCATCAGACTACATGGATCGATTCGGGTTCAACATAGAAAATGCACCAAAGGTTTCTACATTCAGAACCCTAATAAAAAACCTACCGAGACTTTCCGCGAGTATACTACTTGTTGGAGGTTGGACGCAGCCAAGTCAAGCCATCTTTGGACGAGGAACAGGTTAACAAGTTCATTGTCAGAGCAGAGGTTCCACAATATTATGAAAGATTGATGGTTATTGAAAACTATAAATTCTCTAATATCATCAAACTTAGGGAAAGAATTGAAGAAGGCATCAAAAGCTGGATGGTAACGACCTTTAAGGCATTACATGCCACAATTAAGGCATTACAATCAAGTGGAATATCAAAGATGAAAGACATTGGGGTAGTTATGGTGGCTCAAGGCCTGAAATCTCCACTTACAAATCAAACACCTCCACATACATATCAAACACCTCCACCCACATATCAAACACCTCTACCCACATACCAAGCACCTCCACCTACATATCAATCCTCATCTCCCTGATATTCCCAACCAACCACTATCTATTATTACCTATAAGTCCCAATAATCTCATTTCTAGTCACATCCAACTCACCAAAATTATCCAAGACCACGACCCAATTCTAACTATTAGCCTCCCAAACAATACACCGCTATTGCTGAACCCATCAACAAGCTGTATGAAAGGTTGAAAGACGTTGGCTACGTCACCCTTATTCTCGCTGTGGCACTAGAGAATCCATCCCAATGGGTCAACCAAAAAAAAACTCGTGCATACTCTTCTTGTATGAAAGAGGACACCATTGATGAGTGCTGAACATTAAAAGACAAAATCCAGACACGAATTGATAACAAGGTCATATAGGTAAATGAAGCTGCACCAAATGTCCATAACAACCCCCTCCCGGATCATAGGGGTGGTGGGATACATGTGATAGAGATGGACAAATAATGGGATCCTGAGGGGTTAATTGGGCTTATTAAAGAAGGCGATTATTTTAAACCCTCAGTCACACTTACTCCTAATGTAGAGGTAGCTGCATCAATTCCATTTGAGGTAGAGGTATCTCTACCTGCGGCCACCCATGTTCCTTTCGAAGTAGAAATGGCAACACCTTTCACAGTGACAGTATCAACCACACCTCCTTTCAACTCAAAAGCAATACCGTGGGATTAAATTTTCAAAGATTGGCGAAAACGAAAGGCAAAGATGGAGGAATCAAATGCCGCACAAGGAATGAGTAGGACCGGAAGAATCTATACACCTGAACACTTGGGAGGCACAAGTAAGAATGCCACTACCAAGCAGCATGTCATTGAAACAGGGCCAGATGAACTTTAGAGGAAAGTACAAGCAAGGTAATATTCTTTTGTTGATCATTTGAACAAAACCCCATCTTAGATATACACCCTATCACTATTGCAAAATTCAGAGGCGCACACGAAAGCTTTGATGAAGGTGTTGAGTAAAGCTTATGTACCCAACAATATCATCTATGGGGGAGAAGGGCAACATAGTAAG
Organism: Nicotiana benthamiana; assembly: GCA_034376525.1. Taxonomy (NCBI): domain Eukaryota; kingdom Viridiplantae; phylum Streptophyta; class Magnoliopsida; order Solanales; family Solanaceae; genus Nicotiana; species Nicotiana benthamiana. The sequence continues at coordinate 58,621,892 of CM067324.1, forward strand.
ACAGGTGCTGGAAAGTCATAAAATAATTTTCCAAGAGGATGAGCTACCACCTGAAGGGTTGAATCAAACCAAACATTGCATATCATAGTGCAATTTGAAGACAAATTCATCACCAGGGTCTTGATTGATAGGGGTTCAAGCTTCAACATTTGTCCGTTAGATACTCTGAAGAGATTGAGAAAAGGTTTTCATGAAATATGGGTCGGGGCATGAACGTGAAAGCCTTCGATGTGTCACAAAGGGCCACAGTGGGAGAGATTAATCTTTGCCTGCAAATGGGGCCAACTTGGTTTGACATTGAGTTTCATGTACTCGACATACCAGCCTCGTACAATATTCTATTGGGCCGACCATGGTACATGTCACTAGTGTTTTGGCTTCCACACTACATCAATTTGTAAAATTTGAATGGAACCACCAGGAGGTGATCATTCATGGAGATGGGAGTAACCCCATTACACAAGTCAAACCATCTCAATTGTCGACAACAAAAAGAGGCTAGGATGGGAAACCGATCATCATATCAAAAGTACCAATGCTATTGAGAAAGAAAAATGGTGGAGTAGCAAAATAGAAAGCATACTGGCATGGTCTGGGTATAAACCCAGCAACGGGCTTAGGAAGAATCTCAAAGACACACCAACTTGATATAGTTGAAACATCACGGTACTACCTTCGGGCTCGGATACTAATACACGTAGCAAGAGTATAATGATTGGTTGCCTCCATAGCATGGACCTTATTACTCTCTCGAGTAACCTGTACCATATATGGATCAGGCTTTTCACCAAGCTGATACAATATGGGGAACCACAGAAGAAGAAGCATTAGCAGGGTTGAGAAATCTGTTTAGAATATGAGGACATGGATAGTAGTGCAGTAATTGAGGAGGAGGAGTAAGAATGCCTCACTATTCAGACTGTGGAGAAGGGAGTTGTTCTCAGGAACAAGACTACCACACCGTCCCGGCCCCGCCGAATCCCTGGGTAGCTTGGAAAATTTTATTTTTATAGCCATTCTAGGCATCTATGATTTTTGGTAATTTTATACTGAAAACTCAGTTTTTTAATTATAAATGCTCGATTAATTGAGCCATACTTGTTTGGATGTTATTTAGTTTTAGTAAAATGCATTGATCTTTATTATTTATTATTATCTTCCACACTTTTCTTTTTACAATGTTATTATTACTTTTCCTGATAAACCGGTAATTGTGACATGAAACGAGGCAACGCAATATGAAGATAGTGATTTGGATGAGGAAGATGAAATACTCAAGGAAGTTGTCAGGGAGGTTGAAAACTTTGAGAACAAGCTTAAGTCCAACTTGGACGAAACTGAAGCAGCGAACTTGGGAGACGCCAAGACCGTCAAGGAGACTCGCATCAGTATTCACTTATTACTAATAGAGAAAGAATATTACATTTGTTTCTTAAAGGAATATGAGGACATCTTCCCATGTTCATATGATGACATGACCAGTTTGATCACATCCATAGTGGCTCACAAGTTTCCTGCTAATCCTATGTGTCTGCCGATGAAGCAGAAACTCAGAAAATTCAAACCAGATATCAGCCCAAAAATCTAGGAGGAAGTTACTAGGAAAATCAAAACCAAATTCCTCAAGGCGGTTGAGTACCCACCTGGTTAGCCAACATTGTACCAGTTTTGAAGAAAGGTGGGAATGTCAGAGTATGTCTTGACTATCGAGACTTAAACAGAGCAAGTCCCAAGGATGACTTTCCACTTCCAAATATACACATTCTAACCGACAATTGTGCCAAGCATGAACTCCAATCCTTTGTAGATTTCTTGTGGGTTATCACCAGATATGGATAATTGAAGAACATGCAAAGAAAACGGCTTTTATTACACCTTGGGTGGTATACTGCATCAAATTGATGCCATTTGGCCTACAGAATGATGGAGCTACTTACATGAGAGTCATAGAAACCATCAACCATGATCTGATACACAAAGAAATAGAGGTGTATGAAAATGACGTCATTATCAAATCTAAGAGGACCGTGAATAACAAAGCAGACTTGAGAAAGTTCTTTGACAGTTTAAGGAGGTACAACTTAAAATTGAACCCTGCAAACTATGCATTCGGTGTTCCCGTAGGAAAGTTACTGGGATTTATTGTCAGTTGTCGATCGATCGAGTTAGATCCATCTAAAGTTAATGCTATCCAGAAGCTACCGTTGCCAAAGAGCAAAAAGGACGTGATGAGCTTCCTAGGACGTCTCAAGTACATCAATCACTTCATAACACAGTCCATAGTCATATGTGATCCCATCTTCAAGATCTGAGAAAATATGTTGGGACAAGATAGACCAAGGATTGTCAGAAAGCTTTCGACAAATCAAGGAGTACCTGTCAATTCCACCAATCTTGGTCCTGCCAGAGCCAAGACAGCCTTTTCTACTCTATCGATCTATATCGGATGGAGCCTTCAGATGTGTTCTGGGACAACATAACGAGATAGGGAAAAAAGAGCAAGTCATATACTAACTAAGAAATTCACACCTTATGAAGCACGATACTCTCTATTGGAATGCACCTGTTGTGCTTTGACCTGGACGACCTAGATATTGAGGAATTACTTCTGTGCCTATACCACGTACCTCATATTTTGGATGGACCTCCTGAAGTACATATTTCAGAAACCTATGCCAATTGGGAAGTTAGCCAAGTGGCAGAAACTATTAAGTGAGTTTGATATCATCTATGTAACTCAAAAGGCAGTCAAAGAATAAGCATTGGTCGACCATCTTGCTGAAAATCCTATAGGAGGACAATACGAACCCTTGAAAACATATATTCCTGATAAGCATGTGTCATTTGTATGAGAGGACATCATCGAAACATACAACGGTTGGAGGATGTTCTTCGACGGAGCTGCGAATTTTAATAAAGTGGGCACTAAAGCGGATTTGGTATCAAAAACAAGTCACCATTATCCGATATCTGCTAAACTTAGATTTCCCTACACCAGCAACATGGTAGAGTATGAAGCCTGCATACTAGAACTCAACATGGTAATCGACATGAATATTCAAGAGTTGCTGGTAATCGGTGATCAGATTTTCTTGTGCTCCAGGTACAAGGAGAGTGGGCCACCAAGAATTCCAAGATATTGCCATATCTATACCATGTATAGGAATTGAGAAAGAGGTTCACGAAGATAGGGTTTCGATATGTTCCTAGAATTCAGAATGAGTTTGCCGATGCATTTAGCACCTTGTCCTCTATGATACAACATTCGTACAAGAATTTTATCAATCCTATCCAAATAAGAATTCATAATCAACCGGCATATTGTTCCCACATTGAAGAAGAGACAGATGAAAAACAATGGCTCTATCTGGAGCATGCAAAACACTCTAAAAATGCACACTTCGAAGATTGTCTGCTCACATTTTCCACAACGGAGGAAAGTTGTATAGAAGAACTTCTGATTAGGGATTTCTAAGATGTGTCGATGCAAAAGAGGCTTCTAAACTACTTGAGGAGATATATGTTGGGACCTGCGGCCCGCATATGAATGGTTTTGTCTTGGCCAAAATGATACTTAGGGCAGGTTACTTTTGGATGACTATGGAGACAGATTACATCAGTATGTCTGCAAATGCTACCAATGCCAAGTGCATGCCGATATGATAAAAGTGCCACCAAATAAGCTCAATGAAACAAGATCACCTTGTCCATTCGATGCATGGGAATGGATGTAATCGGTCCAATTGAGCCCACTGCTTCAAACGGACACAGGTTTATTCTGGTGTCCATTGATTACTTCACAAAATAGGTAGAGGCCTCATCCAACCAGGCAGTAACCAAGAAAGTCATTGCAAACTTGTCAAATATCGTATTGTTTGCTGATTTGGGTCCCCGAGTCCATTGTTAGTGATAATGCTGCCAATATCAACAGTGATCTAATGAAAGCCATGTGTGAAACTTTCAAAATAAAGCACAAGAATTCCACAACCTATAGACCTCAGATGAATGGATCCATAAAAGCCGCCAACAAAAAAATCAAGAAGATACTAAGGAAGATGGTAGAAAACCACAAACAATGGCATGAGAAGCTACACCTCACATTATTGGTATATCGCACAATAGTTCATACATCAAGCAGGGCAACTCCCTACATGGTAGTTTATGGTACCAAAGCTGTCATCCCAATCGAGGTAGACATTCCTTCCTTAAGAATCATACAGGAAGCTGAACTCAGTGATGCATAATGGATAAGGAACCGCTCTGAGAAATTAGCCCTAGTAAATGGAAAGAGAAGGAATGTAGTATGTCATGGTCAGCTTTATCAGAATATAATGTCCAGAGCTTTCAACAAAAGGGTCAAGCAAAGACAGTTTGCACCAGGACAGTTGGTGCAGAAGAAGATCTTCCAACATCAAGACAAACGCAAAGGGAAATTTTCTCCCAGCTGGCAAGGTCCTTACATGGTTCAGAGGGTGCTAACAGGAGGGGCACTCATACTTGCAGAAATGGACGAAGAAGTCTGGCCAAAACCAATCAATTCAGACGCAGTCAAAAGATATTATGCTTAGATGTTTCATATTCACATGATGTAACTAAACTATGCTTGACCTGATTCTTGTTTAAGAGGGGACATGTAGGCAGCCCTATGGGTTTGGTCATATCATAATAAAATTTCGATTTCCCTCAAGATCTGAAATTGGGACAGAATTTTGAGGAGAATCCTAAAAATTCCGGAGCAAGTCCAGTTGATGCCAATATATACAAGACGGTCAGAAATTGGTTAAGAAACTAGAGCAGAATTTTGAGAAAGATTCTCCAAATTCCGAAGAAGGTTCAACAAGGCTCGTTGTCTCTAAATGGCTGAAGGATCATCTACCAAATTGGGGAAAAATTTTGAGGAGGACCCTCAAAATTCTAACATAAGAAAGCTGCAACAACTTTGAAATGTCTTACAATCACTAGTTCATACAAAATTTATTTGATATTTTAATATGTTTCTAAAATAACTAATTCTTTATCCATAATTGCATATTTTCGAAACTCTGTTTCCATAATAGTCAAGTTTTACCGGGGGATACTCAAACGAGGCCTCCAGAATGGGACATAGCAATTCCAACAGACAAAGATATGAACCAACCTCCCCTCACAAAATTTACAATTTTGTTAGCACAGGCACGTCTAACATAGCAATAGCATTCGAAAACATATATAAAAGAAGCAAAATCACTATTGAACGGGCCACCAGACACTGCATGTATCCCCACCTAAGAAACATTATACCCTTATTTTCTATTTATTCTCTGCATAGGACTAAGCCATGTCATGCATCCTACGTATGGATAATCCCTACCTCCATATTTGCATGTGTGTCATCCTTGACTCCATATTTGCATGAGGCTAATCCTTACCTCCATATTTGCATGAGGCTAATTTCTGCTTCTATATTCGTATAAGGTTAATCCTTGCCTCCATATTTGCATAAGGCTAATCCCTGCCTCCATATATTCGCATGATGTTAATCCCTGCCTCCATATTTGCATGAGGCTAATCCCTGCCTTCATACTTGCATGAGGCTAATCCTTGCCTCCATATTTGCATGAGGCTAATCCCTGCCTCCATATTTGCATGAGGCTAATCCCTGCCTCCATGTTTGCATAAGGCTAAGCACTGCCTTCTATTTGCATAGGAATAAGCCATCTCCCGCGTCTGTGTGAGGCCAAGCCCTACCTCCATATTTTCACAAGTCTAAGCACTGCCTTACATTTGCATGGGACTAATCATTGTCCCTCTTTGGATAAATGTTGCTCTACTCCGGCACTATCTACTTGCTCTTTTGTCGGGCTAACCTCTACCCTCCATTTTGCAAGACTAAGCCTTTTCTTGTCAAGATTTTATTATTGCATCTTATGGGGAAAAATATTTCCAATCATTCCAAAGGTGTCATAGTCTAAGAGCATCATCCTCATAGCTAGAAGACACCATGCCGTGGCCGGAGAATCTCTCAAATTTGCATGTCATTATTCAAAGGAATCATGGTTTGGAGGCACCATTTTCATGTCCCGATAACATCATCTCATGGCCTGTGAGTCCCTCACTAGAAATTTAATGGCCCAGGACATCATGGTATGAGGACGTCATGCTTAAACGTCCAAAGACAACTTTCATGATCCAAAAGGGAATCTGCTTCATATTTGAATTTTCTCACAAATACATATTTGTACCATATATTTATCTATAGGTGACCGGTAAGCAACTATTATCCCAGTAGGAGCAACCTTGCTCCAGTTTCTTCAACTATTTCAAACTTGACCGTTCATCATAACCACTCTTTCACCCATCCCAGAATCTCGTGTCCGTTCTTGAATGACTCATCAATATATTCTGTCAATGAATATGGAACTACACATGGCCTCATTCCAGTAAAACCAGGGAAATGTAGGTAGCACAAAGACTAGAGGTCTGGCCTCTATCTTTAAAAACACTCCAGTCGGTCAAAATTGGCAATTATTTCTTTATTCGAAAACTCTTTCATCCTTCCCGAGTAAAGAGGGGTAGCTATTGATACCGAATCGTTTTCTATAATATTTTGGAAATGCATATATACCTTTAAAACTATGCATTAACATTAATGGGTATTTTTCCATAATTTTTACACCCTGAAATTAATTAATTACAATATTTTCTTCATATAAATAATTGTAAAATTGCATCACGGATAAATTTAGAACATGTGTTAATTAAAATTACTATTATGGTCCTATTGAGTGCAAATTATTTCATAAAGCCTAATTAGCACCTTCTAGCTATAATTGCAATAACTTTACAATTATAGCCCATGCGTACATTTCTTGTATTATTTTGAAAACTTAGTCCTTGGAATTTTGAAAACTAAATAACTATCTTTTAAACATTTCTATACATTAAATTTATTTTTATAATAATTAATTGTTTTACAAATTATTTTTTAATCAATTGACTGGGTATTTAATTAATAGCCTCTTTTATTTCAATTTTATCCTAAACACTAACTAGCCCAATACCCCTTACAAACCATCCCAAAAGACCCCAGGCCCAATACCTACCTGCCCAACCCATACCCCTTGGCAAATCCAAGTCGTTGATCACTTTTGATCAATGGTAAGGATATTTACTAACATAATTGAACACACCTCACCCCCAAACCCTATTCATTTTCCCACCATACCTCATTGTCACCAGTTCTCGTCTCTCTCAAATGCTCTCTACCTAAACTCTAGTCTTCAAGCGCCATCACCGGCTTTGCCCTCCATTATAAAGTGTTTCTCTGTCGTCTCAGACCTATATTGGCCTTCTACTTGCTATGATTATCTCCATTTCTTGGATCCTTGAGGAGATTCTCAAGGGACCTAGGCAGTCTATTCAAACCTTTGAGTTTTCTCGCCTATTTTAGGCCATTTGATTCGACTGTTGGGTAAGATCCTTCTTATTTTTGTTTTAAATCCATGGACTCCTAAGTCTAATGTTCTCATCTTTGTTTTACTTCTAAAAAAACCTCAGTTTATCTCTGATCTTCTTAGATATGTACATATCTAAGACGGATTGAACGTACTTCACATGCTTTCTTGAAAGTTTTCTATTTTTCAAGTGATTTTCCATATTTCCTAAAAATAGAGTTTACTGAAACTCGTCCTCTCAAAGTTTTTCTGATTTTTGAATGTTAATCGTTTGTTCTTATGTATTATTGGTTGATATCTTCTAAAATTGATTGGACCCTAACCGATTTATGCTAAAGCCCTAATTTTCCTATATTTTGCTTTGATTTTGAGTTCTTCATATTACTTGTGCAGTGTTTCATTCTGTGTTTGCTTCACCTGCTTCCCTTAGTTAGATTCATTGTTTTTGACTTTTTACCCTGGTTCATCTCTATTAGGATTTCTGGTTTGACTTCACAACTGATTTCTATGTGTTTATGAAATTGTATTTAGCCGATTTGTCTATTTCATGGAAACCTATATTCTTCCCCCTTTTTATCGGTACTATTTCGAATTTCTGATTTATTGATTCACTTTGTCAAATTTATGTACTGATTCTTGATTGTTCCCCTTATTTACGACCTTAATTAATTTTCTTACCTTATGTGATCAGTTGTGATACTTACTGATTCTTCACTAATTATTTCCTTAATTGAATTTCTGTCTATTATCCGTAATTGCTCACTTGATTTTCTTTCCTTAAATTATTATGCCTTTTACCATTGGGTAATTACCATTAATTTAGGGAAAACTACTCTAATTTGTGTGTAATTGATTATGTGGCTTCCTTAATTGTCAAATGATCGATTTCCTTTACCTTATTCTTCTTTCTCTTAACTACTATATATACTCTCCTCTATTCTCACTTCTGGGACACATACATTAGTTCACCATTGCACTTACACTCTAAAAACTCTCCTCTGTTTTCTCTGTTACTTGTGATATTCATTGGCCTAGCTAACGGCCAAAGCTAACCATTGCATAATCTTTGCTCTACATTTTGTGTTCTTCTTCCTAGCTGGTATGCCTCTAATTAAATTTTAGAATCTAAACCTAATGTATTTCATCATTTCCTTAGTTCATCAGTCATGGGTTCCATTCTTGTTCCTGTTTACTGTCTTGCTTAGCATGCCTAACACTGTCTTGTTCAGTATATGATTAGCATGTCTCAATTATACTTGCATGTGTAATATTTATCTAGCATGTCTAAATCTTATTTTGTTTAGTGTGTGATTAGCATGTCTACACTATAAATGCCTGTGTGGTGTTTTTTCCTGGTCTTTTCAATTAAGTCCTTGCGTACTCTGTTTTACTAATGAGATCATTCGAAGTCATCTAGTCTCTCAAGGCAACTCTAGTTGTGTGTTTGTTCATGTCCAAGGAATATGTGTTCTCAACAGGTTTGTGTTGTAATCTTTGTAATTAACTTATCAATTCTATAAATTCTTCAGAATTTTGTGCATCAATTTTTCTTATGTTCTCCATTGTACACTAAGGTGTATTCTATGTATCCCCAATCCTCTCTCCACGTGTGGAATCTATTTGCCAAAGTGTTTCTAATTCTGATTGTTCTCTGATTTGTGTTCTAATTTCAAAGTATTTTCATACTTTTCTCAATCTTTTTTACCACCAAACTAGCACTGGTTTTTAGAATATCTTTTCACCTCTAAGAGTCCTCTCTATACTGTTTACCAAACCTTTTCAAATTACGTCATGCACTCTCACTTACTCATAGGTTTTTAAATCATGCCCCTCTAGTTTGTATACTGCTTACACATCCCTTGAGATCTCTCCAAACTTTGGAATATCAGGGTTGGCTCTTCCACACTGCACATAATCCATCTTTATTTGATAAAATTCTGGGTGTGAACTCTACCCCGGATCGTTGAGGTCCTAAGGGAACTCAAACACACCTAGACACAAATGTGACGATAAAATCTTAGGCATTTGAGACCGCTGAAGGCCTGATACACCAGGTTTTGCTTTGGGCCTACTTCAAGCTCCCTATAGCTTAATTTATATTTTATATATGTAATTTATTCAATATTGGTCTGTAACAATTCTAAACATATATTGGGGTGACTAGTCAAAATGGGGGGTAGTTGTATGGTAAAGTGGGTAAAACTGGATAGAAAACATGCTATAGGCTTTATGTTCTACAAATCTGTATTAGAATCCATGTTCTAGGATAGCATGTTCATTCGCATTTAAACCATGATGATTTTGTGCATTAGATAACCTGATTTTAGGACCTTCACGTTTATTGCTTTAGCATACTACATATCATTATTCCATGTTTTAATTGTGCATAAGTTTTGTCACTTAGAAATCCTGTTACAAGGCTAATAATCGTATCTTAATAAAGTTAGCATTCCAGAATGCATTAGGTACCATATCTTTAGGAATTTTGTTTGCATTTCAATTAAATAAATAATTGGTTATGAAAGGGTTTAAGCATCCTCACACATAGGCATCATGTCTCAAAAAATATAAATAAAGCATATGTTATAACCTGTATCGCCTAGATCAGTATTCTTATAGGTTGAACAATCTCAATTATTCAAACAGTTCCTACAATTGTGATTACACATAGTCCCCACGCCTTGGAAAGCCTTAGATGATTAATGTCCTTATATAAAAATCTAGAAATTGTGTATAAACTACTTAAGTCTTATAGGTTTAAGATCAGCATGCAAACTAATCTTGACCATGCTAGTAAGTTTTTGAAATATTATTGCAAGATCTGTGTATTAATGATTCACCTAGATATCTTGTCCAAGGATTCTTCTTCTAAAAGACGTGTTGTCATTTTCCTATATGCATGCGAAGGTAAATATGAACCTTTTAACTATTTTTCCCTATTAGCTTGTCCTACATATCATTTGCTTGTATGCTACATTTTTACCATTTAAATACTTTAGGTTGGTCTAGAAATGCCTAGATTTAGAGGCCCTATGTACCTCCGAGACCATGAGGAATGGACGGATAACAACACACTTAGGGGTCACTAATCAAACTCGTTAATATAACCATTAAGGGTGGGGGAATGGGTAGCAAAAGGATATGATGGCTTGCACGTTAATGTCACGTGTAGCACTTCTAATTAAGGAGGATTATCGGGAATTGCACAGATTGATCATGTAGGCTAATCAACTTAGGACTTCCTTTTCCAATTCCTATATGTGTGTAAATTATCTAAACTTTCATTTTCTTTGCATATATGTGTGTAAAAGCTGTCCAAACCTCTTTTACCTTCAAAATTTCCTTGATCATATATGTGTTTAAACTGTGAAAACTACCTTTATTTGGAAATATGTGCTTACTTAGTAATTGACTGATTCACATAGTTTAAGTTTGGCCGGGACACATAGTTATGGATCGCGAGGGTTTCCTAACACATTTCACTCAAGGTCATTTCGAGCCCTTGCCCTTATTTTTGGTAATGCAAACAAGTTACATGATTTAATTACTCTAGGTTCCCTAACGCACAATAATGGGTGACTCTTCAAATTTCCCAAGAGGAACAAGTTGTTCCCCATGAATGTCGAAACCCGGACTCCGCAAGGAAAAAAGGGGCACAAAAGTATGTGGAAAAAGTCATTATCAAATCCAAGAGGGTCGGTAATCACATAGCGGACTTGAGAAAGTTCTTTGACAGGTTAAGGAGGTACAACTTGAAACTGAACCCCGCAAAGTGTGCATTCGGGGTTCCTACAGGAAAATTACTGGGATTCATTGTCACTCATCAAGGGATCGAGCTAGACCCATCTGAAGTCAAGGTAATTCCGGAGTTACCGCCTCGTAGGAGCAAAAGGGACGTGATGAGCTTCCGAGGACGTCTCAACTATATCAGTTGTTTCATAGTACAGTCCACAGTCATATGTGAACCCATTTTCAGGATGCTGAAAAACGATGCCGAGAAAAGATTGTGAGCACGTGATTTTTACTCTATTGGAATTACTCCTATAAAATCAAAGAAAATAGATTTTTCCCAATTATTTTCCATTTTTTAGGATTTTGTAGGATTTTATTCATTATTTGCATTGTGTGCATGTTTAAATTTTATTTAAACCATAAAAAAATACAAAATACATTGCATTTGCATTTAAGATTTAATTTATATTTTTTGATTAATTAGTAAATTAGTTTTTTTATAAAAATAACAAAATCAATCATGAAAATAACCTATTTTTGGCAATTTTAATTTTTAGCTTCGAATTTTGTAGTTTTTCTTTTAATTTGTCTTTTAATTAATTGAGATATTTATTATTTAATTGATCATATAAATTTGGTAGGATAATTTGACTTAGGAATTAAATTAGGTGTTATATTAATTTATTTAAAAATAAAAGAATTTTTAAAAATAAAAAGAAAATGAAAAGGATTGGAAGACCCAGATTTTGGGCCAAATATACTTTAATTCCTCAAGCCCAAATCAAATTTCCCCTCAACCCGACCATACAGTCTCAGCTCCACCCTAAATACCCAGTCCAACCCTCCATTAACCAATACTATGTCGTTTTCCTGCCATTTTAATTCCAGCCATTGGATCATTTTGATCCAAAGGCCCGCAACTGACTTGGTCTATTCCATATAAGTGTCTGAACCCCAGCACCCCCCCCCCCGCTCATCTCTCTCACTCCCTCGCTTCAGAAACTAAAAAAACTTAAGCAACCGCCTCAATTCCACACCCTCTCCAGTGGCGACGCCGTCTCATATCAACCCCAAAATGACACAACACACTCGCCATTACCTCCTCTTCCATATTCTCCACTCTGTTTCCTTAAAACTCCCCTAAATTTTGTCGAATCTTAAATAAAAGTTGAAGCCCTAAAAAGCCCAAAACTAAATTTGTACATGCAAGGCTATTCCTCAAAGTTTTCCTAGTTATTCAAGGTCGATTTAGTCACAAAATAACGTTGTTCCCTTGTTCTTGACAAAGAACAAGCAATTGACATTATTTGTGGATTAAATCGGAATATCAGCCGCGAGTTTGAGCCTTGGTCGGTGTCACGACCCGGATCTACCTACCATCGGGAGTCGTGATGGCGCCTACTACCGAAGCTACGCAAGCCAACCTTTATAAACATTTTCACAAAACTTAATCTAAAACAAGTTAAGTACTAGAATAATTAATTAAAGCACGCGGAAGTCTTTTAATAACAATAACGAATACAAGGTGAGGAAAACTAACAACCTATCTCTACCCAGTATCTGGTGTCACTGCTCACGGATGACTAAAAGAGTACTGAAAACAACAGTCTGAAAGAAATACATAATATGTCTGTTTGATACAATTAAACAAACTGAAAGAAATAGATAGAGGGGACTCGGGGCCCACGAACGCCAGCGAACTACCTCAGAGCCTCTGGACTGAAGGATCACTCCCGAACTATAGCTGCGGTTCGTAGGCTGGGTCCTGACATGTTCACAAAAAGCACAGAAGCGTAGTATCAGCATAGTCGACCCCATGTGCTGGTAAGTGCCCGGCCTAACCCCGGCGAGGTAGTGATGAGGCTAAACCAGACCTACCACATACAATCTGTACAGATGTATGTGAAGTAACATAAAATAACAAATTCTAAACAGATAGTACGAAGCGGACACGCAGGGGGTGTAGCAGTTCAATTAACTAATCATCAAAAACAAGGAAGAGGAAACTATATTATAAACACCAATATCAGAAAGACCCGTAAAACAAACATTGCACGGCACCACCCATCGTGCTCTTACTCTCATCCTTACCAAGATAATCCATCACAGTGTACGACATCACCCATCGTTCTTTATCACCCATCCTCACCCAATCAATAGAATAGAGTAGCTCAATGATTACAGGCATCTACTGTATACGGCGTGCCACACGCTCCCGTATTCTCTGTGCACAATGTCACCGGCATCTCAGGCCAATAACAATAGGTGGACGGCGTGCCACACGATCCAATAATAAATGTCAACGGCATCTCAAGCCAATAACAATAGGTGGACGGCATGCCACACGATCCCATAATAAATATCTTGTGGTCGGCGTACCACACGATCCCAATATGTAATGCAATTGAATAATTCGAACAATCTCTTCACAGACGATTCCGATAGGGAAGCACATCAATATAACAGTCTAACCCGGCAAGGGTAGAGCTAACAGCCCAAAATATCCTAGCAGGGGGAGAACAACTCCACAATAAGTCCCGGCAAGGGAAAACGATTCAACAACAAATCCCGGCAAGGGAAAACACTATAATTCTTTCCTTAACTCATTTTCTTCTCAACTATCATTTCATAGTTTGTTTAACAAGTAATTATCACAATTATTCACTTCTTATGACAATTTAATAGCAATTATGACTCACGGTCATGCTAGACTCGGGCACATAGGTAAGCGTCACCATACATATACACCGACTCCACATAGCACATAGCAAATATTATCCTAATCCTATTCCCTCAAGCCAAAGTTAGATCTAACACTTACCTCAAAAGCTTCCAACTCAACTTACGCTTCTAGAATAGCTTTACCCCTCGAATTCGTTTCAAAACTGATCGAATCTAACCATAATTTACTCAAATGTATCAACAAACGCTAGTTAAATCAATTTGAATGCATAAGAATGAAATTCCCAAAGTTTTATCCAAAAATTCCCAAAACGCCCCCAGGCCCATGTGGTCAATACCTGAGGTTCGAACCAAAACCGGGTTACCCATTTCCCCACGAGTTCATATATGCAATTTGCTTTGAAATCGGACCCCAAATTGAGGTCCAAATCCCCAATTATTGAAAAACCTAAGTTCTACCCAAATCTCCATTTTTAACCATGAAAGCTTTGCTTTAAGGATGAAGTCATGTTAGAAGATGATACGGATTGAAGAAAGCTAGTAACAATTGACTTACATTTGCTCTAGGGACGATGGGGTTCGAGAGAAATCGCCTATGAAAGTTTTGGGTTTTGAAAATATGAAAAGGAGGTTTAAAATCGGTTAAGTATAAAATTTGCAGGTGCAAATGTCGCAAAATACGATATTAACTTCGCATTTGCGGGCTGGGCAGAAATAAGGGGGACTTCGCATTTGCGAGAAACTGTTCGCAATTGTGAACAAGGCAGAAATGAAGGGGATCTCGCATTTGCGAGAAAATGTTTGCAAATGCAGAAACAGGTTTAGGCTGGGGAAGCTCGCAATTGCGAGATTGACTTCGCATTTGCAATGTCTGGCTGCCAAAGGGGGGATATCGCATTTGCGAGACAAACATTGCATTTGCGAGAAAGGCCAAACAAGGTTGGTTCGCATTTGCGAACAAGTCTTCGTAATTGCGAAGACTGCAGACACCAGCAGATTCAAATGTCACAAAATGAGCCTAACACCTATCCGAAACTCACCCGATCCATCGGGGCTCCAACCCAAACATGCACCCAACCTCTAAAACATCCTACGGACTCACTCGTGCGATCAAATCCCCAAAATAACGTCAAAATCAAAGAATCAACCTCCAAAACTCATGATTTTAATTTCAAAGTTCTAAATTTTCAAACTTTTCCACTTTTAGTCCGAAACACGTCAAACGACGTTCTTATTCAACCAAACTTTATAGATAGCGCTTAACGCCCATTTAAGACTTGTAACGGGCGTCTGAACCAAAATACAATCCCAATACCATCATTTTTATGAAATTTTCATTTCCATTTTACCTTAAGCATTTTCAAAAACAATTTCACATAAAAGCTCCATACTCGGGCCTGGGGCCTCGGATTTTGATTCTGCGAATATGCCCGGGTCCGAAATTTCCTTACGGACCCTCTGAGGCCATCACATTACGGGTTCGGTTCCGTTTACCCAAAACGTTGACCAATGTCAAGTATAGCAATATTGGTATCAAAATTCATAGTTTTTAACACAGAATTCAAATATTTTCACATAAAAATGTTCCGGCTTCACGCCCGGACTGTGCAAGCAAATCGAGGCAACCCAATAAAAGGTTTTCAAGGCCTCAGAAGAGCAAGGAAAGGGAGAATTACGGTGATGACCCCTTTGGGTCGTCACATCCTCCACCTCTAAAAAACAACCGTTCGTCCTCGAACGGATAAAAGAAAGAAGTACCAGAGTCGGGGAATAGATGGGGATAACAGCTCCGCATATCAGACTCGGACTCCCAGGTCGATGCCTCAGGAAGCTGACCTCTCCGCTGAACACGCACTAAAGGAAAACTCCGCGATCTCAACTGTCGAACATGCCGGTCTAAAATAGACATCGGCTCCTCCTCATATGACATATCCTTGTCCAATTGGACAGTAATGAAATCTAACACGTGGGTGGGATCACCGTGATACTTTCGAAGCATAGATACATGAAAAACCGGATGCCTGGCTGACAAGCTAGGCGGCAATGCAAGTCAATAAGCCACATTCCCCACACGGTCCAAAACCTCAAACAGGCCAATATGCCTAGGGATAAGCTTGCCCTTCTTCCAAAACCTCATCACGCCCTTCATAGGCGATACACGGAGAAATACTCGCTCACCAAGCATGAAAGCAACATCCCTGACCTTACGATTTGCAACACTCTTCTGCCTAGACTGAGCTGACCTAAGTCTGTCCTAAATGATCTTGACCTTATCCAAGGCCTCCTGTACCAAGTCTATACCTAATAACCCAGCCTCTCCTGGCTCAAACCATCTGACTAGGAACCGACACCGACTACCATACAATGCCTCATACGGGGCCATCCAAATACTGGACTGGTAGCTGTTGTTGTAGGCAAACTCTGCTAAAGGCAAGAACTGGTCCCACAAGCCTCCAAAATCAATAACGCAGGCTCGGAGCATATCCTCAAGAATCTGAATGGTCCTCTCGGACTGACCATCTGTCTGGGGGTGAGATGTTGTACTCAAGTGGACCTGGGTGCCCAACTCATGCTGCACCGCTCTCCAGAAATGCGAGGTAAACAACGGACCCTGATCCAAATTAATAGATATGGGCACCCCATGAAGGCGAACGATCTCCCTGGTATAAATATTTGTATACCACTCGGATAAATATGTGGTGTCAACTAGGATGAAATGCACTGACTTAATCAGCCTATCAACAAGAACCCATATAGCATCAAGCTTCTTCCGAGTCAGCGAAAGGCCAGTAACAAAATCCACGGTGATTCTCTCCCACTTCCACTCGGGAAGCTCAATCCTTCGAAATAATCCACCGATCCTCTGATGCTCGTACTTAACCTACTAGCAAATTAGACAACGAGCCACATATGCAACAATGTCTTTCTTCATTCTACGCCACCAATAATGTTGCCTCAAATCCTGGTACATCTTCGCGGCACCCGGTTGAATAGAATACTGAGAACTGTGGGCCTCCGCTAAGATTGAATCTTGAATACCATCAACATTAGGCACACAAGCTCGCCCACGCAACCTCAATATGCCATCATCTCCCAAAGTCATCTCCTTGGCACCTCCGCATTGTACCGTGTCTCTCAGGACATGCAAATGGGGATCATCAAAATGTCGCTACCGGATACGCTCCATCAATGACGAGCGAGCAACCGTGCAAGCTAACACCCTACTGGGCTCAAAAATATCAAATCTCACAAATCTATTGGCCATGGCCTGAACATCCAAGGCAAGCGGTCTCTGGCTGACTGGAATATAGGCAAGGCTACCCATGCTGGCAGACTTCCAACTCAATGCATCGGACACCACATTGGCCTTTCCTGAGTGGTATAAAATAGAAACATCATAGTCTTTTAGCAACTCCAACCACCTCCGGTGTCTCAAATTCAACTCCTTCTGCTTGAACAAGTACTGAAGGCTCTTGTGATCCATGTACACCTCACACGTCACACCATACAAATAATGCCTCCAGATCTTCAAGGCATGAACAAGTGCTGCCAACTCCAGGTCATGAACTGGATAATTCTTCTTGTGGACCTTCAACTGCCTCAAAGCATATGCTATGACCCTGCTACTCTGCATCGACACTGCGGCAAGCCCAACCGAAAAGAAACACAATAAATCGTATAAGGTCCTGGGGAAAAAATCAATTCCGGTGCGCCCCAAGGCAAACCTCTGGGCCTAACAAAACCCTTATAAAGAAAATCCTGAAACTCTTCCTTGAACTCTCTCTCAACTATGGCGGGGCCATGCGGTACAAAGAAACGGAAATAGGCTGGGTGCCCGGTGCCAGATCAATGCGAAGATCGATATCCCTGTTAGGAGGCATACCCGGCAAGTCAAATGAAAAAAAGAAAACATCGGGAAGCTCTCGAACAATAGGAACATAACAAACAGAAGGAACCTCTGTGCTGGAGTCGCGATCATACGCCATTTGAGCTAAGCACTCGTCTCTTAGCCATGCGTCGAGCCTTCACATATAATATTGCACTGTGGGTCGGAGGATCTAAAATCCCACTTCATTCTAAATAGGGCAATCCTAGTAATACCAAGGTCAGTGGGACAACTAATACATCTTCAATATAACGTCAAAGTCCACCATCTCTAAGAGCAATAAGTTGACACGGGTCTCAAGACCCTCAAACACCACCACACAAGAATGATACACTCGGTCGACCACTATGGAAATCACCAACTAGCGCGGGCATATAGACATGAACACCCAAAGCCTTTCTAGGAATGATCAAATAGGGTGCGAAATAGAACGACAGATAACAATACATAGATCCACATCCAAATAGTACTAAAACACCTCTAATACAAATCATAATGGTACCTGTGATCACAACATATGCTGACTCGACCTCCGGCCTGGCCAGCAAAGCATAGCAATGGGGCTGACCCCCTACTCCCTGAACTATATCTCTGGGATGATTTTCTACGAGCTGACCTATGCCTCTGGCGGTCAAAGCTCCCCCTCTACGTTCCCTACCTCCACCTCTATGGCCTTTACCCCGCCCGCTCGCTGGCTGGGCGGCCTGTGGATCATCTGCTGCCTGAATAATGGGATGAGGACCCTGCTGCTGTGAACTGCTGGAAGGTCGAGGGCAATACTTGGCAATGTGCCTTGGGTAGCCGCAAGTGAAGCAAGCTATGGGATGCTGAGAATACCAAAGTGGTGGTGCACTGATAGGATCTGATGGTGAGTTGAAGAGCTGCTGGTCAGAATACTGTGGCTGAGAGCTACGACCACCTGGAGCACTATGTGAAGCCAAGAGTGCTGACTGGAAAAGTCTCGGGGAATGGCCCCTATAATGGAAGTCCCTACCTCCAGATGAGGTACCACTAAATCTGCCAGAATGTTGAGTCCTCTTGTCTGAACCCTGACTACCTCCCCAAGCCAATGCCATCTCTACTCGGCGGGCCGCATTGGCCGCCTCCTAAAAAGTAATATCACTGCCAACTCCCATAGCAATCTGTAGGCGAATGGGCTGAATCAATCCATTAATGAACCTCCGGACCCTCTCCCGATCTGTGGGGAGCATTACTACTGCATGGCATGCCAAGTCAACAAATCTGGTCTCATACTGTGCAACGGTCATCTAGACCTGCTGAAGATGATCAAACAGGCTGTGAAGTGCCTCCCACTGAGTGACGGGGAGAAACTTCTCCAAAAATAACTCTGCGAACTGATCCCATGTCAAAGCTGGAGACCCTGCTGTTATAGATAGACAAAAATACCTCCACCAAATCTTGGCGGACCCCACAAGCCTGAAAGTGCAGAAATCGACCCCATTGGTCTCCACTATCCTCAGAGTCCTGAGGATCTCATGACAACTGTATAGAAAGTCCTGGGGATCCTTTGGTGAAGCATCGCCGAAAGTAGTAGTGAAAAGCTTGGAGAACGGATTAAGTCTCCACAAAGAATCTGAAGACATGGCCGTCCCACCTCCGCCCAGAGCTGTAGTTCATGTCTGAGCTGCCACTGCGGGCTGAACCAACGGGACCTAAGTCTGGGGAGCTACCTGCTCCGAAGTACGTGTAGCAGGAGTCTGAAGCCATACTCCAGCCTGAGAAGTAGCTGGTGCTACTAGCAGCAATCCTGCTCTGGCTACACTGTCCTTAAAGCGTGCTATGCAGACAAGAGCATCCTGAAGATCCGAAGAAAGCATCACTCCTCCTGGGACCTGAGTTGGGCCCACTTGAGCTGGTGGAGCTGGAACCTCCTCATCGAAGTTAATATGAGGCTCCGCCTCTAGAACTGCTGCCTAGGGCTGAGCTATGCCCCTGCCACGGCCTCTGGCATGGCCTCGGCCCCTGCCCCTTTCGGGAGCTGCTGCTGGGGGCTCTGGCTGTTGCGCGGAAGAAGAAGATGCACGTGTTCTTACCATCTGCGAAAGAACAGAGTAGAACGACAATCAATATTAGGGGACAGAATCGCATGACAAGAATGAACAAAGTGAAACTTTTCCTAACTCCGTTGCGTCTGGGGGATAAATACAGACGTCTCCATACCGATCCCTCAGACTCTACCGAGCTTGTGCGTGAGTTGTGAGACACAAGTAACCTAGTACTCTGATACAAACTTTGTCATGACCCGGATCTAGCCACCATCGGGAGTCGTGATGGAGCCTATTGTCGAAGCTAGGAAAGCCAACCCTTATAATCATTTTCACAAAACTTAATCTAAAACAAGTTAAATACTAGAATAATTAATTAAAGCATGCGGAAGTCATTTAATAAAAATAACGAATACAAGGTGCGGAAAACTAACAACATGTCTCTACCCATTATTTGGTGTCACTGCTCACGGACGACTAAAAATGTACTAAAAACACTAGTCTGAAAGAAATACATAATATTTCTGTTTGATAAAGTTAAGCAAACTGAAAGAAATAGATAGAGGCGACTCGAGGCCCGCGAACGCCAGCGAACTACCTCAGAGCCTCTAGACTGAAGGATCACTCCCGAACTATAGCTGCGGTCCGTAGGCTGGGTCCTGACATGTTCACAAAAGGCACAGAAGCGTAGTATCAGCACAATCGACCCCATGTGCTGGTAAGTGCCCGGCCTAACCCCGGTGAGGTAGTGACGAGGCTAAATCGAACCTAGCACATATAATCTGTACAGATGTATGTGAAGTAACAAAAAATAAAAAATTCTAAACACATAGTAGGAACGGGACATGCTGGGGGTGTAGCAGTTAAATTATCTAATCATATAAAACAAGGAAGTGGAAACTGTATAACAAACACCAATATGAGAAAGACCCATAAAATAAACGTTGCAGGGCACTACCCATCGTGCTCTTACTCTCGTCCTCACCAAGATAATCCATCACAGTGTACGGCATCACCCATCGTTCTTTATCACTCATCCTCACTCAATCAATAGTATGGAGTAGCTCAATGATTACACGCATCTATATTGGACGGCGTGCCACACGCTCCCGTATACTCTGTGCACAATGTCACCGCCATCTCAAGCCAATAACAATAGGTGTACGGAATGCCACACGATCCCATAATAAATGTCACTGGCATCTCAGGACAATAACAATAGGTGGACGGCGTGCCACACGATCTCATAATAAATGTCACCCGCATCCTAGGCCAATAACAATAGGTGGACAGCGTGCCGCACAATCCCATAATAAATATCTCGTGGTCAGCGTACCACACGATCCCTCTATGTAATGCAATTGAATATTTCGAACAATCTCTTCACAGAATACCCCGATAGGGAAGCACATCAATATAGCAGTCTAACCGGGCAAGGGTACAGCTAACAGCCCAAAATATCGTGGCAGGGGGAGAACAACTCCACAATACGTCGCGGCAAGGGAAAACAATTCAACAACAAATCCCGCCAAGGGAAAAGGGAAAACACAATAATTCCTTCCTTAACTCATTTGCTTCTCAACTATCATTTCACAATTCGTTTAACAAGTAATTATCACAATTGTTCACTTTTTTCAACAATTTAATAGCAATTATGACTCACGGTCATGCTAGACTGGGGCACATAGGTAATTGTCACCATACCGATACGCCGACTCCACATAGCACATAGAAAATATTATCCTAATCCTATTCCCTCAAGCCAAATTTAGATCGAACACTTACCTCGAAAGCTTCCAACTCAACTCACGCTTCTAGAATAACTTTACCCCTCGAATTCGCTTCAAAACCGATCGAATCTAACCACAATTTACTCAAATGTATCAACAAATGCTAGTTAAATCAATTTGAATGCATAAGAATGAAATTCCCAAAGTTTTAACAAAAAATTCCCAAAACACCCCTGGGCCCATAAGGTAAAAACCCGAGGTTCGAACCAAAACCAGGTTACCCATTTCCCCACTAGTTCATATATGCAATTTTTTTTGAAATCGGACCCCAAATTGAGGTCCAAATCCCCAATTATTGAAAAACCTAAATTCTACCCAAATCTCCTTTTTTAACCATGAAAGCTTTGATTTAAGGATGAAATCATGTTAGAAAATTATAAGGATTGAAGAAAACTAGTAAACATTGGCTTACATTTGCTCTAGGGACGAAGGGGTTCGAGAGAAATCGCCCATGAAGGTTTTGGGTTTTGAAAATATGAAAAGTGATGTTTAAAATCGGTTAAGTATAAAATTCGCAGGTGCAGATGTCGCAAATGTGATATTAACTTCGCATTTGCGAGCTGGGAAGAAATAAGGGGGACTTCGCATTTGCGAGAAACTGCTCGCGATTGCGAACTAGGCAAAAATGAAGGGGATCTCGCATTTGCGAGAAAATGTTCGCAAATGTGGAAATAGGTTTAGGCTTTGGAAGCTCGCAATTGCGAGATTGTTTTCGCATTTGCGAAGTCTGGCTACCAAAAGGGGGATATCGCATTTGTGAGACAAACGTTGCATTTGCGAAGAAAGGCCAAACAAGGGAGATTCACATTTGCGAACAAGTCTTCGCAATTGCAAAGACTGCAGACACCAGCAGATTCAAATGCAACAAAATTAGCCTAACACCTATCCGAAACTCACCCGAGCCCTCGGGGCTCCAACCCAAAGATGCACCCAACCTATAAAATATCCTACGAACTCACTCGTGCGATCAAATCGTCAAAATAACATCAAAATCAACGAATCAACCTCCAAAACTCATGATTTTCATTTTAAAGTTCTAAATTTCCAAACTTTTCCACTTTTAGTCCAAAACACGTCAAACAACGGCTGTATTCAACCAAACTTTACAGATAGTGCTTAACGCCCATTTAGGACTTGTACCGAGCGTCGGAACCAAAATACGAGCCCAATACCATCACTTGATCAAATTTTCATTCCCATTTTACCTTAAGCATTTTCAAAAATAATTTCATAGAAAAGCTCCATATTCGGGCCTGGGACCTCGGATTTCGATTCCGGGAATACGCCTGGGTTCCAAATTTCCTTACGGACCCTCCGAGACCATCACATTACAGGTCCGGGTCCGTTTACCCAAGACGTTAACAAAAGTCAACTATAGTAATATTATTATCGAAATTCATAGTTTTTAACACAGAATTCAAATATTTTCACATAAAAATGTTCCAGCTTCGCTCCCGGACTGTGCACACGAATTGAGGCAACCCAATAAAAGGTTTTCAAGGCCTCAAAAGATAAAGGAAAGGGAGAATTAGATGACCCCTTTCGGTTGTCACAGTCGGTGAGTTCCTTCATTCCTCTTGTTCATTTTTGTTTTATTTCAGCTTTCCTTCCTCTTTGTTTCATCTCTTTCTCTTTGATTAATTCAACTAAAACTTGAACAAAGTTTATAATCAAGATAGAGTAATGTCCATTTGTTTCTTTTCAGTTTTTTTTCCAAAATTTTGTTCTCTAGTTTTGCTTGGTCTGTTTAGTTTTTCCTATTAGTAGCATGATTAATTTTCTGATTTCACCTTTTATTTATTCACCTTGTTTAACTTAATTTGGTTTATCTTGATTTGTTACTTTAGTTAATTCCCTACTTATTTATGTTAATTAATTTATTAGTTAGTGTAGGTTTTAGTTTTGAAATCCTTCAAGGTTTACTGATGTTTGTGATAGATTATAGATATAGTTTGGTTCATTTTTGTTTTGGGCTTTGAAGCCATTTCAGATTTCACTCCAAGGGGTTTGATTTAGGTCAATTTTGGTCAGAATTGAGCCCATATTTTCCTAACTATTGGGTAAATTTGACCCATGACCCATGACCCATGAGTTCCTGGGGGTAATTTATAGGGTCATGAGGGGTATTTTAGGAATTGTATATGTGGGGAATCTCAGTAACTGAATTAGGAAGCTGTTAGGAAGGTATCGTTGGGGCGTATGTGAAAACTGAGTTTTTAAGATGAAGACATTTAAGCAAAGATAAAATTTTCAAAAGGATTTGGGTGCAAAACTTAACTTATTTCTGCAGCCCTTAAACCTTGCCTATGAAGGCACATTTTCTTCATTAACAAGCCAGAAAAGAAATTAGAGAAAAACTTCTGCAAAAACTAAAACGGCTGAAACTTAAAAACAACACTGAATCCCTTGCATTTCTTGGCTGAAAACTACCAACATTCTGCTTGTTTTGGGATTTCTGATTCTCATTTGGTTAGCTATAACTCTTGAACATTCCATAGTTGTATTCCTGGATTGAGCAATTGTTTGAGATTGGCTTGAAGTTAGGTATTGATTTATTATTTTTCTACTGCTCCACCAACTAGTTTTGAGTTGTTTTCTATTTATTATTTACTATTTTTGGGCTATTTCTGCTGATGCTCCCTCACGTTCTTTTTGTCCTCTTGGCATTTTCCAGGTATTTTCTGCACTATGGATAACACGTGAGTGTAATTTGAATTTTGGATCTGAAATGTGATGAAAGTTGATGATATTTGTCGTGGAATATCATTTCTTCTTCTTTCAATTTCATGCATAGTTGTAATAATTAGCTTTAGAATGGTTCTGATTAGTATACTGATCATGAATAGGATGCCATAGTATGAAATTGGAGATTCTAAATAGTTTAATTCTTCTGTTTAGTTATTAGCTTTTTTTGCGTGAAATGTGAGAGCACGTAATTTTTACCTCGCTTGACATATTCCTATAAAATTCCTTAAATTAGAAATTTTCTTTTATTTGAATTTTTATGAACTAATTGTGTGATTTTGTTTTTATTTGCGTCTTTCTTTTGTTTCAATTTTTAGGAACCAATTGTGTGATTTTGTGTTTATTTTCGTCTTTCTTTTATTATTTGAATTGATAGGATTTACTTGCGTGATTTTGAGTTTGCTTGAATTTTATGGATTAATTGCATAATTTTGTATTTATGTGCATGTTGCACGTTTAGTCTACATAATTCATAAAAATATAAAAAAATGAAATGTTTGCATCTAGGATCTGAATTTTGCATTTTTCAGTTATTAATTAATTATTATTAAAAATATTGAAATTTTGAATTTAAGAGTTTATTTAGTTATTTCTTGCTTGAATATGTCTTGCTATTTGTACTGCTATTTTTATTTTTATAAAATCTGAAAATATATACATGATAATAAAACAAAATACAAAAGTATATAGAATAAGTGTATTTTGGGCCAAATCTTGCATTAAACATGGCCCAAAATCACCATATGCATCAAAATCGACCCAAACCCAAACCCTGCCCAGTCCAAAAACGACGTCGTTTGACGTTGTTTGATCTCAACCGTCCATGCTGTTTAATCCCACGGCCTAGATTTGCTCTCCCATTTTGAATAAAATTGTCTGAATATATTCACAACCTCAGAGACAAATATCATCTTCCTCGTACAAACTAGCCACCGGTGTAACGTCGTTGTCAAACCACCACCTCTCCATCATCCACCGCCGGCCGGAAATGGCTGCCGCCGCCGGTGTAACTCCAAATCCCCTCAAAATTACACCCTACATTCGTCGTCTTCTCCTCTTCCCAACCCCCATAAGATCACCCCTCGAAAGCCCATGGAACTTGTCGAATATTCTTTCAAAGCGGGGCACCTCCGCCGTCCACGGCGGCGCCCGGTGGCCAACGGCTCCCAAAACTACACCACACTTCCCTTGCTCCCCTCTTTCAAACCCCATCATCAGGCACCTTCGATTATAGCCCCAACCCCTCGAATATCTATTGGAAATGGGAAGCTTCGCCATACACGGCGCTGACCAGCCTCCAACGACTTCCAGACCATCACCACCCACACCTCTGGCCCTCCTCTACCTAAAAACACACCTAGTTCCTTTCAAATAACCCTAGACCTCTCCAATGTCGAAACCAGCCTGACCTTGTTTTGACGTCAACCCTTAGAATACCACTTGAGTTTCGAAACGGAGTCACGCATTTATTTTGGCCCAAAAACAAACTTGTGACTCCGCTTGGAGGCTCAAATTGATTTCAATCAAGTTTAATTGAAGAAACTTCAGTGAGTTTGCCTTTATTTTTTTTGTCCTTTTTCTACTTTGTTTCTTTATTGTGTGAACGACTCGTATGGTTTAATTTTAGTTGTGAATTCCAGTTAGACACTATGTTTTGGTTGCTCTTAGCATAATAGCTTCCATATTTTTTGTGCAATTTCAATAGTATTCTTGACTTCTGAGTTTGAGTGTTGGTTCTCCATGTTTTTCTTTTATTTTCAATAGTTTGAGTGTTGATTAATAGTTTACATATAATTAGGAGATTGGTTATGTTTTGTTCTAGTTGTTTTTAGTTTTTAACTATATTAGGCCAGCATAGTAGCTCCCAGTTTTGATCCTGACTTGATTCAAATTTTGTTAATCGCATAATATTTGTAGCCTTCCAGGCTCTTCTTTTAATTTTTGTATTTGATTTGATATTTTGATTCAATTGTGTTTGATTTCTGAGGTTGATTGGCAATTACTCTTGATTAATAGTTCAATGGCATTAGGATTGGCTATAGCTATTAGTAGTTAACTATAGAATTTAGTGTTAGTTGTTCGTAATTATTTACAAGATTAGTAAAATAGTTATTTCAGCAGCAAAAGGGTAATATATGATTTTCACTTAATTTTGGTAATTTTTAGAATAAAATTGGGGTAATATAGAGTTTTTGACCTGGATTTGGTAATTTTAGGAACAAAATAAGGGTGGTATAGGTAGTCTATAAATGAAAGACAATGCTAGAATCCTTTAAACCCTTCTAGAAAGGGACCTTAGTCTAAAATCAGTAGTTTAGTGCAGTAACTTGAGAAACAAGTCAAAAAATAAAGGTCCAAGTAGGTAAAGTCTGAAAATCAAAAAAGGGACTAATTGCTAATTTATAATAAGAGGGTTGCCCTAGCCTTTGGCTATAAAAAAGGGACTTCAATTCATTCTAAAAAGAGGTTGGACACAGTCTGAAAAATTCATGAAATTTCCAACAATAGTCAGGAAATTAATCTTCCAATTCCTGCAATTACAACACAAAAAAGTCAAGAATAATCAAAAATATTAGTTTGTAGGAACAGCTGAGAGTTTATCCTTCAAAATTTGGGCATTCTAGATTCTAATATTAGTAGGAAACCAAAAACATTGTTCCATTAAGAGTTCAGCTAAGTTCAGGGTAGTTTGATCTAATTTTTGGGTTATTTGCATCAAGTAGCTTTGGTTTGGTTATTTCTGAAGCATATTGGGTGTGTTCCAGTGGATTTGAGGTCATTTTTATAGCCGTGTTTGGTTTGTTTGTTGGATCTGGCTACCACTGATGTGTTACTCATTAATTTGGTTGCTGAGCTTCAGAATTGCTCTTGACTCCTTACCCCATTTGTACTTTGATTACCATGCATTCTTTTCCCCAAGGAAAATGTTGTGTAAATCTAATGAATTTAAGACTAAAGAGATTTTAAATGGAAGCACACTTTAACCCCCCCCCCTCCCTCCCCCCGTGATTTTATCAACTACAATTATGGTTAATTGAGTCTCATGTGATTGTATGTACTACCTTGGTACCACTAGACCTGCAATAGTTGTTTTATATTTTGTGTAAATTGGACTTCTCAAAACTGATTTTCCCCTGTAAATAAGTCCGGGACTGTTCCTGGACTTAATGCTTGATTTTGATTCCATGAATAAGTGTTGATAGTCGTCCGATCCTGTCAAAGGGTTGAAGTAGTCTATGACACAATGAATATTGGTTCAGGGGTCTAGTTGGCATTTGTGTTCAATTGATACTTGACTGGATGGTGTACATTTTCACACTTATAGTCTACCAATTTAGTTTCATATTATGCTAGTGTAAAACCTCTTTGATGGTGTCAGTATCACCACAGTGTAAAATAAATGAAATTTTGTTTGGGAAATCTAGGAAAAATTGTTTGTTCATATTTTCCAAAAATGGATCATATGTTTAGTATAATTTGGGCTCGATTAGAAGCCCAACACATCAGGGTTCTATCCAACAGCTCTTCAGGCTGTTAACGTCTGCTGAAGGACTTTACAAAGGTTGTATCTACTTCCAACTTGGGCTCAACAGCCCTGTACGTTGAAGATTGATTGCACACCCTTCTTGTCAATTTAATTTGCAATATATATGTTTGGGCATTGAGTAGGGTAGCTGCTTTAAAAATGAGAATTCATTAATTTTTGGAGCCATGTCTAATAGAAAATAGTAGTCGACTCTAGGATTGGCCTTTTAAAATAAAAACGAGATGTGTTGAGCCAAACAGAATCCAAAATTGCTTGGCCCTTGCGAAATGTTTATACTAAAATAAGAGATTCGGGACACGTCGTTTAGTGAATTTCAGGGTTTCCCCGAAAAAATAATAACTCGTTAATCGCCTTTAGGCGCGTCTTTAATAATTTTCTCTTCCTAAGTACGGGTGCATATTTATGTGACCCAAATCCAAATCTCAACGAAGTTGAAATGTGGCAAAAATTACGGGTGCATTTATGTGACGTGGTTCGAGACACATTTTAACGATGTTGAAATTCTCCTTAAAAATAATAATGATAAAAGCGGCTAAAAGATTTAAGAAGAACATAAGTTAAAACATGTTCCAAAATCAGATAATTAAGTCAAATATAACAGTTGAGCGACCGTGCTAGAACCACGGAACCCGGGAATGCCTAACACCTTCTCCCGGGTTAACAGAATTCCTTACTTGGATTTCTAGTTCGCGGACTGTTAAAAAGAGCCATTCTTTCCTCGATTCAGGATTCTAAATGGTGACTTGGGACATCGTAAATCTCCCAAGTGGCGACCCCAAAATTCTCTCAAATAATTAGATCCCGTTCCGATTGTCTTTGAATTGGAAAAAATCCCTTATTTACGCCCTCCGCGGGTTGTAATAGCCAAAAGGAGGTGTGACAGCTCTGGCGAATCAGCTGGGAATCAAACCCAGAATCTTTAGTTCAGGGTTCAAGAATTCGAGCTTAGAATAATTGTTGTATTTGGCTTTGTTTATTATTTGATTTTACATGCTGACTTAATGTGCAAAATGATGCTTTTACCGCTTTGATATTATTTGAATTGTATATAAATTGTTACGAAACCCTTCTCTCTTTATCTTCGGGGATGTGCTCGCTGGTCGAGACTCCTTATTCTGTTAGTGTCATACCATAAAATAATAAAGAGGCTCGGACAAGTTACAAAGCCGGACGATCTTGTGGGTCCCCGGTACGTAGCCCCCTCCTCGACTCGAGTTGTCCGCTCGAGTACATAGTCTAGAACATATACCCATGTTTTGAACCTAGAATAACTCAGCCTCATGCCAGATCCCTAGTAGGAATTCTTATTTCCATCACTTGCATTTGACATAGGGGGCTCACACAGGGGTTGGATCCGTCTAGGACAGGTGACCTGAAATGCAAAGACCATCCTGATGCATATTACGTGCTACTTGTGCATTTAGTTGTTTTGGATTTGCATGCTGACCGGCTTGTGAATACGGAAAGAAACTTAAGAAAATAAGTGGTGCTGAGATTAATCATTTGTCATGTAAAACCAATGCTCAAATAGCTTCGAAATGCTGCCGGAGTATTGAAAAATGGGAAAAACAAAAACAAAAAAAGGTCTTTTCAACAAAGTTTTTGGTTTTGACAAATTGTTTTGCCCAAACTACACCGGTTTGATTCTCACCAAGTGTGGGATACGTAGGCAACCCCCATCGGGTCCAACCTCCCTTGTGTAAAAATAGCCATAATAATATTCAAATTTTTATTTGTTGTCCTAAATAAATCGGATGACGCTGTTATTGTCAAAATGAGCCAAATGTTCCCGAAAGGGACACCGAAAGGCTGATTTTGCACAAACAACCACCTTTGGGTCCTTATTGTATTTTTGGTCGGCTAGTGGGCACAGCCTTGGAAACTTCCTCATGAAGTACTACAAGGTCGTATTCGAAAAACTAGGCTTTTGGTTTTAGAAAATAAATTTCATAAAAGAAAACTTTTGATTTTCAAGTCAAAAAGGTATAAAATCACAAGTCACGAATTCACCTTAGTAAATGTGCAGGATGAGCACAATTCAAACCGGACCTTTTTCATTTGTAAGCCAAATCTCTTTGAAGCTCCGATTGTGGTGGAATGATCTAGGCACAGAAGGGCAAAATGAGATAAAGAAGCATTTGGGGGGGCCTCCCCGGGCTATTGAAGATTGTACCCCGAGGATACATCATAAGATCATTAGTCACGTGCTGGGACCCGACACGCAATGTGTTCCACTTCTCATACTTTGAACTTACCCCAACATTGGAAGAAATAGCGGGATACCAAAGAAAATGAGGTTTTGCGAGCCCAAATCCAGAAAATAAAAGCAGCCGTGGAAAATCCCCCCCCCCCCAGGAGCACGAAGGAAGAAAAACTCATAGACAATTTGAGGCGAAAAGTAACCGAGTATAGGTTTGACATGAATAATGCGGAAGACGAGCTATCCAGGGGAGTTTAGCACGCAAGCCTGCGGCAAGGCCGAATGATGCCTCGCGGGGCCAAGGGCACTTGAAGCATTAATGTATTCATGAGGATCGCATTTCCTTTAGTCAAAAATATACTTAAAAGTCCATCAGTTAAACCTGGAGTCTGTATTTTTCTTATGCATAGTTCATTGTTCTTCGAGTCAATAGTTCGTTTTTTAACAAAGCTTGTAAGTTTCTTGCTTAACATGTCAGCCTCTCGAGGTCTTGTAACTGAAGTTTGTTATTATGAGAATGGAAATTTCCAAAATATTTTACGCTTCGCTTTTTTATTTGTAAGAACTACACTTGGTCTGATTCATGCGAGGTCATGATATGTAGGCAATCTACATAAGATTCGACCACAATGGAATAAAATAAGAGATAAAGTGAATTAAATAGGAAAGGGTGAGAGAATATGGCTAAAACAAAAGGGCTTCACAAATTAAAAAATAAAAGTCGGGATGATGCAAGCAACCAACGCATGTAGCGACCGACTGTTATTTAGGTGCATTCATACCCAATATGTGGCCGCATATGTGTCAGAACCTAACCGTTAACGAGTTTTTGGTATAATTCCAGTTTCAGATTAGACAGGTAATTAGTACTTGTCGCATTCTGGCAACCTACTCCTACAACACGCGGTCTAAGAGCAAGCAAGTCATGTCCAATCATGAAACCGATGTCAGCATTATTGATCCCTCAAATGAAGTAGAGGAATTGGACGTTAACGCCATGAAGGAGAAAGTGTACAAGCTAAAGCACCAAATGGCTGAGATTTACCAGGCATGGGCAAGAGGACAGCCACCCCTGACCTATCCGGCTAATTGAACCTTCATCCCGCCACTGGCCCAAGTGCCTGACCAGTCCGCCACTGATCCACCCTCGAGATTTCCTATCTATTCACAACATCAGGGTACTACCTCCCAACCACCACCATCTCCACCACCCAAAGTCACTCCTCACCCTCTTCTGCCAATTGCCCGTATATATGTAGCACCTCCGCCTTGTGCACTCCATAGGTCATCAAGCGAACCCCTACTTCAAGCTTATGACCCTCAGAACTATCCGCCAGAACCTGGTACAAGACTTATGAGCCTTACTCCTATCCTCCCCGTCCCGAAATCCCGGCGGGAGTTGAAAAACCAACAGAAATCCTGAGTAGGAAGAGATCCTTAGAAAGGTCCGGTGTCTGGAACAATCATTCAGGGACATGCGGGGATTACGTAGACAGGTGAGCGTGGCGTTCAAGGATCTTTGTCTATTTCCGGACGTGCATTTGCTTATAGGTTTCAAGATGCCTAAATTTGACTTATACGATGGGCATGGCGATCCAGTCGCGTATCTAAGGGGGTTTTGCAGCAATATGAGGGGAGCGGGGGGAAACTATGAATTGCTAATGGCGTACTTTAGCCAGAGTTTAAGTGGGTCGGCACTGGAGTGGTATACTCGGCAGGATCACAATCGGTGGTATACTTGGGATGACCTGGCATAAGCGTTTGCCTACCACATTCAATATAATCTCGAGATTGTCCCGGATCGTCTATCTCTAACAAAGATGGAGAAGAAACACAACGAGAGTTTCAGGGAGTACGGTTTCCCGTGGAAGTAACAAGCTGTTAGAGTTGATCCTCCCATGAAAGAGAGTGAGATGATTGATTATTTTCTACAGGCTTTGGAACCTACCTATTTTGGACATTTGGTTTCAACAGTAGGGAAGTCTTTCAACGAAGTGGTCAAGGTGGGAAGTATGGTCGAGGAAGGCCTCAAGTCCAATAAAATCATGAGCTACTCTGCAATTAAAGCAACTACTCAGGCCATCCAGAGTGGAGCTGGGGGAACCTTCGAGAAGAAGAAGAAAGAGGAAGTAGCAATAGTGGAGTCGGGAACTTGGTTCAAACCTCGGGCGCCACCTCATTACGCCCAGCCCCGTCCTCATCACCAAACATACCCACATACTCCATACGGCCAACCACAACATTACTATCTACCACCAGAACCCTGCTTCTCAGTCCATCACGCGCAAGCATATACCCAACCTACCGCTCACGCACAATGGTATGCGCCACCCCCACAAAATACCTACCCAACTCTACAAAATCATTACCCACCTCCAAGAGCCTACCAACAGCCCCCGAAGCCCACCTTCCGAGCCAATCCAATCTTTAGAAATGAAACAGTGCAAAAGAAGAAGACTTTCACCCCACTGGGAGAATCCTACACTAGCTTATTCCACAGGCTGCGACAACTGGATATGTTGAGACCAATTGAAGCGAAATTGCCAAATCCTCCCCTGAAGAATCTAGACTATTCTATCAGCTGTGAATACTATTCAAGTACACCAGGGTATGACACCAAAAAGTGTTGGCATTGAAAAAACCCCATCCAGGAACTTATTGACTCCAAGCGGATTGAGTTGCAGACCCCATAGGCACCTAATATTAGCCAAAGCCCACTGCCGACCCTTCAGGAAACCAACATGATTGAGATTGTGGAAAGAAGGGGAGAGTCCAAAAGGCCCTCATAAACGGTAATGATGATCAAAACCGGTTAGTTTAAGCCAACGGAGAGTGCAAGCAATGAGAAGCTAGTAACCGGGGAAAAAGAAAAAGTTAGCAAACATGTCATAGTTCAGGGGAGCTCAGCATGCGCGGTTGTGCCAAAGCAAGAACAGGCAAAAGTAACAGTACATGGGGAAGCTAGAGAACCTGCCGTGGTTATGGAAGTTGTTTGCATAGAGTCAATTATTGTAAAACCAGTGATCCAGCCACCAATCATCAACAGCAAAGTCGTTCCTTAGAGATATGAGAAAGCAATAGTGATGTACAAGGGAAAAGAAGTTAGGGAGGAAGTGTGTGAGGCATGGGGTTTAACTCGGTCAGGAAGTTACTTTGCCCCGGAAGAATTGAGGCAGGGCAGAATCTGTAGAGATAACCCAGAACCGGTGAAGAACGCTGTGTCAGAAGAAGAGGTGGAAGAATTCTTGAAGAAAGTGAAAATGTAGGACTACTCCATCATAGAGCAGTCGAGGAAGACACCAGCTCAGATTTCTTTGTTATCCTTACTAATCCACTCAGATGAACACTGGCGGGCGCTGATGAAGATTTGAATGAAGCTCATGTCCCAAACAAGATAATGGTGAATCATTAGGAAAAGATTGCAAACAAGATATTCCAGGTAAATCTGGTCATATTCTCTGACGATGAATTGCCCATGGAGGGCACTGAGCACAACTGGGCTCTTTATCTGACTATGAAATGTGAAGATGTTGCGGTTACCCGAGTTTTAGTCGACAATGGGTCCGTGCAAATACTTGTCCACTATCTATGTTGACCAAGCTGAAGGTGAAAATGAAAGGGTTCGCAAGAATAACATCTCTGTTCGAGGTTTCAATGGCGGAGGCAAAGACACTGTACGGGATATAGTGCTGGAAGTGACAATAGGGCCCGTTGAGTTTACTATAGAATTCCAAGTGATGGATGTAGTGGTCTCTTATAACCTATTCTTGGGTAGGCCCTGGATTCATGCAGCCAAACCAGTGCCATCTACACTGCATCATATGGTCAAATTTGAATGGGACAGGCAAGAGATTGTGGTGCATGGTGAAGACAATCAGTGCACTTCAGGTGGCACGATCGGACCTTTCATTGAATCTGAGGACTGCAAAAGGCCATGGGTCTACCAGGTGTGTGATACTGTGTCAGTTCAGAAAATCCCAGAAGTGAGGTTGTCACGACCCCAAAGATAGCAACCACTTCCGTCATGGTGGCTTCCGAAATGTTGAAAAATGGTTTTATGCCAGGTAAGGGGTTGGTGGCTTCTCAGCAAGGCATTTTGCAACAAGTGTCCCTCCCCAAAAATCTGGACTTTTGGCCTAGGGTTAAAGCCCACAGCCGCAAACATAAGGCGAGCCAGGAAGCTAAGGTAGAAGGCTTGGGTTCTCCCAAAGCCCATCCCAAGGCTGTCCAGATCATTCGTCAAGCCCAGCACTAGCAATAGCCCCGAACCAAAGATTTTCGGCCCGCTGATCGACGGATATCTAGATAAGGGGTTAGAAAGACTGTTCAATGAGGTGAATATGGTCGAGGCAGGAGAAGGATCAAGTAATGCGGATCTGCATTTTGTGGGAACATGCACAAAAATCAATAACTGGGGAGCCACTCCTCTTCCCACTCGAAGGGAGTCGTGGTAGTCATCGTTGATTTTCCTTTCAATCTAGTTTGGATTAGTGTCAGAGTTGTTAATTCAGTTGTTATTTCTATCTGTTAGGATGTGTAAACTCTGTTATCTTTGATTCTAATGAAATGCAATTTCCCTTTCAGCAATGCTGATAGTTTCCATTTCTCTTTACTTTTCTTTCTTTTCTATTTTGTACAATTATTATTATGCTGGTTCAAGTGATCTGACATGCATAAGGACTCCTCGGCCCATCTTCAAAACAGGTCTAATTCAGAAATAATAATTCAGGAAATAGAACATAAGGATGAATCAGGTATGATGAGAAAGGGCATGGGACGAGATTTGTAAAGAGTTGACCCAATTCGAAGAGAAACCCAAACCAAACATGAATGATACAGAGGTAGTCAATTTAGGAAGTCCGGATAATGTCAAGGAAACAAAAATAAGTGTCAATCTGGAGCCACAGCTTAGGAAAGAAATAATTGAAGTGTTGCTTGAGTACAAAGATATATTTGCATGGTCTACGATGACATGCCCGGATTGAGCACTGACTTGGTGGTCCACAAGTTACCCACTGACCCAGCCTGCCTGCATGTCAAGCAAAAGTTGAGAAAGTTCAAAACTGATGTGAGTGTAAAAACTAAAGAGGAAGTGACCAAGCAGTTTGAGGCAAAAGTCATCCGAGTCACACGATACCCCACTTGGTTAGCTAATGATGTGCCCGTACCAAAGAAGGATGGTAAAACCATGGTGTGTGTTGATTACTATGACCTCAACAACGCAAGTCCAAATGAAAACCTCCCCCTGCCGAACATCCACATATTGATTGACAATTTTGCAAAGCATGAGATAGGGTAATTTGTGTATTGTTACGCAAGTTACCACCAGATCTTAATAGATGAAGACGATACGGAGAAAACAACATTTATCACACCGTGGGGGACATATTGCTATAGGGTCATTCCTTTTGTTTTGAAAAATGCTTGGGCGACATACATGAGGGCAATGACAACCATTTTCCACTATATGATGCATAAAGAAATTGAGGTCTATGTGGATGACGTGATTGTGAAGTCCAGAAAGCAATCCGATCATGTCAAAGATCTGAGGAAATTCTTCCAGAGGCTCTGCAAGTATGATCTCAAACTCAATCCGGCAAAGAGCGCATTTGGGGTCCCTTCAGGGAAGTTGCTAGTGTTTATAGTAAGCTGACAAGGCATTGAGCTAGATCCATCAAAGATCAAAGCTATATAGGAACTACCTCCACCGAGGAACAAAATAGAGGTGATGAGTCTATTGGGAAGATTGAATTACATCAGCCGGTTCATTGCTCAGCTCACAACCATCTGCAAGCCTATCTTTAAGCTATTGAAAAAGGATGTTGCGGTAAAATGGACGGGAGAGTGTCAAGAGGCTTTTGATAAGATAAAGGAATATTTGTCGAACCCACCGGTATTGGTCCCACCAGAACCAGGAAGGCCTTTGATCTTATATTTGACAGTCTTGGACAACTCATTTTGGTGCATGTTGAGTCAGCACGATGTTTCCGGGAGAAAAGAGCAGGCCATATACTACCTCAACAAGAAATTTACGGCCTACAAGGTTAAGTACAATCATCTTGAAAGGACATGTTGTGCCTTGACGTGGGTAGCCCAAAAGTTAAAGCATTACTTGTCATTATATACCACTTATCTCATCTCACGTCTGGACCTATTGAAATACATTTTTCAAAAGCCCATGCCCACAGGAAGGCTTGCAAAATGACAAATCTTGCTCACGCAATTAGAAATTATCTACGTGACTAAGAACGCCATGAAATCACAAGCATTGGAAGATCATTTAGATGAGAATCCGATAGATGAAGAATATGAGCCTTTGAACACATGCTTCCCCACGAGGAAGTGATGCATATCAATGAAATGGAATGGGATGAGAAATCGGGATGGAAATTATTCTCCGATGGGGCTTACAACATGAAAGGCGTTGGGATAGGAGTGGTGCTCGTTTCCGAAGAAAGGCATCATTACCCAGTCACAGCTCAACTCCGCTTCTATTGCACCAACAACATGGAAGAATATGAGGCATGCATTTTGGGTCTGAGATTAGCAGCAGACATGGGTGTCCAGGAAGTCTTGTTCTTGGGAGACTCGTACCTTCTGGTACACCAAATTCAAGGGGAGTGCGACACGAGAGATTTAAAACTCATACCATATCGGCAATGCTTTCATGACCTCTGCCAACGATTCCGGTCAATAGAGTTTAGGCATATCCCCAGAATTTACAATGAGGTTGTCGATGCCCTGGCTACTTTGGCGTCAATGTTACATCATCCGGACAAGGGTTATGTTGACCCGATACATATCTGGGTCCACGATCAGTATGCTTATTGC
Source organism: Nicotiana benthamiana (assembly GCA_034376525.1). Taxonomy (NCBI): domain Eukaryota; kingdom Viridiplantae; phylum Streptophyta; class Magnoliopsida; order Solanales; family Solanaceae; genus Nicotiana; species Nicotiana benthamiana. The sequence goes on from CM067324.1 coordinate 58,658,744, forward strand.
AACATGGTGGAAGAAGAGATTGACGGTGAGCCTTGGTTCCACGACATCGAGGAATATATCAGGAGAGGTGTGTACCCGATACAAGCCACGAGTGACAAGAAGAGAACAATCCGTCATTTGTTAAGTGAGTTTTTCTTCAGCGGAGTAATATTATACAAAAAGAGGCAGATCTTGGTTTGCTAAGATGCGTATATGCTAGGCAGGCGATGGCCATCATGAATGAGGTGCATGCTGGCGTTTCCGGGCCACAAAAGAGCGGATATATTTTGGAAAAGAAGATTATACGGGTAGGATATTATTGGCTCACCATGGAGCGGGGTTGTATTAGGTTTGTGCGCAAATGCCACAAATGTCAGGTGCATGGAGACATAATTCACTCTTCGCCGTCTGAATTGCATACGATGTCGGCACCATTGCCCTTCGTTGCTTGGGTCATGGACGTCATCGGGCCCATTGAGCCAACAACTTCTAACGGGCACAAATTCATCCTTGTTGCTGTTAAGTGTTTCACCAAATGGGTTGAAGCCAAAACTTTCAAGGCAGTAACCAAAAAGGACGTGGTCGGCTTTGTGCATGAGAATATCATTTGTCGATTCGGGATCCTCAAGACGCTCATTACTGACAATGAGGTAAACCTCAATAGTCACTTCATGAGGGAAGTATGTAAGCAATTTAAGATCATGCATCAAAATTCTACTCCATACCACCCCAAGGAAAATGGAGCAGTTGAGGCGGCTAATAAGAACATAAAGAAGATACTTCGAGAAATGGTATAGGGGTCCAGGCAGTGGCATGAGAAGCTACCTTTTGCATTGTTAGGATATCGCACCACTGTTCGCACTTCAATAGGGGCCACTCTGTACTTGTTGGTGTGTGGCACAGAGGCGGTAATCCGGCTGAAATTGAAATCCCCTCTCTTCGAATCGTGGCAGAAGCAGGAATCGACAACGAAGAATTGGTCAAAGCTCGTTTCGAGCAATTGAGTTTGATTGATGAGAAAAGATTGGCGGCTGTCTGTCATGGACAATTATATCAACAAAGGATGGCCAGGGCATATAATAAGAAAGTGCGCCCTAGAAAGTTCGAAGTAGGTCAATTGGTATTAAAGCGCATCCACCCTCACCAGGCTGAGGGAAAGGGAAAGTTCGCTGCAAACTGGCAAGGACCACTCGTCGTATCAAGAGTGTTGTCTAATAGAGTATTGTATCTGACAAATGTGGAAGGTAAATGCGTACAAATGGCTATCAATTCGGATTTTGTCAAAAGATATTATGTAAGATTTTCTTTTAGATCATTATATATAGTCGACACCTGTTTGTACTTGGCATAATATTAGAATTGGAATGATGAGGGCATTTTATTCTGCTATCTAAATACTCTTTCCTTTGCTAACCTCTTTGAGCTTTATTTATTTTCTTTCATACCCCTGAGAAGGCAGTAAAAGGAAAGGAAGGGAAATAATGAAAAGAATGGAAAGAACAGAAAGAATAAGACAAAAGAAAAGAAAAAGAAAAGAAAAACAAGTAAAGAGAAGAGAAAAGAGAAAAGGAAAAAAAGGAAAAAAACTAAGAAATGAAAAACAAAAAGAGGAGAAGAAAAATAACAACAAAAACAAGGAATCGGTATGAATTACGTTTGACCTGATTCCTTTTAAAAGGATACATAGGTAGCCTCACGGTTCAGTCTCATCAAAATAAAAATGCAAAAGTCCCCAAGCAAGAAACTGGGGCAGAAGTTGTGGTTGTAATAATTTGATTCCGAAAGTTGTAATTTTGAACCCATTTGAATTTCTTTGAGCCTTTGATATCCTTTCTTTCTAACCCTATCCAAAAGCCCACACTACGGTCCAAAGAAAGACCTTTTGATCAGTCTTTAAAAGATGCCATGTTGAGTAAGTAGAGGTGATTCATGTCAGAGGCAGCACTCCAAGCCAAGCAAGAAAGATGATAAACGCGAGAGTCTTATTGGTGAAAACCCTAACGGGCACCTTAAGGCGACAAGAGGTGAGGGAAATAAAAATGAGAGATACCCATTGGTGAAAACCCTCATGGGCACCACGAGGCGAAGTTGAGGCAAAAAGAAAAACTCAAAAAGGGGCTATCGGTGGACGAACACTGTAAGGCAGGCCAAGCTAGGAGTTGGTTAAAGGAATTGGGTTAGAAAGGTCACAACAACAAAAGAACGTAGATAGAAGGTCAGTCATCAAAACGGGTTGGGTCGACTAGGACGAAGTACATATCATGATCTCAAGAACTAGTTGTTCCTCTTCAGATAAGTTCCCCTTTCTTTTCTTTCCAACAGTTTGTAAATCATGAATTCCCTACCCTAAATACAGTTCGAAGTCATTGCTTTTCATTTTTCTTTCGAGTTTCTAACGTATTTTGTTTAAGCAAACGAAATGAATTTCAAAGCCGATTATCAGCTTCCAAAGGGATAAAGCGCATGGTTCCCAAAGTGTAACAAAGATAACAAGTGTGAAATAGCAAGGGGAAAGATTCACAAAAGCTGTAATTGACGGAAGAGACAAGAGTCGGCAAGTAGAGGAACACCATGCAAGATGGGGACGCAAAGTAAAACCACAAAGATCGAGAGTCAATCAAGCATCATAAATGGATCAGGTAATCCCAGAAAAGGATGTATGGATTTTAGCAAAGGCTCGAAAATGTAACACCAAGATGAGAAACAAAACAAAACTACAAGGGTCAGAGGATCAGCCAAGCATAACACCCTAACTCAGCAATCATCAGAGAGGGATATACGGATTCTAGCAAAAAAGGCAAAAGCACAACACAACGGTGGAAATGGCCATAAGAGTTGACCAAAGTATGATATATCAACTCGTCATTCGTCGAGAAAGGACATAAAGAATTCCGACAAAGGATAAGAAATGTAACAGAATGGTGGGGGAAAAAATAAAGCCTAGAGGTCTCGAGGGGTCAGCTGAGCGGTTCAAGCGATTCATCGTCAATACGGGCAACGGAACACAACGGAACACGACAATGGGAGGCCGATTTCAACAAGAAGGTCGCGAGCCAACCACCACTTTTCAAACTGAGAAGTTTTCTTTGATTGGCACAGGGGCAGAAAATTTTGGAAGAGCCTAAAGGAGGCCTTCCACAGGAGAAGGCAGGCACACGGCAGGTACGATCAAAATCTCAGGGCCCACCTGGAAGTGGGACTCAGTCAAAAGGGACATAGTCCATCATAAACACCCTCCCCATCAAATAGCACAAGGGGACGAACTTTAACTAGAAAACCCCAATAGGAACAATTGAGAGTCGAAAGAATCATGGAAGTTGAGATGGAACACAGTTTGGAACTCAGACAGGTACGGGTAACATGGGCAAGCACCAATACGTTCCCCACTAAGAGTCGCAGAAACCCTCCTAGACAATAATCACTGGCGGAAACAACCAGAAGTTGGAATTGTAATTTAAATTGGAACTCTCAGGACCCTCCTGGAAAATGGGACTCATTTTAAGGTCAGGAGTAACCATTGATAAAAAATAGCATAAAATGACTTGCATGTTGAAATAGGATCTAGTTAAGAGTTGTCAGGACCCTCCTGAAAAATGGGACTTAGCTTAGATACTTACCCAGCTAGAGTCAACAAGAGTTGTCAGGACCCCCTGGATAATGGGACGTAGCCCTAAATACTAACTCCCAGCAAACACATTTTGTCATCATATTAAGAGTTGTCAGCACCCGCCTGGATAATGGGAAGTAGTGTTAATCACCAGTTACCAGCAGACCCCCAGCAAATATACCTCACAACAAGAAATATTGGAAAATAATACTATTTGAGAAACATCACATAATTCTAAAGTTGTCATCAGTTAAGAAATGTCAGGACCCTCCTGGATAATACGACTTAGCTTAGGTTTAGAGATATTTGGTAAAGGGATTTGATTAACACTCGGATCCGCCCAGCATCAAACTGGGGAATATCTTTCAAATTTCGAGTTTGGTAATCAGGCACCCACCTGTAGAACAAGGGAATATTCTTCAAAAATTCAAGTTTTGATAATCAGGCACCCACCTGGAGAATAAGGGAATATCTTGCGAAATTCAAGTTTTGGCAATCAGGCGCCCACCTGCAGAATAAGGGAAGATTTTTTTTCAAGTTTTGTCAATCAGGCGCCCACATGTAGAACAAGGGAATATCTTGCAAAATTTCAATTTTTGGCAATCAGGCACCCACTTGTAGAACAAGGGAAGATTTTTTTTAAAGTTTTTGCAATCAGGCGTCCACCTATGGAATAACGGAATATCTTGCAAAATTTCAAGTTTTGATAATCAGGCGTCCACCTACAGAATAAGGGAATATCTTTTGAAATTCAAGTTTTGGAAATCAGGCACTGTAGAACAAGGGAAGATTTTTTCTCAAGTTCGGTAATCAGGCGCCCACCTGTAGAACAAGGGAATATCTTGCAAAATTTCAAGTTTTGATAGTCAGGCGCCCACCTGTAGGACAAGGGAATATCTTGCGAAATTCAAGTTTTGGCAATCAGGCACCCACCTGTAGAACAAGGGAAGATTTTTTTTTCAAGTTCGGTAATCAGGAGCCCACCTGTAGAACAAGGAAATATCTTGCAAATTTTCAAGTTTTGATAATCAGGCACCCACCTGTATAACAAGCGAATATCTTGCAAAATTCAAGTTCAGTAATCAGTCGCCTACCTGTAGAACGAGGGAATAATCTTTCAAAATTCAAGTTTGGTAATCAAGTGCCCACTTGCAGAACGAGGGAATACTTTTTAAGACGCAAGTTGGGTAATCAGGCACCCATCCGTCGAATAAGGGAATATTGTCCAAGATGAAGGTTTGATAATCAGGCACCCACCTGCAAAACAAGGGAATACACATCAAGTCAAACAATTCGGCATCAAAGATGAAGGAAGGAAAGGCAAGCAGTCAACAAGGCCACAAGGAGTTCGCAGGAAGAAATACGAGGCAACAAAGCAACAAGGATCAAGAGCGAGATTGAAGACATAGATAGGCTTAATTTGTAATCCGTAGCTTATAGCTTAGTCTAGCTTCTTCTATTTTCATGAGGTGTAATAAGGGGGTCAGTAAGCAGTAGCAGCAGCATTAGCAACGAAATCACAGCTCATGGTAGTCCCAGCTACCAAACACTCCAGAACTACACTGACCTGATTCCTTTATATCCAAGGATATGTTGGCAACCTTTGAAGCAGGGTTCGGTCAGACATTTTTCAAAATGCTTCTCATGGAATGCAAAGCAAGCAAAAATCTCTCAGTTGCTCATTTATCTTTCCCCAAAAATCCTTCGTGTCTCTGAGCAAAGAGGGGCAGCTGTGAGCACGTGATTTTGCCTCGCTTGACATATTCCTATAAAATTCATTATATTAGGATTTTTCTTTTATTTGAATTTTTAGGAACTAATTGAGTGATTTTGCATTTATTTGCGTCTTTCTTTTATTATTTGAATTATTAGGAATTAATTGTGTGATTTTGTGCTTTTTTTTGCGTCTTTCTTTTATTATTTGAATTATTAGGATTTATTCACGTGATTTTGAGTTTGTTCGAATTTTATGAATTAATTACATAATTTTGTGTTTATTTGCATATTGCACGTTTAGTTTGCGTTTCATAAAAATATTTAAAAAAATAACATGTGTGCATCTAGGATCTGAATTTTGTATTTTTTGGTTATTAATTAATTATTATTGGAAGTATTGAAATTTAGAATTTAAGAGTTTATTTAGTTATTTCTTGCTTGAATATGTTTTGGCTATTTTACTGCTAATTTTATGTTTATAAAATCTGAAAAAATATATATATACAATACATGATAATAGAAAAAAAAAGTATATAGAATAGGTGCATTTTGGGCCAAATCTTGCATTAAATCTGGCCCAAAACCACCATATGCATCAAAATCGACCCAAACCCAAACCATGCCTGAACCAAAATATCAGGTCCAAAAACGACGTCGTTTGATGTCGTTTGATCTCAACCGCCCATGCTCTTTAATCACACGGCCCAGATTTGCTCTCCTATTTTAAATAAAATGGTCTGAATATATTCACAATCTCAGAGACAAAAATCACCTTCCTCGTACAAACTAGCCACCGGTGGAACGCCGTTGTCAAATCACCGCCTCTCCACCGTCTGCCGCCGACTGGAATTGCCACTGCTTGTGGTGTAACTCCAAATCCTCCCAAAATTACACCCTAGATTCCCTGTCTTCTCCTCTTCTCAACCCCATTAAGATCACGCCTCGAAACCCCATGGAACTTGTTGAATATTCGTTCAAAGCGGGGCAGCTCTGCCATCCACGGCGGCGCTCGATGGCCAACGGCTCCCAAAACAACACCACACACTCCCCTCGCTCCGTCTTTCCAGCCCTATCGTCAGGTACCTTCGAATGTAGCCCCAACACATCGAATATCCATTGGAAATGGGCAGCTCCTCCATGCACAGCGGTGACCAACCTCCAACGACTTCCTGACCATCACCACCCACCCCTCTGGCCCTCCTCTACCTGAAAACACACTTATTTTCTTTCAAATAACCCCAAACCTCTCCAATGTCGAAATCATCCTGACCTAGTTTTGAGGTCAACCCTTAGAAAATTGTTTGAATTTTGAAACGGAGTCACACGTTTGTTTTGGCCCAAAAACAAACCTGTGACTCCGCTTGGAGGGTCAAATTGATTTCAACCAAGTTTAATTGAAGAAAAATCAGTGAGTTTACCTTTCTTTTTTTCTTCTTTCTTCTATTTTGTTTCTGTATTGTGTGAACGACTCGTAGGGTTCAATTTTACTTGTGAATTCCAATTAGACAATATGTTTTGGTTGCTCTTGTTAGATAATACGCTTAACGCTAGAGGGGGGTGAATAGCGTTATAATAAAATTTAGCGTAAACTTGCGGAAATTAAAATTTGCAGGAAATAAATAAGTGCGTTAAATAAACAAAAGGAAAGAACGCACCGATGTATTCTGGTTCACCACAACACGTGGCTAGTCCAGTCCCCGAGAGACTCTCTCAAGATTTTCCACTAACTTGTCAAGCTTACGGGTGCTCAACAAACCTTTATAGCTTAAGGACACAAGCCTTAACACCTTTGCTCGGAGATACAACACTCCAAGACTTCACTGTTAAGCTTACGGGTGCCTAACCAACCTTTACAACTTAAGGACACAAGCCTTAACACCTTTGCTCGGAGATACAACACTCCAAGACTTCAACTAAGGAAACACAAGTTCCTTACAACAAGAGAATCACAATTCTCTTACAAGTGTACAAAACACTAAACACTCAAACAAAGCACTCCTTAATGAGTAGATATGAGTAAAAGAAGTAAGCTCAAGATCACAACAACTATGGACAAGACGTTGGCTCTCAAAAGCTTTATGAAATGAATATAAAATGATAAACAATACTATGCAAGCTTATAGCAATAGAATGATCATTTGTTGTGTGTTGTTCTGTTTAAAACACTGAAATGAAGCTGTATTTATAGTTGAAAAACCTTGCATTACCGTTGCCTAATTGTCAATTAAGAGTTGCTGATTTTACTCTGTGACAATGGATTGTCAAGAAGCCACAATCGATTGTTTGCCAATCGTTCCAAAAATCAATCCCAGATTTTACGCTTAACAATCGATTGTCCAAGATCAACAATCGATTATTGGCAACGTTCAAAAAATCATTTCCAGATTTTACGTAAAACAATTGATTATACCAAATCAATAATCGATTATTCAGCAACGTTCAAAAAATACTTTCCAGATTTTAATTTCATCAATCGATTGTACAAAATCAACAATCGATTATTCAGCAACGTTCAAAAAATCTTTTCCAGATTTTAATATCAACAATCGATTGTACAAAATCAACAATCGATTACCTGACGGTATTTGAAAACTTTACGACAACGGTCAGCTTCAAAATCGATTGTGCAATGTTAACAATCGATTATTTATCAGACTTTGAAAATCATTTTAGACACTGCCTCGTGACAATCGATTGTTATATACTCATAATCGATTATTTAATAACTTTGAAAAAGTCTGTAACTCACTGCCTCAACACAATCGATTGTCATAAGTTCACAATCGATTATTTTGTGACTTTGAAAAATCTGAAGGACACTGTCTCTTCACAATCGATTGTCATTAGCTTCACAATCGATTATTCTGAGTTTTGAAAAACTTTGATGTACACTGCCTCATCACAATCGATTGTCATAAGGTTCACAATCGATTTTCATGCAGGTTTGAAAAACCTGATGCTCACTGCCTTAACACAATCGATTGTCATTAGTTCACAATCGATTGTCATGCAGTCTTGGCTTAACATAATCGATTATCATAAGTACATAATCAATTATCTTAGTCCAGTTTTTAGAGGCATGTTTAAAAATCATTTTGACTAATGAAAATATGCATGATTTAAAATCATTTAGCATTAAATTAAATATGCATGATTTTGTAAAAATAATTTTACGAGAGAATCCATGTCATGAGTCAAGTTGTCGGATCAAGATCACAATTAAGAACGACTCATTTAAACTATAAAACTTTGTCTTGTGCTTGAATCTCGTTGTCCACCAATTGTGCGCTTGTACTTGAACTTCGTCATATATCAATTTGCGCTTCATTTGTCATTCATCAAAACCTACACATAAGAACACACGTTGTAGTATAAAGCCTTGAGAACGTGTTTCCAACAATTTCCCCCTTTTTGATAATGGCAAACTTTAAGCGGGATATGCAACTTAAACAATTTATAATGACGATTCAAGACAAGTAAAGATATGCAATAAGTATGCGATTAGTTCCCCCTCAATATATGAATTCCCCCTCAATTTAAGCTTATAAATATTGAGAGTGCATACCCGTTATCTTCCCCCTTTTTCCATTAGCAAAAATAATTTAAGAAGATGCCAAAGATGTAAATAAAACTTGTTTATTTATTGGAAAGAAAATGTGATTACTTAAAGAGAGTACAATAACTCAAGTAATAGCAGAACAATCGATTATTGATACGAGATAATCGATTATTAGACGACAGGAACCGATTTATTATTGCGCGTCATGCTTTATAATTCTCCCTACCTTTAGGGCGATACCTGCAAAAATTTGTTAGACGTCTCCGACGCTCAAGTTAGAAATCATGTAAAATAAAAAGATGCAATGCATGACTTAGATCAACGTGGAATCAAGAATCCCGAGTTCACTACGAATTCGGAAGAAGGACTCTTTCTCTAAGGGCTTAGTAAAGATGTCGGCCAATTGGTCTTTGGTTTCAACAAATTCGATTTCGACATCGCCCTTGAGAACGTGATCTCTTATAAAATGATGTCTAATTTCAATGTGTTTTGTTCGCTAATGAAGAACGGGGTTCTTCGTCAAGCATATGGCACTAGTATTATCACATTTAAGAGGGATATGATCAAGACTTAGGCCATAGTCCAAGAGTTGTTGTTTCATCCAGAGGATTTGAGCGCAACAACTCCCCACGGCTACATATTCAGCCTCGGTTGTGGACAACGCAACACTTACTTGTTTCTTGCTAAACCAAGAAACGAGAGAGCTACCGAGCAAATGGCAAGTGCCACTAGTGCTCTTGCGGTCCAATTTGCATCCAGCAAAATCGGAGTCGGAATAGCCAACGAGTTGGCATTGAGAACCTTTGGGGTACCATAGACCCACATTTGTAGTACCAACAAGGTACTTCAAAATTCGTTTTACCGCAGTAAGGTGAGACTCATTTGGGCACGATTGATAACGGGCGCATAAGCACACGCTAAACATGATGTCCGGACGACTAGCAGTAAGATAGAGAAGAGAGCCAATCATACCTCGATACTTCTTAGTGTCGACTTCCTAACCTTTCTCATCTTTGTCTAGATGATCGGATGTGCTCATGGGAGTCGCCAATGCTTTTGCATTGTTCATTTCAAATCGTTTCAGCAATTATTTGCAATATTTGGCTTGGCAAATGAACGTAAGTTCTTTCATTTGCTTTACTTGTAATCCCAAAAAGAATGTTAACTCACCCATCATAGACATCTCAAATTCGCTTGTCATTAAAATCGGAAAATTCCTTGCATAAGACATTGTTAGTAGCACCAAATATGATATCATCCACATATATTTGAACTAACAAAATATCATTGTTTGTATGCTTAACAAAAAGCATGGTGTTAACTTTCCCCCTAATGAAATCATTTTCCAATAGAAATTTACTCAATCTTTCATACCAAGCTCGGGGAGCTTGTTTTAAACCATAGAGAGCCTTTTTGAGTTTAAAAACATGATCGGGAGATTTAAAATCTTCAAAATCGGGGGGTTGTTCAACATAAACTTCTTCTTGTATAACACCATTTAGAAAATCACTTTTCACATCCATTTGATATAAATTGAAATTCATGGAAGAGGCAAAAGCGAGCAATAGACGAATAGCTTCTAATCTAGCTACGGGAGCATATGTTTCTTCATAGTCAATACCCTCTTCTTGATTATAGCCTTTTGCTACAAGCCTAGCTTTGTTTCTAGTGATTACACCATTTTCATCTAGTTTGTTTCGAAAAACCCATTTCGTACCAACTATGGTATGATTTTCGGGTCTTGGCACCAAATCCCAAACGTCATTCCGTTTGAATTGGTTAAGCTCCTCTTGCATTGCCAAGGTCCAAAATTCATCCCCAATTGCTTCGGAGATGGTTGTTGGTTCAATTTGAGACACAAAAGCAGTATGTCCTAAGGTGTTCTTAAGGGAGTTTCGGGTACTTACCTTTTCTCCGACGTCGCCAATTACCTGTTCGAGAGGGTGATCTTTGATTGTCCTCCACTCGTTAGGCATTGTCGTTTCTTTCTCCAATTGTGGCGCTTCCTCCATTGGTTGTTCCAAGATTTCATCATTATTTTCCTTAGGCGATTCCTCTTGTATTTTGTCTTTCAAGCTATCTAAAATACCTGCAAGATCAAAACCGGAATCCTTTCTCGCCAAGCGAGCATTATTTTCGGCAAATACAACATGAGGGGATTCCTCCACCGTTTCGGTTCTTTTATTAAAAACCCTATATGCTTTGCTACGTGAAGAATCGCCAATGAAAATTCCCTCATCGGACTTAGCATCAAATTTTCCCAATTGATCTTTGCCATTGTTATGAATAAAACATTTACAACCGAATACTCTAAAGTGGGAGATATTTGGTTTCCTTCCCTTATAGAGTTCATAGGGAGTTTTCATGAGTATAGGCCTTATGACTACTCTATTTAAGACGTAGCATGCGGTACTCACGGCATCCGCCCAAAAATATTTGGGAATCTTGGCCTCTTCGAGCATGGTTCTAGCCATCTCTTCGAGACACCTATTTTTCCTTTCCACCACCCCATTTTGTTGTGGTGTACGTGGAGCGGAAAAGGTATGCTTGATACCGAGTTCGTCACAAAAGTCCGCAAAGAGATTGTGATCAAACTCTCCCCCATGATCACTTCTAATTGAAGTGATGGTTGTTTCCTTCTCGTTTTGAATACACTTAAGAAAATATTTAAAATTCTGAAAAGTATCACTTTTATTGGCAAGAAATAAAGTCCAAGTAAATCTAGAATAATCATCAACAATCACAAAAGCATAACGATTTCTTCCTAGACTTTCAATGCGAGATGGTCCAAATAAATCCATGTGAAGCAATTGCAATGGTCTAGAAATTGAAACAATATTTTTGGATTTGAAAGATGCTTTTGTTTGCTTCCCTTTTTGACATGAATCACAAATAGAGTCATCTTCAAATTTTAAATTGGGAAGGCCAATAACTAAGTTTTGAGAAATCAATTTGTTCAAAAGATGCATGTTGATATGTGCTACTCTACGATGCCATAACCAAGTATCATCCTCTTTACTCATAAGACAATCAACATATTCGGGTGAGGAATTTGCAAGATCAACCATATAAATATTATCCACTCTAAAACCACGAAGGATAATTTTGAAATCACTACATCTAAATACTAAGCATTCATCCGAATCAAATAAGGCAAGATTTCCCTTGTCACATAATTGACTTATGCTCAAGAGATTATGCTTTAAACCTTTAACAAGTAATATATGCTTAATAGAGGAATTTTCATCCTTACCGACCGATCCGATGCCAATAATCTTTCCTTTATTGTTATCCCCAAAAGTCACACTTCCTCCTTCTTTGTGTTCTAGTTGAAGGAATTTGGATTCGTCTCCCGTCATATGTTTGGAGCATCCACTATCAAGGTACCATTGTACACTTGATCCCTTCAAACACACCTACAAAACAAATTAATGCGTTTTAGGTACCCATGCCATTTTGGGTCCTTGAGGGTTAGGCATATCATAATGATGCGATTGAGTGATATGTCTATGTCGTGTAAAACATGCAGGGGCAATATGACCAATGCGTCTACAATAATGACAAGTCACGTTGGGGTTATGCATCCTTCTAGGTTCATAATAACTTGATGGACGAAAATGAATTACTCTATTTTCATTATGACTATTGCGTATTTCATAAGAACCATTTCTCCTACTATTAGTTCTAAAATGAGCAGCATTTCTAGAGTAATGGTCATGTCTAGATGTTCTAAAAGGTTCAAAACTCCTTCTAGTGTTTGGCCTAGAATATGCATCATTTCTAGGGTAGTCATTTCTAGGTGGTAAGTCATTTCTAGGTCTTCTAAAATGTTCAACATTTGTTCGAGTGCATATTTGTTCTAGGATTGCTATTTCTACGATAAGCATTTGTTTTATTAATCCTAGGTTGAGCCTTAGGTGGTTGGGGTTTGGCGTCAACCTTTTCTTTAGGCTCATTCTTAAAGCCAATGCCATGCTTGGTTGATTTCAAATTAACAAGGACCTTATTCAAATTTTTGTGGGAAGAATTAATCTTATCTAAGGTACCTTTAAGTCTATCTACCTCATTTTCGAGATGCATGCAAGAAGAGCAATTTTTAATAGAACTTTCGGGCTTGTCGGTGCTTCTTTTTCCGAAAAACTTGTTTTCCTCTTTCAGCTTCTCATTTTCTAAAACCAGTTTTTCTAACTCCTTTTCTTTCAAAGAAAGCTGTTTTTGAAAATCTTTTTCTTTTAGAGAAGCATTTTCTTTTATGCTCTTGACAGTTTTTGAAGCTTTAATAAATTCAGTATATAGCTCATCAAAAGCAGTTTGCATTTCTTCAAGAGTAAAGAAGTTTTTAGAAGAGATTTGACATACCTCATCTTGCTTGTCTTCTTGCGCCATAAGACAAAGGTTTGCGGCTTCGTCTTCTTCTTCTTCGCTTGACTCATCTCCGGAGTCTCCTCCTCAAGAAATGTATGCACGTTGCTTCTTAAAAGGTTTCTTCTCCGTTTTGATGTTTGGGCAATTTGATTTGATGTGCCCGGTTTCACCGCATTTATAGCACTTTATTTGCTCGCCTTGCTTTTTGCCTTCGTTCATACTCCTTTCGCATGAACTTTTGAAATCTTTTGATAATGATTCCAAACTCGTTGTCTCCGTCCTCATCAACTTGAGGTTGGCTTGTGCTTGCCTTAAGCGCTATTTTTGCCTCCTTTAATCATCAACAAGAGGGTTAAGTATTATAGATTCATAAGTCTTAAGGTTACCTCTTAATGTGTCAATTGTGACATTTGAGACGCCTATGGATTCTTGAATTGCGTCGGCCTTTGATCTCCATGCCGGAGTGAGACTTCTAAGAATTTTTCGAACAAGTTCTCTATCCGTGAATGTCTTCTTGAGGGCATGTAGGTCAATTACGATTATTGAAAATCGTTCGAACATTTCATCCACCTTTTCACCTTCCTTCATGTGAAATAATTCATAAGGATGGGTTAGGAAATCAATTTTAGCTTCCCTTACCTGGTCCGTACCTTCGTACGTAATTTCCAGCTTGTCCCACATTCCCTTTGCCGTTGTGCAACACGATATTTTCCTGTAATCGTCAGCATTAACAGCACAATATAATAAATTAATTGCTTTAGCATTATTTTGAACCTTTCGGATATCATCCGCGTCATATTCTTCTTCGGACTTGGGAACCCATTCGTTTTCAACATTTTTGGTTGGAATTTGATTTCCCTTTGTTATCACCTTCCAAAGATGAAAATTGTTTGCTTGAACGAAGATTTTCATCCTCTCCTTCCAGTACATATAGTTTGTACCGTTGAATAGTGGTGGTCGGGTGGAGCACTGTCCTTCCTCTATTCCTGCAAAAGAATCACGAGTAGAAGCCATGGAAGTTTCTCTCAAACTGATAAGTCTTCAGAGAGTTGGGCTCTGATACCAATTGTTAGATAATACGCTTAACGCTAGAGGGGGGGTGAATAGCGTTATAATAAAATTTAGCGTAAACTTGCGGAAATTAAAATTTGCAGGAAATAAATAAGTGCGTTAAATAAACAAACGGAAAGAACGCACCGATGTATTCTGGTTCACCATAACACGTGGCTAGTCCAGTCCCCGAGAGACTCTCTCGAGATTTTCCACTAACTTGTCAAGCTTACGGGTGCTCAACAAACCTTTACAGCTTAAGGACACAAGCCTTAACACCTTTGCTCAGAGATACAACACTCCAAGACTTCAGTGTTAAGCTTACGGGTGCCTAACCAACCTTTACAACTTAAGGACACAAGCCTTAACACCTTTGCTCGGAGATACAACACTCCAAGACTTCAACCAAGGAAACACAAGTTCCTTACAACAAGAGAATAACAATTCTCTTACAAGTGTACAAAACACTAAACACTCAAACAAAGCACTCCTTAATGAGTAGATATGAGTAAAAGAAGTAAGCTCAAGATCACAAGAACAATGGACAAGACTTTGGCTCCCAAAAGCTTTATGAAATAAATATAAAATGATAAACAATAGTATGCAAGCTAATAGCAATAGAATGATCAGTTGTTGTGTGTTGTTCTGTTTAAAACACTGAAATGAAGCTGTATTTATAGTTGAAAAACTTGGCATTATCGTTGTCTAATTGTCAATTAAGAGTTGCTGATTTTACTCTGTGACAATCGATTGTCAAGAAGCCACAATCGATTGTTTGCCAATCATTCCAAAAACCAATCCCAAATTTTACGCTTAACATTCGATTGTCCAAGATCAACAATCGATTATTGGCAACGTTCAAAAATCATTTCCAGATTTTAGGTAAAACAATCGATTATACCAAATCAATAATCGATTATTCAGCAACGTTCAAAAAATCCTTTCCAGATTTTAATTTCAACAATCGATTGTACAAAATCAACAATCGATTATTCAGCAACGTTCAAAAAATCTTTTCCAGATTTTAATATCAACAATCGATTGTACAAAATCAATAATCGATTACCTGACGGTATTTGAAAACTTTACGACAACGGTCAGCTTCACAATCGATTGTGCAATGTTAACAATCGATTATTTATCAGACTTTGAAAATCATTTTAGACACTGCCTCATGACAATCGATTGTTATATACTCACAATCGATTATTTAATAACTTTGAAAAAGTCTGGAAGTCACTGCCTCAACACAATCGATTGTCATAAGTTCACAATCGATTATTTTGTGACTTTGAAAAATCTGAAGGACACTGTCTCTTCACAATCGATTGTCATTAGCTTCACAATCGATTATTCTGAGTTTTGAAAAACTTTGATGTACACTGCCTCATCACAATCGATTGTCATAAGGTTCACAATCGATTGTCATGCAGGTTTGAAAAACCTGATGCTCACTGCCTTAACACAATCGATTGTCATTAGTTCAAAATCGATTGTCATGCAGTCTTGGCTTAACATAATTGATTATCATAAGTACATAATCGATTATCTTAGTCCAGTTTTTAGAGGCATGTTTAAAAATCATTTTGACTAATGAAAATATGCATGATTTAAAATCATTTAGCATTAAATTAAATATGCATGATTTTGTAAAAATAATTTTACGAGAGAAGCCATGTCATGAGTCAAGTTGTCGGATCAAGATCACAATTAAGAACGACTCATTTAAACTATAAAACTTTGTCTTGTGCTTGAATCTCATTGTCCACCAATTGTGCGCTTGTACTTGAACTTCGTCATATATCAATTTGCGCTTCGTTTGTCATTCATCAAAACCTACACATAAGAACACACGTTTTAGTATAAAGCCTTGAGAACGTGTTTCCAACAGCTCTTAGCATAATAGCTTCCATATTTTTCGTGTAATTTCGATAATATTCTTGACTTCTGAGTTTGAGTGTTGGTTCTTCGTGTTTTCCTTTTAATTTCAATAGTTTGAGTGTTGATTAATAGTTTACATATAATTAGAAGATTGGTTATTTTTTGTACTTGTTGTTTTTAGTTTTTAACTATTTTAGGCCAGCATAGTAGCTCCCAGTTTTGATCCTGACTTAATTCAAATTTTGTTAATCGCATCATAGTTGTAGCCTTCCATGTTCTTCTTTTAATTTTAAGTATTTGATTTTATATTTTGATTCAATTGTGTTTGATTTCTGAGGTTGATTGGAAACTACTCCTGATTAATAGTTCAATGGCATTAGGATTGGCTAAGCTGTTAGTAGTTAACTACAGGATTTAGTGTTAATTGTTAGTAATCAGTTACAAGATTAGTAAAACAGTAATTTCAGCAGAAAAAGGGTAATATAGGATTTTCACTTAATTTTGGTAAATTTTAGAATAAAATAGGGTTAATATAGAGTTCTGGCTTTGGTAATTGTAGGAACAAAATAAGGGTAGTATAGGTAGTCTAAAATGGAAGACAATTCTAGAATCCTTTAGATCCTTCTATAAGGGGACCTTAGTCTAAAATCAGTAGTTTTAGTGCAGAAACTTGGGAAACAAGTCAAAAAATGAAGGTTCAAGTAGGTAAAGTCTGAAATCAAAAGAGGGACTAGTTGCTAATTTATAATAAGAGGGTCTCCCTAGCCTTTTGCTATAAAAAGGGACTCCAATTCATTCAAAAAAAGAGGTTGGACACAGTCTGAAAAATTCATGAAATTTCCAGCAATAGTCAGTAAATTAATCTTCCAAATCCTGTAATTACAACACAAAAAAAGTCAAAAATAATCAAAAATATTAGTTAGTTGGAACAGCTAAGAGTTTATCCTTCAAAATTTGGGCATTCTAGATTCTAAAATCAGCAGGAAACCAAAAACATTGTTCCATTAAGAGTTCATCTAAGTTGAGGGTAGTTTGATCTGATTTCTGGGGTATTTGCATTTAAGGGCTTTGGTTCGGTTATTTCTGAAGTATATTGGGTGTGTTCCAGTGGATGGTCATTTTTAAAGTTGTGTTTGGTTTGTTTGTTGGATCTGGCTACCACTGTTGTATTACTCATTAATTTGGTTGTTGAGCTTCAGAATTGTTGCTGACTCCTTACCCCAGGTATTCTTCTCCCCAAGGGAAATGCTGTGTAAATCTAATGAATGTAAAGACTAAAGAGAATTGAAATGGAAGCACACTTTACTCCTCCCCCCCCCCCCCCTGATTTTATCAATTGCAATTATGGTTAATTGAGTCTCATGTGATAGTATGTACTACCTTGGTACTACTAGACATGTCATAGTTGTGCTATATTTTGTGTAAATTGAACTTCTTAAAACTGATTTGCCCCTGTAAATAAGTCCGGAACTGTTCCTGGACTTAATGCTTGATTTTATTCCATAGATAAGTGTTGATAGTCGTCTGATCCTGTCAAAGGGTTGAAGTAGTCTATGACACAATGAATATTGGTTCTGGGGTCTAGTTGGAATTTGTGTTCAATTGATACTTGATCGGACGGTGTAAATTGTCACACTTATAGTCTACCAATTTAGTTTCATATTATGCTAGTGTAAAACCTCTTTGATGGTGTCAGTATCACCACAATGTAAAATAAATTAAATTTCATTTGGGCAATCTAGGAATAATCTGTTTGTGCATTGTTACCAAAAATGGATCATATGTTTAGTATAATTTTGGGCTCGATTGGAAGCCCAACACGCCAGGGTTTTATCCAACATCTCTTCAGGCTGTTAACGTCTGCTGAATGACTTTACAAAGGTTGGATCTATTTCCTACTTGGGCTCAATAGCCCAGTACGTTGAAGATTGATTGCACACCCCTTTTGTAAATTTAATTTGCAATATATATGTTTGGGCATTGAGTAGGGTAGCAGTTTTAAAAATGAGAATTTATTAATTTTTTGAGGCATGTCTAATAGAAAATAATAGTCGACTCTAGATTGACCTTTTAAAAATGAGATGTGCTGCGCCAAATGAAATCCAAAGTTGCATGGCCCTCGCGAAATGTTTATACTAAAATACTTAGAGACTCGTGACACGTCGTTTAGTGAATTTCACAATTTTCAATGATAATAACTCGTTACTCGCTTTTAGGCGCATCTTTAAAAATTTTATCTTTCTAAGTACGGATGTGCATTTATGTGACCCAAATCCAAATTTTAACGAAATTGAAATGTGGCAAAAACCACGGGTGCATTTATGTGATGTGGTTCAAGACACATTTTAACGACATTGCAATTCTCCTTAAAAATAATAACGATAAAAGCGGTTAAAAGATTCAAAATGCACATAAGTAAAAACATGTTCCAAAATCAGATAATTTGAGCCAAATAAAACAGTTGAGTGATCGTGCTAGAACTACGGAACCCAGGAATACCTAACGCATTCTCTCGGGTTGAAAGAATTCCTTTCTCGGATTTTTGGTTCGCGGACTATTAAACAGAGTCATTCTTTCCTCGATTCGAGATTCGAAACGGTTACTCGGGACTCCATAAATCTCCCAAGTGGCGATTTTGAAATTCTCTCAAATAATTAGATCATGTTTCGATTGTTCTTGAATTGGAAAAACTCCCTTATCAACACCCTTCGCGGGTTGTAATAGCCAAAAGAAGGTGTGACAAAATATGCTATAGTTGAAAGAAATTATTTGGTCAGTATTGGCTTTAGCGTTTAAGTTGGTGTTTATTTGTTTACTAGCATTTGAAAGCTATGTGATTAGGCTTGATGTTTTACATTAAGTTTTTGATGCCATGCACTCTGTTGAAAGATCGTGGTAAAGGTTAAATCTTAATCTAATTGTTGATGAATCAGTTTTCTAATTGTATTCAATTAAAATCTGCATGATTTTGCCTCCCTGTTATTCAGTATTTGAATTCATGCAATAGTATGTACTTTAAGACTTGCCATGTGGCTTTGTAGTATTGAGAGCAGCAGGCTCTCCTTCTTCTATAATTCTTAAAATATGGCCACATACTTGGATTCTTATCAGTTTTCATGAGAATTTTGTTTACTTGTAGCTTGGTTTTTAAAGTTATTTAGGGAATCAAAATTATTTGGGCATGAGTGAATATTGTTCGTGAATGAGATTAGGTTTATTGCATTGTTATTACGGCTTGATGTTGCAGGCCAAGTTGTGCTGAACATTTCTTTTTTTTTTCCTCAGCAAAGCATACCCTCGATTGGGGATCTATGTGGAGCCGAGTTGCATTCTCATGTTTGGTTCATGCAATTTATACTTGGCCTTTAATCCTCCTAATCAGTTTGGGTTCTTTTAATAATTAAATGTGAGTTCTGTTCCCACTAATTCATGGCTATTAAATTTTAGATTAAGCTTGGTTTGAAAGTAAAATAGAAGTTCAGCTAGTCTTTTAATAAATCAGCCAGATTCTTAAAATGAATTTGAGGCGAGCCGCATTAAGTGAGTCATAATTTGTGGCCCTCAAAAACTAAGCTTAGAAATACTTGTTCTAATTAAATAGTTCAAGATGCGTCGTGCCAAATTAAACCCTCAAAATGCATGGCCCTCACTTAATTAATTTTGAATCCTTAGAGATTAGGGTATGCCATTTATTTGAATTTTTCATGTCCCTCGCAAAGTTGAAAATGCATAGTTACTTTAGGCGCGTAATTTAAATTAATTTCCTTAAACTTGAGTGTGCATTTATGTGACCCAAATCCAAATATCAACAACATTAGGTAAAATATATCATGGACCGCAGGTGCATTTATGTGATCTGGTTCAAGACATGTTTTAGATGAAGTTGAATCTTTCCTAAAAATAATTAAATAAAAGCGGTTATAAAGTTAAATTGTACCATAGGCTAAAATGTGTACTAAAATCAGATAATAGGTCAATTATGATAGATTAAGCAAATGTGATAGAACCATGGAATCCGGGGGTGCCTAACACCTTCCCTCGGATTAACAAAATTCCCTATTCAGAATATCTAGTTCGCAGACTTCAAAAGGAAAGTCGAAATTTCCTCAATTTGGGATTTAAAATAAACTGGTGACTTGGGACACCAAATAAACTATTCCAAGTGGCAACTCTGAAATTGAATAAATAATCCCATTTCGAATAATTTCACTTAAATTTGAAAAACTCCCTGATATACGCCTCGGGTGTGTAAAAAGGAGGTGTGACAGTTCTTGCGACTATACTGGGGACAATAACCTAGAACTCTGGTTCAGAGTTCAAGAATTTGAGCTTAGAATAACTGTTATATTTTTGGATTTATTCATTATCTGATTTTATTGCATGTTTGAGCCTAATGTGCTAATTACCGCTTTTTACCGCTTTGATATTATTTGAACTGTATATAAACTGTTACAAAACCCTTCTCTTCTCATCTTTGTAGATATGCACGCGAGCATGACTCCCTTTTTTGTTAGTGGCATACCTTAAAATAAGAAAGAGGCCGGGACAAGTTACAAAGGCGGACGGGCTTTTGGTTCCCGATACGTAGCCCCGTCCCGGCTCGAATTGTCCGCTCAGGTACACGAGGGTAGAAAAATTTTACCCAGGTTTTTAGCTTAGAATAACTCAGCCTCATGCCGGATCCCTAGTAGGAACGTTTTTTTTGCATCATGTGCATTTGACTTTGGGGACTCAACATAGGAGTTAGGTTTGTCTAGGACAGGTGAACCCAAGAATCAAAGACCAACCTGATGCATATTTTATGTGCTACTTGTGCATTCATTTGCATTGGAATTGCATGTTGACCAGTTTATCGAATAATAGGAGCAAAGTTGGAAAGAGAAAAGTCAATATGAGGGCTAAGAGAGATAATTGCCTGTTTTTTGAAAAATCTATGTCCAAAATATACTAAAACCTTGCCGAAATTTTGGGAAAAAAAAAAGGAAAAGGAAATTTTGTTTTGAAAAATGGTTCATTTTGATTTGTCAAATCTGCCCGAACTACGCTAGTTTGATTCTCACTAGATGTAGGATACGTAGGCAAACCCCATCGGGTCCAACTTTTCTTTTTGCAAAACTAGCCCAAAAAAAGAACCAAAAATTTATTTACTTTGTTGTAAATAAGCAAGGTGATGCCATCCTTGTAAAAAATAGCCGAATATCCCCAAAAGGACGCCGGAGGCTATTTTTGCAAAAACATCCACCATTGGTCTCTTTTTCGAATTTTTGGTCAATTAGCAAGCACATCCTTAAAATCTTCTTACCCAAAGTGCTGAAAGGCTGTATTTGCGAAGCCCAGTTTTATTTTTGAAATGAAAATTTTGAAAAAAAATATATAGTGTTAACTTTTTCTTGAGTCAAATGAGTCATGATTTTTCTTAATTAAATTACCCTAATAAATGTGCAGAATGAGCGCGAGTTAAAATTTGCCAATAATAGTCTTGACCAAGATTCCTTTGGAGTTGTATATATGGTGGGAAGATCTAGATGAATCAGGACAAGATAGGGTCAATCTCTATTTGGGAGGTGTCACCGAGTTATTGAAGATCATGCCTATAGGAGACATAATAAAGGCACTAGTTACGTTTTGGGACCCAGCTCACAACGTGTTTCATTTATCGAATTTTGAACTCACACCCACTTTGGAAGAAATAGAAATATAAATTGGGAACACTAAAGCCCCTCTGAGACCCAAGTATTTGATTGCTCCAAGGGTCGTCGTTGCACACAAGTTTCTAGATTTCCTAAAGATAAGCTCGGGGGTCTGTTGCCCAGATTTGGCAGCTGGTTTTTCCACTCCGCAGTTTATATGCCAGTGATATAGACACATATGGGGGTTTAACAATCCAGAGATCAAAATTTTCAGTAAGGGGAATCGCCTAAAATGGGAAGTACACATGTGCTCTACTTTTATGGTGGTGTTTTTGGGTCTTCTAGAGTTTCTAGGAAAGATAGGAATATCGATATAAGGATAGTTGTGGTCGTAAGCACTTTTCATACTCAGGCCAAAAGCACCCTCGCACCCATGATAGTGTCTGAAATCTTCCAAGCTCTCACAGCCTGCAAAGCCGGAGGAGACTTATTTGAAGGGTGCAATTTGATGCTACTAATGGTGATGATTGAACATCTATGTCATCGTCCTCAATACATGAACTATGGGTCGATAGGAAAAAAGTTGCATAGAGGAATTTTATATAAGGGTTGACGGATTTAACATGCCAGAAGGGGTCATAGAATGGATATCTTGCCCCCGCTCTATCACTACAAATCAAATAGAATGGATGTTTGGGTGGCTTCATTTGGATGAAATCATGTACATGTCAGCTACGGGGCCTCACTTCCTCCTGATGGGTCTCAGAAGTATCCAAACTTATGCCCCATACCGGGTTTTGAGATAGTTAGGGAGATGTCAAATAGTGCCCAAAGATGAAGACCTTAGCTGCCATGCGGTCGAAGAACCATCCTGATGGACAGTTTCATAAAAGAGTAGTTCGCCATATTTGGAGCGAATACCAATATCTAACGGCAAATACCCGAGTATTTGAGTTTTCCCGAGGTGAAGTCTCACCCCATTACCTCGCTTGGTACAAAAGGTAAGTTGAGTTCGGAAGGCCAGCTAAAAGACCCCACCTCAAGGAGTTTGTCAAAGTATCACAAGAACAGCGGGAGTGGTTGGCAAAAGAAAATGGATATTGGGCTGCCATAAGCAGGTTAGAGGGACAGATCAGAGACCTCAAGTTTGCTAGTAATGTGCAAGCCACTACAGATGAGGGTGAGAAGAAAATGTTATCCCAAGAGAATGAAATCCTCTAGCCTCAGATATAAAGGATGAAGATAGCGACGAGAAACCCAGAAAGAAGCCAAGCATATGAAAAACTCATTAATGGCCTTAAGAACAAATATGTAAGTATGGTAATAATTTAGAAAAATCTGAAAGCAGTTTGGCAAGAGTCCGGGCACAATTGGCAAAGAATGCAGAAGGGCGAGCACAGTTTGTGCAACAAATGAAAAGAAAATATGAGGGGACAATTACCAATCTGAAGAGAAAGTTAACCACCCTTGAAAATGAGGCGGACAAATAGGCTAGGAACTTTAAAGCCGATAGGGAACATTGTTACGCCTTGATGGCTCGGATGGAGGAAGATATGCAACAGTTGCAAATCAAAGCCAGCACGAAACGTAGGTGCTAGAAGCCCGGATTCAGCAAATAGGGCGCCTGCTTTAGGAAAAGGGTATTGTCCGAGAGAGGATTAGAGCCATTGCCAACTACATCTCAATGAAATGCCAAGCATGTGAGGATATGACTCAGACAACCTTCTTCGCTATAGTAATGACATTTATCCACCAGATAATAAGTGATTTTGAGCTGCTTCAAGGGGATCTCGCACGTAGGCCCATGCCAAGACCGAATGATGTCCCACGGGCCCCAGGAGTCGAAGCATTGATGTATTCATGATTTTTTTTATTTATCGAGTCTGTATTTTGATTTATTTTGAGTCTGTTTGTAGTTTTAAATTTCAAGAAAAAGTGTAGTTTGAAGTCTTTTGTAATAGAATCGTTTAGGAGATTTTATTAATGAAAATTGAAAATTCTCAAAAATTGTTTCTTTATTTTTCGTATTAATTTTCTTGAACTACGTTATGATCTGATTCACGCGGTGTCGTGATACGTAGGCGATCCTCATCGAATCCAATCGTGATTTTGTAAATAACCCAAATAAGAGAATGATGTGATAAGAAATACCTAAAAGAAAAACCCAAAAAAGAAATAAAAGAGACCCGAAGAAGAATCAAAAAAAATGAGAAAAGGAGAGCAAGGAAAGAGATAGAAAGAAAAGAGTGGAAAATTGGAAAGAAGAAATAAGAGAAAGTGGGGAAAAATAAGTAAAGTCGGGATGAAACATGCAACAGTCGAAACACGTAGAAACATATTTAACTATATAGGTGCATCACACCCCCAACGTGTGATTATCTATGTCTTATTTGCTTTAAACTGATTGGTTTTTTTCTACTGTTAAGTTCGGGTTTTATGGTAAGGTAGTTGGTTTTGTGGTAGTCTAGATTCAAATCTATTCTTCACGAGGTCGAAAGGAAGCGTTCAAATTTCTTCAAAAATTACTCTGCCAACAGTTCCTATTGTGGATGAGATTCCGACCTAGGGCATCCCAACTTCAGAATTGGTAGCTGTCGAGGAAAATAGATTTCTGCGTCTCCACATGATGGAAATATAGGACGCTTGGGCTAAAGAACCACCAAGTGCAATCCTTGGATTTCCCGATCTTTTTTCCAGGGCAAGTGCGACCTCCAACATTCCCATAAGATATCCAAACACCCTACTAGGATATCCTTCCATTTTCGCCAACTTTGTGGGAACACCTTCTAAGGCTTGCCTCTAGGTGTTAATTTCAGGTGCGGCTTAAAATAATCAATGCTCCACCTTGCTCATCTACGGCACAACCTACTCTACCCATGCCTAACTTCGATCCATCCTCTTTCACCTTTCTAGCACCATCTTTCTAATGGAACCATCCCAATTTACTACCAATGCCTACCCTCAACCGCCTCAGTACGAGTTAACAAGAGAAGATTACAAGAAAAATGAGAAGCATGGAGAAAAGTCTCAAAAACATACAGGGCTGAGTGGGCAAAAGAGCGTATCTACGCTGACCTGTGCATGTTCCTGCACGTATATATACCCTTGTGTTTCAAAACACCAAAGTTTTAGAAATATGATGAGCATGGGAATTCTCTTGCCCACCTCAAAAGATATTGCAACCAACTAGGGGGAGTGGGCGAAAAACAAGAGCTGCTTAAGGCTTACTTCGGAGAAAGTCAGGTTGGTATTGCTTCAGAATGGTATATGGATTAGGATATATTTCGATGGCATATCTGAGAAGACCTGGCTCGAGACTTTGTTAGGCAGTTCCAATATAACATTGACATCACTCCTAACAGCAATTCATTGTCAAACCTAAAGAAGAAGTCCTCGGAGAACTTTCGAGAGTATGCTGTCAAGTGGCGCGAACAAGCCACCAGAGTTAAACCTACCATGGATGAAACTGATATGGTCAGTGTCTTCTTTCAAGCCCAAGAAGCCGATCATTATCAAAACATGATATCTACGATTGGTAAGCCATTCGTCAAAGCCATCAAAATTGGTTAAATGGTTGAAAGTAGTTTGAAAACAGGACGGATCTTGAGTCAGTCTGCTATAAGGGCCACCTCCCAAGCAATCCAGAGTGGGTTTGGAGGAATGGCTAATCAAAAGAAGAAGAAAGAAACAACAATGGAAACTTCGAGTGCAAGAAAACCCCGTCCATCCAGAACTCTTTTCTTTGGAAGAACCCTACAACACTACTATCCCCGCCAAGATGTGTCTTATGCTCCTCACCCATACACAGTGATGCATGCCCAACCCTATGTCAGTCCACAACAACAATGTAACCAGAACAGATCTCCATTTCGCAGAAATCAAGCTCCTCATCAAGCTCACGATAATCCCCGACCTCTACAAAACAACTTCTGTGCCCGGGAACCACCAAGGAGAACAAACTTCACACCCATTGGTGAGTCTTATTCTAGAATATTCCCAAAATTGGTCCAAATCGGTTTGCTGCAACCTGTACCCCCAAATAGGCAAAACCCAGAGTCGCCATCTTACCAACATAGCACCTGGTGTGCCTATCATTCAGGGGCAGAAGGGCATGATATAGATAATTGTTGGACCTTCAATAGGGTTGTGGAAGATCTGATAGAACAAAAGAGAATAGTTCTAAGGGGAGAATATGTTCCTAATGTAACCAACAATCCACTACCGGCTCACAACAACGGACTGGTTATTAGGATGATTTGTGAAGACATGGAGTTTGACCCAGCTCAAAAAGCCATCATTTCCATAGTCGATGTGCAAAAGAAGATAAAAGTTGTCGCGAAACAAGACAAGGGGGAGAAAAATAGCAAAACTACCCCTCAGAAGACGAAAAAATAAGTGGAAGTTGAAACTGGGGCTGCACCCTCCAAAGATTCCGTTCTCTGTGTCCCTCGAGGCTGCAAGAAAGAACAAATATCATTGAGTCCTCCTAGTAGGTTTGAGCTAAACAAGGGAGCTCAAATATATGTGCCTATGGGGACCTACGTGGTGCAGGGACTGGTACTTCCACCAAGGCTAAATGAGCCTGTGGTTTTTGGTCGCGCGCCACAAATGCCTATGACAGATCTCACTGCCATTCCATGGAACTATTACAAAGTATTAGTAACTTACTAAGGCAAAGAGATCTCAGGAGAAGTTCAGGAAAATAACCTGGCTGAGAAGTACTTCAATCTTAAGGAAGTGAATAATGCCAAAAAGAAGCGTTTCCCACCTAAGAAGGCTGTTAGTGCTGAAGAAGCAGAAGCTTTCTTCCAAAAAATGAAAATGGCATACTACGAGATAATCGACCAGCTCCAAAGGTCTCCTACTCAAGTCTCTTTGTTTTCCTTGCTAATGAACTCAACGGAACATCAAAAAGTGTTGATCAAAACTCTCAACAAAGCATATGTACCTATTGAAACCATTGTAGAATAGTTGGAGAGGATGGCAGAGAGGTTCTTTGGAATCAATCAAATCTCATTTAGAAAAAATGATCTGCCCCCGGAGGGGGCTGCACACAATAAAGCCCTTCACTTGACGGTGAATGCAAAGGGTATTATGTGAAATCACGCTAAATGGTGGGTCTGGGGTAGATATTTGCCCATTCTTAACTCTACAGCGCTTAAAAATTGGTACTGATAAAATTAGACCCAACAACGTCTATGTGCGTGACTTTGACGGTATAAAGAGGGATACAATAGACGAGATTGATCTGATCCTGACTATTGGCCCGGTAGACTTTGAAGTGACTTTCCAGGTTTTGAACATGGATACTTCCTACAACTTCCTCTTGGGAAGACCATGGATTCACATAGCAAGCGTTGTTCCTTCTACTCTCCACTAGATGGTGAAGTTCGAACATGAACATCATGAGATTATAGTTCAGGGGAAAGATGAGCAGTCGATTTATCAGGACCCGTCAGTCCCTTGTCTTGAAGCTAGAGAATAAAGTGAAGATATAGTCTACTAGGCTTTTGAAATTGTGGTCGCGAACCAGTGTGAAGATAGAAACCCTTGCCCTCAACCCTTTCTTTCAAATGCATTAACTATGGTGGCCAAAGAAATGATCAGATATGGCTACAAACCCAGGAAGAGGCTTGGGAAATCACTACAAGAAATCGCTGAACCTATCACCCTGACTGCTAGTAAGAAGTTCTTTGGGGTAGGTTTCCAACCCATGCCAGCTAATGTGAAATAGGCAGATAAAAAAAAGAACAATGGTTGGGTTTTGCCTCAGCTGGATCCGCATCTTTATAGAAAATTTTTCAGGCCTAAATACATTGAGGATGAGGAAGATGAAGCTTTTATGGCTAAGGAAATTGAAGAAATTTGTGAGGCTATGAGGCAGATGTTCTATAAAACCCATATGGTCCAACCAGGGGAAGGCTCAAGCACCATAGAGGTGCTATACATAGGACCCAGTGCCAAACTGCAAAATTGGAAGGCTACTCCATTCCCAATTATGCGGGAGTCACGATAGTCCAGTCCTATCCCTTTTTTCTGCATCGCGAGTTACTTCAAGGTGTAACTCAGATGTTTTCTTTAGTTTTCTGTTTTAAATTTAAATATAAACCATGTTATCTTAAAATTCAAGGAAATGAAATCAATATTTCATCGTTCATCTCTCTACTCTTTCTGATTTTTGTTATTTTCTCTTTTATTTCCATTCAGTTCTAATAATGCGGCTTTAAATAACATGACATGCTTGCGGACTTCGCGCCCAGATTCAAACACGTTGTCTAACTGTTAAATAACGAACCAAGAACCGAAATACGATGAAGAAGTGACTTTTAGGGAAATAAATTGAGAATTAAAACAATTTGAGAATAAACCTAAGCCAAACTTAAATGATACTGAGCCGATTAATTTGGGCAATTCCAAAGAAGTCACGGAAACCAAGATAAGCATTTACACAGATAAGAAAACCCGGGACGCGTTGATCCAACTCTTGTTTGAGTTCAAAGATATGGTTGTTTGGTCGTATGATGACATGCCAGGACTGAGTGTTTATTTGGTGGTTCATAAGTTGCCAACTTACCCTAATTATCCCCCTGTCCAACAAAAGCAAAGAAAGTTTAAAACTGATATCAGTGACAAGATTAAAAAAGAAGTCACAAAATAATTGAAAACAAGGGTCATCCGAGTAGTTCGGTACACCACATGGTTAGCCAATGTAGTTGCAATGCCAACAAAAAATGGGAAAACCTAAGTGTGTCTGGATTACAGAGATCTGAACAAAGCAAGCCCTAAAGAAAATTTCCTTTTTGGCGGACATCCACATCCTTGTTGATAATTGCGCCAAACATGAGATACAGTCTTTCGTGGATTGATATGCAGGATATCACCATGTGTTGATGGATAAAGAGGATGCATAAAAGACAGCTTTTGCCACACCTTGGGGCACGTACTGTTACAGGGCCATGCCGTTTGTTATGAAAAACGCCGAGGCAACCTACATGAGGGCTATGACTGCCATTTTTCATGACATGATGCACCAAGAGATAGAGGTGTATGTGGACAATGTGATCATCAAATCCAAGACTCAGAATGACCATGTTCGAGACTTGAGGAAATTTTTTGAGTGGCTACGCTAATATGATTTGAAGCTAAACCCAGAAAATATGCATTTGGGGTCCCATTTGGCAAACTCTTGGGGTTGGTATTGAGTTGGAGGGGCATCGAGTTAGACCCAATAAAGATAAAGTCTATTCGTGATTTGCCTCCTCCAAGATCCAAGAAAGATGTTACGAGCTTGTTGGGAAGATTGAACTACATCACCCGATTCATTGCGCAGTTGACTTTTACATGTGAACCCATTTTCAAGCTATTAAAGAAGATGCAGCAATTAAATAGACGCACGAATGTCAAGAAGCTTTTGAAAAAATCAAGGAGTATCTTTCAAATCCGCCAGTCTTGGTTCCACCTGAGCCAGGGAGGCCTATGTTCTTGTATCTAACAGTCTTGGAAAATTCTTTCGGTTATGTCCTCGGGCAACATTATGTGACCAGAAAGAAATAGCATTCCATTTACAATCTAAGCAAGAAGTTTACCAGCTATGAAGCCAAGTACACTTTACTGGAAAGAACTTGTTCCGCTTTAACTTGGGTCGCTCAGAAGCTGAGGCATTATCTGCAAGCTTACACCACTTACCTCATAACCAGGTTGGATCCTTTAAAATACATATTCCAGAAGCCAATGCCCATGGGAAGGTTAGCAAAATGGCAAATCTTGTTCACTGAGTTTGACATAGTCTATGTCACTTGCACAGCAATAAAAGCCTAGGCTTTAGCAGATCATTTGGCAAAAAACTCGATTGACGATGAATACCAACCTTTGGAGCACTTACTTCCTGAATGAAGAGGTAAACTCAGTTGAGGCAATATTCGAAGATACTAATGCTTGGAAAATTTTATTTGATGGAGTGGTAAAATGCTAAAGGTGTTGAAATTGGGGCAATCTTGATCTCACCCGGTGGTCAGCATTATCCAGCCACAACCTGTCTTTGATTTTTCTGCACAAACAACATGGCCGAGTATGAAGCCTACATTATGAGTATGAACATGGAAATTGACCAAGATGTCAAAGAATTGTTAATCATAGGAGATTTAGATCCGATTATCCGACAAGCTCAAGGAGGATGGGAAACCTAAGATGTCAAATTGATTCCCTACAGGCAGCATGTGAAAGATCTTAGCAAGCGATTCATGTCAATAGGGTTTAGGTACATCCCTCATTGTCACAATGAACTAGCCGATGCAATTACTACTCTAGCCTCGATGTTGCGATACCCAGGCAATGCCCATATTGATCCCTTGGAAATAAAAGTCAGGGAAAGGTACAGTTATTATAATACGGTTGAGGAAGAACCAAATATTTAGTCGTGGTATCATAACATCAAAAGATTTATGAAAACTAAAGAATACCCAGATCAAGCTAGTGGAGACCAAAAGAGAACCATTAGACATCACGCAAGTGGTTTCTTCTTAAGCAGTGAAGTCTTGTACAAAAGGACTTTGGATCTCAACTTGTTAAGATGCGGTGACGCTGAAGAAGCCAGAAGGATCATGTATGAAGTACACGCAGGAGTATGCGGACCCCACATGAAAGAGTATTTTTTGGCAAAGAAAATCCTTCGAGCAGGCTATTACTGGATGAGTATGGAAAGTACTGTTTCAGTTTCATTCGGAAATTTCATCAACGTCAGGTGCACGATGACTTGATTCATGCACCACCTACAGAACTCCATCCTATGATGGCACCATGTCCATTTCTTG
This sequence comes from Nicotiana benthamiana, assembly GCA_034376525.1. Lineage (NCBI taxonomy): Eukaryota > Viridiplantae > Streptophyta > Magnoliopsida > Solanales > Solanaceae > Nicotiana > Nicotiana benthamiana. The sequence goes on from CM067324.1 coordinate 58,689,341, forward strand.
CTTGGGGTATGGACGTCATTGGGCCGATTAATCCAAAAGCTTCAAATGGACATAGATTCTTATTGGTCGTTATCGACTACTTCACAAAGTGGGTTGAAGCAATTACTCTCATGTCTATCACCAAGAAAGTTGTTGTAAACTTCGTGCACTATAACCTCATCTGCCATTTGGGTATTTATGCAACAATAATATAGATAGTACTGCAATTTAAACAGTCATTTGATGGGGGAGATATGCAAACAATTCAAGATAATGCATCGGAACTCTGCCCCTTATTGTCTTAAAGCCAATGGTGTTGTCGAAGCAGCAAACAAGAACATCAAAAATATTTTGAGAAAGATTCTTCAAAGTTCCAGGCAGTCGCATGCAAAGTTTCCTTTTGCATTATTGGGATATCGCACTACTGTGCACACATCAGCAGGAGAAACCCCATACATTTTGGTTTATGGCACTGAAGCCATAATACCCGCAGAAGTTGAAATACCTTCTCTCCGGATCATTGTTGAAGCTGAAATTAAAGACAGTGAGTGGGTCAAAACCCGTTTGGAACAGTTAACCCGAATCGATGAAAAGCGAATGGTCACAGCCTCCCACGGGTAGTTGTGTCAACAAAGAATGGCCCGTGCCTACAACAAGAAAGTGCGGCCTAGTAATTTTGAAGTGGGATAACTTGTTCTAAGTCGTATTCATCCCCATCATTAGGAAGTAAAAGGAAAATTTGCTCCTTAATGGAAAGGCCCATACATTATTAGAAAGTTGTTGCCAGAAGGGGCATAGTATCTGGGAGACGTTAAAGGGAATGACCCTGAAACAGCTTTGAATGCAGATGCAGTCAAAAGGTATTATGTCTATTCCTTCTGCAACAATACTATTATCCAACTGGGATGACGAAGTATTTCATTCTCGCTACCCCAAACACTCTAATATTTTGCTAACCTTTTGAATCGGTTACTTTTCTTTCATTACCCTCTTTGGAACTCGAAGATGTTTGTAATAAAAAACAAAAAAAAAACAAAAGCAAAAAATGTTTTCGGAAATTGCGTTTGACTTAATTTTCAAAGGATACGAACGCAGCTTCTTTCTGGGGTTCAGTCACACCAAAATGAAAATTCGAGGTCCCCCTAGAAGTGAAACTGGGGTAGATGATATAATGCTCTGGCGATGATCCAGTTTAAAAGGTTCCAAAGTTGTAATTCTATCCCATTTCTATCTACCCAAAACCTTGTTCAAGTCCTTCCGATCAATCGGCAAAAGGTTTTCAAAAATCGAAGAACGCAGCTATTTGCATCCAATGCAATTAAAATGAGAGAAAAAAAACAAGAGAGCCTTATTGGTGAAAACCTACGGGCACCATGAGGCGATACTGAGTAGAGAAATTTAAAATGAGAGAGTGTTGTTAGTGAAAACTCATAAAAAAGAGCACTTTAAGACAATGGTAAGAAGAGAAACAAGAGAGGTCGATTGGCAAAAACCCGCAAAGGGTGCTGTTAATCGAAAAGAAGGAATCTCTCACCACCATTGGTATTGAAAGAGTCTTGGCAAGGTTTCTCGATTTTGAAACACGGGTCGCAATGGCTTTATGAGAAGTTGAGATAGTTTGTGCGGATCGGTCACCCAGTCCAAGAAGCATGTCATGTCTATTTGAAGTCTGCATGCACCCCAGATAAGTCCGTCCTTCCTCCCCAAAAGGGACACTTCTCATTAAATTTATTTTCTTGTCCATTGTTTATTTTTCCTTGAATCAATTTCGCTCTATTTTTCTCCATAAACTAATGCAAAGAAAAGGTGGCAACATTGGTTTACAAGTTTCCGCTTAATAAAAGCCAAGTCCAAGAAAGTACCCTGCGTGAGAGTGCGCATCAAGTCAATCTCGGCTGGCTATGATGGTCGATGCTCTGAAACCAAAGTTATTGAAAATAAAAAGAAATATGAAGTCAAAATCCCGTAGAGGCAGAATAAAGTAAAAGGGCCAAAGCCTCATACGGGCGAGTTGTCATGAAAATTTTAAAAAGTTGAGTTCCTCAATTTTAGGAGAGATATCAATCTTCAGATAAACCAGCAAGCAACGGAAGTTCTCACCAAAAGTTGAGCCAAGATCTAATGATCAAAACAATCAAGGCCACAAAACCAACCAGCGTCTCAAACTAACAATTGTTCTTTGTTTGAAAAGTTGAAACAGGTGTAATCCAAAGAAACCGTGCAAGAAGTAGGTGCAACCAAAAAGAAAAAAACGCTCAAGAGCTAGGAACAGCTTCGCAGCAATAATCAACCCGAAAAGGAAGTTTCCTCCAAATTCTTTATTGCATTTTTACTTTTTTTAAAAAAAGAAGAAAGATCCCAAAATCATGGTAGCATAGGGTATCCTATCTCTAGTTTCATCCTTTCTAACATAGGGTCTTATTCCCTAGTTGTCCCTGGCATAACCTGACGACCCTTTTTCTTTTCTCCCGATATAACCCGCGGACTTCCCCAACATAACCCCAGGACCTTTTTTTTCTTCTTTCCCGGCATAGCCCGTGGACCTCCCCGACATAACCTGAGGACCTTTTTTTTCCTTTTCTCCTAGCATAACCCGTGAACTTCCCTAGCATAATCCGAGGACCTTTTTTCTTTTCTCCCAGCATATCCCATGGACTTCCTCGGAATAATTCGAGGACCTTTTTTTCCTTTTCTCCTGGCATAACCTAGGGACCTTTTTTCTTTTCCGGCATAATCCGATGACTTTCCCGGCATAACCCATGGACCTCCCCAGCATAACCCGAGGACCTTTTCCCTTTTCTCCTAGCATAACCCGAGGACCTTTTTCTTTTCCGGCATAACTCGGTGACTTTCCCGGCATAAACTGTGGACCTCCCTGGCATAACCCAGGGACCTTTCTTCTTTTCTGCTGGAATAACCCATGGACCTCCCCGGCATAACCCGAGAACCTTTTTTCTTTTCCGGCATAACCGGTGGGACCTTTTTCGGCATAACCTATGGATCTCCTTGGCATAACCCAGGGCCTTTTTCCTTTTCTCCCGGCATAACCCATGGACCTCCTTGGCATAACCCAGGGACCATTTTTCTTTTCTCCCAGCATAATCTGTGGGCCACCCCAACATAACCCAGGGACCTTTTTTTCTTTTCCAGCATAACCAAATGATTTTTCTAACATAACCGGTGGACCTCCCAAACATAACCCGAGGACCTTTTCTCTTCTTTCCCGGCATAACCCAGGGACTTCCCCGACATAAACCGAGGACCTTTTTCTTTTCTTCCAGTATAACTAGATGACTTCCCTGGCATAACCCTTGGACCCTTTTTCTTTTTCGGCATAATCTGGTCATCTTTCCAAAATAACCTTGCAATCTTTCCAATTTAGGACTTCACTCCCTATTCTCAAGGATGCACAATCTTGACTTTTATTGCTTTCAATAAAGAAATAGCTTAGATTTTTGTTCCAAATAACTCACAAAATTTTCCTAGTGAAAACTAGGGCAAAAAAATTTCGTTCGTTTGTTTTTTTTTGTGTTTGAGCAGGTTTGACCTCGAGGCACAGGATTCGAGATGACTAAAAGAATAAATCTCAATCCAAAATAAAGAAAAGAAGAAAAAGAACAAAAACAGGTGAACTCGAAGTGCTGAAGTGGAGAAGGATGCAGACTGCTCAAGATATGATTGAAGTCACAAGCTTCGCATGTCTTGCCTTGATCCAAAGCTGAAGAAAGAACTAACACCTATAGCTGAAAAGCATCAAGATTCAGATCGGTCCACAACAAGAACCAACTAAGACTCAAGACCAAGCTTTGAGAGATTTATCTAAAGGAATCTTGTAACTCGTAATCGATAGGCTTAGCTAGTTCAACTTTTTATTTTTTATTTTGGTTTAATAAGGAATTCACCAAGCAGTAGCAGTAGCAGCAGCAGCAATGAAATCACATCTTCCTGGTAGGCCGAACTACCAAAATTTCCATAACTACACTGGCTTGATTCCTTTATAGCCAAGGATATGTAGGCAACCTCTGAAGCAAGATTCGGTCAGACTCTTTTCAAAAAATGCTTCTCATGGAGTTTTCAAACAAGAAAAAGTCCCTCATAATTGCTCATTTTATTTTTGCCCGAAAACCCTTCGTGTTTCCGAGCAAAGAGGGGCAGCTCTGAGCATGTGATTTTGCGCTATATGGATTGCTCATATAAAATCAAAGAAAATAGATTTGTTTCCAATTATTTGCCATTTTTTAGGATTTTGTAGGATTTTATTTGATTGTTTACATTTTGTGTATGTTTAAGTTTTATTTAAACCATGAAAAAATACAAAATATATTGCATTTGCATTTAGGAGTTAAAATATTTAACCCATTCTTGGCATTTTTAAATTTTAGCTTCGAACTTTGTAGTTTTTCTTTTAATTTGGTTTTTAATTAATTGTGATAATTTGATTTAGGGATTCATTTAGGTATTATTTTTAGTTTTTTTTTAAAGGAAAAGAACTTCTAAAAATAAAAAGAAAAGGAAAAGGGTTGGAAGAACCAGATTTTGGGCAAAATATCCTTTAACTCCTCAACCCCAAATTAAATTTCCCTTAAACCCGACCAAACTGGCCTAGCTCTACCCAAAATACCCGATCCAGCCCTCCATTAACCAATAGTGCATTGGTTTCCCTCCCCTTTAATCGCATCCATTGGATTATTTTGATCCAACGGCCAACAACTGACTTGATCTCTTCCATATAAGTGTCTGAACCCCTGCACCCCTCCTTCTGATCGTGTCTCTCACTCCCTCGCTTCAAAAACCAAAAACGAACCCAAGGCACCGCCTCAATTCCACATCCTCTCTGGTGGCGATGTCATCTTAGATCAACCCCAAAATGACATCAGACGCTTGCCATTACCTCCTTTTCCACAATCTCCACTCCGTTTCCTTCAAAACCCCCTAGATTTTGTTGAATCTGAAATCAAAGTTGAAGCCCTAAAAACCCCAAAACCAAATTCATACATGCAAGGCTATTCCTCAAACTTTTCTTAGTTATTCAATGTTGGTTTGTCACAAAATAATGTTGTTCGCGTGTTCTTGACAAAGAACAAGCGATTGACATTATTTGGGGATTAAAAAGGAATATGAGTCGCGAGTTCGAGCCTTGGTTGGTGAGTTCCTTCACTCCTCTTGTTCATTTTTGTGTTATTTCAGCTTTCCTTCCTCTTCATTTCTTCTCTTTCTCTTTGATTAATTCTACTAAAACTTGAACAAAGTTTATAGTCAAGATTGAGTGATGTCCGTTTGTTCCTTTTCAGTTTTTTTTTCATAATTTTGTTCTCTGATTTTTCTTTGTCTGTTTAGTTTTTCATGTTAGTAGCATGATTAATTTTCTGATTTCATCTTTTGTTTAGTCACCTAGTTTAACTTAATTTGGTTTATCTTGATTTATTAATTTAGTTAATTCCCTACATATTTGTGCTAATTAACCACTTAGTTAGTGTAGGTTTTAGTTTTGAAATCATTTAAGGTTTTCTGTTGTTAGTCATAGATTATAGATATAGTTCGATTCATTTTGATTTTAGGCTTTGAAGTCATTTCAAATTTCACTCCAAGGGGTTTGATTTAGGTTAATTGGGTAAGAATTGAGCCCATATTTGGCTTAACCATTGGGTCAATTTGACTCATGATCCATGAGTTCATGGGGCTAATTTACATGGTCTTGACGGGTAATTTAGGAACTGTAGATAGGGGAATCTCAGTAACTGAATAAGGAAGCTGCTAGAAAGGAGTCTTTGGGGATTATTTGAAAATTGAGTTTTTCAGCTGAGGACATTTAAGCAAAAATGAAAATTTCAAAAGGATTTGGGAGCAAAACTTAAACTTATTTCTACAGCCCTAAAACCTTGCTTATAAAGGCACTTTTCTTAATTAAGAAGGCTGAAAAGAAATTAGAGATAAAAATTCTGCAAAAAGACTGAAATGGCTAAAACTTAAAACAACACTGAATCTCTTGCATTTTCTTGGCAGAAAATTACCAAAATTCTGCTTGTTTTGGGATTTCTGCTTCTCCTTTGATTAGCTAGAATTCTGAACATTCCATAGTTGTATTTCTGGTTTGAGTAATGGCTTGAGATTGGCTTTAGGTTGGGTATTGATTTATTATTTTTCTACTGCTCCACCAACTGGTTTTGAGTTGCTTCTGCTAACTATTTCCTGTTGTTGGGCTATTTCTATTGCTGCTCCGTCACGTTCTTTGTTGTCCTCTTGGCATTTTTCAGGTATTTTCAGTATCATGGATATCATTTGAGTGTAATTTGAAGTTTGGATCTGAAATGTGATGAAAGCTGATGTTATTTGTCATTAAATCTCCTTTCTTTTTCTTTCAGTCCCATGCATAGCTATAATAATTAGCTTTAGAATGGTTCTGCGTAGTATACCATTCATGAATAGAATGTCATAGTATGCAATAGGAGCTTCTAAATGGTATAATTCTTCTGTTTAGTTTTTTTTTTTTTTTTTTGCGTGAAATAGGCTATAGTTGACACAAATGCTTTGGTCTGTATTGGCTTTAGCATTTAAGTTATTGTTTATTTGTTTACTAGGATTTGAAGGCTATGTGATTAGGCCTGATGTTTTGCATTGAGTGTTTGATGTCAGGCAGTCTATTGAAAGATCGTGGTTAAGGTTAAAGCTTAATGTAATTGTTGGTGAATCAGTTTTCTAATTGTATTTAATTAAAAGCTGCGTGGTTTTGCCTCCCCATTATTCAATATTTGAATTCATGCAATAGTATGTACTTTAAGACTTGCGATGTGGCTTTGAAGTATTGAGAGTAACAGGTTCTCCTTCTTCAGTAATTCTTAAAATGTGACCAATACTTGGCTTCTTATCATTTGTCATGAGTATTTTGTTTACTTGTAGCTTGGTTTTTAAAGTTATTTAGGGAATCAAAATTATCTACGCATGAGTGAATGTTTTTCGTGAATGATATTGGATTTATTGCATTGTTGCTATGGCTTGATGTCGCAGGCCCATGTTGTGCTGAATGTTTCTTTTTTTTTCTCAACAAACCATACCCTCGATTGGGGCTCTATGTGGAGCCCAGTTACATTCTCATATTTGGTTCATGCAATTGGTAATTGGCCTATAAATCTCCTAACCAGTTTGGGTTCGTTTAATAATTAAATATGGGTTCCGTTGCCACTAGTTTAGGGCTATTAAAGTTTAGATTAAGCTTGGTTTGAAAGTAAAATAGAATTTCAAATGAATTTAAGGCGAGCCGTATTAGGTGAGTCATAATTTGTGGCCCTAAAAAACTAAGCTTAGAAATACTTTTCTAATTGAATAGTTCGAGGTGAGCCATGCGAAATAAAACTTCAAAATACATAGCCCTCATTTAATTAATTTTGAATCCTTAGAAATCGGGGTGTATCATTTAGTTGAATTTTGCATGGCCTTCGCAAAGTTGAAAATGCATAGTTGCTTTAGGAGCGTAATTTAAATTTATTTCTTTAAACTCGGGTGTGCATTTATGTGACCCAAATCTAAATCTCAACAATGTTAGATAAAATATATCGTGGACCGCGGGTGCATTTATTTGACATGATTCAAGACGTATTTTAGATGACTGAATCTTTCCTAAAAATAACTAAATAAAAGCGGGTTAAATTGTACCATAGGCTAAAATATGTATTAAAATCAGATAATGGGCTAATTATGATAGTTTAAGCGACCGTGCTAGAACCACAGAATCCGAGGGTGCCTAACACCTTCCCTCAGGTTAACAGAATTCCTTATTCAGAATTTTTGGTTCGCAGACTTCGAAAGGAAAGTCGAAATTTTCTCGATTTGGAATTTAAATTAAACCAGTGACTTGGGACACCAAATAAACTATTCCAAGTGGTGACTCTGAAATTGAATAAAATATCCTATTTCGAATAATGTCATCTTAATTGGAAAAACTCCCTAATATACGCCTTCGGGTGTGTAAAAAGGAGGTTTGACAAAGATGGACCGAGGATTTTCAGAAAGCTTTCGACAAAGCCAAGGAGTACCTGTCCATACCACCGGTCTTGGTCCTGCCAGATCCTTGAAAGCCTTTTCCACTCTATCTATCTGTAATGGATAGAGCCCTCGGTTGTGTTCTAGGACAACATGACAATACAGGGAGAAAGAAGCAAGCCATATACTACCTAAGTAAGAAATTCACACCTTATTAAGCATGATACTCTCTATCGCAACGCACTAGTTGTGCTTTGACCTGGATGGCCTAGAAATTGAGGTATTACTTCTATGCCTATACCACAAGGCGGTCAAAGGACAAGCATTAGCAGACCAACTTGCTGAAATCCTGTGGGAGGAAAATACGAACCATTGAAAATGTATTTTCCTTATGAAGAGGTGTTATTTGTAGGAGAGGACATTACCGAAGCATACGACGGTTGGAAGATGTTCTTTGATGGAGCTGCATATTTCAAAAGAGAAGGAATTAGAGAGGTTTTGGTATCAGAAACAGGTCAACATTATGCGGTATCTGCTAAACTCAGATTTTCTTGCACCAACAACATGGTAGAATACGAAGCCTGCATACTAAAACTCAACATGGTGATCGAAATGAATATTCAAGAGCTTCTGGTAATTGGTAATTCAGATTTGCTTGTGAACCAGGTACACGAAGAGTGGACCACCAAGAATTCTAATATATTTCCATATCTACAATACATACAGGAATTGAGAATAAAGGTTCACGAAGATAGCAAGTTTCGCCGTGTGCCCTAAATTCAGAATGAGTTTGTCGATGCATTGGCCACTTTGTCATCCATGATACAGCATTCGGACATGAATTTCATTGATCCGATCCCAGTGAGAATCCATAATCAACCAGCCTACTATGCTCATTTTGAGGAGAGACGGATGGAAACCTTGGTTCCATAAGATCGAGGAGTATTTTGCGAAAGGAGAATAACCAAAGGATGCGAACCACACTAAGAAGTGCACACTCCGGGGATTGTCCAACCACTTCTTCCACAATGGAGGAAATTTGTACAGGAGAACTTTTGATTTGGGATTGCTAAGATATGACAATGAAAAAGGGGCTTCTAAACTACTGAGTGCATGTTGTTAGAAACACGTTCTCAATGCAATATACTAAACGTGTACTCTTTTGTAGGTTTTGATGAATGACAAACGAAGCAAAAATTGATATATGACGGAATTCAAGTACAAGCGCACAATGGTTGCGAATAAGATTGAAGTTCAAGATATAGCTTTTAATTATTATTGAGTTGTTCTAAATTGTAATCTCGATCCTATAACTTGACTCATAGTATGGCCTCTCTCATAAAACTATTTTCCAAAATCATGCATATTTAATTCTGTGTCAAAAAGATTTTAAATCATGCATATTTACATTAGACAAAATGTTTTCTAAACATGCCTCAAAAATCTGGGCTAAAATAATCGATTATGTACTTATGATAATCGATTGTTTCTGAGCCAAGACTGCATGACAATCGATTATGAATTAATGGTAATTGATTGTGAGTAAGACAGTGAACATCAGGTTTTTCCAAATCTGCATGATAATCGATTGTGAACAAATGACAATCGGTTGTTGTTGAGGTAAAGTTTTTCAATACTCAAAATAATCGATTATGAACTAATGGTGATCGATTGTGTTGAGTTGATGTCTTCCAGTGATTTTAAATTTAATTAAGTAATTGATTATGTCTTTAGATAATCGATTATCACTGAGACAGTAAGTTTTATGATTTTCAGAAAATAACAAGTAATCGATTGTTGCAAAGGACAATCGATTGTTGAAGCTGGCCGTTGTCAAATGATTTTCAAATACCATAAGGTAATCGATTATTGATTCTAGATAATCGATGTTCTGCTTAAAATCTGGAAATTATTTTTAGAACGTTGCTGAAGTAATCGATTATTGATTTTATATAATCGATGTTCTGCTTAAAATCTGGAAATGATTTTTAGAACGTTGCTGAAGTAATCGATTATTGATTTTATATAATCGATGTTTTTCTTAAAATCTGGAAATGATTTTTAGAACGTTGCTAAAGTAATCGATTATGAACTTAGTGTAATCGATTATCTGATTTTGAATATTGCCAGTAATCGATTATAGATTATGTATAATCGATTGTGAAGCGTTAAATCTGGGATTGATTTTTAAACTGACTGGCAGATAATCGATTGTTTGGTCTTAATAATCGATTATCACTGAGTAATTTCAGCAACTCTTAATTGGCAATTAGACAACGGTTGAACCAACTTTTTCAACTATAAATACAGCTTCATTTCAGTGTTTTAACAACAACAACATACACAAACTGATCATTACATTGCTATAAGCTTTCATTCAATTGTTCTTCATTTTCTACTCATTTCATAAAGCTTTTGAGAGCCATATTATTGCTTAAAGTTGTTGTGATCTTGAACATATTCTTTTACTCATATCTACTCAATAAGGAGTACTTTAGTTAAGTGAGTGTCCAAGTATTTGATATACTTGTAAGAGAATTGCGATTCTCTTGTTTCAAGGAACTTGCGTTTCCTTGGGTGAAGTCTTTGAGATTGCGATCTCCGAGCAACTGTTTGAGGCTTGTGTCCTCAAGTGTGTAACGGTTTGTTGAGCACCCTTAAGCTTAACAAGATAGTGAAAAATCGAGAGAGAGTCTCTCGGGGACTGGACTAACCACGTTGGTGGCCAACCAGTATACATCTTTGTGTAAGTTTATTTTTCTGCATTTATTTTACTTCCTGCAAAGTTTAAATTCCGCAAGAAAACACTAAATTCTATTAATACGCTATTCACCCCCCCTCTAGCGTAAAGCGTAGTTTCTAACAATTGGTATCAGAGCCCAACTCTCTGAAAACTTAACCGTTTGAGAGAACCATCCATGGCTTCTACTCTTGACTCTTTTGCAGGAATTGAAGAAGGACAATGCTCTACACGACCTCCTCTATTCAATGGCACAAACTACTCATACTGGAAGGAGAGGATGCAAATCTTTGTGCAATCAAATAGCTTTCATTTGTGGAAAGTATTCACCAATGGAAACCAAATTCCAACCAAGAAGGTGGAAGACGAATGGGTTCCAAAGACCGAAGAGGAATATACCGCGGAGGATATTCGTAAGGTTCAAAATAATTCCAAAGCTATAAATTTATTATATTGTGCTGTTAATGCTAACGACTACAGGAAGATATCATGTTGCAAAACAGCAAAAGAAATGTGGGATAAGCTTGAAGTGACATACGAAGGAACCGACCAGGTACGAGAAGCTAAAATTGATTTCTTAACTCACTCTTATGAACTATTCCACATGAAGGAAGGAGAGAAAGTAGACGAAATGTTTGAGCGATTCTCAATGATCGTGAATGATCTACATGCCCTCAAAAAGACGTTTACGGATAGAGAACTTGTCCGGAAGATCCTCAGAAGTCTCACTCCGTCATGGCGATCAAAGGCCGATGCAATCCAAGAATCCATTGGCATCACAAATGTCACAATTGACGCATTAAGAGGTAATCTCAAAACCTATGAATCAACTATACTTAACCCGTTTGTTGATGATCAAAGAAGGCAAAGGATTGCTCTAAAGGCTAGCCAACCACAAATTGATGAGGAAGGTGACAACGAGTTTGGACTCGTTATCAAAAGGTTTCAAAAATTCATGCGCAAAGAGTATGAACGCAAGAACAAAAAGCAAGGCGATCAACTAAAATGCTATGAATGCGGAGAAACCAGGCACATAAAATCAAATTGCCCTAACATCAAAAAGGAGAAGAAACCCTTCAAAAAGCAACGTGCATACATCTCTTGGGGAGGAGATTCCGGAGATGAAGCAAGCGAAGAAGAAGACGATGAAGCAGCAAATTTATGTCTCATGGCTCAAGAAGACGGCAAAGACGAGGTAAGTCAAATCTCTTCTCAAAATTTCTTTACTCTTGATGAAATGAGAAATGCTTTTGATGAACTATATGCTGAATTTATCAAAGCTTCAAAAACTGTCAAAAGTGTTAAAGAAAGCGCTTCTCTAAAAGAAAAAGATTTTCAAACACAACTTTCATTAAAAGAAAAAGAATTAGAAAAACTGGTTTTCGAAAATGAGAAGCTAAAAGAGGAAAACAAGTTTTATGGAAAAAGAAGTGCTGATAAACCTGAAGGTTCTACTAGAAACTGTTCTTCTTGTGTGCTTCTTAAGAATGAAGTAGCTAGACTTAAAGGCACATTAGATAAGTTTAATTCTTCGCATAAAAACTTGAATGATGTGCTTGTCAATCTAAAATCAACTAAACATGGAATAAGATTCAAGAATGAAGAAAAGGTTGGTGCTAAACCACAACAACCTAGAGCTCAACCTAGGACTAATAACCAAAATGCTTATCCTAGAAGTAGAAATCCTAGAAATAACTTGCATGTTAGACCAAATAGTGAAAATGCTAGAAGACCTAGAAATGATGCATATTTTAGGCCAAACCTTGAACAATTTAGAAGACCAAGAAATGACCCTCCACCTAGAAATAGATATTCTAGAAATGATGCATATTTTAGACAAACTTGTGAACCTCCTAGAGCTCATAAAAGGAGAAACAATGGTGTTCAAAGTAGAGTAAGCAACCTTCATTCATCTAGTTACTATGTACCTAGAAAAATGCATAATCCCAACGTGACTTGTCATTATTGTAGACGTATTGGTCATATTGCTCCCGCTTGCTTTACTCGTCATAGACATATAAATCAATTGCATCATTATAACATGCCTAACCCTCAAGGACCCAAGATGGCATGGGTACCTAAAGAACATTAATTTGTTTTGTAGGTGTGCTTGAAGGGATCAAGTGTACAATGGTACCTTGATAGTGGATGCTCCAAACACATGACGGGAGATGAATCCAAATCCTTCAACTAGAGCACAAAGAAGGAGGAAGTGTCACATTTGGTGATAACAATAAAGGAAAAATCATCGGCATTGGTTCGGTCGGTAAGGACGAAAACTCCTCTATTAAACATATACTACTTGTGAAAGGTTTGAAGCATAATCTGTTGAGCATAAGCCAATTATGTGACAAGGGAAATTTTGCTCTATTTAATTCGGATGAATGCCTTGTATTTAGACGTAGTGATTTCAAGATCATACTTCGTGGTTTTAGAATTGATAATATCTATATGGTTGATCTTGCAAACTCCTCATCCGAATATGTTGATTGTTTAGTAAGCAAAGAGGATAACTCTTGGCTATGGCATCGTAGAGTAGCACACATGAACATGCATCTTTTGAACAAGCTTCTTTCTCAAAACTTAGTAGTTGGTCTTCCCAGTTTAAAGTTTGAAAATGATTCTATTTGCGATTCTTGTCAAAAAGGGAAGCAAACCAAAGCATCTTTTAAATCCAAGAATATTGTTTCAACGTCTAGACCTTTGCAATTACTTCACATGGATTTATTTGGTCCCTCTCGTATTGAAAGTCTTGGTAAAAATAAATATGTTTTTGTAATTGTTGATGACTTTTCTAGATTTACATGGACTCTATTTCTTGCAAATAAAAGTGATGCTTTTCAAAATTTCAAGTATTTCCTTAAGCGTGTTCAAAACGAAAAGGAATCGACCGTCACTTCGATTAGAAGTGATCATGGGGGAGAGTTTGATCACAATCTCTTTGCGGATTTTTGTGACGAACTCGGAATCGAACACACCTTTTCCGCTCCACGGACACCACAACAAAATGGGGTGGTGGAAAGGAAAAATAGGTGTCTCGAAGAGATGGCAAGAACCATGCTCGACGAAGCTAAGATTCCCAAATACTTTTGGGCGGACGCCGTGAGTACCGCTTGCTATGTTTTAAATAGAGTAGCAATTCGGCCGATACTCATGAAAACCCCATATGAACTTTATAAGGGTAGAAAACCCAACATTTCTCATTTACGTGTTTTTGGTTGTAAATGTTTTGTTCATAATAATGGCAAGGACCAATTGGGTAAGTTTGATGCTAAATCGGATGAAGGTATTTTCATTGGTTATTCCTCACGTAGCAAAGCATATAGGATCTTTAACAAAAGAACCCAAATTGTGGAGGAATCCCCTCATGTTGTGTTTTCCGAAGATAATACTCGCTTGGCGAGAAAGGAATCCGGTTTTGATCTTGCAGGTATCTTGGATAGCTTGAAAGATAAAATCCAAGAAGAACCCTCAAAGGAAAACAAAAATGAAATTGGGGAACAACCAACGGAAGAAGCGCCACAATTAGAAAAAGGAATAAATACGCCTAACGAGTGGAGAACGATCAAGGATCATCCTCTCGAACAGGTAATTGGCGATGTTGGAGAAAAGGTAAGTACCCGAAACTCTCTTAAAAACACTCTAGGACACAATTCTTAAGAGTTCACGGCATTACTTGTTAACACTAGTGTAATTTATTAATTTCGCTATAAATTACTAACTTGAGCGTCGGAGACGTTTAAATCTATTTTGCAGGTACCACCCCAAAGGTAGGGGGAATTATGAAGTTTTAGCACAAAATAATCGACTATTTCAAGCCACTAATCGATTATTTTCTGTGCAGTACATCGATTATCAGTATCAATAATCGATTGTTTATGACTGATTATTACTATTATGCATCTGTGTTTAATTTTTTACTTCCTAAATTGCATAATCGATTTCCGCCTCAGTCATTCAGCAATGCTTTCTACAACAATCGATTATTTTTTCATACAATCGATTATTTGACAAATTCTGATATTCTCCAAGTTCACTGTATCAAATTAGTTCCCTAAATAATCGATTACCAAGAATTGACAATAGATTACTTCATATTAATTTTTTGTTACCGTTTGGCTCCTCAATCGATTCCTGTCAGGTCTTAAATGCTCCATAATCGATTACCAAAATTTAACAATCGATTATTTCATTCAAATTTTTTACCGTTTGACTCAAGAATCGATTTGTCAGATTCAAAATCTCAATCAAACAGTAAATACAATCGATTATTTCAGTTCAATAATCGATTATCTAACGGTCAGTAATTTTAATTCTTACCGTTTTCTGACTGCTCCTAAACCAAAATCTCAGCAAATGTCTCCATTCAATGCTTGATAATCCTTTCCTCTATAAATAGGCATCATAAGAGCTCACATTCACCCACTCAAGCACTATCTCTAGTATTCAAAAGCTAAATCTCTTCTATTTTCTTTGCCAAATTCCAGCAGTCTTTCTCCTAACATGTCTGGAGGATCTTCAAAACGTTCCCGATCCAAACATGGCGCATCAGCCTCAACCGCCCCTCCTCCTTTAGATTTTTCATACCAAGACGGTTCCGTCTTGTTCTTTGAAACTGAAAATAAAATCACAAGGTTCCTACCAAAATTTGAGAAACGCACCATTCTTCCTCCTCGGTTCTCAAATAGTAAACTCCTTGAGCCTTTCACCCCTGCCGCAAATATGTTAAAGGAGTGTCAACTATATGACTTCTTGCTTCTCACTCATCCTCACATAAACACAACTCTCGTTCAAGCTTTTTACTCAAACCTCCATAAAGATGAAGATGGCGAACTTGTCACCTCCATTAATGGGGTTCAAATTCTTCTCTCTGAAGAGAATCTCCACACCATTGCCCGCCTTCCAAATGAAGGTGAAGACCTTTACTGGTATATTGATAAGGCCGGGGCTCTCTTTGATGAAACCATCCTTCTCCACCAAGCCGGTATAACCTCCTATGATCCATCTATCTCTACCCGTCGTCCTACCATAACGGGAATAGATCCAAACTACCGGTTGATTCTTTACTTCATCACCCGAGTCCTCAAGCCTAGACGGCACAATCACAACACCATCTCCCAGGAGGATACCAAACTTCTGCATGCCATTGTCACCGGAGCCAAAATAAATTGGTGTCGGCTCATCAAAATTCATATGCTCGATGCCATCGGTGATGACATGCCTCTTCCTTATGCCCTCCTCATTATGAACTTCCTTGAAGCATCCGGATTTGTCACGGAAAATGGTCCTCTCAAAAGGAGTACCAAAATTTGGGAAATCTCGGAGTCTTCTTTCCATCATGATGGTGATCATGCTCCAGCTCCTTCTTCAAGTCGTCCACCCCGTCGTGCTCGTTCGTCCCAAGAGCCTACTCTCCAAACCATATCCGACCAGCTTGCTCAACTCACTCATGAGATCCATGGATACTTTGATCATGTCAATTATCCATATGCAGCTCTCGTTCCTTTTGAAGCAGCGCCGGATAACGAGGCGGACAACGACGGAAATGAATAAATTTTTTTTGTGTTTTGTGTGGCTTTTGCTGTTGTTCTCTTTGGTTCCCATTGATGTACCCTCTTTTTTTTCCAATAAATAAACCTTGTTTATTTCATCTTTTTGCATCTTTCCTTACTATTTTTTTGCTAATGGCAAAAGGGGGAAGAAAACGGGATATCGGGTATGCACCACCTCTTAATTCATTGATTGCTTATAAGCTAAAATTGAGGGGGAACAAGAACAAAATTGCATAATTGTTACTTGTCTTGAATTGTCAATATCTTTTGCCTAAATTGCATATCCGGCTTAATGTTTGCCATTATCAAAAAGGGGAAAATTGTTAGAAACACGTTCTCAATGCAATATACTAAACGTGTACTCTTTTGTAGGTTTTGATGAATGACAAACGAAGCAAAAATATATATATGACGGAATTCAAGTACAAGCGCACAATGGTTGCGAATAAGATTGAAGTTCAAGATATAGCTTTTAATTGTTATTGAGTTGTTCTAAATTGTAATCTCGATCCTATAACTTGACTCATAGTATGGCCTCTCTCATAAAACTATTTTCCAAAATCATGCATATTTAATTCTGTGTCAAAAAGATTTTAAATCATGCATATTTACATTAGACAAAATGTTTTCTAAACATGCCTCAAAAATCTGGGCTAAGATAATCGATTATGTACTTATGATAATCGATTGTTTCTGAGCCAAGACTGCATGACAATCGATTATGAATTAATGGTAATCGATTGTGAGTAAGACAGTGAACATCAGGTTTTTCCAAATCTGCATGATAATCGATTGTGAACAAATGACAATCGATTGTTGTTGAGGTAAAGTTTTTCAATACTCAAAATAATCGATTATGAACTAATGGTGATCGATTGTGTTGAGTTGATGTCTTCCAGTGATTTTAAATTTAATTAAGTAATCGATTATGTCTTTAGATAATCGATTATCACTGAGACAGTAAGTTTTATGATTTTCAGAAAATAACAAGTAATCGATTGTTGCAAAGGACAATCGATTGTTGAAGCTGGCCGTTGTCAAATGATTTTCAAATACCATAAGGTAATCGATTATTGATTCTAGATAATCGATGTTCTGCTTAAAATCTGGAAATGATTTTTAGAACGTTGCTGAAGTAATCGATTATTGATTTTATATAATCGATGTTCTGCTTAAAATCTGGAAATGATTTTTAGAACGTTGCTGAAGTAATCGATTATTGATTTTATATAATCGATGTTTTGCTTAAAATCTGGAAATGATTTTTAGAACGTTGCTAAAGTAATCGATTATGAACATAGTGTAATCGATTATCTGATTTTGAATATTGCCAGTAATCGATTATAGATTATGTATAATCGATTGTGAAGCGTTAAATCTGGGATTGATTTTTAAACTGACTGGCAGATAATCGATTGTTTGGTCTTAATAATCGATTATCACTGAGTAATTTCAGCAACTCTTAATTGGCAATTAGACAACGGTTGAACCAACTTTTTCAACTATAAATACAGCTTCATTTCAGTGTTTTAACAACAACAACATACACAAACTGATCATTACATTGCTATAAGCTTTCATTCAATTGTTCTTCATTTGCTACTCATTTCATAAAGCTTTTGAGAGCCATATTATTGCTTAAAGTTGTTGTGATCTTAAACATATTCTTTTACTCATATCTACTCAATAAGGAGTACTTTAGTTAAGTGAGTGTCCAAGTATTTGATATACTTGTAAGAGAATTGCGATTCTCTTGTTTCAAGGAACTTGCGTTTCCTTGGGTGAAGTCTTTGAGATTGCGATCTCCGAGCAACTGTTTGAGGCTTGTGTCCTCAAGTGTGTAACGGTTTGTTGAGCACCCTTAAGCTTAACAAGATAGTGAAAAATCGAGAGAGAGTCTCTCAGGGACTGGACTAACCACGTTGGTGGCCAACCAGTATACATCTTTGTGTAAGTTTATTTTTCTGCATTTATTTTACTTCCTGCAAAGTTTAAATTCCGCAAGAAAACGCTAAATTCTATTAATACGCTATTCACCCCCCCTCTAGCGTAAAGCGTAGTTTCTAACACATGTGTCCCGCATATGAATGATTTTGTCTTGTCCAAGAAGATACTTAGGGTTGGTTACTTTTGAATGACAATGGAAACAGATTGCGTCCAGTATGTTCGCAAATGCTACCAATGTCAAGTGCATGCCGTTATGATAAAAGTACCGCTAAATGAGCTCAATACGACAAGCTTATATTGGCCATTTTTCGCCTGGGCAATAGATTCCATCGGTTCTATCAAGCCCAGCACTTCAAACGGGAGGTTTATCCTAGTAGCCATTGACTAGTTCACAAAATGGGTAAAGGCGGTATCCTAAAAAGCTGTGACCGAGAAAGTCATCGCAGACTTTATCAAGGATCGTATTATTTGCCGATTCAAAGTTCCCGAGTCAATTATCACTAATAATGATACCAATCTCAACAATGATCTGATGAAATCCATGGTGAAACTTTCAAAATCAAGCACAAGAACTCCACAGTATACAAACCTCAGATGAATGGAGCCGTAAAAGCCGCCAACAAAAACATCAATAAGATACTAAGGAAGATGGTAGAAAACCACAAATAATGGGACGAGAAGCTACATTTTGCTTTGTTGGGATACCTTACTAAAGTTTGCACATCAATCAGGGCAACTCCCTACATGCTAGTTTATGGTACCGAAGTTGTATCCCAGCCGAGGTAGATGTACATTCTTTAAGGATCATACAGAAAGCCAAACTTAACAATGCATAATGGACAAGTAACCGCTACGAACAATTGGCCATTATAGATGGAAAAAGAATGGATGCAGTATGTCACAGTTAGCTTTATCATAATAGAATATCCAGAGCTTTCAACAAAAGGGTCAAACCAAGGCAATTTGCTCCAGGACAGCTGATGCTGAAGAAGATCTTCCCAAATAAAGATTAAGCCAACGGGAAATTCTCTCCCAACTGGCAAGGTCCTGATATGGTTCACAGAGTGCTAAAAGGAGGAGCACTCACACTTGCAGAAGTGGATGAATAAATCTGGCTGAAACTAATCATTTCAGACATAGTCAAAAGATATTATGCTTAGATGTTTCACATTCACATGATGTAATCGAAGTACGCTTCACCTGATTCCCGTTTAAGAGGGGATACGTAGGCACCCTCGTGGTTTGGTCATATTATAATAAAACTTCTATTCCCTCCCCCCTCCCCCTCAAGATTAGAAATTGGGATAGAATTTTTTAAGAGGACCCTCAAACATCCGGAGTAAGTCTAGCTAACGCCAACATATGCTAGACAGTCAGAAATCGATTAAGAAACTAGGGCAAAATTTTAAGAAGAAAATTTTCAAAAAAGGTTCAACAAGTTTCGTTACTCACAAACGGTCAAAGGATCATCTACTGAACTGGGGCAGAATTTTGAGGAGGACCCTCAAAATTCTAACACGAGAAAGATGCAATGACTCTGAAATGTGTCACAATCACTAGTTCATCTAAAATTACTTGATATTTCAATATGTTTCTAGAATGGCTCTATTTTTATCAATAGTTGCATATTCTCGAAAGCTCTATTTTCGTAACAGTTAGGTGTTACCCATGGAAACTCAAACAAGGACTCCAAAATGGAGCAAAGCAAGGCTAGCAGGCAAAGGCACGAACAAACCTCCGCGAACAAACCTCCCTTACAAAACTTACATTTTTTCGTTTGAGCGTAGGCACGATCTGACGTAGCGATAGCATTCAGAAACATATATACATGAAGCAACGTTACTATCAAATGGGCCATTAGACACTGAATGTATCCCAGCTAAGAAACATTCTACCCTTATTTTTCTATTTGTTATTTGCATTGGACTAAGCCCTGTCCCGCATCTTGCATGAGACTAATCCCTGCCTCCATATTTGCATGAGGCTAATCCTTGCCTCCATATTTGCATGAGGCTAATCCCTACCTCCATATTTGCATGAGGCTAATCCTTGCTTAAATATTTTCATGAGGCTAATCCCCGCCTCCATATTTGCATGAGGCTAATCCCTGCCTCCATATTTGCATGAGGCTAATCCCTATCTCCATATTTGCATAAGGCTAATACCTGCCTCCATATTTGCATAAGGCTAAGCACTGCCTTTCATTTGTATAGGACTAAGACCTACCCTGCATCCTGCATGAGGCTAATCTTTGCCTCCATATTTGCATGAGGCTCATCTACCTCCATATTCACATGAGGCTAATCCCTGCCTCCATATTTGCATGAGGCTAATCCACGCCCTGCCTCCATATTTGCGTGAGGCTAATCCCTGCCTCCATATTTGTATGAGACTAATCCCTGCTTCCATTTTTGCATGAGGCTAATCCTTGCCTCCATATTCGCAGAGGCTAATCCATGCCTCCATATTTGCATGAGGCTAATCCCTGCCTTCATATTTGCATAAGGCCAAGCACTGCCTTCCATTTGCATGGGACTAAGCCATGTCCCGCATCCTACATGAGGCTAATCTTTGCCTGCATATATGCATGAGGCTAATCCTTGCCCCCATATTCTCATGTGACTAATCCTTGCCTCCATATTTCATGAGGCTAATAATGCCTTCATATTTGCATAAGGGTAAGCACTGCCTTCCATTTGCATGGGATTAAGCCCTATCCCGCATCCTGCATGAGGCTAATCCTTGCCTCCATATTTTCATGAGGCTAATACTTGCCTCCATACTTGCATGAGGCTAATCCTTGCATCCATAATTGCATGAGGCTAATCCTTGCCTTCATATTTGCATGAAGCTAATCCTGCCTCCATATTTGTATGAGGTTAATCCCTGCCTCCATATTTGGATGAGGCTAATCCCTGCCTCCATATTTTCATGAGGCTAATCCCTACCTCCATATTTGCATTAGGTAATCCATGCCTCTATTTTCATGAGGGTAATCGCTGCCTTCATATTTGCATTAGGGTAATCCCATCCTCCATATTTCTATGAGGCTAATACTTGCCTTCATATTTGCATAAGGCTAATCCTTGCCTCCATATTTGCATGAAGCTAATCCTGCCTCCATATTTGCATGAGGTTAATCCCTGCCTCCATATTTGGATGAGGCTAATCCCTGCCTCCATATTTGCATGAGGCTAATCCCTACCTCCATTTCATGAGGTAATCCATGCCTCTATTTTCATGAGGGTAATCCATGCCTTCATATTTGCATGAGGGTAATCCCTGCCTCCAAATTTGTATGAGGCTAATCCTTGCCTTCTATTTGTATGAAGCTAATCCTTGCCTCCGTATTTGCATGAGGCTAATCCCTACCTCCATATTTGCATGAGGCTAATTCCTGCCTCCATATTTGCATGAGGATAATCCATGCCTCCATATTTGCATGAGGTAATCCCTGCCTCCATATTTGCATAAGGATAATCCCTGCCTCTATTTTTGCATGAGGCTAATCTTTGCGTCCATATTTGCATGAGGCTAATCCTTGCCTCTATTTTTACATGAGGCTAATCCTTGTCTCCATATTTGTATGAGGATAATCCTTGCCTCCATATTTGCATGAGGCTAATACCTGCCTCCATATTTGCATGAGGCTAATCCCTGCCTCCTATTTACAAAAAGGTAAGAACTGCCTTCCATTCGCATGGGACAAAGCCCTATCCCGCACCCTTTTTGAGGCTAATCCCTACCTCTATATTTTTATAAGGCTAAGATATGCCATCCATTTGCATGGAACTAAGCTCGGTCCGTCCTTTCATAAATGTTGCTCTATTCCGGTAGTATCTATCTGCTCTTCTATCGGGCTAACCTATGCCCTCCATTTCGCAAGACTAATCCTTATCTTGTCAACATCTTATTATTGCATCTCATGGTCCGAAATACCGCCAAACCATCCGAAGGCATCATAGTCTAAAGGCATCATCCTCATAGCCATAAAACACTATACCATGGCCTGAGGATCTCTCAATTTGCATATTATTATTCAAAGGTGTCATGGTTCGGAAGCACAATCCACATGGCCCGAGAACATCATTTCATGGCTTGTGAATCTCTCACTGAACAATTCATGGCCCAGGACATCATGGTTTGAGGATGTCATACTTAACCGTCCGAAGACAAATTTAATGGTCCATAAGGGATTTGCATCATGTTTAATTTTCGCATAAATACATGTTCGTAGCATCTATTTATATGCAAGTGAAGAGTAAGCAACCGTTATCCTAGCAGGAGAAACCTCGCTCTAGTTCCTTCAATTATCTCAAACTTAACCTCTCATCGAAACTATTCTTAACCTATCCCGAAATCTTGTGTTTGTTCTTGCGATGACTTCATCGATATATTTTACCAATGAATCTGGAACTACAATTCGCCTGATTCCTATAAAACCAGGGATATGTAGGCAGAACAAAGACCAGAGTTTGGTGTTATCTTTCAAAATATCCCATTCGGTCAAAATTGTTCATCACTTTTTTACCCGAAAACTCTTTCATCCTTCCCGGGTAAAGAGTGCAGCTGTTGATAATCAATTTTTTTCTATAATATTTTCGAAGTGCATATATACTTTAAAACTACGCATTAGAATCAATGGGTATTTTTTCCATAATTTTTACATTTTAAAATTAATTTATCTCAATATTTTCTTCATATAAAATTACAAAATTGCATGATTTTAAAATATTTCTTGATTTAATATTACCATTTATTGTCTTGTTAGTTATCAATTATTTCATAAATATTTAAATTGACATCTTTTGGCTATAATTGAAATAACTTTGCAATTATAGCTCATGCATACATGTATGCATCATTTTTACGAGAAATTAGTCCATTGTATTTTAAAATACTAAATAATTATTTATGAAACCTTTCCATGCATAAAAATCACTTTGCTAATTAGTTAATTATTTTACAAATTAATTTTATTCAATTACTTTGGGTATTTAATAAACAACCTCTTTTATTTCAATTTTTTCCTAAAACTAACTAGATCAATACCTCTTATAAAATTAGCCCAAACCTTGGGCCCAATTCCCCAACTGCCCGACCCAAACCCTTGGCCAATCCTGGTCGTTGATCATTTTTTATCAATGGTCCAGGACTCCCCTATCATAATTAAACCTAAAAAATCCCCCTTCCCAACCCTAATCATTTCCCATCATACCTCACCGTCACCCGATCCATTCTCTCTCAAACACTCTCTACCTAACCCTAATTTGCAACCATCAGCGGCTTAGACCTCTGATATATGATGTCTCTCTGTCATCTTAGGCCTATATTGGCTCCTATTTGTTGTGGTTCATCAGTTCTTGGATCCTTTAGAATATGTCAAGGGGCCTAGGCGGTCTGGTTTATACCTTTGGCCCTTTCTTGCTTGTTTCAGGCCATTCTGGTTCAATTTAGAGTACACTCTTCTTATTTCATTTTAAACCCACGGACTTCTAAGCCTATGTCTTTATTTCTATGTTATTCTCTCAAAACCCTAATTTTGATTCCCCAATCTTTTCAGATCTGTACAGATCATAGGCGAATTGAACCAATCTCACATGCTTTTGTGAAAGTTTTATGGTCTTCCAATTTATTCATAGTTTTTCCGAAAAATTAGGGTTTACTAAAAGTCAACTTCTCTAAAAGCTTTTCGATTTTGAATGTTCAATCTTCAATTCTTACGAGCTTCTAACTAATTTATGTTGAGTTTGCCTTAACCTAGTTGATTTATGCTAAAGCCCTGAGTTTCTCATGGTCTGCTTTGACTCTGAGCATGTCTGTGTTACTTGTTACATTGTTTTATCTAATTTCTTCACCCTAGTTAGTCTCTATAGGGTTTATAGTTCAAATTCTCGACTAATTTATATGTGTTTATGAAGTTGTATTTAGCCTATTTGTTTATTTCTGAAAACCTATATTTTTCTCCATTAAAATCAGTACTATTTCGAATTTCTGATTTGTTGATTTGCTCTGTCAAACTTATGTGTTGATTCATGATTATTCCATTTATTACGACCTTAATTAGTTTTCTTACCTTATTTGATTAGCTGTGATACTTACTGATTCTTCAAGATTGCTTCCATAAGAGAACTCCTTTTACCCCTAATTACTCACTTGATTTTCTTTCCTTAAATGCATCCCGCCCTTTACCGTTGGGTAATTCTCCTTAATTAAGGGAAATACCCAATTACTCACTTACTGATTCTTCAAGATTGCTTCCCGCTGGGTAATTATCCTTAATTAAGGGAAAGCTATAGTAATTTATGTGTAATGATTAAATGGCTTCCTTAATTGCTGAATGATTGACCTCCTTTGCCTTTTTTTTTTGCTCCTAACCATTATATGTACTCTCATCTATTCTCACTTTTAGGACACAAACATTAGTTCAAAAAAACTCTCTTACACGCATAAAGCTATTTGTTCTTCTCTACTACTTGTGGTATTCACTATTCTAGCCGGCTATAAGATAAATCCAGATATTTCTCAACATTTGATTCATATTTTGTGTTTTTCTCTTCTTAACTATTGTGTCCCTGATTATTTTTTAAATCTAGACCCTATGTGTTGCATTACTACCTTAAGTTCATCAATTATAAGCACCATTTTGTTTCTATTCATTGTCTTGCTTAGCATTTTCCTGATCAATATGTGATAGGCATGTCTAACTATATTAGCCTATGTACTGCTTTATCTAGCATGCCTAAATTCTACCTTGTTCAAATGTATGATTATCATGTTTACACTTCACATATTATCTGATGCTTGCCTGTTTGCAATTCATGTTTAATCCCTTAACTATGTGATCATGCTATGACTCTACTTGCCTGTCTGATTCTATGTTTAGTTGCCTGCTATCCTGGTTAATTTAGTAAGAATATGAAGATCCTAAGTGTTCTATGTTGTCTACATGCCTCCATTCCCCTATTCATGCACCTTCAATGAGATTCCTATATGTTCCTAATCCTCTTTTACCCCTATGTGCAAGACTACCTACTATAGTACTTGTGAGTTTGAACCTTTTATGACTGAGTGGCTTTGTACTTAATTTTCTCTCTTATGAACTATTTTCAAATGTTGTCAGTATTCTTTTAAAAACTAACTCTCGTTACTAGTATTTTCTCAAAAATTGGTCTTGAAAACCTTCTTCACTCCTAAAATGTTTTTACTAAGTCTTTCAAACTATGTCAAGCACTCTCACTTACTCTTAGGTTATTCAGTTCTACCCCTCTAGTATGTGTACAGCTTAGAGATTCTTGAGATCTCTCAGAACTCTAACATATCAAGGTTAGCTCTTCCACACTGCACATAATCAGTCTTTATTTTAGAGAAGTCTAGGTGTGAGCACTGCCCGGGATCCTTGTGGTCCTTCAGGAACTCTGACACACCTGGACACAAATGTGGCAATAAAATCTTTGGTATTTGAGACTACTGAAGGCCTGATACCCCAAGTTTTCTCTAGGCCTACATCAGGCTCCCTATAGCTTAATTTATATTGCATTTATGTAATTTATATAATTATGATCTGTAATAATTATTTGTAAATAAATACTGGGGTGATTAGTGAAATGGGAGGGTAGTTTTATGATATAATGGTAAAATTTGGTAGATAACATGCTATAGGCTTTATATTCTTCTAGGACCACAAGGAAGGGATGGGTAGCAACATGCTTAGAAGTTGTTATCTAAACTCCCTTACATAACCATTAAGGAGAGGATAATGGGGTAGTAAAAGGATATGATGACATGCCCACTAATGTCACGTGTATCGCCTCTAGTTGAGGAGGATTATTGGGCATTGCACGGATTAATCCTGTAGGCTACTTTCCCAATTCCTATATGTGTTTAAATTTTCTAAACTCCCCTTTCTTTATATATACATGTGTAAGCTATCCAAACCACTTTAATTTTGTTAACCAAACTTCCTTAATCATATATGCATTTATATAGGGAAAACTACATTATTTGCAAAAATATTTGCTAAGACTGTTTACTTGTTTAAAGACTAATTTACATAGTTTACGTTCGGTCGGGACCCACCATTATGGACCGCGAGGGATGCCTAACACCTTCCCCTTGAGGTTATTTCAATCCCTTACCCTAATATCTAGTAATGCAAACTAGTTGTATGAGTTAATTGCTCTAGGTGCCCTAACGCACCTTAATCTGTTAGGTGGCGACTCTTCAAATGCCCAATTCCCAAAAGGAAACGAGTTGTTCCGCCATGAACGTTGCAACCCGTATTCCCCGAAGGAAAAAGGGGGCACAACAGTTGGAATAGTGGCCAATGTCTTTTAAAAGTTGCAGCAATTAAAGTTTTAACAATTGACATTTTAACTACATGTGAAAACGTTTCATGAAAGTCTATGCCTTCAACCTCTGTATCACCTTTTACCATGAGCCTAGATTTATATCTTTCTAAGCTCCCATTAGCTTTGTACTTAATTTTGTACACACATTTAGTAGCGACCCAGCCAGACGTCTCATGAGTTGCTGCTTCATTTTCCCCATTTCTGCTTCTTATTTCTTTAAGTATCGGTTTTAGATGTGATTTGGTTGTTTGGCTCAGGTTCGAAAAGGATTTGCTAAGATTTGCGACACTTAGTCTCTTTCGAGAAAGCAAAAGTTCGAAAAGTCAACCGGTTGTTGACTTATGTGTTAGAGGGCTCGGATGTGAGTTTCGATGATTCGGATAGCTTTGGGAGATAATTTTGGACTTAGAAGCATGATTGGAAAGAGGTTTGGAGGTTCAGAGTTGATTTAGGCTTGGATTGGCGAAAACGAATTTTTGGCGATTTTCGGTTGATAGGTGAGATTCTGATATAGGGATCGGAATGAAATTCAAAGAGTTGCAGTAGTTTCATTGTGCAATTTGGGATGTGTGTGTAAAGTATCAGGTCATTCAGACGTGGTTCGGTTGGATTTTGGATCAAAAATGTAATTTAGAATATTTTTGAAACATAAGCTTGAATCCGATGTGTTTCGGTTGATTCGATGTTATTTGAGGTGTTTTGAAGATTGGTACAAGTTTGAATAAGGTTATGGGTTATGTTTCTGC
The DNA here is from genome assembly GCA_034376525.1 of Nicotiana benthamiana. NCBI lineage: Eukaryota > Viridiplantae > Streptophyta > Magnoliopsida > Solanales > Solanaceae > Nicotiana > Nicotiana benthamiana. Next base: position 58,716,633 of record CM067324.1, read on the forward strand.
TTTTGGTTGAGGTCCCGGGGGCCTCGTGGTGATTTTGGATGGTTGACAGAGAGTTGGGAAATTTGAGAAGCTATAGATTTTTTAAGCTTCTGGTATTTCCGAACCTGTGGATTGGGGAATGTAGGTGCGATGCCACAGATGCAAAGAAGGGAGCTGTAGAAGTGGAAAATAACTAGGAGAACAGGAACCGTACAAGCGGTCTAAGAGCCGCACCTGCGATAGCACAGGTGCGGATATATCATCGCAAATGTGGAGTTGGGCAGCTTAAGTGAAAACCGCAGAAGCGATTCTTTTACTACAAATGCAATACCGCAGATGTGGTGGAGTGACCACAGATACGGAAATGCCTGGGTCAGATGCTGATACCAAATTTTTTCCTATATATTTTTTTACTCAAAATACCTTCAAAATGGCATGTGTATATACATATACAATCATGCCTAAGAGTTTTGGTATTTTTACCCAATTCTCAAAAATTTTAAAATCAATTTATTGTCTATTTAAATAGTACAAAATCCAATAATTACTCCCAAAGTTATCATTTCGGCGAATAATTTATTTCCAACCTCGTATTTTCACCAAAATATAATTAAGGTGATTCTGCATATTTTTACAAATTTTTTATTTTATATTTTTTAAACTAAATTGCACAAAATTGAAATTATAGCCTATATTACGATTAATAGCGTTTTAAAATTATAAAATTATTGTCAGTATTTTTTGGATTAATATTTATGTATTATTAATTAGTTCGTTGCTTTTAATTTGTTTTTTTAATAAAATGAAAAGAGAAAAATTGGCTATTTTAAATTTAGCCTACTTCTATTGCAATTAAAGCCACATTTCCTTTCAATTATAACCCTTAAATTGACCCAATTTTTGCCCAAATTAAACCCAACCCACGACCCGATTTTGGAAGACCCAATCCGTTACCCACCTACCCACTTAAATCTAGACCGTTGATCACTCAAGATCAACGGCCAAAATCCACCCTTACCATTTTTAACTCCTGAATGACTACCCTACTCTCCCTCATTCTCACCTGACCCGCCGCCTTGAAACCCTTCATCTCTCAAAACATTCCCAAGCTCTCTGAACCCTAGTCGTCTCCTATCTGATTCAATCACGATTCTACCAGAATCCATGGCGTTCCCGGCCATGGATGACGTATGCTCGCCCTCTCTCACCATCAAACCCAAGTTGTTTAATGATTTGGAGCCCGACTCTGATGGTTCTCTTCATATCTTCCTCAGATCTGTAGATCTATGGCTTCCCCGGAAATTTTCTGGCATGTCCAAGCAATTTGAATCTTTTCGACTCAGGATCCGACTTTCCTCAAGACCTTTTTCATTCTAGGGTTTTCTCTGCAACTCTAAGTCGTCTAAGGTTCTGTACTTGCTTATTTCTTTTAGATATGTGACATGCCTGGTCATTACTTGACGTTTTAAAGGTTTTCCCCAGATTTCCTTTTTTAAAATCGTTCAATTCTGATTTTTAGGGTTTCTGGAAAAGTTCTTCAAATATTTATTTCTTTCTTGATTCTTTCTATTCTCTCTTTATATGTTGTTACCTATGTTAGGCTCGTATGCTTTATTTTGTACTATACTTGAGTTTGCTCTCTTGTTCCTTTCCTATTACGCAAGACTTTTCTACTCTTCGTTGTTACTCTCATGCTCATGTGTTAATTTGTGTTGTTTTCCCTACTCTTTGCTATATGTGTTGTGGTTGAACTCTGTGATTTTTGTTCGCTTTACTAAACTCTATTTGTGCTGTTGATAAGCATGTTTTATCTACTTTTGTGTAAAACTTGTATCATCTCTTTCTTCTAAAACTTGTTTAAGTCACAAGTTTTCTCTAGCATGACTTTGAATCAGTATTCTTGCCATCATGTATGTTTGTCTCTTATTAGTCTTTGAAAGAGACTTCTGAGACTCTTTCGATGACCTTTTTCTCACCTCTTTGTCTGACTCTATTTGAAACCCTAGGTATTGGGGGGTTTCTTTGACAAATGGTACAAGGGTTCCACTTTGGGACCCTAGGCTTTCAGACTCACTGTGAGTCTATAATTTAACTTGAATCCCCTTTTCTTGTGACTCTAACGCTTTCAGTGTTAAACTCTTTTTCTATAGTAAACGACTCTTTTTGTTTGATCTGTGTGCTTTATATATGAGAAAATTGCTCTTTCAAATAAAGGATTTTCACCAACCAAGTGATTGATTTTGAAATCCCTTTAATAAGGTTGATGATTAGTCACTGACTTTTTCTTCGATTGAACTTCCTTTACCCTACTGGATGTTTACTTAATCCTTTTGTGAAAAAATCTCACACTTGTGAGTTTTACCTTAAATACATGATCTTGTGTATTCCTTCTGTAATTTTGTATCAATTCTTAAGTTATTTCTATGTTTATGTGATTGTGTCCTTAATTACTTTGGATTCCCTGTGTTTACAATTGGATCTGGGATCCTCTTGGTTGATTTTCGAACCGATGCCCTATTTTTACTTTACAAATACACTGTTACTTCAACTTTTCTTAATTACCCACTATGTATTTGTCCTTGTTTATGCACTATGTGCTTTCTTTGCCCTAATCAACCTAACTGAACTGATTTTTTTTCCTTATTCTGTCTTGACTAATCGTTTGAACTAGACTCCTTAATTAAAGGAGTCCATTTGTCTTAATTGACACTAATTGATTGCTATTTCCATGTTTGTACACTCTTTGCATATGTAATGCTTGTTTTCAAAACTATGTAAAGACATGTCTTCCCTCTTTACAAAAACACTAAGATTGACACGAACAAAGACACTGCCAATTCAATACTTTCATCTATGCTTCAAGGTCAATACCTAGAACTTCTTACTTCCAACTCACACACTCATATTACTGCTTTGAGTTCAATACTCTCTCAACACTTTGCTATTCTGAGATCTTTTGGAACTGTTTGCTTACATGTTGGCTTTTTTTCAAGACTACTATTTTACTTGTTTTCCTTTGAAACTGGTATGTCTTTTATTTAATTTTCTGCCTCATCCGTATGTCTTTACTTTACAGTTCTGGCACTCTTGTTTGCTTTATTGCTCATGTTCAATGATCTTTTCCTCATATTTGTTTCTATTGTGAATCCCCATTCATATTCTCTTCTATGTGTTGAGTTAAGTTCTTGGCCTGACAGTATCCTAATTACTGTTCAGGCCTTAGCTTCATCCACAATGGATCCCAACTCTCAATGTTTGACTAGCAGGCTGGTCAGGGATGTGCCAGCATCCCAATTGTTAGGCATGACCACTAGCCTGTCCTGTATTTCCATGATTCCCTTCCCTTTTGTGCACTTACACCTGTTCCTAGAATCTTAAATTCTGCCCCTCTCTTTTGACCCTTGCTTTGGGACCTTGAGTTCCCTCTGAACATGGACATCTAAGAGCTGGCCTTTCCACACTGCACTATGCTCTTGATTCTGAAATGTTTTGGGGTGTAAGCACTGCTTAGAGCCCTTTGAGACTCTTGGAAACTTTGAGACACACCCAAATATGAGAAGGTCTTTCAGAAATCTTATCGTACAAGTTGGTTCATCTCATATTGTTGTACTTTGAGTCTGAATTAGGCTGTTTGGATGAAGCTAGAGCTTCTGATGTAATTTTTATTTTTCTTTCTTTCTGATTCATTCAGTCTATAATAACTATTGGGGTCGATAGTGAAAAGGGATGGGGAATGAATGTATGTGAATGGGTAGAAAACATGCCTATAGGGTATTTCATAATTCTGCATTTTCTGTACTTAGAAAACATGCCTATAGGGTCTTTAGTAATTCTACATTTTCCACACTTAGAAAACATGCCTATAGGTCTTTTATAATTTTGCATTTTGCACTTAGAAAACCTGCCTATAGGACCTTTATAATTCTGTATTCAACATCTATAAAGCATGCCTATAAGTCTTTCGGTACTTATGCATATATACACCACTAGGCAAACGACTTTAGGTCTAATAATAATCAATTCATTTAGAAATCATGTCTATAGGAGTCTTGCAACTATTAAAATCAATAACACTTAGACACCAAACCTATAGGACTATTAGCTGAATCAACCTCATTTTGAACCTAAAATCAGTCTTAAAATCTGCAGATTCCTTCTCTATAATCAGTAGCTTTTTAAAAAAAATATTAGTATAGCTCTGTTAGATGTCATGCCTACAGGCCTCACATTGGCAAACTGTAAGGTAATTAATCAACTATATCAGTCCTTGACAGCTGCATCTAAAATAGGCTAATTCGGACTCCTCTTCTGAGAAATATGTGATGAATCTGCCTATCCTACGCCTTAATTTAATTCAGACCAAGTGTTACTTGTTATTGTTTGTCACTTAGATTTTTATCCTTTTGAAAACTCTAAAAAGCCCCAATTCCCTTCCCTTCAGGATTAGTAGTCTCAATGCCTCCGATACTGATAGGATTGGGACGGGTAATAGCATGCAATAAGCAACGATACCATTTTGCATTTTTATACCTAATGGGTGGGAAGGGTAGATATGGAGATAATGACCGATGCGCTAATATCTCAATAGCCCTCCTCCAAGGAGTGATTACTAGATATTGCATTGACGTGATCCATATAAGTCAGAAACCTAGGACTCCCCTCCCTTTAATTGCTCTTTATTAGTTTTCCTCATAAAGGCTTAAATCTTTTCCACGAAAGTATGCCTTCTTTATTTTTCTCAAAGTTTCAATTTATTTGAAATGTTGTGTGCAAGTCCCTTTATTTGAGCCTTAATTTCCTATTTGATTACATGAAGTCAAAATTATAACACGTCCAGGAACCACACTAGTGGATATTGGGGGGTGCCTAACACCTTCCCCTCAAGATAATTTCTAGCCCTTCCCCAAACTCTGGTTCTTCAAACTCAAACCCTTCATAGTGTCCTAATGCACTTAATTATTAGGTAGTGACGCTTCGAATGAAAACTCAATTCCCCAAAAGGGAACGAGTTGCCCTCCCAAACGTCATAAGCCCGATTTCGCGAGAAAAAGGGGGCGTCGACATCAAAATGTTTATATTTTCTCCTTCACGATTTTCAGAGGGTTTCACTGCTTTTAAACACGAATTTTGGAGCTTTGGGAGATTTTGAATAGAGAAATCAAGGAGACATAATTGAGGTAAGGTTTTGGATTATAAAAACTTGTTTTAATAGTATTAATTCACGAATTAGAGTTGTGATTAAGGGTAAAATTAGAGAAACTAGGGCTTAGAAACCTAGGCCTTTGATTGAGGATTTGAAAGACCGTTTGTGGTAGGAGTTTGGAACTTTTGTTATATATGAACTCGTGGGAAGAAAACGAATCTAAAGATGTAAAATTTATCAAATTTTGAGACGTAAGCCCGGGGTCGGGTTTTGTTAATTTTGGGACTCGCATTGTTTTTCAATTATTTTTGAGTGGGATTGGTCCCTTTAGCATATTTTGATGATTACATTTTCAGTTTGGTAGATTTAGAGCATCCGGAGGCCAATTTGAGGGGCAAAGGCATTGTGAGCTAGAGTTTGGGCCGGATTTAGGTGAGTAATGATTTTAAATAATGTCCTGAGGGTATGAAACCTCGGATTACACAACATTCGGCTATGTTGAGGGGATGCACACACTAGATGATGAGCATAGGGTTCTGCACTGTTAAAAGTTGTGACTTAGTCCACCCCGAATGATTGTTTTACTGCGTGCTTAATAGCAAATTTGTTGATACTTTCATGTTTTGGGTTAAATGCCATATTTGGGCTTCGTGCCAACTATTTGGACCCTTCGAATTAATAATATTTTCCTCACTGTTTGATTTCATAATTGTGCTCATTCATGCTATATTTTTATTGGTATTCAAAACTCAGCTATGTTATTCTGTTTCAACACCTTAAATAATATTTTTAAAGATATTTTGAGCCGAGCTTCATATTCTACTGATGCCCGAGGGGCTTATGAGATACTGACAAAGGCCGAGGGCCTGTATTTTGAGGATACTTTTGGGTCAGGCCGCACGCCGCAGTAGTGATATACTAATTTGATGATGAGGCAGAGGACCTGAGATTGTATGCCACAACGTGGATTGTGATTGATATGAGGCTGAGAGCCCGCTTATGATACCACGAGATGGCTTGATATAGCACTTGGGCCGTAAGGGGCCCCTCCCGGAGTCTTTACACTCCCAATGAGCGCGAGTACCCATTGTGATATGAGATATAGCCCGAGGGGCTAGTATTATTCTGTGTTTTTGCTCGAGGGGCTGATTCGATTGTGTTACTGAGCGCGAGGGGCAGTTCTTATATGTTTACATTTCTAGCTATTTTCCTTTTAATTGTTTTATTGCTTAAAAGGTGTTTTATGAGATTTCACTGTTTAATTGTGTTTACTGATTTTGTTCTGCCTCTTATAGCTTATTCTTTTGTTTAACGTGATTTTATATCGCTTGTTTATTATTTATTATTATTACTCACTGAGTTTATGTACTCACATTACTCCAAGCACCTTGTATGTTGATTTGGGTGCTACAGGTCCTGCTACTGAGGGTTGATAGTTCCAACAGATCTTAGGAGATTTACTAGGTAGCTGCTTGACGATTCGCAGCCTTGTGCATTCTCCCTCTGTCTTATTTCCTTTTTGACTTAGTTGTGTAGTAGTGGAGTAGAATCTCAGACTTGCAGTATTGTTTTAGATGCTCATGACTGGTCACACCCCGCTGTCGGGCTGTGTTGGTTTTTAATTCCGCAACTTATATTATTTTCGGATTTTATTTCTGTTAAAGACTTGGTATTTATTATTCTAACTTCTTAATGTGAAATGGAAGTGTGTCGGCTGGCCTTGTCTTCACGAGAGGTGCCATCACGATCGGGTTGGGTTTAGGGTCGTGACAAGTTGGTATCAAAGCATATGTTACATAGGTCTCACGAGTCATTAGCGGGTTTAGTAGATTCTCATAGATCGATACGGAGACGTCTGTATTTATCCTCGAGAGGCTTCAAAACCTTTAGGAAAATTCAATATTCTTGAAATTCTTGTAGTGCAAAATTGGTGATCTGAGAGCTAAACTTATCTTACTCTAGTCTCTCATAAATATTGAAGACATGCGCTACCGGT